>JANDEH010000001.1:27420793-28620793 GCA_024610705.1 Tetragnatha versicolor | reverse complement strand
AAAACAAAAAATATGTTTTATTTGTTTTAAACATGTTTTTTTGTTTAAAACGTTTTATTTGGTTTTTACCCTCGACATAGAAATGATAAAAAAATTCATGATTTTTAAAAATTTAAATTTGACTTTTCAAATCGAAGTTAGATTAATAAAGCTATACTTTTGAATACACCCCAAACAGTTCGTTCTTTTAATTGGTTTTTGTAAGTTTTCTTCACCGCATCATGCTCTTTATCAAGCTATTATTACTCTTTATCTACCTATGTCATGGCGATTTGGTTGTTTTTACCCAAGCCTTATACAGTCGAATCCGCTTAATGTGATAACGGTTAATGTTATCAATCGGATAATGTTATCGAAATCAACAGGTCCCGATCATTCCTATTTAATTTAATGTAAAATACATCGTTTAATGTGATCAACTATGAAACATCACTCCGCTTAATATTATCAAAATTTGTCCATATCCCCTTTGAAACTACCGCGTTTGAGTTTCATTTTGAAGGTCAATTTTTACAAGTAAACATTTGCTCTAGGAGAACATCTGGCGCTTCTTTTTTCCGAAACTCAGTATGAGTAAAAAAAATAAAACATTCCGCATATTATATTGAAAGAAAACGGTTATAGGGGGGTCTGAATCGATACTTGTGATTGGTTTCTGATAAGAGATTTTGATTTTCTCTTGTTAACTTGAATTCAGATTATATAATAAGTAAGTGGTTTATTGGGGTGAAAGGATTTAATGGAGCGGAAAAGATAGAGAACCTTACTATAAAAATACAGTTACACTTTTCGCTGTTTTTTATATGAGATCGCTTATTGTTATCGATCGGCTAATGTTATCAGTTTAGTCTCGGACAATTGCGATCACATTAAGCGGACTCGACTGTACTTGGCACCATCTTTTTAGGTTCTGGGTGATCCATACATGAAAATAGTAAGTTTGTTGCCAAAATAAAGGGAGCAACTTGCTAAAAACTACATGTGTTTTAAACAATGTTTTTTTGCTTTGTTTTAAACATGTTCAAAACAAAGTGTTTTAAACGTAACAACCCTGGGAAAAACCCAACGTAATCGGGGGCTTCAGAATAAAAGAATCGCGGACCTCTTTCACTAGCCATCATTTCTCGGAAAACGGCACGCTTTCGAACTCCAGCCCTTCAGTCATATTTTCATGAAACAAAATAATGGAAATTTTTTTTTAAAAGTGGAAGAATCACATCCCTAAAATAAGCACTTTTTAAGTACTCGGATTTCGAGAAAAAAACTAAGAACCATATTAAAAAATTAAGTACTTTTTAAGCACTTTATAAGGGCCTTATAAACAGATACAAAAAGTAAGCACTTTTTAAGGTTTTTAAGCACCGTACGAACCCTGCCAAGAGTTGGCTTTTATATTTTGATTGGCATGCACGAAAAACAACGTACCCGTGGTAGGATGGGTAATTTTTATTATATTTTGCGTTCTGGCTTAATCGCATCAATGTTCTTTACTAAAAAGTTGAGTGAATTAAGAAAAGTAGCGCAAATATGAGGAAATGGACAATTCTTTACATTTAAACCCCATCTTCAATTTTTATTTTTCAATTTCTGACCCAAAATGTTCATTTTTTTTATTTTCTAAAATTAAAACACGCTTTATTTTGATACTCAAAAGTGCAAAAAATTATTATCTCTGTGCTATATTTCCCCTTTTCACAAGTGTTGAAATATTTGATAATTGACTGATCTGCAGTTTTTCCCGCAATGCACATTCTTAACCATTACATTTTTCAGCAGTTTATTTTAATAAAATGTTATGAATTTATATGAAACACCATTTTTGACTCTCGCTGAAGCATTAAGATAATTATCTGCCCTATGAAGAAGATTTAAATATAATTAAGCTGCACTTTCTGTTCTGATGTTTTTTCTGCAATGCATTAGAAAATCGTTCCTGACCTTCACGGTTTGTTGACCTTTACTAAGACCATTGATAGGGGTCCAGAACATTGGTCTGAAAAATTTCAAAGCACTCCAAGGGGGCTAGTGAGTTTCAAGGGGTCAGCAAACGAAGAAGCAGTCGAGAGAACTTTCAATGGAGGGTCCGTGACAGTTGACTTATAAGTCTGCTCCACCCCTTAAATTCTTCGCATGAGTTTCTGAATGGGAAAACAGCTCATACATGTGATTACACAGACAAAAATATTGGTGGAAAATTTTTTTTTATAGATGGCACCTTAATTTTTCTTAATTTGAAGTAGAGCCAGAGATCTAGGATTCGATATGCTAGATTCATAATTATTAGCTTAAATATTAACTAATTTTCATATTACTTCGATATTTAAAAAATTTGTTTTTCAATTTTTCTTAAAATTTAGTACTAGGCCACACTAGTCAGAGTTTTCAGTATAAAATGATTGGAAAATAAGAAAGTGGAATTTCAGTTTTGCAAATTGAATTGTCGGATTTAATTTTGCTAAGCAAATTTGCGGATTTCCGCCAATTGGCAGAAGAATCACATGTATGATAGCTAGGAAAATGTATTGGAAAACCTGCAACAACAAAATAACCCACAGTGCTGCGAAATTGTTGGCTGTCGCATGGCAAGGGACCGTTACTAAAATGGGCCACTTCGCGTTGGACTTATGATATGCGACAACGACAGAGAAGGAGTTAAGAAAAGAAGCCCTTTTGAGCTATCTTTAAAATTGGATTATGTGAAAATTGACGAATCTTAAAAAAGTGCCAAAATTGAAAAAACTACTTTTTAAAGGAAATCTCATTTTGATGGAAACAAATACACATAGTGTTCAGGGAAATTTCGGGCCCTGAAACATTTTCTGCACCCCTGTGATGAATAAGCTACTCTTATAATTAACAGAACAAAACCAAAGGAAAACAAATGTCAGCAAAGAAAAAAGCCTTTGTGTGTGCCTTTCTCCCATGAATCATCCATGCAGATTAGAATATACTGATTGATTCCTTCTTCCTGTTGCTCATCAGTTAACTAGCCTTATAGTTTTTATTTGCAATTCAAAGTAAAAAAAATATGTATTGAAAAAATTTAAGTTAAAAACAAATAATTAATTAGAAAATTCTAATACATTATCTTTAAAGTTATAGCATAGTTTTTCTAGCTTTATCCGTAATTGCGGAATTGGGGGCTGAAATGCAAAATAATTCGGCTAAATTCGAAATGGTTGGCATCCCTGTACAGTAGAACTTCAATTATCCGAACCAATAGGGACCAAACCCCATTTGGATAATAAAAAATTCAAATAGGATTTTTTCTGAAAAACGGGTATTTAGGATTCTTAGTTAACCAGTAGGTGGTTACTTGCATTAAAAAATGAACAACCAAACATCTAAACTAAGATCTATCAAAGAATCAGACCCAAAATTGGTTTCTCATAAAACTTTTCTGCAGAAACCACTTAAAAACGGCATATTCTAAAAATTTGTTTGCAGCTGCCTTAGATGATTTGAAGAACTTCCATCTTTGTTTTCAAGCACTAATACAAAACTGAAAAGAGTAGGTTTGAGTTCTGAAAGCGATTTAGATAGTCAGAGTTAGGATAATTGGAGTTCTACTGTATTAATATATTTAAAGCTATATTTTTTACTTGCTATTTATTATTGTACTCATACTTCATTGCACTATTATTAATAACACTAAATTAATATTGAAATATACATTTTTGAAAGTAAGTTAATATTTTTGATCATTACAAATTACCACAAATAGTCAACTTTTTTAAAAACTATTCTCAATAACATTTATTTTGTCTTTAACAAGCCCCTAGAGTTTTTGAGAGAGCCTTTTAAAGTTTAATTAGAGAAATAAGTATTTTTTAAACTAAACATCAGGCT
The DNA here is from genome assembly GCA_024610705.1 of Tetragnatha versicolor. Classification (NCBI taxonomy): domain Eukaryota; kingdom Metazoa; phylum Arthropoda; class Arachnida; order Araneae; family Tetragnathidae; genus Tetragnatha; species Tetragnatha versicolor. The sequence continues at coordinate 28,616,944 of JANDEH010000001.1, read as the reverse complement.
TGGATAAATGAAAAACTTTGTACACACAAATTTCTTTGTATATTTATTTGCAAACTAAACAACTAGCCTTAAACATTGATTTTAATCAGTGACATTTTTAATGACAGTCACATTGCTCATCAAATCAAAGCGATAATAATTCTTTTACAAAAGCAGTAGAAAGATATCAATTTATTAATCAAAAATATAAGTCATTTAAAAGAATGTCAGCAAAAACAAAAACTTAGTGCTTTGTAAGCTTAACCTAGATTATCCAAGTCTGCTAAACATTACCTATATGTAATCACAGCTGAAATAATTAATTGTATGGTGGCTTTTTTATTCGTACCCTTAACTTCAATGGCCCCATGTCTCAATCATGCAAAGTGGCCCTTATCTCAGAAATAAAAATTGCACATCCCTATTTGATACTATATGAAATTCCTTCATTATAAAAATAAGCATGCAACATAGAAGAAAAATTACCTTTTAAGCTTCAATCAGTCGAGACATAAAATTAATGTAAAACCCCCAAAATAATAAGCTAATCCGCAAAAAGGTAAAAATTGCATGAAAAATTATATAAATTAGTCTTTGAGATTCTCAGGGATGGAACAGGTGAAACCCTATTTGGGAGCAGTAAAAACACCTTTTGGGAGCAGTTGGGAGCAGAAAAAAATTTTTTATTGTCCATTTTTATAAGCTGTTGGTCGTGGTCCGGAATAATTCAAATCCATAAAAAGATATATCCTTTTCAGCAGGGGTGTGATCAACCAAAAAGCAAAAAAGAAGAAATCCCAAATTATGTTCTTACTTTTTTGGTGTTTAATTTTAAGGTTTTGTTTAACACATAAAAAGTGGTTAATTATAGATCCAAGCACAAAGAGGGTCCAGGGGTCCTCTCCCAGAAATATTTTTTTTGAAATTTGGCCCTTAAAAACAGCGTTTTAACTTGTTTTGGACACCTAGTCCTATTTTTTGGGGGGATGGGTTGCCTGCCATCCCCCTTGATATCAAATCTGAAACAGGTTATAATCTAACAAGATTTTTTTAAAAACACTGCAATATTATTTTACCTAGCTTCAAAGTGATCTATCAGTGAAAATTTAAAACTTAGGAAATCCTTAAGAAAAATGAGTTGAAAACACTCACTGAAATCAGTAAAAACGTTATCTGAAGTTATCACTAGACTTATTAGGCTCCTTTGACTACGATTAAGTTTTTTCTGCATCGCAATTACAATGTGAAATGATGCCAGCTTCAACTAGGTGCTGGAAAAACAATTCTTACTCGAAAAATCGCAATTTTTCGACTTTTCCCGCAGAATGTGATCCCAAAGACCGGACTTGATGGCTTCTAACCACTGTAAAGTTGTTTTTCCACATCGCACTAACAACGCAAGAAGAAGCCGACTTCAACTTGGCACGAAAGAATTCGCGGGGAAGAAAAAACTCTGCAAGCAACACGAAACTTCCGTGAAAAATCGCGATTTTTCGCACTTTTTACCGCTTTATATCATCATTTTTCTCAAAAATAATAGGCAAAGTAAAAAAAAGTATGGATTATCTGGAAAAACCCAAATTTCGATCCAAAATTAGTTCACGGGCCGTAAACGGAAGCTTCGGAATGAAAGAAACGCGGACCTCTTTCGCCGACGTTTCTTGGAAAACGGCCCGCTTTCGAATTCCTGCCGTTCAATCATATTTTCATGTGAAAAATTTTAAAATGCGGAAAAATCACATCCCTGTGTCCAGATCGAAGGGTGAAGAGGATTTTTTTTCTCCGTAGAAATTTCTTCCGCGGAGAAGAGTTAGTTTGAGGAAAATTGTTAAAAAAAGCGGAACATAATACAAAAAGTCACAAAACGCGGAATTCCGCAGATCTGCGGAAAAATCGCATCCCCAAATAAAACGAAAGCGAAAACGTGATTTCCCCGCCAACAACGAAAATCGAAACCATTAGCTTACCGTAGCAAGTAAGTAATAAAATCAGACTCATTCACGCCAAAAGAGGGGATCGTTGCGGATTCCTTGGTAACATCAGGCGAGGAGTAACCCTTCTAGTTTTTGTTTCACTTTCCAGTTTTACTCTCAATGTTATGGGAGAAAAAGGTCGAGAGCAACGGTCTTAAGCGCATTTCAAGGTAAAAATCGGAGAAATTCGCCAGTTTAGCGCAGGCGGGCGCAATTTACTCAAAAATTGTACTTCAGGCGCTAAAATGCGCACGTTTCGTTTCGGCGCAGATCGGCGAGTTTGGCGCAGCTGTTCCATCCCTGGATTCTACCTTGATATATTTTTTAATATTATGATTTTCAAAATTAATTTACTCCTCTATTAATGAAATTCTGCAGCTAATTCTTTCACAGTAAGTGTTTCACGTCATCTACTAATGCCTGTAAAATTTTCATTCATCTCTGCGAGTTAAGCGGTTAAGCCTGAGAATGTTTCCTTGTAGGCAACTAAACATTTAGCTTATCTATAGTAACTTGCATGTTCACTGACCAAATTAACTTTTCAACATTAAAATTTACTTTCAAAATTGTCAGACTCTATAGCTTAAGAGAACTTATTACATCAAGGAAGAATATAAAAGTCTTACCTTACGGTAACTATCTTCAATAGTTGGGTCGTACTTTTCAACAAATATGCCTTGCACAAATTGTACTGTCTGAAATTAATAATTAGAAATTAAATATTTTTGTTACCTTTGTAAGTTTGCTCATTAAATTATGTATAAGTGCTTTTGAAAATATCAACAACTTAGTATAGTAAAAAAACATCCTTCTGAAAAACATTGAAAAGAAATGGACTGAAACTTTTAAAGTTTAATATTTTTAAAACTAATTTTAATTATGTTAACAAAAAAATATTTATTTTTGAATTTAACTGCAATTAGTTGTTTTATTTGAAGTGTTTCAACACACCTACCGCAAACTCTGCACAGCCAGATCCCTTGCATCATGTACATAGATACAGAAAACTGTACCTTTTACAATGCATAGTTTTCAAGAAATTTACGACAGAAAACTAATAACTGGTTAAGCATAAAAAAAGTTTTGAAAAGAGTGAAAATAGTTATTTGAGGCTGGATATTTTAAAAATATCCACTGTGCATATTGAAGTACAAAAGTGCCATGGAATGAAATAATTAAGTTTTTATTGAATGTAACATTTCTTTCCTTTATGAAAAGATAAACTAGTTGTAGAGAATTAAAAGCATGATCAAAGAAATCCAACGGTTCAGCTATAGAAAAAGTCCTCCAGCCACCATGTTTACCCACAGCTCAAATCATGACTGACAATCAGAGATCTATTAATGTTATTATTAGATCCAAAAATTATAATTAGTAGATTATTATTAGATATTTAACAAGTACTATTAGATATCTATGCTGCCAACACTTAAAATCATGTTGCTGTGTGTGGGAGCTGTGGTTATACATGCGACTGAAGGACTCTTTCTAAAGCTGTTCCTATCTATTTCATAATGAATCGTTAAAATTTATAAGGGCTCGGGAAATTTATAAGGATGTGTTACAATTCCTGTTTTTACATACTTGATTGGCTTTATTGGCAGTTTTAACTTGGTCCTTCATTATTGGGTAAATAAAACATTTTAGGGGTGAAGTACTTTAGGACATCCCAAAATAAATTACCATGAAGGGATTACTTAGTATCTATTCAGTAATCTACAAAGAGATTTACTGTAAACTAATCTGTGATTAGCTATAACACCATAATGATATTCAGGAAATCTTGAAATTCTTAAGATACCAAACTTCAAAACATACTTTCACATTTATATGCTTAAATTTCAACCAATTAACTAGGATCTAGGCACTATAATACAGATCAAGTAATGGCCGGATCCTTTTGAGACATAGAAAATTTCAACAATCTCAATACATTGATAGTAAACAGTAGAGGTTATCTGAAGACAATATAAAGCAAAAATTAGGACAATTTAAAGTAGTAATTTATCGAGATATTAGTAGAAAATACTGAAATATACAAGTAAAAACAGACAAATGTCAAACATTTTATAAAAATAGCAAGAATGAATCAGTAAAGCTTGTCACATTCTGAAGTATTGATAAAAACTAGATTAAAAAATGAATCTTACCAAAGCACTTTTACCAACGCCTCCACTGCCTAAAACTACAATTTTATATTCCCGCATAGTGGGCGTGGTGAAAATTAATTTCAGAACCTAAAAGTGAATTTATAATAAACTTTAATGGTATTGAAGGAAATGGGTGAAAGTAATCACACAAGTGAGATAATCAAATCAAGATCAAGCATCTATACCAATATTCAGTCAAAAAATAGGGGTCAAAACAGTTTTAGGATTTATAATTGAACAAATAATACAGTTAAAAGGCAAAAACAGTGTAAATGTTGGATGATCGGTGAAAATTTGAAAGGTAGGTGTGGTTTCAAGAAAAGAGATATTTCTTTTTAGATTGTTTTTCCTTATACAAGAAACACTGCTATAAGCTTCTGAGGAAACACACATTAAAATAGCAATAGAAATTTTGAGAACCTACATGCAAGATAAACACGATATGCTCAAAAGCGAAACTGACTCACAGTAAACGTACCGCTTTTTCTATGTATAACACGATGGGATAATAGATTATTTATAAATAAAACCTAAAAGGCGCGGTAGCTAAATGGAATATAGAGTCAGCTATGGGGGAAACAATCCTTAAAAATGAGTTAAGTACTTTAAAGAGGCGTAATGAGGGTATGAAATGTTTCATTCAATTAATTTAAGGTGTCAATCATGTGTGTTGGTCAGCTGTAAAAAATCCATCCTCGCCGCAAGCATATTTAAAAGCAATCACAATGCAAGGTGTAAAATAATTTTAAAGATCACAAAATAAATCAATTTAAGAGTAGTTTTATTACAAACCTGTTTAATTTCTTACTTACCCACTAGAAGAAAAAACTCTAAAAAAAATTTACAGCGATTATCAGCCTCACCGTAGATGGGCGATGGCTACTTCACTTCCGTAAATGGTGACGTAACTGGTGCTCCGGATGTGGAAAAAATACAGATAATTCAAAATTAATACATCTTGTATTATATTAACTCAAGTATGTTAAAAGTATTTGATTATTTATTTCATGGGTTGAAAGGTCTTGATTTTCATTAAAACCATCGAGAGGTCTTAGTTGAATTGTGCATTTACCGCTTTAATTTACCGGCATATACACATTTTCAGTACAGCTGTAAATATTTCAGCACAGCTGTAATCCAATTAATTATATTAAACTCTTTTAAAAATAATGATTATCAGGAGTCCTCTTTTGTATAATTTAGCTCAAGTTTCATGATTTTAATCGGAGAAAAGACATAAGTAGCTAAGCCTAATGCATTTGTGATTCTAGATAATTTCTCTCAATTCCCTCAGTCGGATTTATAAATTGAACATGTATGATGTCAAAGGAATTTCATTAGTAGAATCGGTCATTTTATTCAATTCTATTTGTATTAAAAGCCTCTTCCAATTTACTCTGGGATGCATACCAGAATACCCACGAAAGTTTTAGGTCTTGAACTCCTCCTTAAGCTAACAAATTTCAAACCGTATTCTTGTTTCTTTACAAAAATAAAGCTACGCTACGTCCTTGTTAGAAACGCTGGACTATTATTACAGGGCACTGTATATTTGCACGGCTATTTTTCAACTAAACTCTACTATAACTTCCACGGCTAGGCGTACCATTGGTTCCATCACTAAGCGCCGCGACTGCTACGTCATCACGAGACCTACAGCGCATGCGCCACTGGCCGTTTTGGCCGTCCAAATATACACTTCGTTATTTTTTATTATTTACAGTGGTTAAACTTTTGTTTCGAGAAAGTGGATTGATACCAAAACAAAACAAGAAAATTCTGCCATAAGGCTTCACGTGATTGTTAGACCAATCAGAGGGACGATATATTAGTGGAGCTCCTTGTACAAAGATTGCTGTGGCATATGCTCGTTCGACTCTTTGTCCCAACACAGTTTTCATTCACAGTAGTTTTTTACAAAACCTTTTATTAATAGTGATATTAGAAATCCAGTGGTGTAGTAGCAGTACGCCACCACACTTCTTTTTCTGGATAGAACTTACTCGCTGACCTCCACAGGTTCGAGTTCTGTTGTCTGTTCCCTTTCATCCCCCGGGGGTCGATAAATGATGACCAAGTTAACTTGGGGAAACAAGGGGCATTGCCTCAGCTTCTGGATGATAGTGGATTTTTTTTAAGAACATTGAAATTCATGATATGAACTTTGGTTAATTAAAAACGGGACTGCTCTCTTCCACTTATTTTAAAGAAAAAAATACTTATTTTATTGGTTTATACCAAACCAAATAAAATATGAATAGAATGCCAGCATACATATTTTATTTTTAAATTTTTAAAATGCTTTGATTAATTTCTATAATGCTGGAATGTTGCAAAAAAAAAGTTCAAATGACAAGATTTGCAACCAGCTAATCCCTATCAATTTAATTTGTATTCAAAATGAGAAATCAGTTGTAAAACATAATCAATCCGAAAGGATAATTTTTAAGATATGGTTTGTGTACATAGTTAAAATAAGTTACCCTAATTATTAAATGAATAAAAAAGGTAATTTTATCTAAAAATAGCATAATAATGAGTAGTCAGTGAAAAGTAAAGAAAAACCTTAGTAAAACACCCATTTTTACTTACCCTTACCACTAGGGTGCTAATTTGACTACTTTTACTGGAGTAATGCTATTACTCAATAAACATATCTAGATAATTTAGTTAAATGAATTTAGATTGTTTCTAAAAAATACACAAATGCCCCCCACACTGATTCCCTTACTAAATAAAAATTCTGACTATGGCCCTTGGTGACTGCTGGGGAATATTCGATACACATTACACTACAGCATTATTTCACTAACTTTTCAGTCTCAAAAAGTACAGGATGTGTATAGGAAGGTTGCTAAGTTTAGGAAAACAAAATAAATTGGGATTTTAAATAAAAATATTGGTGGCTGTATCAAATAATTTTAACTGTTGAATGATAAATTTTCTCTTAATAAGTCACACAAGATTGTTAAGAGTAAATAATTACAGCCATTGTAGATTTAAAAAAAATTATTTCTGAACTTTTAATTCAGAAGGGTCTGTAAGATAATAAACCCAAAAAAAGAGGACATAGAATTTTAAAGATTGAGAACCCCCGATATAATCAACAAATATAGGGAATGGGCATATATTTACAAAAAAAAGATTAGAAAAAGTTTCGAAAACATTAAATTATGCAAAGCTTTGAAGCGTCTTAGTGTCACTTGACACGAAGAGGATAAGTAAAGTTGTTCGTTCCCAATGTTTTTTTAATTAACATTATTTTTTGGCTTGTATGAAGTTATGAAAGTATAAGACTCAAAAAAATAGTTTGCATGATAAATAAATTTTTTTGTAACTGACTAACTTAAATATGCAAAGCAAAAAAACCTTAAAAAGTAAATTTTCTCTTCTAAGACATTGTTAGTTTTTTTGGCACCAGATATTTATTTTCCATTAAAATGATTTCAACTAATTTAATGAGTACTTAAGTAATACACCGTTGTACTAAGTCAAATTAGACCCATAAATTATAACTTGATTTCTTTAGTAACAAGGAATGCTTCAACATTATTTTTCAAAATGCCTGTGGATTTAATAAGTTACATCTGAATAGCTCCTTGAGCATTCAGATGAATAAGTAATGTAACGAAACAAATAGGAAACATAATTACAATACAGTTTCTTTATTGTATAAATATTTCTATATAACTACCAATACATTATTACCACAAAACAGCACAGCACAAATACTGGTTGGGCAAAGCTTTGTACAGCGTGGTCATTTGGAAGTTACCCAGTTCTACAACAGGTAATAGAATTAAAATTGCCAAAGAGATGTTAACATTGTACAATGAATGTTGAGGCTTAGTGAATGAAATATTGACTGAATAAATGATTGAACAAAACCTATTCTTTGAAGTATTATTTTCCATTTTTCTTAAAAAAGATAAATCCGTGCTTTTTACAACTGTTGCAGAGCAGCACACAAGACAACCACACAAAAACCTAACATTTTATCACTTTTACCAGTTCTTCAAAAAGGTAGCCCACTGTAAGTAGATTTTTCCCCATTTTTTAAATAAAAAATGTAGGCAATTTGCTAATTTTTCTTTTTACATTTTAACAAGGTATGAAAAACTCACAAAATAACTATTTTGCAATTCAAAATTTTATGAGTTTACTAATAAAAAAACACCAATTTCTCAAAGAAAAAGTACTGAGAATTGGGAAAGATTTTTAAATAAATATACATAATGGCTTTAACGGTAATCAGTATCATAAAATAAACAAAATAAAATTTTGTATACAACTTTTTCCCACACTTTTTACAAATTTAAATGCCTCTAGAATAATGTAACATGGTATTTATACTTTGTACAAAAAGTGCCCACAGCCAAGCCATAAGTCATACATTTCTATAAAATGATACTTATTTGGAACTGTAACAATATTAGGAACACACAATGCTCTTAAGATAATCCTTAGACTAGAGCTTTAAGTTGTTGAATATATGTTCTAAATTTAACTGTATTTTTATGTGCAACAGCAATATGTACTTGCAACAGCATTTATCATACAAGAAATTCTGATGTTAGCTGAAAATACTCTTATGAACATATGGTTTTTTAGTTAATATCTACTAATTTTTAATAAAAGTAAAGGAAGTTTAGATACACTGAAAATGCATCTATTTTTATCACTAAATCATTTTATGTACACTTCTTCATTCTTCATGTAAAATTCATAGTAGAAAATTAAAAGTTATGAGCATTTAAAATTTTTACATGGTATGCTTAAAATTTTTCAACATATTTGCTTTAAAAACCTATACTATTTTTTGCTTATGTAACTACTATGCATATTTCAAAAAGTGTTCGATGGAATTAACACCATAATAGCACAAAACTTAAATTAATTTTTAAGACTTCTTGAAATGTAGGATGGGATGGTATTTTAAAAGTTTTGTTTCAAGAAAAATAAAAGAGTATAAAAGTTTTAGGTGTTTAAAAAATGATAAAATGCAAGGGAAGAGTAAAAACCTCTAGGCAAGGACAAAAATTTGATTAAAACAAAATAAATATTCAGTCTGAAATAAAAAGATTACCTAATTAATAAGTAATTATAAAAATTTTAGAAAACTAGCAGTATATTTAAAATTTTATTTCTTAGATTATAACAAAATTAAAACATTTAAAAGCATACTATTTATTTTTTTAAATTTACACTAATTAAACGTTTTAAATTATAGAATAATATTGAAAATATGACATGGCTGATTTTCTTATGCACAAATTTGATACAGTGCAATATTTTTAACAATGTCTATGGAATTTTCTGTAATCTATACTTGTTGATCTTAAGAAATTGAAGCTGTACATTTATTACAAGGTGGAATCTACAGAAGGGAAAATTTATAACAGTATTTGTAAAACTTCAAGGACAGGTGAACATTGTGCAACAAGCAATGCATAACGCCTCAAGCGTCAATCACAAAATGCAAACTTTTGCATCAAACAACCAGCAGTATTCAGACAAATGCATGATTTTATCGGTTTGAGACTGACCGCATCACAGTTTCGTATATCCAGCGTATTTATACACAATGAAAGAATGGTTGCCGAAGAAATCAGAGTTTCCCCTGCACGGAAATGAAAAACAACGAGGATTTTGAATTTCAACCTGTTTGGAGGTTAGTTTGAGGATGGATGAGAAAAAAATGATGAGAGTTGCGGACATCTGTTGAGAAATAAAAACAATGATTCTTTTCTTAAGAAAGGATGAATAAAACAAATGAAAATACTGGCACGCTCTTTGAACATTTTGAAGTGATGACTTTCAAGGAATGTCCAAAATATTTCTTGGCATATATTACATGAGTAAGTGTTCATGACTCAAATAAAGCAAGAAGGTCATCACTTCCTGAGGATGGGCCGTTGCCACCACTGCTCGTTGCAGTAGTTGAAGTCGATGTTCCTGATGTAACATTGCCTGTGCTTCCACCTGCTACTCCACTTAGTTCAGGGGGATCCAGATAAGATAAAAGTTCCATTGGATCAACCACACTCTCGGGTAACAGCTGGAAAAAATAATGCACTTTTTTCAAATTTTGCAATAAAATAAATATCTTATGATGGATGAATTAATTAGCTTTCTAAAAACAACATAAAATTATATATTGCATATTAAAGTCATAACAACTATTGATTTCAGGAATGTTTGGATCCCTTTTGATAGTGTTTGAAAAATGAAAATTACTAACTGCTTAACACTGGCGAAGGGGATCCAAGTATCCTCGAAGCAATTGACTGTTTTAACTTTATTATGTGCAATAAATTTATGTTGTTTTCTACAAAAACGATTTTTTAATAACAGAAGCTAAATATTTTAATTGAGTAAATTTTATGTTATTGAGAGAAGAGTTTTGTAAAATTGTGTGCTTTTTTCTTTTTTTGAAATACTTCTATAATACAATAATAAGAAAATTGTTTTTCTCCATTATTTTTTACCCTACACTTAAATGTGTATGTGTATTATCCCCCATTCAATTATTTTAAGGTGGTTTTAAATCAATTAAAACTTATGTATAAGGTTTTCATATATTATAACTTTACACTGAAAAAAGGGGTGTATGGAGGTCCCGCCCCCAGAATTTTTTTTTGAAATTTGACCTTTTAAAACACTGTTTAAATTCATTTTCAGTGTCTTATTATTAGACAATTTCAAAATCTAATTTTTTATCCTTTTACCAGTGTTGTAGCTGGCTTTTTTTGGGGAGGGATCTCCTTATTTTTTTGTTAGAAACAATATTTTATTTTAGTTGGGATAATTTCTCCCCAATCTCAGCAGTGGCTTCAACCTATTATTGAAATAGTGCATTCTATATCATGGGGGCCTGTCCCCTTCTTATATAAGGGTTTTATGTTAGGTGCCATTGGTAAATCGGTGCCATCCTTTATGATTAAATTGGAGAAACAAATTTAATAAATTTTTGGTCCCCTCAAAAGTTAAAAATAAAATTTTTAAACATATTCCAAATTATTGGGGGGACGTGTCCCCCGGGATCGACACCCGTGGGTTCTTGAGTATTATCTAGCCGACCGTTAGTTTCGGCTGTACCGTTAACATCGACTATACATTTCTGTTTTCAGAGCATGGTTGACAGAATGTCGGATTGTGACTATCTTCCATACAATTATTATTTTTATTTACTAGTGTTAGGATAACTTTGTGTAGACGCGAGTGGCAATAGTAAGATAAGTGGTTTTTATTTTAATTCAAATGTTCATGTTCTGCTTTGTTTTGAGAAATAGTCTAATGATTTTTTGAGCTTCCTTTTAAATCCAAATTATTAAGAATTTTAAACCATCCAAAGTTAAAGACATGTACCTAAATCAACCATATAGCTCCTCATAAATAAATTGTGATCGTCTCCTCAAAGTGAAGTGTTTTTAATTGTTGACTAACTTATGATTTGAGCTGGCAAATGGAACAAGAATAATAAGGAAAGAACCTTATTGCATTTTTCTAAAAGTAGGCAACTCTTAAGCCCTTGAAAACAGTTTTACAACCCTCATGCAGAATTTGAGATCTGAGTAAGTTTTATGACTAATAATTTTTCTTTAGAATAGTTCATATTTAACTAAGAAATTAACTGATTTCCGAGGAAAATATTTCAAAGACAACTAGAAAAGAGACCATATCTAAAATTTCTCCCTTCGCTTAAAAAAAAACTTACATTCAAGGCTTCTTGTCCTTGCCCTTCACCTTCTATGACAGCTGCAGGATCAAAATTGAGATCACCCAGATCGGGTGGATGAGAAAGCGAAGAGTCACTGTTTGTGGACGCTTGGCTGCTCGGCTGACTGACCACCGAGAGATTGTTATTGCCAACATTCCCATTTGTGCTGTTTTCAGTCTGTTGTGTGTTGGATGGGGGAGGTGGAACACTGGGGGGACCCCCGTTCCCAGGCGTATGAGGGGTGTGGGGCGTATGAGGAGTGTTTGGACCATGCTGGAGGAGGTTTTGACTTTGGTTTGATGAGGGGGTGCCAGGCGTCCCAGTGCTGTTTTGATGAATGGAGGAAGGCTGTGTGGAGGCAGTGTCAGTGGTCGAAGTAGTAGGAGGTTGCCGCAGTGGTTGGTTCCCTTGGTCATGAAGGTTAGGAAGTCCCATTTGCTAGAAAGGAAGTATTTGAATCAATTCAAATAAAAAAATACAAAAATTTCATTTACCATATTGTTTTAATGAAACTAGACTATCATGTGAAGTAAACAAAATAAAATAGTTCTTTTGTTTGATTCCATTCAATATAGAGTAGCCATGTTTGTTATGAGGATATTTTACACTGTAAATGTGGTATTGAGAGCTCATTGAAAAAACATTGAATAAAATGACTAATACTTAACAATTTACTTATGCAAAATAATCTTAAACCAAATATGAAAGTAGGTAGTCTAACTAATTCTCAGTATGAATATAAAATAACCTGAATATTAGATGATGACCAAAAGCAATTTATAAGAAGTTGAATTGAGGTGGGTGCTTGTAGCAACAAGCAATTAACATTGTAGCAATTTAGCTACAATGCTAAATTAGCTTGTAGCAATTTATCATTGAAATTAGCTTGTTAGGGCAAGCATCTCAATTATGTAAGGATTTTGAATTTAAGAGTATTTACTTGCTCATGATGATTAAGTGATTTTTCCATAGCTGCCAAAGGATCCAGAGATGAAACACTTTCATTGAGGTGAGACAGTGGGCTACTGAAGTCAGTTGCTTGAGACTGAAATTCATAACCATTGTTACCACCATAGCTAGAACCGTTTGGCATCATTGGTCCATTAGGAACAGGCCCATTTGCTATAGCTGAAATGAAAAAATTTAATTGAGTTAGCATTGATAGTATATAAAACCTGCATTTATGGATGGAAGGGACAAATTTCCCTTTATTAAAATGAGAAACAAGAAATATATTGAAAATAATCACTATGCTTAATAAAAGAAATAAGACAAAAGACAATTTAAAACTTCACAGGAGTGTAAGATGGAGAAAAATGCAAATAGGAAAGAATTAGTAAAATCTCTTAAGGGCGGATTGGAAAATTTTATAAACACAATTTGAATAGCCGTTTTGTAATGTGAAACTTACTGAGCAGTGGCCGACAGAAATTATCTTAGAGCAAGAATATTTTGAATTCATGGCTCATTTAAAATAAAGTACTTTCTCCAGATACAATTTCAAAACTTTTGTATAAAGTGTAAAATGAAAGGATCATGTAACAAAAATGAAACCTAAATTACATTGCATGTCTGGAGGAGGCAGAGCAGAATAGGGAGAAAGCCCTTGTCCCATTTCCCAAGCAGATGTAGTTGGCATAGTCATACTGCTAGGAGACATGGCTTTAAACCTCTTCTGGGCACCACAAGCTTCAACTGAAATGAAAGGTTTTTTTAATAAGAACAAAAGAAGGCATTGTGGATTATACTCATAACAAAATATTGATGAGTACAATATTTGTAACAAATAAAATAAAAAACACCAATGACTGTTTTCTAACAAATAGACAAAGACAAATGAACCAAAGCTCTTCATCTTAAATTTTTTTACATTACTATAGTTCTCAACTGAGCTTCTTAGAAAGAAGGTGGTCTGTGCTGTTATAGAAAATCTTCAATTACTCAAAACTACATTTGGTAGACTAAGACCATTTGAATTCTCAGCATCTTAATTAGAGGCATTAAATATAACTTTAGGGGTGGTCAACCCAAATGATCTTGAGGACTAAAAATAGATAATTAAATATTCATAAAATTAAAATATAATTTCTTGAATGCTTATAACTTTATATACAATGCAAAATAAAATGTACTATAATATATTCACAGAAATCTAAGTTGAAACCATTTCTTCTTTTCTTTTACAAAGAAACAAAATTGAATGAAGAATTCGTTATAAAATCAAACTTAAAACTTTTGGAAAAATACTATTGCAGATTTACCTCCGTCGTTTTCCTCCTTAACAGCTTTCACTGTAACAGGCTTCCAGCTAGCTGTTGCATCTATCGTGACTTCTTCAATCTCGGAATTGCTCAGGTTCGTAAGAATGCCCCAGATGTACTGGTCAACTTCTAAGCCTTCCAACAGTGCAGGTTTACTATAGGTTGAAAAATGACACAAAATAAAAATAAGCACAAGAGAGTAAAACGAAAAAATAATTGATTAAATCCTAAAACAGCAACAAAAAAAATGAATATGTATCTGTTGAGATAATTATCAAAAACATAACATACTTGCAAACAGGACACCTCCAAGCACCTCTTTCACAATTAAGTTGAAGATAAGATTCAAGGTCGAAGCACTGGAATGATAGAAATAAGATCATGAAAATACAGCCAAGAGAAGATAACTACAAAGATCCAAACCAGAAGATCAATCTAATTTAAAGTGTATAAGAGTAATCTATGATAACTTCATTAAAGGTCTCACTTAACAACAGTAAAATTATCATCATGTCTGAATTTGTAGTGCAATCTGATATTTTAACAAAATATTTATAGGCAATTTTTTAGCACAGATTATACTACTAAATTGAAGATAATATTAACAAATTTTTATTCAGCCTTAAATTTAAATCAATAATTGGTGAACACTTCTATTGAAAAATTTCATCAGCTAACATTTTGGTTCCGGTAAATAAGAAGCAGATTCACACAACTTAACTGATGAGAAATTTTGAATATCAATAGAAGTATAAAAAGCTCATAACTTACACCCAAATTCACCACTAACCAGACCAGCGGTCGACCGTAAAAAACAAACTTCATATTTGTAGATAAAGAAGAAAAACTAATTTTCCCCTAATCAGATATTTGACTTCTGGTTAACCAGCAGTCAGGTTAGCATCCAAAATTACTATAAATGCATTTAGTTACCCTGACAGCATTTGAATTAAATTCAAGAAATATTACTAGATCTGAATCAAACCTAAATAACTTCTTTAGAAAATGCACATCAAAACAAAACATAGGATGCATTACCTGTATGTGTTTGCATTCTTGACCTCTAGCAGGTAATGTTATTCTTTTGAAAGTTATGGGACATTTAAGTGACACTTTGATTGCTGTTTGTTCAACTCCATCTTCCATGCTAATAGCATTATTTGATGCTGCGGCACTCGAAAAATTCCGCTTGATCTTTGCTACACAATGATCAGCAGGAAGGAGACGCTTCCGCAACAAGCCTTGGAGAACAGAGCGAACGGTGGGACGATGAACAAGTTGTAAAAGGAACAAATGAGACTGGAAAGGAAAAGCACATATTAAAGTTGAGTGTTTATCCCATAAGTATTCTAAGCCACACACAATAAGCTATTTAAGTAGCAAGGCCAATAAGTAAGTCAGGTTTGTAATAAATAAAAAAAATTTTTGGATCACAGTGACGAATTTAGGATATTTGTCTATGGGGGGCTGAGTATCCAAAATTTAGTACTGTAGCATGATTTTTAAAAATTTAAAATGGTTATCCAAGTTTTTTTTTAAGGAATGAATTCCCCAAACATCTTTTTGTCATGAAAACAAGTAAATAAAATTTAAATAAGTGAATGAATATTAACTGAAATTGATAAACATGTTAAGTTTAAGAGGAGCTGCAGGAATAATAGCCAACCTTTACACTGGATTAGCCTGATTTGGACTTTTAATTAATGATGTAATATTCAGAAGCATATCTAATGGATATGTATATAGAGTGATAAATTTTACCAAGATTTCACTAAACAAAATAATAGCCATCCTGATATAAAATAACACAGTTAGATTTTTCAGTTATTATAGGCAAGTTCAGCTAAAACAACATAAAGACCTTGATTACTTCTGGTGTATTCCAAAATATTGAAGATACATTGTATTTTCCTTTTGAAATATATAGTCAGAAGTCTTGGAGGTCTTTTTGACATCACACAATTAAACACATCTAGGAAGCAGTATCAGTGTACAATATTTTAGAACTTAAATTGGAATTCACAAAAGGAATAGGTAGAATCACAATAGGCTAAAATTACATTCACAAGCTTATGTAAGTTACTAAATAAAAAATAATAAGACAGCTGAAATACTCACACAACAACAAGCAGTAACAGTGATTTGTATGGTGTTGCGACCAGGTTGACACACTTCTTTTAGGTAGAGGGGTTTATGGGAAGCTTTGTTCTCACCCCGGTCAATGCTTAGTGGTGTGGCATTGACCGACACTTGAACCGAAGCAGGCCAATTTGTGTTCATCTGTCGGTCTTCGTGATGGAAACATTTCAGCTGCAATTCCAAGTCAGTCCGCCACATAAGAGTCTGGTGAACAGAGGGCTTTAAGTGGAAGACGTGATTGCTTACAGCTAAATTATGTTCCAACCTGAATGGCGCTAAGATGATACCATCTCGGACGGGAAATGTGAGTCGCAGTTCATCATCTTCTAAAACAAGAAAATGTAAAATTATAACATATTCACTTTGATGAGAACTATAATAATTTGAACAAGTATTTTTTAGGCTTGATTTACCTTTATGATAAAAAGTGAAATTTCTATTTCCGTTGCAAAAAAATGCTTTATTTATTTGGCAGGTTGCTTATCTTGTTTGATTCTATATAGTTAATTTGTATCAAATCAAATTACTTATTTATCAAAATAGTTTGATGTTAAAAATTAAAAGATTGAATTTAATGTATTTAATTTATTTACTCAACTTTGAAATTATGATCAGAACTAAATCATGGTTAAAGTTCTTTGCACAAAAGTGTTGGTTTTTAATAAAAAAATAACCAAAGGAAAACCATTTCAAGGGGGGAAGGATTAAAATAAAATAATTTAACAAATTGAAATGTATAGTGTTTTTCATAACAATTTTAAAAGTTATTAGCATCAACTACAAAAATTTCCTAAAAAGTTTCCAGTGAAATGCTTACTGGCTGGAGGTAGAGGTTTAGTGTCTGTGAAATTGGGCTTGATGTCTGACGTAGGAGACAAATATGGAGGTACAACTGAGGCAGGTGTTAATGGAGGAGTAGGATTTCCAGGAATAGGCAGGGACTGGTAGTTCATATTCCTCTGCAATGAAAAGTAAAAGGTAATTTCAAAAGTATAAGTCACACGTAAAAGTATCATCAAGAGGTTATTTAATAAATTTAAGTATAATTTCATTGGGTTGTAGAATTTTTAAAACTTTACTACTAAGTTAGTTCACAAAAATAAAAAGATATGGGAATTATAAAATATGAAGATTTAACTTGTAGACTTATGCAAAAAATTATGAACATTAGAAATTAAATGAGATGTGAACTCATAAAAAGACATACAAAATAAATTTAAAGCTATAATCACCAACAGGGATGATAAAATAAATAAAAAATACAAGTTTAAAAATTACAGGAAAAAAAACAGAGTTTATAATGCATTAACTGGGTAAGCTGGATTGGTACAGAAAAAAATTAAGACATAAATCACAATATGAATGTTTACAAGACAAGATATTACTAAAACAACTACCTGCATATTTGGCTGGTTGAACTGATTTGTGTAATGAGGATCGTACTGCGTCTGAGGAGGAGGTGCACCGTTCATTTGTGACTGATGATAGTAGTGATTGGGCTGATTGCTGTAGATGGGAGCTTGCGGCCTCAACGAGGATCGCATCTGCTGCTGAGATGGGTATGGGGATGAAGACATGTGTTGTTGGGGAGGGTACTGCTGCTGCTTACCATATTGCCCTGGAGGAGGGTTTCCAGGGTAGTTTACACAGCAAACACAGCCCTGAAAAAGTTGCAATGGATAAGGAGCCATTCTATTGTGCAAGGTTATTAGTTTTTATGGTTCACTATAATAGAGTTCTACTGTAGTCCTTTTAGAGGGTGTTTCACATTACATTACTACATACACAACATTACTACATACTACGACATTACTACCATGGAAAAAGGAAGGTATCTTTTTAATTAGTTTTTCAGGGTGGTCACAGAAAACATAATTCAAAATTTCCTGATAATTTTTATGATATTCCCTGTTGTTTTACAAATGCAGTAAATTGTAATCTTTTAGAAAGCAGGAGAATGACTGTAAAAATCGAGATATTAGGAAGTTTTCTGCCTAAATCTGAGGGGGGAATCAAGAATTGCAAAAAATGATTCAGTTCATGCTTTTATTGTAAAAAAGGAGCTCAAGCATGCACTTTTAAGACTTGGAAATCAGAAAAATGTTTGAATTTATTTTCCAAACTTTACAGTTTTTCAAAATTTTCCTGATTTTTATAATCAGAAATTCTAAAATTCCCTGAAAATTCCTGGTTTTTAGGAATGTGGCCACCTAGTTAATATACGGACACTTCAAAATGTTACTGTCTTACAGTAAAGGTCTAAAAATTATTTAAACATGGGGGAAAGCATGATATTTCTTTGTATTGTACTATTTTAATATAACTGACAATAACTTCACAGTTTTTAATTTATCTTTGTTTTTACAGTCTGTTCAGTGTTAATCATAGCTATAACAAAATATTGAAAAGAAAATAGGAAAACTGTCTATATGCCTTTTTATGAAAGAGCTTTGATTTGACAGAAGCACAGGGGTGTTTTGAATTTTTTAGCCACATAGATAGACAGAGGCATATGCTATGCATTGACACAGTTTTCCCATTTTCTTTATTTCAATTGCTTTCATTATTGCAAATATTACTCTGTGTTCTGTTTTTATCCATTATATTCAAAAATTTTAATATTTCTCTGATAAGCAGAACTATTTAATACATTACATACAATAAAACAATATTGAGTTTGGGTAACAGTGATATTAACAGTAGCTTCCCCCCCCCCAAATTCAGTCAGTATTGACTAACCAAATCATAATTCAAAGAAAAAATGAAGAAAGGCTTTCTAATAAAGCCCATGTATTGAAATGTTTAAATGAAATACAAAAGCATGAAACTTCAAAATCCACCCATAAAACTCATCTCATCAGGCAATTTTTTCTAGACACAACTGATCTATTAGATAAGGATCACAGAAGTTGCTTGCTATGGACCAACATTCTTAAATAATAAGAGCAATATTAGAAAAGTTATATATTATTAACGGCAAAAAGTTTTTGAAAGAACTGACATGGTTGAGATCATACACAAATTTATTTCGGGAGGGGCCCAAAATTGTTTCCCAGCCCCTTTCATGTATATTTATTTTTTTTCAGTATATTCTTAGGCAGAATTTGCAACTTAAAGAACTTGATATTAAAAAGTTATGATGTATTAAGTTGCAATTATAAAAGGGGGGTCTGGGGGTCCCCCCCCAGAAAATTTTTGGAAATAAGACTCTAAAAACCAGGTTTTTAACTAGTTTTGGTACCCCTAGAAAGAATTTTGGATATAAATTTTCAGGTAAAATTTGATGAATTTAATGAAAAAAATAATATAGTTTTAAGTACAGAAGGGTATATATGGGGGTCATCCCCCAGAAAAATTTTGGAGATTAGATCCTAAAAACAGGATTTCAACTTGGTTTTGATACATTTTCCGAATTTCAGATATACATTCTCAGGTAGGATTTTGAACTTATTGTAAAAAAGTTTTGAATAATAAAATTCCAAGCACTCTAAAGGGGGGTTTGGGGGGTCCTCCCCCAGAAAATTTGTCAAAATTTGAACCTAAAAAACAGGGTTTTAAATTGTTTTGGTACACCAAGTCAGAATTTCGGGGGGGGCCAGGGCCCCTTGGGCCCCCCCTTATATACGCCACTGAGATCATATTAATTGTAAAAAATGAAAAAAATTCACACATATTAACAACATTTTTGTACTTAATGGCATATTTTTATATGGCTTATCTAATGAATGCCTCTTAGACACAGGGCTGAGATTGGAGGGGGACACGGGGGGATGCCGTCCCCCGAAATATTTTTACCGTCCCCCCAAATATTTGTTTCAACGAAAAATTTTAATTATATTTTTAAAATTTCTAAATTGTCTTAAAAATAAAAATATCTTAAAATGTCTATAATGAAGAACTTTTTCAGATCATGCTGGTGGCCGGGTTCGTTTTCATTACAACAGTAGCTGGTGGTAGGTGAACGAATTCGGGGTATTTTCAAAGTGCTTATTAGATTAAGCTTCTCTCATTATTAAATGAAACGAGTTCATTAATGTTAAAGTGGCTAAAGTGAGTGTCTTTGAACAAAGATGACTTTGAACATTCACCAACTAGCAGGTCCAAGGGGAGCACTCTGGATAAGTATACCCCCTGCTTCCAATTGGACCCCCCAATAAAAAGTTTTCAAAATGAGTTCAAACAACCTTTACAAATCAAATTTCAAAGTATTTTCTGGAGAAGGACCCCTATACCTCCCAGTGGTAGCACAAGGGGATCTAGCATAATAAATTTTAGAAAATCCCGGACATTTTCACATTTTTTTGTCAAAAAAGGTAAAAGTGATGGTCTGAAAAGTGCCACTCTTGGACTAAAAAAGGTTCTCAAAATGAGTTAAAACCCTACTTTTAGGAGTCAAATTTCAAAAAAAAATTTCTGGGGGAGAACCCCCATACCCTCCAGTGGTCCACAAAGGGACTTTGCGTGATTCTTTTTAGGAAAAACCAATATTTTCAAATTTTTTTGTCAAAAAAGGTAAAAGTGATAGTCTGAAAAGTGCCACTCTTGGACTAAAAAAGGTTCTCAAAATGAGTTAAAAAATTTTGAAATTTGACTAGTAAAAGTAGGGTAACTTAAAACCCTACTTTTACTAGTCGAATTTCAAAATTTTTTCTGGGGGAGAACCCCCATTCCCCTTGCAGTACCACAAATAAGGGATCTTGCGTGATACTTTTTAGAAAATCACCAACTTTTTGACTTTTTTTTGTCAAAAGGTAAAGATGATGACCTGGAAAAGTGCCCTCCCCCTTTTGGAGCCCCAATTTGGGTAGGTACCCGAAATTAGCCATATTTTGCCCTCTATCAACCATCTACTCTGTTAAAAGGTGAGTCCCCCCAAATATTTTTCTTCAATCTCAGCACTGACAATTCGGAGTTCTAAATTAATATGAAAGAACAAAATAGTAATTCAGAAGTTGTGATTATTCATAATGAAGAGCAAAACCAATACATTTTGCCATCTTAAACCTAACAGAGTCAGTTTAAAAACTATGATAACAAGCTGTATATTTTATTCTACAAAGAGTACTAGTAACTCAGTGTTTAATACAAGAACTAACACTGAATTACTTGATAACCTAATATCAATGCCAAAAAGTATTGGTCTTGTCCCTTTTTAAGTTGAGATAGCCCACACATGAAACATGAACAATCAAACAGATGAGAACAAAAGGAATGAAACAAAGTAAAATTATTTTGCATTCCACAATTAATCATTTCAAAAATACTTTTCGGTAATCTATCTTATTTAAAATCTCCAAACTCTTTTAGATACCACAAACGAGATAGAAATATCGCTAAAATTTGCAAACCAAGTTAAAATATACCGTACTACTGACAACAGTAGTAATTTGGCATCTAACATTTTTCGGCAACTTTTAACAGTATGGATAAATTGGAACACCTTGTTTGCACACACCAGACAAATAGCCATCCTCTTAACACCACAAAATATCTAGCACGCAAGCAAGACGACGATATCTAAAAGGTTTCAATTACCTGACCAGAATTATAGTTTTGTTGCGGATTGCACCCATAAGGCTGCATTCCAGGTCCATATTGTTGCGACATCATATTGTACTGTCCTGGCCTCTTTTGGGCCATATGTTGCTGGGGGTTGGGATATGGAGAAGCTCTCGTTCTGCCCGGTGGGGCAATTCCTGGGTTGTTCCCAGGGTACATTGAAGGATGTAATTGTCCGCCCATCCCCATTGCGTTTTTGTTCATGCCCATGCCATTGTTCATAGGATTCACAGAAGGCATGTTGTTGGGCATCATTGCATTACCCGGCATGTGAGTACCCATGGGATTGTTCATATGGGTCCCCAAGGGACTTGAGACACCAGTGTTCGATGGGACTCGCTGATGATGGGAATTGTAGCCCGGCTGGAACTGCTGGCCTTGCATTCCCTGAAAAAGAACATGAATCTTTATCTAATGAGTTATATTTGGGGTAATAGAAATATGCAGTGCATTTTAAATTATAGCGAAAGAAAAACCTTTAGGCAATAAGGAGGACCGGCTTTGTGGAGTTTCAAGGTCTGATTATGATACTTAGCAGACGTTTTCTATACATATATACATGAGAGAAAAAATGCTTGGAAACTTTCGAACTAAACATTTATGAACTGAGATTGGCTTGTTTTGAAATTCTATCTTAAATTTTAAATTATGAAAATATATTGGAATATAGGAGGCAATTCAGCTAATAAGTTTCATCCAAACATTTTATACTATACGAAAAGCACTAGAAAATTTAAATAAAATATGTACTACTTAATAGATTAGTCACAAGAGGAAGGATCAAAAACTTATGTGAGCTCTCAGTTTTCTTTTATTAAACCAGTTTCTTTTATAAACTCTATTTTAAATGGTGTTAAAAATATGTATGGTGATTGTTGATATGTATGAAAAGAATCTGAATCAGTTTTGATTATCTCTACAGAAAATATGTACTTTATAACAATTTTAAATTTAAAAAAAATAAAAATTGTGAAAGTACACAAAAGTTAGCTATAGGGATTTTACTCATCAGTAAATTAGTTTGACATAGTTCTCCTTTTAAATAAACTTGCCAGCTAAACCAAATTCAGGATTAAAAAGTTCCGATTCATAAAATACAAAAGATAGTATCAGCATTATACCTGATTATACTGATTATTCATGACTGCTTCTTGCTGTTGTCTTTCTTGTAAGGCAACCACACTAGCTGTTGCAGTGGCCGTAGCAGTAGCAGCAGCTGCAACTAACGCAGCCGCACTGAGAGCTGATGAGGATGACTGAAATTCTGTGCTATTGGTGTGCCCTGGATTACCCAGGGAGTTAGGACCCATAGATGCATTTATTTGACTTGGATTAGCACTGTAACTAAAAATAATTACATTAGTAATCAAGCATATAGGAGGGTTGATAATATCAATAAATAATTGTGCATACAGAAAGTGTGTTTAATATTAAAAGCAGTCTGGATATTTAGTAAATAAGGATAAGGTACAAAAGCTTTGATGATTACAGATTTCATATACAATTTTAATGGAATTTGAAACCCAAGCCCCAAAACCCTGTGTTTTAAAAAGCTATTATGAAACAAGACAAGGATACAGATGGACATCGATTTCGCAACTGCAAAGGGCTATATCTCCCTACATGGAGTAGGGGTAGTTATTTTTCCGCTCTTTCAACCAGGGCCGGACAGGGAAGAATTCCTAGGCCCGGGAATCTGAGTTTGAATCGGCCCACCACATAATTTTCATGGATAATATAACTTCATAGAATAAAAAATTTCGGGGGGGGGGGTCTTGGTACGTCCCCAAGAAATTCTTTTGAAAATTGACCCCTAAGAAACAGTCTAAAATACACCTTGAAACCCTAATTGGATACGTAATAAACTCAATATAGACTTTTAATTCTTTGTTGGTAAATTCAGTGGGTAGAAAGAATTTCCATTTTGACGAACTTAATGTTAAAAGAAATTGGGAATAATGTAGCTCAAAATAGAAAGGGGGGTCATGGGGGTCCTCCCCCAGAAAATTTTTGGAAATTTTACTATTAAAAGTACTGTTTTAACTCATTTGAGACCCTTTTGGGTGACATCCGAAAAGGTTCGCTCCTTTTATGCCGTGGAATTTTTAAAGATGAAACCAGGAAAATTCGTTCATAAAAATATTTTAAATAATAAAATATATTTTTTGAATTCAGTAATTTATGCCATAATTAATGAATTTAATTGCTGGTAAATTAATGGTTTGGTGGCCGCACAAAAAGAATTCGTGGGCCTTGGAAATTCCTGCGAAGTGCGGATTCCTTTTTACAGGATCTTTTTCATTCATACCACTGTAAAATATTTTGGTTGTAGGCGGCCCACAAACGGCCCTCAATGAGTAGCGGCCCACCGGGCATTTGCCCAAATGCCCAGTCTTAGGCTTACCATATTTTCTCGGGGCCAACCCAGGACATATTTTTGAAATTTCTTTATAAGTGCCATATCAAATTACCAAAGAATAAAAACTAAGAAAAAACTATTCAAACTAATAAACATTAAACAAAAATATCAAATTTTATTTTTTCATTTAACACTACTTTTTCAAAATTTTTTTGATTAACTTAATTTTTATCACAAAATTCACTGAAAGTAAGTTTTCTGAAGTAATAACGACGTTAAAAAACGTAAAAAAAAGCAATTTTAAATAGTTTGGTCATGATTTTTTCATAAAAAAGTCTGGCAAATCGTAAATGTATGAAACCCCGGACATTTAGCGACCCAGGACATTTCCCCGGACAGCTCTAAAAACCCCGGACTGTCCGGGGTAATCCCGGACGTATGGTAAGCCTACCCAGTCTGAGCCTGCTTTCAACCCATGTTTAGAGCAAAGCTTGGAGGTTGTTTTGAGCATTCAAAGTCAATTTTTCATTTTTTGGACTTATTCCCTTTTTCAAACTGGCGATTCAATTAAAAATTGACAACATTGTTGAATCCACTCCATTTCACCATTTCACGCCGCGTTTCCCATTCCATTTATGGTTTCGGTTTTTATAAAAAACAAAGCAAGGCCTGGTTGCCACCATATTTCTCTAAATTCAGCTCCTTTTGAAATTAATACAGATGCGCCACGCTGATTGAAATCTTAAGCAAAACTAGTTGTCGACTTATCAGATTCGTTCGACACGGGCGAATCGCGGCAAACCGACGAAAAAGAACAAACTAAATAAAAAAAAGGAACAAGCAACCCGCGAGAGAAGTGACACAAACGGGTTATGCGCAGCAATCCGAGAACAAATACAATACGATATTCTCTCTCACAGAGAGGAGCAAAAAAAGAAAGGCACAGGAAAAACAAAGGGGAATGGATGGAAGTCGGAATGCATAATGGTTCTCAGACTGGATGAGAGACCGACCACGAAAAGAGAAGCAGTGGCCTGAACGACACTTTTTTCGAGTGTGACCTTCGAAGTCACGGCCCAGCTCACGACACAAGTGCCAAAAGCCGGTGGCCTTGAAAGGGTTAGTAGATGCAGCAATAATAAGGTGAGTACAAATGAATGCCGATAAAAAACAAACACGCTCTCGGTTTTATTGGCGCAACCTGGTGGTGTTGACAAGACAAGTCTTCGAGACGGACTAACGAGACTGCCACGAGGAGTAGGCGGCAGGTGAAAGTGAAACCCGACAGATTCACCTGCTGGGAATGACTTTTCCTCAAGAATTAATTCTGCCCACAATTAACTCCTACATCTCCACTAACTCAGACACACGGCATAGCACGGAGAAATCATGGCTCTTAAGCAATTATGGCAGACGTGTGGTGGAAAAGATCTAAACTGGTATATAAGAATTTAGATACAACAGCTGTGCTTGTCTGCATGGGCAGATTCAGAAGGAGGATACTGGGGGTAAGCAAGATACTTTTGAGGGTCATGCTGTCCATTGAAAACACCCTCCTTCCCTTTACTATTACAAAAGAGGAATACCCTGAAAAAAGTTGGGCATTGCTCATGCAAGATGCAAGTCTGACATACGATAAACCAATCGCATATGAATGTTGACAATTTGAGATTAACAACTGTTCCATCAAATCAAGCCTGGTAATGGAGATATCCCTAAGGAGGTAATGAGAACCCACAGAGTACTAGAACAGAGAGTCCGTCGCCATAGGCGCTAATGGAAATTGAAAAGTTGGATGAGTGTGGGGCTATTTTGGCGCTGCGATCGCGGCAACGTCACGAGAGGCGGGAGGGAAGAGCCTGATTGGTTGAGAACAACTTTTTCCTTCTCCTTCGAAAATAGAAGATGGAGGGACAGCCAATCACAGGTTTGATCTCTCTGTCAATCATTTAGTTCATCGTGGCGCCCTCAAAACCATCCAACTTTTGAATATATCGTTTTGGACCCTCTGTTAGGATTTTTCTCTGTGTGAGAACCCATGAGCTTATTTAGGAGAGAGAACCTGGGGATACTTGATAGGATTCTATATTTCTAATAGCGATAGCTCTGGTATTATTATTTCAGACCATTTACTTATATTTTTTATCATTAGGTTAAATAGAATTTTCTGAAAATACCAGGTAAGCAATGTCCCCAGCACCTCATACATCCTGAATGTATGGAAATAGGAACCGCCAGGTCCTTATGCTTAGACAGAATTTGATTGATTCTGTATACACACAGCAAACGAGCGAACTCTCTACACAAAAAAACAAACACATTTAACGCTTGCCTTTCTTAGCGGCTGAGAACTGTGAAATCATGTATTGTGGAAGACACGTTTCCGCAGTTCTCGGCCGCCTTCCGAAGAAAGACAAGTTCTAAGCATACTTCACAACATTATTGTGGTTTGATACCGTTCTGAATTATGTTTTAAAAGTGTCGGAAATGTGTTAGAAACATAGCATTGTAAAATAAGCTTAGAATATGAAAGTGTTCTAAAATTTGTATTGAAAAACGATATTTTCTCACACAACGCAAAGCAAATGTCCTCCACCATTGAGGTAAAGGTACCCGATATGAAATAAAAGTAGCGCTCACTTGTATCCCGGGGCGGGCTGCCTGGGCTGCGCCTGGTAGGGCTTGTTGGCCGGGGGTCCGTTGGCCGCCGGGTAGGGGGCGGTGCCCTGGGCGTAAGGCATGGGGGCGATGGTGGTGCTGGTGTTGAAGGAGCTGTGGGCGCTCTGGGTGGTGGAGGCCACGCCCCACACGGTCGTCACCACCGACAGCTGCTGCTGGGGGCCCTGGGGGGCAGGCCCCGACGAAGGACTCTGCTGCCAGCCGCCCAGTGACATGCCGGCATCGCTGCAACACACAAGAGACGCATAAATATAACAACAGATTTCAGGTTAGTTTTACAGTAAGTATAAACTGGATATCTCGAAGTCTAAGGAACACAAAACATATAATCGATATTTCTAGATAAGAAGGTAACTCCGAGTATATAAAATATTTTTTCGAGATAGCCAAGTTCGTGATAACGAGTTTATACTGTAATTAATAATAAGACGTGACATAGTTATGGTTTAATAAGGTCTGCTTGTTTACTTATTAAACTTTTTTTATACTCTTACAATGCGAGATGGAATGTTTCCGTTCTATAACATTGCGTAGAGAAAAGAACCGATACTTTCAGGTATCTGAAGGTTGGCTACGTTTTGTCAATTTTTTGTATAGAACCCAGTATCGATTTTCAATGCTAAAATTAATGCAGTAAAAGAATAAAAGAAGTATGAGAGAGTGGCAAAAGTATGGCAAGATATAACAAACCTTAATACAAGCCAGCTTTGAGGAATCTATTTGTGATCCTTGACTTCATATCAGGCCTACCGACATTAAAAAGTACTTAAACAGGATTCATATACAGGTAAGTAATTTGACAAGTATTAATTACTTTTGGCTATTCCACTAGAGCAGGGGTTCTCAACCGGTGATGGGGGTCGCGGGGAATGTCTAGGGGGGTCGCAAGACCAAAATTAAAAACAGCCATATTTACAGAGTTATTTTTTATACAGACACAACAATTTTCAAAACTTAAAGATCTTAACAATTAAATTAATGAGAATTTGAGCATGTTTGGAATTAATAAATCTTTGTATATGTCTTGATTTATGTCAGTAACACATAGGAGGATGTTTTTAAGAAGTGTCAAACGATTTCTTGCCTTTGATTTTAAGTGCACAATTTTAGAGAACCCTTGTTTACACCTGTAGGATGTTGCAAATGGTATCAATACCCTTATCGCTGCTTTGAATAGTTCTGGATATTCTTTTTTAATACCTATCCAGAATTTGTCAACACAATCATCGTTAAAGATCAACTTCATACTCTGATCTCTGATAACAAGATAATTCTATCAAATCATCATGCAGACTTAATTCTGCCTTTTGAACGGCTTGCTCATTAAACGGATTGACTACCCATAAATATCCATCCATATTCTTTGCTGCAATATAATCTTTGAATTGTTCAGTCAAGGCTTCAAGATGAGATAATATGAGTATGGAGAGAGACCAAGTCTTAACATTATAGGTCAGAGGGGGTCGCCAAAATATTTTCCCTGAAAAGGGGGTCATGGAGTCAAATAGGTTGAGAACCTCTGCACTAGAGGTACATCAGCAATTATTCCTGGATTACAAATGAATCCTTTTCTATTCAGCAGGAGTCTTTTAGTTATATCATCATAATTTTAATTACCTAGAAGTTTACAACCTAATTTTCAGCTATCATGAGGGAGACAGATCCCCGAGACACATTAAGCTTTATTGCAGTAAAGTTTTATTTCGTAAAGCTTTCGTTAACAAGTAGGCAGGAATAAACTCCAAAAAGACGTCTGATAGTGATAGATGTTATAATCAAAGTATAAACATTCTCATTGAGTCATTGCTTTTATTGTAATTGATTTTTCTGTTCTGCTGAATATGTTTCATGCCTGGTGACCTTAGTGGGCAGTAGTATGTTAAGATAAATCAGAACACTAAGTTCTCAAAAACTGAGGATATCGACGGGACAAAACCCGGCTTTCCCCAAAAGGCGTTAAAAATAATTTTACAACAATAGAAATTAGGGTTAGAACGTTATACAGTGCTGCGTCACCCACACCACCAACTGCTTAAGCATGGCCACCTCCACACAATCTTTCCGACACAAATCAAGACGGATGCCGGGAATGAACAACGACCTGCTTAAAAAAGCGAACGAGGTAAAATTATTTTTAACCAGAGGTTTGCACCAGGGCTGGCAAAAGGAGTAAAATTATATCCGGAACCTGTGATTTTTACAGATTTTGCTCAATCCTGAACTAAACTCAGTGCTCCTCGGCATTGCAGTTTTGTTCCAGAGCTAAATCAACCATAATTTTGATATTTAGATTTAATCCGGAACCTAATTTAACTTCACTCAAAGCTTTTAGTTTCATCCACAATGAAACCCAAATTTGAAGTCTACGTTTAATTTCCCTCCAGAGCGAAACTCGAGGCTGATGAATGAGTTTATTTTCCTCCCGGAGAAAGCTCGGCGGCTCTTTCACTGTGTCGATCTTATCCGGAGATCTTTTTCAACCTGCTGGCCGAGCATACTTTTCTCCGGATACTCATCCGAGCTTTTTGGTCGAGCAATACTTTTATCCGGATATTCATCCGAGCTTCTGGCCGAGTCTTTGCCTCCAGTCGGAGGCGGTGATGCTGTTTTAAAGAGTGGAATAAAGTTTCCAGGAAAAAATTCATTGGTTTTTAATGGTTTAATTTAGATCCGAATGAAAATTTAAAGCTTTTCAATCGTCTATTTTAGTTTCAATACTAAAATGAAAGATATTTCGACAGTTTAATTCATTTCTGGGTACAAACTTTAGAATTTTCCATCGTAAATTGTAGTTCCAATGTTGAAATTAAGCTTAATTTGACATTTTAAAAGAGTTTTGGATTAAAACTTGATTAAAACTTTGGAATCAATACCAAGGAATCGAACCCATGAAGGAATCCATTCCGGAATCGAATCGTAATCGAATACTTTGGAATCGATAATCGATTCCGGAATTGAATACTGTGGAATTGATAATCGATTCCGGAATCGAATACTTTGGAATCGATAATCGATTCCGGAATCGAATACTTTGGAATCGATAATCGATTCCGGAATCGAATACTGTGGAATTGATAATCGATTCCGGAATCGAATAATTTGGAATCGATAATCGATTCCGGAATTGAATACTGTGGAATTGATAATTGATTCCGGAATCGAATACTTTGGATTCGATAATCGATTCCGGAATCGAATACTTTGGAATCGAAAATCGATTCCGGAATCGAATACTTTGGAATCGATACCAAGTAATTGAATAATTTGGAATCGAAACCAAGGAATCGAACCCATGAAGGAATCGATACCAAGAAATTGAAACCATGAAGGAATCGATTCCGGAATCGAATCGGAATTGACTACTTTGGAATCGATATTAAGAAATCGAAATTTGATACCGGAATCGATACCAATGAATCGAACCCATGAAGGAATCGATTCCGGAATCGAATAATTTGGAATCGATACCAAGGAATCGAATCGGAATCGAATACTTCAAGTAAAGGTCGACCACTTATTACTATTAAATTTCATTCCCGAGCAAAACATATTTCTAGCTCTACAAGGTTAAATGATGTTGTGGATCGAAATATTTCTCAAAGTCAGAGTTAGATTTCTCTTTGGATCAAAACTAAATTGAACCATAATCTTTAATTTTTAATTTCATTCCTGAATAAAGTTTCATCTCATAAAAGCTCATCTCAACTGTTGATTTTTTATCTTGGAGTTATATAACAATCAACCCAAACCTTCGAATATTGTCCAAGAGTGAAATCAAACTCCCTGAAGGCGTCGAATTCTAAGCCGGAGCGATATGAACTCGTCTCACAGCCATCAGTCCTGCACCGGATTTTTATTCCACTCTACGAACAGCCTCACGCCTCCGACTGGATGGATATTACACACTACGAACAACCTCACCGCTCCGACTGGATCGAAATTACACTCGTCAGCTGCTTTGGATAAATATCCGGATAGAAGCGAGCTCGACCTGCTGCGTTGGATAAATCTCCGGATAAATGTTAGCTCGATCTTTCTCACTAAGTTGAGCATCGGAGTGAAGCTATCACCAAATAAAGCGTTGTCTTAAGTTCCTGGAGTGTAAGCAAATGTTATTTTGGTGAATGATTTTGTTCCGGATCTCAATTGTGCTTGTTGTTTAGTACTGAACCTTGTACCGGAGAGAGTATAGAAAAGTCATTTTACTCCTTTTGCCAGCCCTGGTTTGCACATTTTCCGTATAACCAACCAACCACACGCCACCTTCGTTGCAAAAAGGGTTAAGAACCTACTAGCTACGCAACTTCTAGAGACGAAACGTATGTATCTGCATCGCGTGTGAGGGCGATGAAGTAATCTATCAAACTTTAGAGCGAGGGGTGGGAAGTTCTACGTGATTTCGACATTTTCCCGCGCTCGAATTAGACTCTTCCGCCAGGAAAACACAGAGGAGCGAATTAAACAGCTTACTTGGTGCATGATGATTAAAAATCATCCTTTTTGAAGAATCCTATATTTTGAAAATGAAGACTGAGAATTCGCTTCAGATACATGGGGCTAGTTAACATGTAGTTAACGTTGGCAGTACATGGGCTTTTTGAAATGAGATTTTTAAACTCGGCAAACTTTTCAGAACTATGTAACGAGCATGATGGGATTACCACCTTTTGCAGGCCAAATCAAGAGTCCTCAGTAATACCGGGTTTTGAAATCTCAAACAGTGGAAGAAATTAGGGAAGAGAACCTGGGAGGCACGTTATCCCTGATTGCTATGGAAACATCTTTACCCCCCTTAAGAAAAATGGAAAATTCTTAAACTTGGGTGGAGCGGATTTTACTATGACAATCATTTGATTATTTTTCTACTTGTTGTGCAGGGACATCCATAAATTACGTGAGGTCAAAAAGGGGGGGAGGGGTTTGGAACAATCTTACCAAATCTCACCAAGGGGGGAGGGGGTCAATTAAAATCTCACGTCAACTTTTTAAGTTAGAAATTATACGATTTTCTTAAGTATGAAAAAGGAATAATACCCACAGATAAGATACTGTGGTGATTTTTAGGCGGAATAATGTCCTTTCCCCCAACATCATTAATAATGAAAACGTTTTAGGTGCTGGGAAGCACAAAATGCAAACAAATATGATAGAAAATTATTTTTAAAGTTTGTAGGTAAATCTCACAAGGGGGGGAGGGGGGTCCAGCAAAATCTCACTAAATCTCACCAAGGGGGGAGGGGGGTCCAGATTTTGGAAAAAACACCTCACGTAATTTATGGATGTCCCCTAACCAAATTATCGCTACATCCAAGATAGCTTTGATAAGATTCGACTGTGCATTCATTTAACCTTTAGTTTGAGAAGGTGAGACAATTCATTGAAAAATATCTTACATGGTCGCTTTCCCATAGCTTTTTTTTACTAACATTTTTAACATTACATTTCTAAAGAAAGCAATTAGCTCAGGTTTTGGAGAAGTTCAGCGGAGTACAATTTGAGAACCTCAGCTCTAAACAGCATCAGCATGTTTCCTATCGTCAGAGCATCATAGAATGAGTTTGGATCTTAGCACTGTAACCGAACCAATGATTTAAACTGAACCCAATTCATCAAATAAAAACCTTGCCGGAAATATATATTCAAGAGAAGAACTATCCAGAAAACTTAACTAGGCTCTTTCCTAATTGAAGTATCTGAAGAAGTTGCAAGTTGCAAAAACTCAATTTATCTCGTGGAATCAACCGAAGGGGGTCTGAGGCAATGCACTCTTTAACAGTGGGGTGTTAACCTGCTCTCGGGCTCGAGAAAGATGGGATCGCAAGATCTGTGGTTTCCGTTGCGTCATCAATTTATTCCGCTATGTAGTGCAGATACAATAAAAAAACTACCAAAAAGGCTCTAACGTCGATAGAAAACGGCTAAATCTAGTCTAAACAATATGGGTCAAGGGTCATACTTAAAACTTTGTTTAAATCTATTTTAAAACTTTGATTTTATCGTCAAATATTTACGTAAATTAACTTTTTATTCGGAGCAGATAGATACACATCATTTTACTACGTGAAACCTCTCATAAATCAATCTCATTAAACGTACACAAGCTTTCAGATAATTAGGAAATAAGTCTGAGGTTTTGTTCAAAAGATGAGGTTTTGTTCAAAAGAAGACTGTTAACATTATTCATTTAAAAAATGACCAAATAAGCATAATAAGGAATATCGAACTGAAAGATTTAATTTGTTGTAATAAGTATACTCTTCAGCTGTTCAGTATAAAAAATATCAATTCTTAAAGGGGGATTCTGAGATTATCAAGAGGGTTCAGGGTTCACTTATAACTTATAAGTTTCTTTCAAACATATTTATAGAAGAGCACTTTTTCCACATAAGGAGTTTTTAGATTCGCACAGAATTTAAACACTAATTTTGAGTAGACAACGGTCATATTAGGAAAGAAGGCCCTGGAAGAGAAGCTTGGGAAGAGATAGTTCCCTGCTGCTCCTTCTTTGTAAATCCTCTCATTGTTTAGGTATGATTTTTACGATCATGTTTACGTCTCCAATACCCTTGAATTAAAACTCAATGTTAATGAATTACAGATAAGACATAAATTTTCCCGGAACAGCACGAAACTAAATAACCGCTTCATACCAAGACCACCCCCTGCATCAGACAATGCTGCACTCCTCCTCATAGATAAGAATAAACCAACACATTCATTCAGCTGCTCAATCTCAAATGCAGATCACTCAGCGGGAACCATAGAAAATCATCGTGAAAAAAAACCCTCCCAAATAATAAAACCTTTCCCAATTAGCGAAGATCTCCCGCCGACCACCACCGGCTAGAAAAAAAGGAGCATTCCTGACCAGGTTCTCAACCTCCACGTTCAGACAGACAGGTGGTAGGTTGGTGTGATGGCCGAGGTGAGGTCGGGGTCAAGCGGACGGGTTAAAAACGAAAGTGAACCGGCTCTCTCCTCTCACTTTCCCGCGGGTGCCTCCGAGGTGCGTTTCGACAGGTATGTTCCGACGATGATTATGACATCGGCGGCCCGCAGGTCTTGTTTGGTTTGGACGGGAGGATGGATTGATTGAAGAGTCAGACGGCCTTGGGAGAAACGGCAGTGTTTGTGTAGATCGGGATTGTGTAAGGAAAGAAAGTGTGGTTTTGAAATTGAGAAGTTGCTTTTTGGTTGGAAAATATTTGCCAGGTTATTCGGTTCGAGAGGTCCCGTTAACTATTCTACGCTACTGTGTGCGCTTTTAAAATCCATGTAAGCTAGAACTTTGTATATTTTTCTGTCTGGAGGTGTAACTGATTGCGTTTGGGGCCGTTCAAATATTATGTAAGCATGTTTTTAGTCATTTTCAGGGATGTTGCACCAAATTGAGCATTTTGTAGCAGTTTTTGTAGCAGCTAAATTTAAAATTTGTAGCAGTTTGTAGCAGCTAAATTCAAAATTTGTAGCAGCTAAATTCAAAATTTGTAGCAGTTTGTAGCAGCTAAATTCAAAATTTGTAGCAGTTTGTAACAGCTAAATTCAAAATTTTTAGCTGCTAAATTTAAAATTTGTAGCAGAATAAACCATTTTTGTAGCAACCAATTTAATTACAAATTTTAATTACAAAAACTCCAAATGCAGGGTTCCTACAAATGTTCAGAAATCAAAATCAAGGAGTATTCCACGAGTTTTCAAGGAGTGTATTTAAAAAATTCAAGGAGTACCTTTTTACATAACTTAAGAAGTTTCAAACACACATTGTGCCAATTACATTCCTGAATCAGGTTTTAAAACCACTTTAAAAGTCAAAATGTAACTAAATGAAATAAAAAAATAAAGGAAATTAGTAAACAGAATAATTATTTAAGTAACTAGGGGGCTCTGCCCCCTGCTCGCTATCGCTCACCAACCCCCGGAACTGCTTCGCAGTTCTTTGAAGATCGCTGCGCGATCTTAGCGAGCAGAGCTCGCTTGTTTCATCTTTTCATCTCAACTATCCAGTACAACCTGGAACTTCTCTGCTTATAGTCTGTTCATTTAGAATAGGCGCCTGAAACAGGATCAAAACGCTCAATAATTCTTAATAACGCTCATCAGACAATTTCAGTGACCGATTGTTTTTACAGTATTTTAACTTCTTCTGCTTAGGCTGCCTTGTCATTGCAGAAGAAAATTAGTTAATGATCATTTAATATCGAAACTTTTTATCTCTCAAACTTTTCAAAAATTCAATTCGGATCATTACCACGAAAATATCAAAATAAAACTCTTAATGAAATATTCCTTTTTAAATTATCAATAATTTATTGGATAGAGGGCTACCGCCCCCTGCTCGCTTACGCTCACCAACCCCCGAAGTAAATGCTATGCAGCTCTTAACAGATCGCTTCGCAATCTGTAATATCTGCAATCGATCTTTAGCAGAGTAAAACAAACTTCCCGAAAATCCTCTTCCTTTCATCGGCACAAATAATAACGCTCAATAAAGTTAAATTATTTATTTCTCTAGTGGTTCAAAAAATATCGAAGTATCTTTAAAAGATTATTAACCAAGTCTATACTATATCGCTAGCAAACTTGGAGCAAAATGTGCACCTCAAAACAGTGAACAGGCAAATATAAAATTTAAAAACATAAAACACGTCTGATAAAGACCTACTAAAACTATAAAAAAAATAAAACTTTGATGCTTAATAATTCCAAAACTAATTAGAATTTTTTAAAGAACTAAACGCCAATCTCTTTCTAAAAAATAATAGCATAAGTGTTTAAAAAATCATATTGATACCGTGATTAGTTTTTATTTTAGATAGAAAAAAACGAAAAAGTGTCAAAAATTTCGAAAATTAAAAAATTAATTACTCTAAACCAAATTCGAAATTCGAAAAAAGGGCGACGTAGTGCACATCTTCATACTTCAGAGTATCAGGCTGCAAAAAATCGTAGTTCTGCTGCTAATAGATTTCGCTGAACTGGATTACGCGGCGAAAAAAGAAAAACTTCAACTTTGACCTTAAAAATACCCCAGTAATAATTATCACATCAGTTAGCTTTTTGTTCGAGAATGTGCCCCAAATATTCCTCTACAAACGTTTCAAATTTCATAAATTTCTATCGAGTGGTTTTTGCGATATGAGAGCTCAAAGAGTCGAAAAATTAAATTTTCTGAAACAGCGGCGGCAGCGGCGGTGACAGTAACTTTTTTTTAATATAGAGAGATAACTAAATTGCAAAAAACGATATTGTCAAAAATTTTTAGTTAAGTAGACCAAAAAAGTAAAAAATTTAGTATTTTTGAAGGTATTTTAAAAATCTTAAATCATATAAGAAAACACTAAAATCATCTAATTAAGTTTATATAACGTGACCTTTCAGTAAAAATGTACAACTTTGAAAATAATCTTTAAGTTGAAAATACTGACTTAAATCGAGAAAAATATTATTAGACTTCTCAGACTGCTCTGACCAAAGTTAAGTTGTTTTTTCTGCACCACCATTGAAGCTAACTTTAACAGACGTTCATAAGAAAAGCAGTAGCAGAAAAAACGGAACTGTCGCGAAAAATCACTATTTCCCCGATTTTCGGAACACCAGATGACACAAGAAGAAGCCAACTTGAATCGGCACCCGCGGCCGTCCACGAAAGTCGCGGGAAAAACGGAACACTCCGCAAAAAAACCTGTAATTTTCGCGAAAAATCACGATCATTTTCGACTTTTTAACGAACTTCGCGCAGCGAATTGAAACCTATTTTATAGGGGATATAAATTTATAAAAGAAATGTTACATATTTGGTTTCGATGGCTGACGTCATCGGTTTTGGTTTTGATTTCAAGTGGTAGAAATGTGGAAAAGATTCCATCCATCATAGACGATTTTAGTTTTTTCCCTAAGGGCAAAGGTATTCTTAGCGTGAGAGGAGATTTTGAAAATTCAATTTCAGGAAAATTGTTAATTGGCGCAGTTTTGGCGCAATTTTGCTCAAAATACGGTTTTTGTAGCAGTTTAGCACATGAATTAGGATTTGGCGCAGTTTGGCGCAATTGGCGCAGCCGCAACATCCCTGCATTTTTGACCCCCTCCCCCTTGTCAGCAAAGATAAGCAAACCCACACTCCCCCTCATAATTACGTAAGAAAACTGCTCCCCGCTTTGTCCTTTCTTTATATAAAATAACTTTTAAATAACATTAATTTTAATTGAACTTAAAACGTTACTTATACAAGAAACAAAAGATATTTTCGAAACTGCTGTGTTTTTAGCATCTTACGAAAGCATCACTCATAACCCCCTCGTCAGAAAAAAATAAGCAAAGAGTAAACCCCCCTTAGGTGCTTAAGTAATACTAAAACTACCTTAACTTAATTTCTCTCTTTCTGAACCCATATATTGTAAAGAGATACAGGGGGAAAGAAAGAGAGAACAATATGTAATTTAAAGATACAATGAGAAATACGAATGAGAAGTGAGGAAATAAGAGAGCATTAATGAAGGGAAGTAGGAGAGAAGAATCAGAGAATCGGAAAATCGAAAAAAAAAAGGAAGAAGGGGAGAGTGCAGGTAGTGATAACCCAACTATCTTCAGCAGCACGGTTCCGCTGAGCAGAATAATATTAAACCGTAAAAGATTAGCGGTGCTAT
Organism: Tetragnatha versicolor; assembly: GCA_024610705.1. NCBI lineage: Eukaryota > Metazoa > Arthropoda > Arachnida > Araneae > Tetragnathidae > Tetragnatha > Tetragnatha versicolor. The sequence continues at coordinate 28,579,482 of JANDEH010000001.1, read as the reverse complement.
AACCTATTAATTGAAAAAAGTTATAATCCTGCAACGGGTCAATAGTTTAGAAGACACCAGAAAGATTAATTAACATTTCACAAACCGTAAGAAAAAAATACATGTTCATCAATACATCTTTAATAAGTACATTTATTCGGCAGGTTCTGGGGGAGTAAACGTGTTTTCTCGAGCATAGCACCATTTGTTTAAAAAGTAGGGGGAATCATTATTTTTGATCAAACAACCCATTTTCATCAGTTATTTATTCCATGACATGACAAGTGGATTGCTTCAGTTGTATTAGTGAACTACATAAAACTGCATGAAGCATACAGTAATAAATCTAGCCAGTTCCCAATACTAAAATTCAACAAGTAATACAGTGAGTAGTTTAAGCTGTACAATGTTTAAAGAAAATGTCAGAATGTAGCACCGCCATGCAAAACACGATAGTAAAAGCTTTACATATCATTACATCATGGGAAATAATAAGTTATTCATCTAGGGATGTCCAGACTAGTGACAGCCAGACAACGCAATTACATTTAGGATGAAAGAGCTAAAATATTATTCAATTTATAAGGTTTCTGTCGGAGTATTTTACTTAGTGCGAAAATGGCTTGCTGGTGATTTCTGGCAAACACGATGAAACCATTAGCTTTGTTTATTTAATGATTGAAAAGTTTTGCATTCTACTCGAACGAATGGGAAGGTCATCAAACTAACGCCCGCACTGCATGCATTAATATGTGGAGGCTTTGCTTTACTTTGATTGGGATTAAATAAGAATGATAAAATGTGCAATGGGTGAAAAAATATTATTTTTTATTAGGATTTAATGTGATTTATTTGTGTTAGTCTTGCATACTACACAAAGCGTTTAAAATTTGTAAAACCTTTTCAATGTTTATTGTTATTTAATTTTTAATTTGTTGAACGAACTCCCAAGTTTCATATGCTATAAATGAAATCATTTGTTAAAATTTTGTAAAATATTACTATACTAATTAAGTAATAACTGTTTGATAATATGAGTTTTTGTTATATGAAGTTTGGAGAGAAAAAACAGTCGATAAAAATTGTAAACGATGTTGTAATTGTTATGTAAACGATAAAACGACTGTGAATTGCAAACATATAAACGTAAATTGTACTCATCTAAACAAAAAACAAAATTGTTAATATCTTAAACAAATTATGATGAAACAAATTGGGATTGTTCTAATATTCTAAAAATCAATTATTTCTTTAATTATACTTAGGATTAATAAACTTTAAATAGGTGTGTAGAAAATGCTTCCCGACATAAAAAAAACTAGATTATAAAAAAGAGCTATAGTTGAGACAATTCATAGGTATTGTATGAGAAGAGAAAAATTGATAATCTTGGACAAACTTAATTTTAACCCGTTCCTTGGAATTATTATTCAAGGTCCCTCTAAAAGTAGAACAAGCCTGATTCCACAGCACAAATCAACAGGTGATGAACTTCACAGCTAAAATACCCTCAAAACGATTCCTTTCCCAAGTGACACCAAGAGAATAAAGATCATCATCGCAAGAGTTAATAGATCAGTATTCACAACCAAACGATCGAACCCGAAAACGTTTTCAACACTCTATCACTCCGGAAAGAGGAGCTAATAAGAGGCAACATTTCACTGATTACTTCCTGCTTTCATTTCATAAAAAGGGCCGTTTATAATGCATGAAAAGACGTTAGCGAATGTAGAGCAACGTCGGGCTTCCTTCCCTTCGTCAGGAATTGCTGAACAAAAACTATAAATCACCTTTTACAACACGTCAGTAGGAGAACAACAATACAGGCACCAACAAAAGCATTTAATTAGAGTAAGTGAATGAGCCTTCTGTAACATCAGGCCGTCTGTCAAAATGGGAATGAACTATGCTACTAAAGTATGTTTTCAGATGAGTTAGGGAAAGGGTTGTGTGAGTGGACGGGGAATCGAATTTTTCATCTTTATGAATTAGCAGAGAGGAGACAAGTAGGACGATGAGCGAATTTCGCAGGGTATCTTCAAAAGTTACTTTTTATTGACATCGTTTAGCAGCGAGCGAAACGGGCCAGTCATGCAGAAAAGCTAATTCCCTGTGTGAGTGCCGAAAGTATGAGAAGTATTTCTAGTCGAAATTGAGATACTGGAAGGGAAGGCAATGACGAATGTCAGAAAAAAATTGACAAGAATTTATTTATAAATTAAATAAACTTTTGGGATTTAAATATTTTATGATATTAAATATTTAGTTAAAGGTTTCTTTTTCCTTTTGAAATTTCAATACAAATAAATCCTGTGAGAAATAGATGCATCAATTAGAAAATGCAAAATTTAAATGTCAGGAAATGCAAAAAATAGAATTTTGCGAACACACGAGAAAATAGCTAAAATCAAATACTTGTTTTTTAAAGGAAATCTTTTATAATATTTAAAACGAAAAAGCTTTATTTATGTTTTATTCCTCTTTTAAATTTGGAATAACCTAAAAATTTCTCATACAAGATCATAACTTCGAATTAAAGGAACATTATACTACCTACAATCATTTAACTAAGTATAATTTAATTAGTTAATAAAAGAGAACAAATTATGTGACACTTATAGACAACTAGACTGTCAGGTAATTATAATAGAAAAGTAAAGTGAAATCGGTTTGTTTCATTCATAGAGTACAGCCCTCGTTCTAGAAATTCTCCCTCACCAGCAATGACCGACCCTAATTTCAAAAGGGTGGATCACCAAGTCGGATTTGAAAAGTATTAGCCGAGTAACACCAATCGTTAATGACTCCCTCCGATTTCCAATACTTTTCCTAGTTCCTTAAAATCGAGACACAAAATTAGATCTTGGCATTGGGACAGTCAAACGGGTTGTGTTGTCTATAACCTCTTTTGATAAAGCTCGCTATAGACATCATATAGTTTTCCATTACTTCAATTGGATTATATCAAAAATCAATTTTAAGTTAGAATTAAGAACTTTTATGTTAGAGTATTCTGGTAATTCATACCACCAGATTCATAAGGGCGTAGAGAAATCAGAGATAAAATAAATTAATTTTATAAAATGCTTAATTTAAATTTTTGTGACAAGTTTCATAGTTACTATTAAAAGGGTTTCTATTCGGCCAGTTTAATTTTAAAGTTTTCTGGTCGCAAACACTAGCTACCACGACAATTTTTCGAATATTTCTTGCACTTTCAAGCATTTGTTTTTAATAAATAGCATTTTTCTTTGACAGAAATGAAACACTGACATTAAGTTGGTAATTTTTCAGGTGTTCTGTATCAATTTTCTAGGTTTAGCAAAAATTATTAATTTTCCCAGACTTTTTTATTTGGTCAAATCAAAATTCCCTGACAATTCCATATTTTCCACGTATTTCCTGACCAGTGGATACTCTGCACCATTGTGTACTGAAGTGTTTTAGACAAAACTAAGAGAAAAGGTATTCTTCATAGAGTCAAGTCAAGACGCGATAAAAATCCCATGTTTAGTGGAATGCCTAGCTGACAAAGAAAACTGGTTCGCAAGCAACGTACAAGAGGATTGACAAACTCGGCTGTCATGACGGAACAGCATTAATTAACACAGTTCATGGCAATTCATCGTTCGCAACACTTCGTAATGAAACCGGTTAGGAACACAAAGGAAAGCCACCCAATGGTCATCGCTCTGGGGTCGTTTTTTGTTGCACGAGATCTTATTACACGCGGCTCATTGAAAATTAGCACTACAATGTGTCAGAGAATGACACTAAGAACATATAGCTTTATTCCATTGGTAACTGCACTCTAATAGTTAAATCTTATTAAATATCCGTTGAATCTACTCTTTTTCTTACATGAAAAGGTATGAAAGGTTACAAAGGGGGTACTTAAAGTTTCATTTCTAGATAAAAGTACTAACTTCTTCGGAAAACTCCCCCGCCTTATAAGAAAGTACGCAAATTGCTAAATTTACAATAACTGATACAGTTTTAAAAGATGAAATTCATGTTCTATGTAATGTAATATTTTAGTAATTTTAAAATATGAAAATTACATAATACTAGTTCAAAATAAGGAATTCCTATTATGATGGATATAATGGGGTATACAAAGAGTGTCGATAATGCTGAAGATGAAAGAGGTTGCTAAGAGTTTGAAGTCAATTAAATTTCAAGGAAAATTAAGGCTGAACCATTTATATTAACTTATTCGTATAAAATGCCTTAGTATGATTGTTAATGAAATGGGTCTACATTACCCTAAAAATAGAAATTTTGTGGAAATTTTTACCCTTTTAAAATGTTGGAGCTCAGTGAAAAATAGTAGAATCAAAAACTTTAAATTGGGGGTTACTAAAACAAGAGCTAAAACTGTAAAACAAAAACTTAAGGAAAAGTAAAAAAAGTTGAAATGACCAGACATTTAATCGCCGGAAAGTGTGACATATGTGGAAAATTTTATTTAAAAAACTAGATTTTAAAAGGAATAAAGGTCGTTTAAAAACTGCATTAACTCTTCCCAAAGAAAGTAAGTGTTTGGATACCAATTTTGATAGTCATCTACAAGTTCATTCCACTACGGGAGCACTTCCAAGAAAGATGGCGTGACAAATTAAAAAGAGCATTCTCGAAAACCACTAACAGGCCTAAAATCATCAAGCATAGACAAACGACAGCCATCCTTCACAACATGGCTTCCGATTCAATACACCTCCTCAATCACCTCAGATGGGCACCTGTCAAAAGGAGGGCTCACACCGCCACTTAGCCGCATGCATGGGCCTTATTTAATTTAGCCTCAACAAGGCGAAAATAATTCCCCGATCCATCACCATCCGTCGCGCGAGGCCGATGCATATGCATGAGGAGGGGCTAACGAAAACCCGAATCCCAATCAGCTCGAAACAAAACTCGTGTATACGGCGCATGCACGGCTAACCAATGAAAAAAAGGAAGGGTTATTGTCGCCAACAACAGCATTCCAAGTAGCACAAAAGTATTTAGCCGAATACACACACACACTGGCGGTCGGTACGTGTATGTTCGCCGGAGTCCATGAACCATAAACAACGAACTGATGAACTTAACGCCGCGGCGGCTCACCTTTTCGTCTGCGATACACAAAAAGAGAGCTAGCTGGCTGGCTGTACAACAAAAACTGCGAGAAAGAGTTGGAGAGGGGGAGAGAGAGGAAAGAAGAGAAAGAGATCATCACGCGTTCTCGTTTTACCGGCACATCGGAGCGCGCGGTGGATAAACTGGTTTTCCAAATCTTTTTTGAAAGAAAGCGTTCCGCTTGCAGTTATTTAATTTATTTGAGTGAGCACCTTTCTCGCTCATATATGGTCACTTTCTGGAGGTGACGTCTGAAAAAGGTCTCCTCCACCCTTGGCATGTCGGGAGATCGTCACCCTTTTACAAGGCCGGAAAGAGGGAGGCGTAAAAGGTTAACCCTTTCAATTCTAAGCCGCCCAGAAACATCGTTGTATCCAATGGACAATTTGGGGCGTCTAGGTCTGAAATGGTTTTAAGAAGAGTTTGTTCGGAGGTGGAGATGAATATAAGATTCAGTAATTCTTTAATGACAGTTTATGAATTAAAAAAAATATAGAGATTATTTGGAACGTAGAGATTTTATTAAGAAAGGGTATCTGATATGAGAGCAAATAGTAAAAGCAAAAAAAATGTTAAAATTAAAAGCTATGTAAAAATCTTTCCACATTTATACCGTGCAGTACAATAAAATAAATTAGAATGGCCAATAGCTTTATACGGAAAACTTTCGTTACAATGTAAATTCATTCATGTAACATTTTATTTAATTAAAAAATATTTTACTTAGCACACAAATGAAATGTTTTACTTTTATAATGTCAAACACGCAAGAAATCAAAATTTTTTAAAAATTCGCCCCACCTGTTGAAAAAGAAACTATAGGTATTGGACGTTTGTATAACACAACTAAAACAAATATTAGTACAAACGTGATCAACACATAACAGAGCTCGGCTGACGACATTAATAACCCGATAATTGTTATCAGATGATTCGACATAACGATAGGCATAAAATCAGCATAAAATTAGAGGCGCTCTGCAGGAAAAACAGTAACAAGTTGCGGAGATTGAAGACATACCTTTTACGCAAAATTTGGTAAATATTCGCCAAATGGTCGGTAATAATGGTAAAATTAGCTGGTAAATATTCGCACAAATTCGGCCAAATGTGCATCAAGCTCCAAATTTTAAAATTTTTGAAAAGTATGCCAATTTGAACACTTATTCGAAACTTGTTTACAGGTATACAGATTAACCTTTTATGGCTTTAAATGTCTTTTTAATATTAAAATAATTCATGTAAATTCAAAAATAATTTGTTTCTATTTTCCAAATAAATTTAAAAATGAGCCTGCCTTTGCAACGCCTGTAAAGTAGTTTTTTTTTAACTCATCCCTGCTTTGTTGAGAAAATAATATGAATTCCTCCCGAAGAGGGAAAAGTACAGTGAGTACCACCCAGGCCTTACCTATTTAACCAGATTTTCTAATTTTATGGATTACTTCACTAAATTGCTTTTAAATTTATTATTTACCTGACATCTGATTAAGTTTAAACATAATAGGTAGAAGGTAGGGGGTTTAATTTTTATCATTTAACGGGGAGAATTTTTAAACTATTACCAGTAGAATATTTTATACCAATCCTGAAATTTATAACTAAAAATCAATGAACACCATTCCATTAAGGTTTTGCCGTTCACTCAAACGCATTTTGTATAGGAAGAGTAAAGTAATGAAATATAGTCATTCATTTATTACATTAAGAATACTCTTTGGAATATTAGGTTTTCCCGTTTCTTCCCTGTTTCCTTTTCAATACAATGAAACTTGTCGAAATAACGATACTGTAAGGACCCAGAAAAATATTATAGACAGTTTGATTGCTGACTTTGAGAGATATCATGCTTGATATTAAATTTTTGGTTATAAAACATTTATCCAAACAAGTATTTTATTTTTATGGTATACAAAAAAACTACTAAGATCAGCTAACATCTTTACGGGTGTTAAAAATCTAGGGTTATTTTTACCCATTAAATATAGAAAAAACATAACAAAAAATTTCTTTATTAATATATTAAGTTTTTTATAAATTCTTTCCAATAAAACTTCAAATTCTTTGCTGCAATCGACGGACTGTTATATGTGTGCTTAAAAGAAAATTAATACCACCGAAAAACTAGGTAAATTTTGCACGGACACCGATAAAACTCCCGTTTTAACACTCTAATAAGTAAATAGAGGTTTCCATAAATGAAAACACGTGTTACTAAATGAGAATCAGCGTAATCACAAGTGTTAGGGGAATTGAGCACGAGTTCCTCAATTGTGTCCAGTGTCCAGTCATCTGTTCTCAAGAGTAGATAAATGTCTGGAGGATGACGGAAGAGGAACTTGACAGTTTTCTTGTTTTTGATTCAGTGTTTGGTTGTTTAAATCGCACTCACGGAAGAGTAAACAGAATGGGAAGAAGCAATATCTAATTTATAGGAAGAGTTAACGACAGATGACTTCTAAAACATAGCGTCTTTATCAATGCAGGGAGCTACTTCCATGATCTGCAGCGGGCGTCAGGATAAATGGATTTTGGCATTGATAATGAAGCAAAGCAATAAGAAAGTCGAAGAAGCACTTGAAGCCGAGAAATTCTCTCAAGGAAAAACAAACAAAAAGGCAACGATAGTGTGTTGGGGCTCAGGACCTGATGGTGACAGTGAAAACTCGGTTTCGAAACATATCCGTGACACAGTAAGTTTTCACAACTTCTCAGAGGGATTCATTCACACATAAACGGTTTTGTAAAAAAAAGAACTTGTATTAAGTTACTACTAAATTTTAAAAAGTATTTTATATGAATAAAGAATTTTTTATTTGCAATGAAAAACGATTTTTCAAACAAAATCATGCACATAATTACAATGCAAAAATTAAAATAACAACAATACTTAAAGCGCATTATAAAACTTTTAAAAATTTTAAGAGAGTCATTGGGTAATTATTATTTTTCAAAAGACCTAAGAAACACGAAGATGGTGCGAATTACACCATTTTCGTTCCAAGCGCCCTGTTAATCTTGAATTATCTAATGATCCAAGAAATACTATTTCTAAGTTTTTAAAAAGATATATCCTATTTCTTTACAACTCAATTATAAAATCAACTCCTTCACAATGAAATCAAGATTCCAAGTATAATATAGAAAACAGCTGTTACAATTGAAAAAGGAACAAAATGCCTAGAGGAAAAACTCTTTGCATAATGAGCCTGATAATGTCAATAATATATAATTAATAAAAACATTTCCCCCAGATATACTCTTGGGCTTCGCAGTGCTAAGGGTTCACCTGTTGATATTATTGGGAAAATGAAAGTGAGGTTAAAAAAGATGTATTTCTATTTTACTTCAAAACAGGGTGTCTAAGAAAAATAGTTCATTTGGATATTCAATTTTTCCACTGAGAAAATAAAGAAAAGAATTTAAGTCATTTCTCCAGATTGAAGAAATCTCATCACTACAATTGAGTAATAAAAAGGAGAATTGAAAGCAATTAAATGATTCTTTCATCCTAACTACTTTTAATCAATCCTTCTATTAATTTCCAAATTACAAATTGAAAAGAAAGTTTTAGTCACAAACGAACCTCCTTAATAATGCATAGTAATATTAAAACGACTTCACCCAATTAAAGTTTTTCTCCTCATTCTCCACCGACTCGGAGCGGAATTTAATTTTCCCTCCCTTCGACAATTGAATTCTCAAACCTTTTTGAAAGAGAATTAAGAATGGAAACCTTTTAATAAATACGTAAAACTGAATTGACTTTCGATTGCTACCTCTCTCGCCGTAACGTAACCGACAAAAAGCCCTCGGTAGAATTTAGTCAATATCCCAAGTAAGTCCCGACCGGAACAGCTGATCGCTATGGCAACGTGACGTCAGCTTTCAAACGCCACTAGGGTTGTTGAAGCAATACGGTGGTATCCGGAAAGGGGAAGACTCCTTTGGCGAACATTTAAGCGGGACAAACATGCCAATTTAACTGGTTGCCATTTTAATCCCCTTTCCACACAATGAAAATTACTTCAACAAGTTTTTCATTCAAAAATATTGCTATTTAAGTTTTATAAAAAATAATATTTAAGAACATGTGAGTGTAAGGAGTTTATGTGATATTTTATTTACAAAAGAGATTAAACTCCAAAACTTTAATTAAAAAATAATCCAAGTTATTAAAAATGTTCCTAATTATCTCACCAATAAAATAGCAATATCGGTAGCCACCTGGCAACCCCGCAATATTAAAAATACGAGGGACGTTTAAAAACAGTTCATGCAGTGAAAATGGATTGTCCGTAGTATAGAAGTAAAAATAACGATAAAGAGGCACTAAGAAATGGATTATATCCAAACACTAAGTTAAGCAGAATTTTAAGTACACAAATATCATCAATCCCATGATAAAATCGCCGTTTAAAACAGAACTGATGAAACCACGTCTCAATTCAATCTATTTAACTCTCTTCTCCAAAACGTAAAAAAACTTATTCAGCGAGTTGTTTTGTCCTTGGACAGTTGGGTAGAGATAAGATAAAGTTAGTATTGACAAAGATCACGACAGCCAGAGTAATTTCGACGTCAGAGACAATGCAAGTAGAAAAAGGAAAATTTGCTGACTTGGATTACGAGAAGAAATGATGAATTCATCCTGGGGAAAAATAAACAAAATGATCGAGCGCGGTTATCTTACAGCTACATCTGAGTTCTACTTTTAAAAACTTCGTTCAACTAAATTTGATTAATAAAGCTGCAGCATTACAGAAAAAACAACTTGCATCACAAAAAGTTAACTTTAAATTTTAAATTAATTTAGCGCTGTAAAAATTATCTCAGAAAGCATTCTGCTATTTTTAAGATGTGCTCAGAATAATTAAAATTTTTCCCACAAGTATATTTTACCTGTTTTAAAACCACTTAAGCTTATATTATTTTCACTTAAGATAAAGAGAGGAAAATGTAAAGTTTAATTAAAAATAATATTTAAAATTTTTCACATTAAAAATACGGACAAAATTTAACGATTCACCTTATATTAAGGTATAGAGAGATAGCCAAGTGCTATTGTGAAGCAAATACAGAAAAAATAATTTTTGCTTTGATATAAAATATGCTCATAATATCTTTTTTTTTATCAAATTTACAGGAAATGAGAGGCAATTATTAAGGAATTTTATGGTCAAAGTAATAAAGAAAGGAATATTGAAGTTTTTAGGTACTATTGTGATGTAGTTCTTAAGAAACATTTAAACATAGCATTAACTATGAAAGAATATGGAATTTTGATTAAAATTTCCAGGTAATAAGAGTTATTCTTAAGAAATTATATCAGTATAAGATACACAAGTAATTGGATATTTTAAATGGAAGCTAGACATTAAACTATTAATCTAGGTACATTACATTAGTTCATTCAATAAAAACTGATTAAAAACTAAATTTTATCATTGATATCTCTTAGAAAAGCGAGGTAAAACGATTTTTAAGCAACTTAAAACATTTAAGAGAAATATTCATGAGAACATACTGCCCTTATTTATTATAATGATAAAATAAATAAGAGATAATCTTCCATCACTTAATCATAAATTTATCATTTTTTCCATACCAAAACGTGAATTGAAATTAGGAATTCTCCCAAAGCTCTAATTTCTATGCCCAGAGCATTATTTGGAGATAACTATACACCACCACTCCATCAGCTGGTTAGTGAGAGAAGTCAACAGAACAGATACGCACCTATACATTCCTTCTTTTTCGCTTCCATTGTAGACATTGAAGGTGAATCCAGCAGAGTCTCTTGTGTGATTGAATCCTATCTTACACTCCGCTTGCCAAGAAACGTCCCCCAGTTCATTACCAATGAACTCACCGTTGTTATTATTATTATTTGGCGCCCCGTTCTCCACGCCCAGCATGGGGCTGAAGGAGCCCTGCGTGTCCCACTTCTCGTAAGTGGACATCACAGAAAACAACAACACAACAGTGGAAAAAAAACGACAACAATCCAAAATATCACAGGCCGCCGAAATGGACTCGTCCGCGCGTTAGGATTCGCACGTCGCCACTACCCGTCCTCCCCTCCTGTAGGTGAAGCAGTCTGGCCGCGAGCAGCCGCGACGCGATCGCCGCCATGTGCGACGTTCGCCGCTATTGTGGGAGAGCCGACAAAAATGGCAGCGGTTGTAGCTAGCGAGTGTGGAACCGGCTACTTCTGAAGGGCTACCACAATCGCTGCGAGATGGTAGGGAGCCGGCGCTCGCCAAAAAGCGCTTGCTCGGCGGAGAAAAAAACTTGGCGGCGGGGAGGGAAATTTCGACGTAAACTAGGGGAAAAGTTACACGTTAATAGAAATATATTTTTAGAATGCGTTGGAGAAGTTTTCGCTCTCCCCTCGTGTTTGTTTCGATGGGACGTGCGCGTGGCGGGAATGAGACGCAATTGAAGTTTTAGAACGTTTTCATCTGTTTCGTCGGATGAGAGAAGGGTCTGTGAATGGAATTTTTATGAACCCCCAGTCTAAAGATTATTGGAAAACTTTTGGTAGTAAAATCTACTGGGAGTTCCCTAAATTAAGCAATTTTAAAACACCTAGTCAAAAACAATGAAAAATCTAATATAATAAAATTCAATGTGTTTGTCTTTTATACAAATCCAGTTTTCTTCCGATCTGCACCAAACTTGGTATACCTACGTAAAAAACTCAAGAAAAAACATAGGCTATGTTTCGAAAACTTTCATTGACCCCTTGACCTTCTTTATAGTAAATTTGCTGAAATAGCTTTATTTCTCCTCCATCAGAAGAGATCTGTTCACCCCATTGTTACAAAAAAACTATAATGCAAAATAGAGTTTTTAAAAGAAAAACTAGATGTAAGTCTGATTAAAAACTATAACTATAATCTAGTTAGGTAAGGTATATTTTAAAATATTATTTGAAAGTTGATCTAGCTTACAACTGGATGGATTTTAATACCTTTCACCTGGTAAAATAAGGTATACAATACATTGAAAATTTAAAAAAAAAGAAATTCTAAAGCTATAATTCTACCCGTGCAAGGCCGGGCAGATCAGCTAGTAAATAATAAAAATTGTATCAATTACTCGAAATTTTTTTTTCCAAAACAAAAAAAATTAGCTATCATTTTAACAAAAATATTTAGAATATATGCGTAAAACCTAACCAACTTTTACAGAATATTAAACTAAAATAGTAGATGTCGAATAATAATGTGGAGGTAAAGTTTATTTAGTAAATTAGCTAATATTCAATACTTAACTGAGTAATTAACACTTTAATTTAAAGTGTTAGTTGTGTAATAAAAGAATCCCAAGAAAACGACAATATGAATTTGTTTAAAAATTCTATACTTGCACTTTTTAAAAGATTGGATTAGTTTTTTTGTACTATAATCATGCCTATGCGTTTACTTGTTTTTATTGAACCAAAAAAAACATTTTTTAAAAAGAGAAATAGTATTGAAAACTACATGAATGGGAAAGAAAAAATTTAAAACATTTAACATTTTATGCATTCAAGATATTACTAATTTGAAAATGACAGAAATTTTAATTGTTTCCTTCATTCCTTATATTTATTTCTCTTCTAAAAACAAAATGATAGATGTGGTGTAGAACCTCAAATATTTCAAGTTACAAACGAAACATAAGACAATCACTTTAAACAAAGTAGTAACAGCAGTTAAACTTCACAAGAGCTAATAAAAATTTTCAAACGGCCGTACTATCGCTAATTTTTAAACACGGTCAAAACGCAGACCTTCACAAAAGCAACCTTCAACTCGTAAAAATCAGATCATTCTCTCCCAAAAACCTTATCATCTCCTCCGCATTGGTTCTCCCAGTTGCATTAAGATAAAAGATAATTCCCAGTCGCTAATTTTTTATACGAACGAAAGATCCCCTCTTTTACGATTGGAAAGTTATGTCGATAGTTATGCAATGTCGGATTTTGGTACGTCGCTCTTCAGGCCCATCGTCTGAGATGGGAGACAGTGTGTCGCAATTCTTTCCCATTGTTTATTCTGAGTTCTCCCAGATGTGGCTGCAGCGACGCTTCTCTCTCTCGAAGACCCTTGAGAGCTGTATTTTTTTTTCTTGTGATCCAAAAACGAAGAGAAAATGTCGAAAGTTGCGCATTACATGTCTGGATTGAAGGAGTATGACTGAGCGCCCTGGAGTTTTTTTGTTATTAAAAGGTTTAACTTTTTAAGTGTTGTTAGCTTATTGTTTTGCGTTTGGATAGTTGCCTTCGATTTACTAACCAAATCTCGTTTGAGAAGTGGTTGCGATAGGAATTTGATATTTAAGGTTTCCGACAACCCCTAAAATGACCGTTTTTATCTAAAATAATTTTTTGATATATTTGAGTAGATCATATATCATTTTCTGTAGTTTCCATAATCGACTTTCTTTTAAATATCAGATAATTAGAAGAAAAGTAACAGAAGTAATAAAAATAGTTTTCTTAAGCATGGATGAAAAAACCATGGAAGTCATTTTTCTCAAAAGCAAATTTTGCTTAAAAACTCCTTACCATTTCTATGATTACTCAATTTTTAATAAAGATATTCACCAAAAATTTTATCCGCGTGTTTATGACTGCATAAAGAAAGTATCAGTTTGTTTGACTATAGGTTTGAATGTGAATTAAAAAATATTTATTTTTAGATGTTGTTTAGAGTAAAAAAATGACAGCTGTATTTTATGGGTTTTTCATGTTAGTTCATATTTTACCTTGTAAAACTTTTCAATTCCAAAACTCAAATTAGATCATCTTCCATTTCGAAGACAACTAGTTTTACCTTAATACAAATTCTATTAATTTTCAAGCAATATTTTTTTGTCAACAGTGTTAGGGGTTTCAACGAAAATTCACGAGAATTTTGCACAAAATGCTTAATTTTCAAAAAAATTTTAATTGATATCGTAAAAATGTCAACATATTTCTTCATTATGCATCTATTTTGAATTATAATAAAAAATAATTTATAAAAATCTTTCTTTATTTGATCCCGAACGTAGGAAGACACTACGGAAAGTAATTAAGTAATAAATTTCCGAAATAGATACTTTTCAGTATCTTCATGAAAGTTTAACCGACTGCATAATTTTATGGCAACTGAAGTGATTGTTTAGATCAGTGTTTCCCAACCCCTTTTTCGGTCCATGTCCCACCAAAGCCTTTCTAAATTTTCCATGCCCCCCGGTCTCAGTGGCATATACAGAAATATATTTTGAGAGGGAGTCAAAATTATTTCTTAGCCCCTCCCTCCTATGCATATTTAATAAGTCTAATGAAACTTTTTCAGAACATTTTTAGGTAGAATTTGCATGCTAAAGAACTAAATCAAGTTGTGAGTAATAAAGTTCTAAGTACCAAGGGGGGTCTGGGGGTTCTCCCCCAGCAAATTTTCGGAAATTTGACTCTAGGAAACAGTTTCAAATATAAACGTTCTAAAAAAAAGAGATCTTGGGTCATCCTCCAGAAAAGGTTTGCAAATTAGACTCTAAAACAGGGTTTCAACTTGGTTTTGATACATACTGGTCCAGATTTCAGACATACATTCTCAGATAGGATAATAGGATCAGAGTTTGATAAACTTCTTTTTAAAAAGTTTTTTTTTATTTTCCCCCTGGATTGGCCCCGCCTGGGGGGCAATTTGGTTGAAAATTTTCAAATTGCCCCCTTAGAAAATGGTATTGCCCCCCGGTGGGGCGTGCGCCCCACGTTGGGAAACACTGGTTTAGATGTTATATGAATAATACGCGTGAAAAATTGAGTAAATTAGAAACAATTTTAATTTTTAAAACTTATCAGTTTGATCAAAAAGGAATCTTTTTTTAATTGTTTTCATTGTTATAAAAACTCTTCAAAATTTCATTCAGAAACTATTTTAACTAAAATGAAAACAGTCTGAAATTATCCTAAGTATACTTTTAAGTGAAGTTTGATCAATAGAAGATAAACACGTCAGGTTGATAAGTTAGATAAACGTTAATTTGAAAACTATGTATAAATGACTTAAAATTATGAATACCTGAATATGACTAATATGTAATTTTTTGGAGTATGAATCCTTAAAGAAGTACATAAATCATTAAAATGCAAACGCCATTCACAAAAAAATTTAAATAATCTGCACCATTTCATAGAAATAAAAAACCGAACAAAAACCTTTGAATCCCAAAATACACAGTGAATCGACAAAAGGGTTACAAAAACATTTCTTTCCGAATACCGCTTATTTTAAGCAACACTAGTCAGCGCAGACCAATTTAAAAGCCATAAACCCCATCTTCCTCGACTCTCACCCTCGTTAAGATGCTTCAAGGCCTCTCGAAAAGATGCGAGGAAACAGCACAAACTCAGTCAAAAACTCGCGTTAATCGTAACAGGATAAATTAAAAGAGCAACACGAGATTCCAAGGAAACATTGTGTTTCTTTTATCTGCAGTTATCTTACAACAAGCGTCCTTTCTACCTCCACACGCGGTAAACTCATGAGAAGAGAAGGAATACCCTTTTCTAATCTCAGATTATGATTGAGAGCTCTATTTTCCACCCCAGTGGTCAACAGCAGCGAGGGAGTATTTATAAATGATTGGCGAAAAACCTTATCAAACATGTATACAAAGTGTTGTGACAATCTTACTCTAAATGGGAGTACAAGGAAAATAAATTGTTTACAAAGGTTTCTTCACACGCGGCTTCCTCATAAGGACGATGTATGACGAGATTCTAGGAAAAGTGATGTTTAACAACGAAGTATTTTTATTGCTATCGAAAGGAAATTAACAATTTAGAAGATTCAATTCATTCACGCCGAATAAAACTGTATTCCACTTTGCTAAAACTACATTTATATTTTTCTTACGGTTAATTCAGTATTTTACAAATGCCACACACCAATACTATAAGTGCATGATCTCTAAAATGATTCTAGACAGTACACTCAAACATAGAATTAATTCATAACCACTCACCACAATTATGTTAAAACTTACAAAATAATCCTTTAACTATATCAAAATGTTTTTTGTTAAACGTGTAACTAAGAGGGAAACAGTAAAAACATAAAATAGTTTTCCCATATATTTTACCATTATAATTGGTGGTAAAATGAATAAATGAAATTAAAATTTATAAGGTCGTCACAATAATATAAATTATCACTCTAGAATCAGAACGGTAAGGAATTATAAACAAATAATTTTTTTAAAGATTACTTAAAAATATAGTTCATAAAACTAATATAACTCATGATGATTTAACACAACTTAAGTTTAAACGATATTTGTTACCACAGCTTATAAGGTACAAAAATCTACGCTATATTTTAAGGTATATTAAATTTTACCAGATTCATTGCATTTACCAAACTTCATTAGTATAATCATTATTAATAACCGGAAAACGTAATGAACTCTTATACATAATTCACTTCAACTGGATTATTTTGGTTATTAATTATAATCACCAGACATATTAATAAGAATCAATTAATCACATTAACGGTAACATAGAATGTAAGCTGCAAAACTGAAAGGAAAAATGAATGGACCAAAGGACTATCTATATAGGAAAAATTCACGATAAACTATATTAGTTTTGTTCGAAATTTTGAATAAATATACTTTAATATTTGAAGAAATCGTTTAAAAATATAAATAAAATTAATCTGTTAATAAATTTTAAACAATCTACTTTTTTTGTGTGTTAATTTTTGTCTAATTTCTAATAGGAATAAAAATGTTGCAAAAGCTATTATAACATTTTGTTACAACAAATGCTATTACTAAACCTTTTGCATCTTTTAGAAGTTTTTCAAACCAAGAATTTAAAATTCATTTTCCATTCATTCTATTTCATTTTCCACCCAATCGATTTTTACCTTTAAATTTCAATGAAGCAAGCTAACTAAAACTACACTGTGACGTACTTAAGGCAAAAAATTAGATGGTCGTTAAAAGTTGTTTTTTCCGCATTGCAAATTCGGACACAAAAAAAGCAGACTTCTCTGCCAGACACGAGTCTGAAATCCGGCTATTCGCGCTCTTGCGCAATCACAAAACACATGTTGTGCTACCCCAACACCTTTCATTCTGCTTTTGGGTATCGACCATAGAAGGGAATGATTTCCATTTGAATCATTTTACGCTTTTTGCAAAGACATTGCAACTAACGAATCTGTCAAATTTTGAGAGATTATTAACTAATTCATAAAATACAGTACAGCGGGGAAAAGTACAGGAAATCGGCATCAGTGGTAACCAATTAAACATAGGAAAGCTGTATAATTTAGCTTCAAGAAAACGCGTTGGATTTAAATAAATAGCATTTCTAAAATGTAGGAAATATGACAAAAAATCACGATATTTAGACTATTTTTAAATTAATAACATATGTGAATGGATTTTTCGTTTAAGTGTATTTGATTGGTTGACTAAACTGCAGTAAAAAGAAATGTCTATCCGTTTAAATACAGAATACATCACTTCTTAGTAAAAGAACATACAATTTTTAAATTACGCAACATACTTATTATAAATTTCTAGGAAAAAATTAT
The DNA here is from genome assembly GCA_024610705.1 of Tetragnatha versicolor. NCBI lineage: Eukaryota > Metazoa > Arthropoda > Arachnida > Araneae > Tetragnathidae > Tetragnatha > Tetragnatha versicolor. The sequence continues at coordinate 28,561,790 of JANDEH010000001.1, read as the reverse complement.
AACATACAAATTATTGTTTGCATAGACAGATATTTATACACAGCGGTATTAAAAGAGGAAATTAAAATCATGCAGTTAGATCATACTGAGTATGACAGCTAATTCGCCTAGAAAACACATGTTGATAATAAGTTATAATCCTACACTATTTTTAACTTGCGACTTTTTTCTTAAAATGTATATTTGGAAGCTAATAATTGCATCATCAGCAATTAGCTATGGGGACTTTTAAAACTATATTTATACTTTGGATTCTTTATAGTATTTTTAATAAGATTAAATTATAAACAATAAGATATACATCTGTCTATAACAGTTATAATTAAGTTTTATTACATGGTTTTAAAATAGTCCTCTAAATTTGAAAAAAAATAGGGTTGTGCTGTTAAACATATTATCGACTTTTACATTATTTTTTAAATTTAAAATCTATTTTTTCCAGAACAATTCCATTATCGCACTTCAAAATCAATAAATATACAAATTTAAAAAGCTACTTAACCCTTTACGTTTGTTTGCTTTCTATAAACCTTCGAAAAGGATTACTACACACCCCTTCAGTCGGAATTATGAAATTTTTATGTGAAAATTTTTTCCTTTGGTACACAGTATAGTATGGTGATAAATATCTTAATTTCAAATTTTCAAGTTCCTAGCTTAATATTTAAAGAAATTACAGACCGTCCGGTGGTTTTCAAATTCATCGGCTAATGGGTTGTTGCCAACCGGGAAATACAAATTTACTGCTTCAGTGATAATAGTATGAATGTAGAGTATCAACCGAAAAAAAATTTCTGGATTTCGAGTGATTTTGAAGAAAATAACTAGGTTTAAAGTTGATGTCCGGTATACCGCACACCAGGTCCGAAGGGGGGAGTTGAAGACATGGTTTTCAAAACATCGGCTAATGGGTTGTTGCCAACCGGGAAATACAAATTTACTGCTTCAGAGATAATAATATGAATGTAGAGTATCAACTGAAAAAAAATTTCTGGATTTCGAGTGATTTTGAAGAAAATAACTAGGTTTAAGGTTGATGTCCGGTATACTGCACACCAGGTCCGAAGGGGTTAAGAAAACTTAAAAGAATAAAACCAGCGGTATCAAATGTCGTTTTAGGAAATCTAGTTCACAAAGGAAAGAATCTTTCATACAATGAAGCAGCTTTTCCATCAACATCAAAACCAGTTTCAGTTGTTTGTTTGTAAATATTTGATCTAGTTTTTTTATGAGTTAATTGTTTATCAATTACACGAGTGACACGATTTTTTAAAGAGAACACCATTGAAATAAAACGATTTTACACAATAGATTATATTATTGTGACAGAAAGTGAAGACAAAGATAAACATTTTGGCGTTGACGTTTTGTCTTACCGTTAAGATACAGTGCATTTAGGAATCAAATGAGAAAAAAATTTAAAAGTATCTTTTTAAAGGAATTTAGTCTAAGAAAACACGAATGCTTTTGTTAATTTTTTAAGTACACTGAAAACGTAGCTCTCAGGACATGGTGAGAAGGTCTCAACCATGGAAGAAAGTTTCATGAGAAATACAATAAACAATGAACACAATACGGTTATCTATCAACGTCATAGAATCATCATAAATGACACAATAACTGCATTTAAGCATGGAATTGATTTTTTAAAGTATTTTAATTTTCGTAATGTAGTAGGCAATACAGACTCAAAATTTGATGTCTGATTATATAAATAGAAAATCCTTTATCAAATGTTCAATTTTGTTAAATTAAGTGAAATCTATTTTTCTACTGAATAATTCTTAGTATTTTAGATGATTTGTAAAGAAAAAGAACAACTAACATCCACCAGCAACTAGTAAAAGTGTAAAAGGGATTTTTCTCATCACCATTTACATATTAATTTACTTAATTACTTGTTCACATAATAATTGTAACAAATAATTGTACAAATTAGTAACTTGTGTAAATAATTTTATTTGTAGAGGAGAGGAGGGTATTATGGAACACCCTTTATATATATTTAAGAATAACTCTATTGGTTTTTAATAAAAATCCGCCGAATCATTTTAAGTACATACTATAACTAATGACAATGAAGGGCCAATGGTCAAATAAATCAGCATTTATTTTTTCTAATCAAAAAATGTACTTTAAGAAAAAATACAAATGGAGGGTAATATGGAACAGTTGGATTTACAGCTATTGAAAACTAATTAAACCTTAGAGAACATAGTTAATCTTAACTAACTATATATATAATTCTCTTACGTGACACTGAAATTTGGCGGTATTTGTTTTCTCCCGTTGGCAACGATTGGTTTGTTTTTTTACTTTCGTAAATTCAAAAGCAATATTTTAATTTTATTTTTATTAAGGATTTAAGTAGAGCTAGAAAGTATTATTCCAATCTGTGACGGTTGTAGCTCCAAGCAGGAGTATATACAATTGTGGTTTACAAAGAAGTTTTAGAGGAGTAATGAAATAATGGGGTAAGTAAAAGCACCTATATCAACTTTTAAGTATAACATTTACATGTTAATAGTACTTATCTGATATATTATACTCTGCTTATGGTGGTTTTTCTTGGCTAATGCAACAGTATTCATGAATTTCATAAACACTGTATACATATTTTTATACACTGTATTTAATGTTTCCCTGCTGCATATTACTATTTATAAAACTCTATTTTCACCAATAAATTTAGTTGCTAATGAATCTCATCTAGGCTGTACCAGCGTATGGTGAGCGAACGTAGCGAGCACAGGATTGCGAAGCAATCCTAGGGGAACTGCATCAGCAGTTCCCGGGGGTTGGCGAGCGATAGCGAGCAGTGGTCAATAGCCCCCAAGTAAAAATATATTTAACAATTTACGTTCAAATAGTTTTGTTCATGAGTTTATTTGCAATAGTCACAAACATAATCGTCTTTTACTGCTCCAGTACAGTCAAGATGAGCCCATAGAAAACAGCTAATACATTGGATCCAAATTTCTCCTCGTTGATCTTCGGAAAATTTTTCATTACATCTTAGTTTAAGATGCTTCAGCATCTTTGTTTTCCTGTCCTTAAGTTGATGGCAGGAAGTAAATTTCATATGACACATCAGAATGGACCTAGTGTTCCATAATACCCGACACACCCGATTGTACTATGAACCCTTTTACTGACCGATAAAACAGGAATAGCTAAAAAACAACTGCAGTATAATAAACTACTGATCTTTTAGTGTACATTATGCTTAACAACGAAATCAAAGGCTCATAGTTGCTGGTAGGTTAAAAGGTATGAACATTTACCATCAAAAACTTTCGAAAATCCTAAAACACACTTTGCTTTGCTGCGACTGATCAAACAACAACAAGAAGCTAAACTCCTTGCGCACTGCATCATGGGGGATTTCTTAAGACTTTCGTGGCATTGCCACGTGATAGCAACACGAGGGAGAGCAGAAACTCAGGTGTTCCATATTACCCGACTATTCCATAATACCCTCCTCTCCTCTATATACATTTTGACACTGCAGGCATGGTTTTATACGGCTAGTTTTTAAATTTAGAAAACTCATGTTATTTTGAATTGTTATAAGAAGGGAATTTGTAACTAAAAGATAATATTAACTATCAAATTAAAATATTTTCACAACGACCTGTTAATAAACTAACTGCCGGCATATTTTTTTACCAGGAAGGAATCTTACTGTATTTAAAACATTTCCTTTATTTATGAAGGGATGTCGCAAAAAATAGTTCTTGAGAAGAAAAATTGGATCAGCCTACCCGTATGATATCATTTCAAGACGCTCACAATAACACTCGATTGAAAGAATTCTCAGAACTCTAACCTAATGGTTGAACTCGCTTATAACTAAAGGATTTCATCAAAAGAAAAGTATTCAATTTCAGAATGATATTTTTAAAAGTTATAAAGTATCTAACTATTTTAATTTTCATTATCTAAAAAAAGGGGTTATTTAACATGTATTCATAAATTCGGAATACATATAAAAATGTTACAAAATCTTTTATCACATATTTTTTAAACGCATAATGAAACGGACTAATAGACAAGACAAGAAACTTTATTGTAATGGGCACTGCCCGTTTACAAGATGACAAATAAAAAGTAGCAGTAGGAATGTATGAAATAAATAAAAAAAACATTTTTACAAATAACAAATTTAACACAGATAAACACATTTTTAACATACACACACAAATTTTATTGAATTATTTTTTACCAAAATTATTCAAAGTATGACTATTAAGTTGATTCAAATAATATATTACGGCGAAGTTTTAAAACAGATATAGTAAAAAGGAAAATTAAATATCAGTTTATGTTTTTCAGCTTCAGAATATGAGGAAAAGGTTTTAAGTTTTGTAAATGTGTTAGTCTATGGTGGTTATACAGAGGACAAGAGTTAAATATGTGTTGCCAAGTTTCATTCTCTTCCAAGTTTCAAAAAGAGCAAAGGTTTAGTATTAAAAATTTCGAAGATTTCACCTTTATAATATATCCGGGATTGATTTAATTGCAACTGGAAAATGATTCTCTGAAACGGACTAATAGATTAAAAAAATCTGGTGAATTATCCGGTGCGCAGATTCCATAATGTTACTTAACTTGTGTACTTATAACTTAAAATAACTTCACATGAATGATTACAATACCAATTCTAAAAATGGTAAGAACTCGATTCAATAACAGAAAAACAATTACATTTTCCTCTCCCTGTATCATGTTTTCTGTATGCATTCCACATTTTTATTTAGTTAATAAAGATAATTATTATTTTTTATGAACTCATTAAGAAAGTTAAAAAATTAAATAATAAAAATTCTTTAAATATTTTAATAAAATTATTTATACAAATTATGATGGGTAAAGAATGCACACAAAAAAAAAATATGTTAATTCCACTGTAGTGTTATGCTTGTTACATCGATTTACATTCGCACCCCATTTAGAAAGTGAAACAATTTATACAGATATTTATATTTTTATGCCCCCCTTACGTTCTTACTTTTTACACACAAGCTACTCCTCTTAATCCTTCATATAGAAATTAATCTACTTACTGTCACGCCACAACTTTCAATTTAATTCAAAACAACTTGGTAATAAAACATGAAGATCGTTTTATATTTCATGAGACAACAGAATAAGGGCGTCGATGAGAAGCAAACGCTATACTCTAATCATGTGATGTTACATGAAATTTAATCATCAACAATCCGATTAAATTTAAGTTCGGAAGTAATTTTCTCTTCAAAGTTAAAGAAAATTAACAGAGTTTACCAGAAAGAAGACAAAGATTTTTCATTTTGCTTACCTTTTGATAAAATATTTAAAAAACTTTAAATAGCAAAAAAAAGTAAATTTAATCCATTAGTAAAATGTTTTCATACAAAATATCACCCAGTAATAGCATAAAAATATAAAATTTAGAGAACTTAGAGGTTATTTATTTCTCTTTGTAAAAAGATGTTTTAGGAGTTTTACCAACATTTTATACTAAAGGAAAATTTAAGTATGGAAAGGCGGTTCACACTCAGATTTTTCAAAGCTAAAAATTGAAAATTTCATTCATTTTTAGATCTTTAAAACAGTCAAAAGCGATTGTCCTTTTCTTAACTCGTCATCATGTTTCTTTAACTATAAATTATAATTTTGACAATTGCAAATTTCAAGAATATCTGCATTTACTTTTTGTTTTAACAACACATTTAACAGACAATTTAAAGATAATAAGTTTAAATAAATCAACTTACAATGATCTTATAAGGGGTAAAAAGTAATGTTAAATAAGGAGTTTAAAGGGAATTTAAAAACAAAAATTTATTTCGATTGTGCTTTAATAGAATGTATCAATTTTAAGGGAAGTATTTTTCCATCTGAAATATCTCTTAAGAATTATCAATCACCTTGTAGTCTAGAAAAGAATCACTCGTCAATTCTTCATAGGAAACCCCTATTTTAAAAGTGCAACTGGTTTTATTCTTCAAATAATTTTCACAATAAAAATGTCTATCAACCAATAAATAAATAAACCAATGTGGAAATTTTAGTTTTGCGATAGACATTTTGATCTGCTTTAATATAAAACAACGCAAACTACTGAAAATAAAAGAAGTTTAGGATTTTTAGTTTACAACGATTCAGAATCTAAATCGTTGTTATCTAAATTTTCGATATCCCAAAGCCAGGATAAAGTAACTTCAGCGCAAAAAGTGAAGGATATTAGAGTCTATTTGCGCGTACCAGTGTTGATTCAACTGTTACCTATGCATGCTTCAGTCTGGAAATGCCAACTATCGTATTATATAAACACACGTACAACAGAAACGCAACGAAGCTGAATACCTATTATGTGCCTACTTTTGTGAAGGAAATTACATTTCTAATGATACCATGAAAAAGAGGTCACAATTTTTATTACATTGATTTTTAAATTTGCAAAAATAGTACTTAAGATTTTAACACTATGTAATGCAAAAGCTATTAGATAACAATATTAAATTGTTACTATTTAATTTTGAAAGTGAATACACATCTTAATTACAATCAGTTGGTGATACAGAGTTGATACAACATACGTATTAAAGTCGAAATCTAAACATATAAATTTAATAAAGAAAGTTAAATAAAAAGAAGAGGGATGTGTGGCAAACAAACAAACTAACACTCATCATCATTAACTTACAAAAAGAACCGTCTTATGAGCTACTTTATTCTAAAGTGAAATTACGACTCAAATAATTGTATTAGTTTGGTTGGGGCAACTAAAACTTTAATTTGTATGTTGAGAGAAGAGTAACACTATTAGACAAAATATTTGTTTCAATGTTACAAAATTATCAACGGGAAAAATTCAAGCCAAAATAAAATTAATATGCTTTTTAAACTTTATTAATAGGAATATTTAAAAATAATTTAATCCAGTAAATATTTTATAGATAAATTTAAGTCAAGAAATGTGTGAAGATGGACCTTTAAAAAATTACTCACACCAATTCCCCAATAAGTTTTCATTTTAGACGTTTAATAGAACAAGATCAAAATTAAACTTTTATGTCCCAACACTTCTCTAAAAGCTTAAGAAATGTTTGGAGAATTGTATTGGCTTTAAATATACACACAATTTATCAAAAAGTTCCTGCATGTACACTTTATCACATTTATCACATATTCACTAACTAATCCCAAATACCCTCAATAGCAGCGTCTGGATAATGTGGAACACGGGTAAAGCAACTGACCGTTAAATTGATATTTACTATTAATAACGTACATAGTGTCATAAGATAAATTGTCGTAATCACACAAAAGGTGAAGTAAAAATATTTGTCATACAATGGTTCCGGTTAAGGGAATAAAATATATATTTAGGTCTTTTCTATTTAATTGGTAGTGCTACAAGATACAACTAGAGATTATTTTGATTTTGGATTTATACGAAAAATACTAAACGCTGGTATAGAAATAAATTAGTTTGTCTAGTTCTAGTGTATTGAGAGTCACACACAATAATATTAAGAATTCATAATAGTGAGTTATAAGTAGTAACAAATAACATGATATAAAAACACTTTCCACCACTTTTTTTCTAAGTATAAAAACAATGTTTCCCTAAGTAGGGTTCACGCCTTAGAAGAATACAGTTTGTAAAGGGACTCGTCTTTAGTATAAGTTTTAAAATAAGTATAGGTACTTAAAAAGAATATACCGTGAATCTTTAATTATCGTAATTAAATTTCTTCGCATTTTAACTTCAATTCTTTAATAAGTGTTTAAAAATCTTAATGTTTTCACTTCCCTAATCCCAAGTACTTTTTACATAACAGTATCTTAACTACTTTAGTAAAAAAACGTTTTAACATTAAAATACACGGGAAATTATATAGGGAACAAGGAAATTAAAAAAGTCTGCTAAGATAGTAAGACAAAACAGGTTGGAAAACGATAGTTTAAATTAATTATTTTCTTCTTATGGTTTTTTTGAACGAATTCAAAGGGTATGAAGTATCAAATGTTAAGTTGTGCCATTTCATTTTTTAGTTACATTTAATAGCATTACAGATACTTGTTTTCAGGTAGCTTATAGATTATTCCTTATAATTAACAAATAACCATACACATAATAATAATGTAACACCCCCTAAACGCAGAAAAGGGCTTAAGGATTGATTCAATTCAATCGCAAAGCATTCGGAGTTAGTTGTAAGAATCGTAGAAGTTAGAGTTAGTTTTGGAATCGAAGTTAGTTATAAGTTAGATTCAAGCTGAAAATTGCCAATTTTATCTTGATCTCACGCTTATTTTGTATTCAGAATGGATCTATATTCGATATTCTCTCTAATGAGGTATTCTCACGTTTTGAGATTAAATTTTATTAAAATAGTTGATAAAAAACCATGAAGAATGACGTTTACATCAAGTATTTTCGTAGCCTAGTTTCTGAGATATAAATTTTTGAAATTCCGTTTTTTGTTTGGGCTCGAAAACACTTTCGAATCACAAATCATGCGCCGTGAGGTCATATCCAATAGAAGCCCGTTTTCTGATAACGTGACTTTTCTGACGTTTTGGCAAAAATAAAATTGAATTTTAAATTATTTAAAACACATTTTTGAACTTAAAAATCAGAAATCACCCCTGCAAATACCTCATTTCATAAAAATAGTTCCGAGTGGACGATAAGATATTTTGTAAAAATCGGTTTCTTTTTTAAAATTATTTCACTTTGAAAAATAGCTCGTCATACATAATTTCTTTCATAATATCCTTTTTAATACATTTTCTAATACAGTTCTTTTTGAACTCAAAAGATGATGAACTGCAAATTTATGGAGTACCTAGCCTCTGAAAGCGGCCTCCACCTCCAATCTTGCAAGTAGAATTACTCTGCATAAAACTTTGGCACATCTCAAATCTTGATCATATCTATAGGAAGATCTTTTTTTGGTAAAATGAGCTCTTGAGGGAGCAGATGATACGTTGTCAGGCTGATAAATATCTGTATTACTTTGGGTTTCTAAAAATTAATTTTTATAAGGGATTATACAATAGCGAGGCCTCTTAGCAGACAACTAATTCCTTTATCTACACCTCGAATAAAAATAGTTCAAGTACCAGACTCACGCTTGCATGAATTTACTTACTTAAAGCTGGAACGATCAAGCATTACAACGGCTGTATTACCAAGACAGCTGAACACCCCAACCACGTATTAGCAGAACATGCCACATCTCCATTGTAATTAATTACTACGGAGGCTTCAATTAGATCTCAACACACACAAGACGGGACACGTGTGCTAACACGAACTACACCTAACACACATAGCATAGCCCCCCTGATTATATACTCCCTACTCCAAACCACCCGTGATCTTCGAATCTGTTAACCCCTCACACCCAACAGACAAGAGATCCCCGAACCCGCGGATATCAAGCCCTGCTTCATAATATTAGCATATTCCTCGCAAGCTCGGAGTTAAAAGCGGTCTGGCAGCCGACCAAGGGGAACTATTTTGACGCGGGAAAAGCAGTGAACGGTGGGGAAGGGTATATCGGAATTTTGGGCACTTCAATCGCGTCTTGGCAGGGCCGCCCGATTGTGACAGCTGCACAGACAACGGGGCAGCCCTGTGCTCGGGGAGGAAGGCGATGCTCGGATCGCGTTTCGGGGCAGCAATGGGACTGAACGCAGCTCGCGATCGGGTTTTTTGCGAACGGGATGATCGGGTTTTTTTTGCCATCCGAAGAACGGTATGTTTGTAAACACAAAGTGGAAAAGAACGATTTAGAATGGAGAAATTATCAGAATCTAGACCAGGGGTTACCAACTGGCGGCACGCCATGTCATTTTGTGCGAAGCTCCCTGAAAACACCCCCAAAAGTAGCTTCAGAACTCTTTTTACTAAACTCAGCATACTGAAATTCAAAAATTTTCCATGGGAGGACCCTCGAAGCGAACCCCCTATTTACCTCTTAGATTATGGAATAGCTTCGGTCGTTTTCTATGGTGAAAAATTAAATGTTTGAGAAGTCGAGAGGGAGATTGTATGTATTGAAATTCCCCCTGAGCCTATAGCAAGGGATATGAAGGCTTAGGTCAACCTTTATCACGAGGAGGGACCGAATGGAGTATCCAAAAATTTTCGGAAACATTACTTTTAGGGAAATTGACTAACATTTTCTTGAGGAAGAACCCACTTATATGAAATGCTAAGTATTGAACGTAGTATAGGGTAAAAAATTTGTATTATCCGAATAAATTTTTGAAAATACAGTTAGTACATTCACAATATGTAAATAACCTTCGTCCCACTTTCACTGGAAAAGTTTCATATAAAAGACTTCCCCCACTCGAAAAATTTGTCATGGATAAAAAGGAGCCAGATTACTTTGCGGCCCGACAATTGACTTTTAATTTCGATTGCGGCCCTCGAGTACTTAGAAGTTGGAATCTCCTGATCTAGACCAAGTTAAGTGGGATATAATATACTAGGCAGAAACTAAACTCTAAAGTGTTGGTTACATAGCTTTTTTCTTTATCTAATAATAGAAATCTTAAAGCGATGTGAATAAGGGAAATTCCGTGACTATAAAAAATAAAGAGTTCAGTTAGAGGTTTCTTTAAGGATTCGTAGAGTACTGAATACTGACTTGGGCATTTCACGGTATTTGGAACATTTTGTAGAGTCCGTAAAATTTAATTTAAGTCTTCCAATATAATACTTAATTGGATATTTTCATAACTTGCTACTTTGATAATAATATAACCTGTCAAAATAACAAAATATAAAAAATTCCCAAATTTCAAACTAATGTCCAGTTAGGTGATAAAAAAGGTATTTTAGGGTCTCTCCAAAATGTCACAACTACCGTAAAATTCAGTAAGGTGAGAGAAGGATTAGGATATAAATAAAAAAGATAATATAAAATATTGAGAGAGGGAGAATAATGGGAATAAAGGTGTAGGCAAGAGATATTGAGAAATAAGGAAAATTTAATTTTCCAGGCTAAGAATTAAGTGCTTCTATAAATGAAATTAAATTGTCTTACATCAGCTCTTCGCACTGTCACAATGTTGTAGAACCTTTTCTCATATTGAGAGCACAAAAATTATCCTTAACACGAGAGAAACAACCTATCCTCGACATTACTCCAAACCCAAATAAAAAAAGGTGAGAGTTAATACCGGTCCAAGAACCCAACCGCCAACTTACTCCACCACCACACAAGTTACACAACTAAAACCCCCCAAAAAACTGAGATCAAACACAACCGAAAAAAATTGTTTTTCCGAATTCCTCACACGGGGGCCCGACGGCGGGCGAGAGGGAGGCCCATCGGGGGGCAACAACCGTCCCCTCCCGCGCGACACGCTTCCCCCGCGAGACGATTCAAAAACTCCCAAACAAGCAAGCAAGCAGATGGCCCAACCCTCGTCGCCAAGCGGGGCGAAACCGCGCCAAATCTGGCCGTGAAAACTCAGCGACCCGATCAATGTCCTCCACCGGGCGGGGGGCGAGCGCATCATCTCCACCATCCACACACACTCATCACCTGACCGCCTACGTCAGAGGTAGGTGGACTTCTCGTCACAACCCGGGGGGGAGGACCCCCTCCTCACGCGTGGGAGGAAGTTCAAAGGTCAGCGGGGGTGGTCATCGCCGCCGAGATAGAACAATGGGAGAAGGAGGATAAAAATAGCCGATATATACCGATTGGGATTGCTGATATCGGGTTATCTTGAGAGCGGGGGCAGAGTCGCACAGGTGTCACGGGTGATAGAGGAGAAAGCTATTGTTTTCCAAGTGAGAATGTGCTCTTTTTAAGGGTGGGGGTGCGATCGCAAACGAAGCCTCGATTCAACAAGTGGGATTGGGCTCGTATTTAACTCCATCCGAATCCATTCAACTCCTAATTAGCTCCATCTAATCCAGCCGTTCCCGAAGTGGTCCATCTGGACCCCAAGGGGTCCACAGGCATGAAAATGAAAATTGTGGTTCCACAGCGACTTTCAGAGGTCCACGGTTTTAAAAAATTTAAATATCAGTTTGTTTATATTTAAATGTTAATAATAGCCTTTAACTATTGAATATTTTCATTATGGTTCTCCTTTGATGAAACGTTCCATCAGTATATTTTTCTGCTATGGGAAAACTAATGAAGTTATTTTCAAAATTTATATTGCTGTTTAACATCATATGTAAATAAATGCACATATTTTAAATGTATGTATTAATAAAACAATTTTTTTATTGCAAAAACTTTTTTTTTCATTTTCATAAATTAAAACTAAATTTCCCTAATGTATAGTATGATTTCTTTTCATAGTTGAATTTAATTAAATATTGTTTTTTAATATGCCATATATTGTAACTATTTCACAAATTTTATGATTTGGTTTGAATGAATAATAACTCACACATAAACCATTAACTTTGAAAAGTTTGCGACCAAAAACTTTTATTTTTAAAATTAAAAGTTTATGTGTCTGGAAATGTCGTGATATTAAAAGTTTAGATTTGTTTTCATTTCAAACTTTTTAAATGTTTGATTGTTTATTCCTTAAAAATATCGTGTAACCATATGAATGGCAAAAATGAAAAAAGATTTTTAAAAATATATGTAAAAGTGTGAAATCAAATACTTATCAATGCACAAAAAACACTTAAAAAATTAAAAATTTATGCGTGGTTTAGAAATATATATCATAAACATAAGATTTTTAGCTAGTTTTTGAACGGTGCCTAAGACAGGGGGTCCACGGGGTACGAAAAATTGCGTCAGGGGTTCCACGGGCCAAAAAAGTTTGAGAACCCCTGATCTAATCAAAGAGTTGTTTCTGACGATTGGTTACTCTTGCAGTTTAATTCTTTTAGAGAAAGAAATCTAATTAAAAATAACATATTTCAGCGTCTGAAATTTCTAGTCAACGTTTTATCTACATTGCTAAAAGAGTTATAGTGAAAGAAATAGTAAAGCGTATTTGAATGTTGAAGAGGGCTGTTTAACACTCACGGTCTATCTAGATATTTTTCATCCACAAGGACTGACTGACAGTCAAAATGTTAAAGAAGTGATGCACTGATATTTCTTGATAAATAGCTTTCAGTAAATTTTATTTCATGCAGGTAATGATGGATGATTAGTTTTTCACTGTGGGATGTGACCAATAATAAATAATAATATAATTCCTCAAATAATTTGTTGCTACTAAATGTTGAGAAGGAACTATGATTTGATACATTTTACATTTCGTATAAAAAGGAATCTTTACATCTTTCAAATTAAAAAATATACATAAACAAAAACATTTTCGAATCCATATAACTGTTTTAAGTAAAAATTGGAATCAATACCATATCTGCTTATTTATAATCTAAATTCATAAGCGGGAGGAAGTTCCCGAAAATGAACCTTTGAAGTAGTGCATGTATCTAATCCATCTTTTCAGAGAGAGAGGAACAAGATGATGATGGAATCAGTCACCCCTGAAGAAGAGATCGTGTAACTCCAGCGCACCTTAACGCCTGAGAAAATCAAGGTCCTTCATTACAATGGTCAATAATACGGAAGTTAGCAAAAGGTTATAATCTCTGCAGCTGGTTCCATAATCCCAGGCATTGTTGCTGCTGCTTAGTAACCATCAAGACTTAAGAAAACATAATTTTAAAGGCCTCGGATTAACAGGTTTGTGAGTTTATTTGGCGATCATTCACCTGGTCTTTATACAATAACATCCCAAAAACTTGCGATCATTAAAAGAAAATTAAAAAAGAATACATATAAGCCAAAAGTAATTCTATATAGTTTAAGTAAACAAATCAATTATCTTTAAAAATGTTCAACATGTTTAGCAAAAATTATATTGTTGTTAAGAAATTAATTCAGAATAGTTGTAAAGAAACATCAGTGCTGTAGAGAGTAAATATATTGATTACCTCTTTATTTGAGAAGATTTCACTTTTATACCATTTAATTATTTAATACGAAACTTACGTAAGTTTGAAACATGCAGATGCACTATTACCAAGCTCAATCAATGGGTAAAATCTATTGTTCAACACATTTAAAATACTCGTTTGACTATTCATATAAATAATTTTACATTTAACACATATAAGTCTTTTAAAATTATTTTGAAATTAATATACATTAATGACAACTTTAAAAGTTATGACGAAAAACTAAAAAATAGGTTTATATAAATTCCATACACATAATCCAACACTCTACTAAATAGAAATTTTATATTCGATGACATACAATTTATAGGTCATAATTTTAAACAACTGGCGACTAAACATGGTTCTTGGTTCATACATAGGGTCCCCGATTTAATAATTGAAGTTACATGCATAAATTTTAAATTTATATTAAATTATTTAGTCAAAACGTTCTTCAACTTTTGTTCCGATATTCAAAGACAGTGTTTTACATACTAAATATCAGTTTCGATAGCCCAGTAATTTTATAAACTAAGCTCAAACATAACACAAAAAAGCGAAGTAAAATTTAACATGCTTACCAAGGGGAAAATCCTCTCTTGTTTACCCCATTGTGTATTCCCATTCTTTAAAATAAAAACTCTAAGATAAATAATGATAATTAATGGCCTTTTATATTAAACAGGAGTAAATCATGCAAAAGTCCTTAGAGCAACTAACATATATCGCTACCACCACGCCAGAAACACGAATCTTTTTTGAAATGCAGGCGAAAGCCTAGAAGTTGGTTGGGTTGGCGCTGTTTGGCTACACTGCTTTCCCGCCAAAAAAATTTTACCTTTTGGTGTGTTTTCTTCTTGCCGGTGTTTCTGATGTATTTTCGACTAGTCCATGAATAGAGTTAATTTCTCGATTCCAACAATTCAAAGTCGTGGTCTTTAAAGTTAATACCGCCTTACTCTTAAATTTTCGATCCATCACTTAATGCAAACAAAATACAAAGTTGAAAATTCATAGAAATATACTTGAAGCGCGATCATTCCCTAAAGGATTCGAAACCAAACCCTTCAAACCAAATATTAAACTCTTCTTGGAAAGCCGACGTGATTTTTTACACCAATCAAATTGAAGATGAGTAAATGAGACAATCTCTGGATTGAACCACCAGTATTTTATGATTTCGATTTTTTTTTTATATCGTAAACGCGCAACTCTTATCATAAGCGCGGTGGCATCAAGATGTAATTGGCCGCCATCCATGTCAATTGGGTTGCCGATTGCTGCTCACTTTGGACTGATTACTGCTCACTTGGCGACTGGTAACTATCTCTAGGATGGAGCCAATTTTCGAATGCAGATTCGTGTTTCTGGCGTGGTGGTAACGATATGTACTGGTCAGTGAGCAATAGAAAAGCTTAGGTCACGTTTCGTAGAAATCTTCCGGAAACATACCAGTGTGACCCACAAATTTCCTTCTAACCCTTCCTCTGAGACAGTTCAGGAGAAATCAAGCGTATGTGTGCTTCCTCCATTTTAAAAACTGCTTAGGTCAGGACAGAACTAGGGCCACACACGAACATTTCCAAAACCCCTTTCCGTTGAAACTTCCCAGATATTTACTTTGATTCTGGTAATGACAATGCTCCTCTAGAGCAGTGGTTCCCAACTCAAATATGTCTGCGGACCACTTCACTTAATTTGAACCTCCGCGGACCATCTCTATCCCTAACTGTATCTTCAAAATTTTAACTTTTTTTCAGTGCATTCATTCCTCATGGAGGGTCTAAAATTGTGACTTTTTTTTGAAGTAAGGGAAACCGAGTCTTACAATGTTTCTAAATAGAACTTAGAAAATCAAATAATCTATTAAACTTAAAAGAAAAATTAACATTACATTAATTTATATATTTTTATTTAAAAATATACCTTTTGTAAAAGACATTTAACCATTTTTATCAAGCCTTTTTATCTATTAACCCTGGAAGGGTTCACACCAACACAAAAGTTACAGGTTTAAAAAAACAACAGTATAAAATAGTTATTTTTCTTCTTTTTCGTAACCAACAAATAAGGAAGTATATTATTAGTAGATTTAAATTTGAAAGAAAGTACTTAGCTTTAAATTAAACTGCAAGACGAATGAGATAACCAGGAATTCTGTTGATCACAAAAAAGCAAACTGGATAACATACATTGACTGTGAGTTGTATCAGAGAAAATTCTATTGGTGAGGCGGGCGAGGATGATGTTCTCCCGAAAGAAACCGCGTCAAAAGTCAATAATTCTTTCAAAAGGAGCGATTAAAATAGAAAATAATTTATGTGTTCAAAATTTTGGCATTTCGGCATTAAATTTTTCTCATATCTTCGAACAAACCAATTTCACGTGTATCTCAGAATTTTCTACTTTTCATACCACGATTTCTAGAAGACCCTCTGTCTGATCATAGCGTCCCAGTTTGAAGTATCTTTCAACACTTCCACGCTTAGCTTCGTATCAAACCAAGTATAAGTCCGATCATTCGATTCTTTATTAGCCCCACCCTGACCCCTCTCAGTTTTAATTAATCTGATGCAATACTTTTCCCCATCATCACATTTCGTTTCTACTCTGTAATAAACTACTGTTGAATAAAACTGTGCAAAATAATAGAAATGAACAAATGATTCATAGGAGAGAAAGAGAACATAACATTTTTTATTTATGGTTTTACTTATATTATGTATCTGTAGTGTTTTTACTATTTCCTGGAATGTGTGATTGGGAAAACTATTTTTTTAAATTTTCCGCACATTTTTTGGATAAGTTATTTAAAAATCTTCTCACGGACCACCTCTGAAGGCATCACGGACCACCAGTGGTCCGCGGACCACCTGTTGGGAACCACTGCTCTAGAGGAAGGGTCGGCAACTGGCAGACCATGGTCCGCATCCGGACCGCAAGATGGTTTTTCTTGGACCGCGAACAATTTTCAATTTGAATGAATAATTTATAAATTTTACATACAAAGGATTGTTTGACCAAATCGACGAAAACTGTTTAAAAATGTAAAACTTTTTCTCGTAACTTGTAGATTTTTAACTTCTGGAGGAATCTAAAATAAATGAATGTAGTATGTCTATCCAATCTTCCAATAGTAAGTCGGCCCCCCTTTAATATATATAAAAGCTATAAATAAGTTACAAGCACATAGGACAAACTCTATTTCAATGGTTTTGAATCAAGGCTTTGCAAATCCCTTCGGGGGAGGAATCCCTAATTCCCGGTCCACCCCCTCAACATTCTCTAGCTGATGTCGTCCATTTATTTAAGTAATAGCCTTATCAATACTTTTTTTTAAATATTTTACAAGTAATTTGATATTTTGCTGTGATGTGAAACACTTTTAACTGTTTTTAACCAGAGCTTTATAATAATTTAATGAAGGTAACATACTCAAATTACATGAAGTACAATATGCGTACTTGAAGATAAGCATTTTAAAATAATAAGTATTTTTCGCTGGACCTTGATAAAATTTTTCAAAATTATTTGGACCCCGATAAAAATACATGCCTAATATAAACCCCCATGCTCTAGAAGAGAATGGAAACTTAAGATTAAAACAGAATGCATGGTAAAAAAAATAAAGGAAACAAACTTGAAGTTCTCTTATCGAAATTTTGACACCGAATAATTCTTAAAAATGTGGTTATTTACAGCGAATTCCTTAATAAAAGATATTTAATTTATAAATCTCTTAATGGAGTATCTTAACGGTAAACAAGGACTTCATACATATTGGCAAAAAAGTCTATACGAAATAGTCTTGATAGTAATAGCACTTTAATAATTTCAAAATAAGTAAAATAAATTACCAAACCTAAAGGATAATTGAAAACTTATGTGCATCAAAACAAAGATGGATGTGTGTTCTACTAATAATATAATAAATAATAAACTAATAATATAATAAATGAATAAGGACGTTAAATAAAAATGAAGTGTAAACGAATTTTAAAAATCAAAGAGAAAAACTGAAAACGAGCAAAGATTGAGGAAAGGAAACCAGTTTAATTTGAAGAGATTCCTTCTTACAGATTTATATTTAGTTAAAAATACACGATCAGAAGAACACTGTGAGAAATAAGGGAATCAGAAATTCAAGGAAGTAGGAAGATATGAATGTGTATCGAAATCAGCCTGAGTCAAGAAATGAATCATACTGTAGGAGCCATACATAACCAACATAGAGGACGTTGGTTGGTTGATTAGGTTTTTATGGCGCAGGGGCCTGATCATTCCAATATGCGCTAAAAAAGAAAAGAAACCATCCGTAATAAAAGCTAATTGACCAAGAAAAAACCTTTTGCCAAGTGGGAAAATAAGTTTTTAGATATTTTACAGAAGTGTAAATCTGGTCTATTTTTAACCATTCGGACTTAACATTTAGGGTCCGTTCAAATATTACGTAAGCACTTTTTTGGTCATTTTTAACCCCATCCTCCCTTGTCAGCAAAGATAAGCAAAAATCAACCCCCCTATAGAGTAATTACTGTTTTTTCTCCTTGAAAATTAGGTGACTTATACAATCGAAAATGAGTCGAAACACTACTTTTCGGGGTTAAAATTTCAAAATGTTTGGAGAGTCCATCCGCAGAATAAAGTACTTGCGTCAGATTTCCTAATCAAATTTTTGTTAAATTTATTTTATTTACGCAAGAAACAAAAGATTTTCGAAAATGCAGTATCTTACGTAAGCATCACTATCACTCATATCACCCCTCCCCCATTGTCAGGAAAAATAAGCAAAGAGCAAAACCCTCCCCCTTAGGTGCTTACGGAATATTTGAACGGACCCTTAGGAAAATCAATCTTTTCATTTCAATAACTATTTTTAAACTGAGGAGTTGCAATTTCAGTATTTTATTTTATTCGATAGAGGCATCCGAGAGAGGAATATAAGCCTAAATTTTTAATTACGATGATTACTTATTTTTTAATTTAATTTAAAAGTTCGACTTTAAAAAAGGGCGCATAAACGTCAAATGTCAAAATGTGAGGTCATTTAATCCTACACATTGATTTTAAACTATGTTTCAATTCTTTAAACCAGGGGTTCTCAAGCTTTTTATGTCTCGGAGCCCTTTTCAAGAGACAAATTATTCGCGGAGCCCTTTTCCGAAATAAATTTTTCAAGGTATAAAAGCAAATTACATAAAACCCATTGCTTCTAGAAATAAAAGCATAATAGAAATTTATTTCGGGAGGTGTCCAAAATTATTCCTCAGCCCCTCCCATGCATATTTGACAGTTTAACGTAGCTTTTAAAAACATTTTTAGGTATAATTTGCTTCTTTGTAAGAAAAATTGTGACGAATTAAGATCCAAGTACAATAGAAGGATCTGGGGGTCCTTCCTCCCCAGAAGATTTTGTGAAATGTGATCCTTAAAAACAGTTTTTGTAACTCGTTTTAGGTTACATCATTGTCCTAATTTTGGACATTCATTTTTAGGTAGGATTTTAATTTTAACGAACTTACTATAAAAATTGACAATAATAAAGTTTCAAGTACAATAGGGGGTTTTGGGGGTTCTCCCCCAAAAGAATTTCGGAAATTTGACCCTAAATAACATGGTTTTAACTTGTTTTGTTATACGTAGTCCGATTTTCCGGGGGAGAGGTAAGGCCCCCTCGCCCCTTTGATATACACCCCGGGATATATGGAATATTTTGTTTACCAATTATATTTTATCATTGGATACAATGTAAATCTTTATTTTAAATTTCTGGATTTTAAAGCTATCACTTTTTAATCATTATGCCGGAGATGTTTTCCTAAAAGTTACTTCTTTTGAAATCGAGAGCTGTTTTGGGGGGCTGTTGTTAGACTATACGTCAGAGGTACATATCGAAATTTATTTACACATGGGCCCAAAATCATTCCTTATCCCCTCCCATGCCATAGGATCAATGTTAGCTTTTTATACATTTTTGGCAGAATTTGCATCTTAAAGAACTTAATATAAGAGACATTTTTTGTAATTAAGTTCCAAATGCTATAAAGGGGGGGGTTGGAAATTTGATTCTACTAAAAACAGGTTTTCCCTTGGTTTTGGTGAACTTTATAAAAAAGGTGCTGAGTAATCAATTTGAGAGGTGGGGGAATGGGGTTCCTTGGTGTGCTTCTATTCTGCGCGGCCGTTTCAGTGGCATAAATAAAATGAAAGTAAATAGAACTCTAATAATTCTTCTAAAAATTAGAAGAAGAAAAATTTGGTGCCGAAACGTAAACGGCACCCAAACGGCCAGCTCCAAACCGTCCCATCCTGGGGGTTCCTCCCCCAGAAAAGTTTTGGAAATTTGACCTTAAAAACAGGGTTTTAACTTGTTTTGGTAAACCAAAAAAGACCAGAAAAAGACAAAAACCAGCAGACCTTACCAACACCTTACAGAAAGTTATGTATAACATTTCAGAGAGAAGCAAATTAGAAATTATCAAAAAATGTATTTATTTCAAATTTCTTCGCGGAGCCCCTGGAAATGCTTGGCGGAGCCCTAAGGGCTCCGCGGA
The DNA here is from genome assembly GCA_024610705.1 of Tetragnatha versicolor. Classification (NCBI taxonomy): domain Eukaryota; kingdom Metazoa; phylum Arthropoda; class Arachnida; order Araneae; family Tetragnathidae; genus Tetragnatha; species Tetragnatha versicolor. The sequence goes on along the minus strand of JANDEH010000001.1, from coordinate 28,541,285 downwards.
GCACAGTTTGAGAACCGATGCTTTAAACCATTCAAAGCTATTGTAAGTTATCACTTAAGGCCGAAACAGATCTGACGTCAATCAATCCTAAACAAATACAAAGGGATTGTCGATTTTCATTTTAAAATGTTGAATTAACTAGATTTTTTGAAACAGTCTGGTTTTAAAAACTTAAATCTATGTCTTTAACTAGAAAAATGCATTTTTTTATTTTCAAAAAGTGCTGGTATTGCCCATGGCAGCAAAGCCTGAACATGCACAGGTAAATGTTGCAATATTTTATTGGTATATTCAACACGCATCATGAATAAATGGCAAGTTAAATGTTTATCGCCAATAAAGCAATGTTGTTATACGCGTAATAAAAACGTATGCTAATTCAATGCACCGACAACAGCTAATAAAGTGCTGGCAAGTATATGTTTTGGATATGGATATTAAACGTCCTTTAATTTCATATATAAGTAAGGAATGTTGGAAGGAGAAGGAAAAGGAATGAAATATGAGAAGGAACCAGGGGCGTCATTTCAGTTTTTGGTTGGGGGGGGCAAGGAATTTTTTTTAATTGGGTCTATACCTTGCTGTAACTAGGGTTTTTTTTCGCGGGAGTTGCCTGAACTTCATTTTTAAGGTAATATCATGTCAAAATTTCACAACGTGAACTCCAAAGAAAAAGGGGGGTCTGGGGGTTCACCCCCAGAAAAATTTGGCTCTTAAAGTAGTGTTTTAGCTCGTTTTGAGACCCTTTGGGCTGCATCCAAAGAGAACAGTTTCTTGTAAACCACATAATTTTCTAGGGAAAAGAGTAGTAAATAAACGTCAAAGTTTTAAGGGGGCTAGGGGTCCTCCCCCAGGAATTTTAATTCCCCTTTACACTAGTGTTTTATCTCTTTTTCAAACTCTTTGGGGGAACTTCGTAAGAAAAAATCTTCTTGTAAAAGGAATGGTTTTCAAGAATGAAAACACTAAATAAGAGACATGAAAATTTTAGAGGGGGTCTGGGGGTCCTCCCCCAGAAAATTTTTGAAATTGAACCCTCAAAAGTAATGTTTTAACTCCTTTTGAGACATTTTAAGTTGCACCCAAAGCTCCTTGTGGAAGTTACAGAATTTTCAAGGGACTTGCAGCTATTTTTCACATTACAGTGGAAACCTTGGGGGGGGGCGGTTGCCCCCCCCCTGCCCCCCCTAAATGACGCCCCTGGAAGGAACCGAAGCTGATACAGAACTGGTATTAGCATTATTTTGCACAATAACCTGAAAAAAATCATCAAAAACCTTTTCTATAGAACACCATTCCCTAGTAGCCTAGCCCATCATAATAAAATGATAGCTTTGATAACTATCTTTTAAGGTTAAGTTACTAAACATTTTTGGGAGGTTTTAAAGGATTAGGAGGCTTTGTTCCCGAGACTAGATTAGCGAAGAAAACCAAAGGAGCAATTTTTCTTTACATCATCTGCCACCATGGGTAAGAACTTCGTAGTATGATTTTTCAGCTCTATATTGGAGATGGAGCTATCGTCTATGGTAGTAGACCCAAAGGTTTTCAACTCGTAGACATCTATACACTAATTTATACTACTCAGCCTAAGCCACCCCTCGTGTAACCCTCAAGACCTTTACACACCAAAAGTGAATTTAGTAAAGCACTACTTAAGTTGTGTTGTGTAGCTGAATATACCCAGGAATTTTTACAGACCACCTGTTATCCAACTATATATATTTTATCTGATAAGTCTTGATCGATTTACTGACTAAACTTGCCTGGAGTAAGTTTTCCCAAATTCCTAGACACAGGGCCGGAATGGGAAGAAATTTCGGCCCGGGCATTTTAAGTCTGAATCGGAACACCGCATAATTTTCACGGAAAATATAACTTCATAGAATTAAAAAATTTCGGGGGGATCATGGTACCTCCCCAAAAAATTCTTTTGAAAATTGACCCCTAAGAAATAGTCTAAAATCCACCTTGAAGTCCCTAATTGGATACGTAATAAACTCAATATAGACTTTTAATTCTTTGTTGGTAAATTCAGTGGGTAGAAAGAATTGCCATCTTGAAGAACTTAATATTAAAAGAAATTGTGAATTATGTAGCTCAAAATAGAAAGGGGAGTCTGGGGAGTCCTCCCCCAGAAACATTTTGGAAATTATACTCTTAAAAGTACTGTTTTAACTCATTTGGGACCCTTTTGGGTGACATCCGAAAAGGTTCGCTCCTTTGTATGCGTAGAATTTTTAAAGATGAAACCAGGAAAATTCGTTCATAAAACTATTTTAAATAATAAAATATGTTTTTGAATTCAGTAATTTATGCCATCATTAATGAATTTAATTCCTGGTAAATTAATGGTTTGGTGGCCGCACAAAAAGAATTCGTGGGCCGCTAGTTGAAAATTCCTGCGAAGTGTGGATACATTTATTCAGGATCTTTTTCATTCATACCACTGTAAAAATATTTCGGTTGTAGGCGGCCCACAAACGGCCCTCGATGAGTAGCGGCCCACCGGGCATTTGCCCAAATGCCCGCATGGCCAGTTCGAGCCTGCCTAGACACCCTCTTGTTCTAACCAGTACTAGCTACCTATCATTTTCCAACTTAAAGGCAAACCCAACTTGCGCGGCAAATTCGAATAAAACGGGAAGAATGCTTTCCTTCCTTTTTGTACAAATACATCACCAATAACCATCAATCTCTTGAAATCACACTAGCATTAGCTCAGACCTAGCTGAGTTGCACAAGGATGGACTAAAAAGGACGAAACAACGAACTTAGATTCTGGATAGCATCGAATAACTTTTAGTATCAGAACACACGTGCTAACTTTAATCCACCAGGGTCCACAAGGACCTTTTTAGCTTCCTACCTTAAAATAACATTTTTTATTGAATTTATTCCGTAGAAAGGTTTTTAAATTTGCATTTTTTTAATATTGTGTTTACATGGAATTCCTTATGAGGGAGTGTGAGGGCTCACCAGTGATTCTCAACCTGTAGTCCGTGTGACATTTTCACGGGGTCACCGAGCAATTGACCTTTTGTCATACTACGAAATAGCTTAGAAACTTATGTATTAGTGGGAGGAATGATAAAAAGAATCCAATATCTTTTCGAAATTTCAATAAGTGTGTATACCATAAGGAGATAATTAGTACCTTATAATATGTTTGGCATTAATATGTAGTAGGTATCTTCTAGGTTCGTTTCATTGTTTAGTGTTTGTGGTCCTCCATTGATATGGTAAGTCTACTAGTGCTCCGCCATTGATTTGATAAATCATTTAGGAGTTCTTATGAAAAGGTTGATAATCACTGGTCCAAGCGATATAAATGATTGTAATATCCTATTAGAGAAGCAGTGAAAACATAACTGGCATTGTAGTGATCCCTAAAGGAGTGTTTCAAGGTGTTTCCACGAAATTTTGCACATGCTATTGGCATTAAAGGATCCTTTCTGCAACTATCCCTTTCAGGTTTTTTCCACTCCCCCTACTTCACACGGCCAACAACCCAAACTCCGATCCGCCAGGCATGCATCAGCCCCTTCCAGCAGATCGTTTTCCCGCGAAGCCAAGACGCGGATGAACGCCTGTACCTCGACGACCAAAACCGTCTGCACAAATCTGAAGCCTTCCAGAACGTTCTGGAGGAGGTGGAATCCATGTCCCCGTCGATCGCCGAAAAATAACAACTCGGCAACGCTCAAGTGGCAATGACACGGTTCCCCTGGCAAGCCACTGATCTGAGAGAGGAACACGGCGTCAATCAGGTTCAAAAACACATCGGGTCCCCGAATTAACTCGGCCAGCCGATCGGAACTGGATGGAGTAGTAGAAGAGATCGGTTCAGTGTGTGTGTTGTAAGCGCCTCGCTAAGCCCTTGTGTAATCTGTCGAGACCCTAATGACACCTCGGTTGGTGTTGCGGAGACGCGATGATGGGCTTTTTTAGAGCCGGTGACAGCTCCTGATGGCTGGTGTGTGTGATGGGGACAATGAATTGATGTGATTAAATCTACGGGAGGTGAATCGGAGTTGTCGTTTTTGTCATATAAATTTGACAACTGAATGGAGAGAAGCTGTTGTTAATGTACGGACAAATAAGTTATCAAAGTTGTTAGTTGACATAACGAGTCATGGTTGGTTTTCTTTGAGGATAATCGCAAATTGAATCATTTAAATCTCGTTTGTAATAGTTATTTTTTTGGGATATCCACACGGTTTTGTTTTGAAATGTACACAAATCATTGGTTTTCCTTTAGATATCAAATGAATTTAGGTTCTTACACTTTAACTTTCAAGTACTTTTAGATATTTTTCAATACAGAACACCCAGTAGAAATGGACTTAGATGTTTAACTACAACTAAAAGATAGTGCTCAGCCAAAAGGAAAGTAAAATATTTTACAGTGTGGCGGAAAAGACTTTTAAAGGGTCCTATAGTAGGGTTTGTATACTTACAGGAGTAAAGTCCAATACTATAAATCTGCTATTTAAAAATAGTACAAAAAGTAAGAGGTGAGGAATTCTTAAGGTTTCATTCAAAACTAAAGTTCTTCAAATATTTAACCTCAAAGAAAACAGAATTATAGGTTAAAAAGGACTCAAAATTCTAAAGTTCGTCTTTTGCGAAGACTCTAAGACAGCCGACGTTCAGTATAAGTCCGCGAACCACTTTCTTAAATTGAATCATTTACGGCCTACCCTTAACGTCAATCAATTAAAAATCTTTCATCCAGTCAAATTTAAAGAAGAAAGTTTATGTACCAAAATTACATCCCTAATTTTTTTTCATGAATACTTCTAAGGCTTCCCCGGACTACTTATAAGGGATACAGGTAAAAATGTCATCTGCAATAGACCAATCCTACTCGAAGAAAATTTTGCTGGGGTACAGAAAACCCAATAGATTCCTAAACGGCTTTGAGATACCGCATTCTAATGTGCCAAACGTGATTTGGATCACCAGCAAAACACAGATCGCACAAACGGCTCCATCGAAATGGCGATTTTTTATAGCTCCGACTCGACGCATTGTCCAGCAGGACAAATAAGTATTCACCTGCTGTCGGGTTGGAGGCTGGCTTTTAACAAAGGCTCACGTAGGCCATACACACAACACACAGATAAGCATATACACGTACGCTGATCGCGATACCAACGCAAAAAAAAGATACAGTTTTGTTGAAAAGATTTCCGAAAACAATGTTTGGAAAAGATGACAATAATAGCGGGATACGCGATTCATTTAATGGGAATGAAATGATTGACAACTGAGTCAATCAGATGTGTCCTACTCAGGAGGAAATGCATGGTCAGGTTTTGTTCTGGGTGATGTCATATCCAGATTTCGTAAGGTTCAAAGGTTTTTTTTATTAATTTTCCTCGAGTAGAAGTAACCTGAAGCAAATGCCACAAGCACTAAAACGGAACTATACAGTTGCGTTTTGATCCATCGCTCATCCTTTTGAAAATTTAAGTTTGGAGATAGGTGCAATAGAAACGAAGTAACACAACATTTAAACATCACATATTAATTTGAAATCTTTTAAAAGTTTAGGGAGTTTAAAGAAGTGTAAACGCAATTTCAATGCTATTGCTCTTATGTTCATATCAATAAATGGGGAGAGAAATTTTTATAAAAATATTTGATAAGATTTAAATAATAAAACTCATTACAACCTTAAAATAAACATAAATACTTTAAACCATTGTTCTCAAAATCGTAAAAGATTAGATCAAAATGTCCTCACGAAAGGAGTCTTTGCATTAATATAACATTAAAACTAATTTGAATTATTGTGAATATTTAATCCCAACTTTAAACACGGCTCCACTACTGAAACCTTAGCTTTTTAAATAAGAAAATAATCTGTCGAAAATAAATCAATTACTAATTGAGCAAACGAATGGAACAATATTTAAGCAAAAAATCTGATATCAAACTATCAAACGAATACTTAAAGTCACAAGATCGAAAAAAATTTCAATACTTCTCAAGAAAAATTCCCCCAAAAGGAATAAAAAGGAGGAAGAGCACCTTTCGATAATTTTCAAAAGCGCAGCAGTTCATTTCAATAGCAAAGCCATTAACTCCCGAGTTTCATTATTTCGAGGCCACATTCCCGAGCACAGTAATAACAAGGCTCAAGAGAGAGAGTAAAAGGAAAACTCGGAGATTTGAATAAATTAATCTAGCGGGCGACAATTGCGTATTTGTTAGTCATGCCGTGCAAACACCCCATTGTTGGATCAATTAGAATCGAACACGCGAAAGTGCGTCAGATTATTATTATAGAACAAATAACCGCCGAGCGAACACCCTAAAACCCATCCTCCTCTCATCATTTAATTACTTCCAACCATTGTGAGCATTATTTGTTGGATTGATGATGCAATAGGCAGTGCGCGGAATATAATGGTTGATGACACCATCATGGGAAGATAGGGAATTTTTGGTGGTGTAGCTAGTTTTGAAAATAAAAAGGTGATTTTAATAGGCTTAAATTCTGAGGTCAGTAGAAAATTACTAGTAAAAACTAATTGAAATTTAATGACGTAAAAACTACCTACAGTATATACCATGCTGCACCTTTCGATACCCTGGAACGTCAAGGCAAAATGTATCAAGCTTTAGAAGAACTTAAAAACTGAAAAATCATATTAAGGAATTTATAAGGAGCGTTTAAACCAACGATGGGCAACCTACGGCCCGCGGGCCGGATCCGGCCCGCCTCGTCATTTGGTCCGGCCCGTGGAACATTTTAAAAATTGTACTAAAAAATCACTCTGTTTTCGTTAACAAGAGCGAAAGAGGGGATACAGAAGTTTCCCCCGAAAAGAACTTAATTTTAGCAGTGAAAACGTGCTGTAAAACTATATTTTGTTATTGGGAGGTATCTATAAGCGTGGGAGAGTTGTTACTTCACGACGGACGATCGCCGACGGTTGATTTTCCGATAGGTGGATAGCTTGTTCAACCTTTTTCCATCTCCCTTAAAAAGTAACGTCGAGGAAGCTCCGATACAGTACTCTAGATTTTCCAGTCTAGATTTTTGTAACTTTAACATTAAATTTTTGTATGTAATCTAGATAATATTATTCTAGTCCTGATTAAATTTTTAACTTTAGTACTAAACTTCATAAATATAACCACATAACTAAACGACTAATTTTTTACTTTAAAAATATTACATATTATCTACTCTATGGCCCTCCACGTCATTATAATCTTGGAGTCAGGCCCGCGGACTCGAAAAGGTTGCCCATACCTGGTTTAAACCGTGAGAGATCGTTTTATGTCTAGTCTAGTAGATATGCCTCATGTCTAAGAGAAAGAGAGAAAACTTGTTATAGAAACAATGCGATACCAAAAATCCTCATGTAAATAAAATTAGTAATATTTAGTAGAGATGATAGGAAATTAATAGCTTGGAGGTGCTACTCTACAGATACTTTGACAACGATCCAAAAATGTTTAAGGAAAAAACAAAAACATAGATGGCAATGTTCCAACAAACTACATTAAGGTGAGTAGCTTAATTCCATGTCTTGTAGAAAGAAATAAAGGGGAAATATTTAAGATCCAAGATTACTAAATAGAGTCAGAGATAGAGAAATATATCAAAGCATTTCAATTTGATATTCGCTATTGAAGTTAACAGATTATTTAGCTAGGACTAAAATATCAAACTGTTATAACCCCACAAAAAAATAATAATAATGCTTAACCAATGCATATACGAGGGAGACTGAAATTTCATGGTTGCTTTAAAAACATTAGAAAAAATCTGAGAAAACCAAATTTTACTCATAGCTTTCTAGCAATTAAAAAAAATATCAAAATATCACATGCAATAGGACATTTAGATTGATTTAAAACAGGAAAGAAAAGCGTTAATGAAGTGAATCAGTTAACCTGTGCAGCAGAAAAATGGCAGAGAAGTGATACCGTATTTTGTCCTAATGTCCATATTTTGAGTTTCTACAATTAGCTGACCATTGACTTCACTAGACCCCTTCTTTTAAGTCAAATTTAATCATTACAAACTAGTCAGGAACTTAAAAGTTAAGCATGGTAACAAGAAATCCTTTACATCAATATCACAATTCGAAGGTGTAAGAATATGTTTTCAACGTTTTTCTCAAGATAGCGAATCGACGTACAACATTAACGGCCATATTCAGTGTCACTTGACCAGCGGCTAACCAGCATTCAAAGAAGGATTTCACCAATCACAGTCGCCGATTCCTTCTTTGATTGCCGGTTAACCGTTGGTAAGGTAGCACAAAAGACCCATCTTAGATTAGAAGACAAAGAGCTATCTGAGGTGGACTCACCTCTGAGGGGCTGGCGGTTTGGTCAGCGTTTGATGCATCTTGGTGGGGAGCTCCGAGGGGGGCTGAGCCCCAGGCTTCGTCTCCCCGTTCCGGGCCTTCTGGTGGCGCAGCAGAAGTTGCCTACCGAGGTCCTCGCACCACACGGACAGCAGAGCTACAAACACAAAAGCAAACTATTTTTAAAAATAAATAAATAAATAACAATGGGAAATTCTTGAGTTAGTAGAACTAGTTAACAGACCACAAAAGCGTAAAAGCAATCCGCCTAGATTCGAAACTCAGAACTATATGGGTGCGAGAGCTCCCGAGTTATCATTTCAACTCCAACTTTTCCGTAAGGATCTCGTTTCTTCTACGTGTTTCTTCAATCTGAATAAGGTCCTTAAACTAAAGTGGTTATATCTCAAGAACCGTGTAATTTCGAAAAAAAATTACCGTTGACATTTTATGGGATTTTATCTCAGAAACCCTGTACCTTAAAAACTTTTGTTTTCTTTTGACTTCGTGTTAAATATTGATAATGTTGATAATATCAACATTATAATGTTGAGAGAATATTGATAATGTTTTCGTTCACTCATGAAAGACTTCTGATATCATGAAGACCAACTTATAGTGAAATAAATTTTCAGTCCCAAGATATTCTTCAGACTTTCAAATGGTGTTAATTGGAACAAATAATGTGAGAAATTCCATAATAACACATATTATAGGATTCAGTTACGTTTGCATAGTACACTTGTGTTTATAAGTGTAAGAAAAGTCACGAACAGTGAAACGAAAAAAATATACTAGTAAGCATATTATAACGAAGATTAAAGCTAGAAATATTCATTGAATTTTATTTATTTCTGTCAAACTCTCTGTCAAAATTTCTGTTTTCATGGCAGGAATTCAAGAAAAGAGTATATAATTCCATAGACTTCATTAATTATATTTAATTAAAATAAATGGCATGAACAACATTGGACTGAAGAGAAAAATGCATATTATTGTATGATTACAAACTTTCAGCTTGAAACACATTATGCGTGATGAAATGGAACGTAGCACATAAGGTCTTTACACTTTTTCCAACTAAACTTTTATCTTTCAAAAATCCTCCCATGTTATAAGTGGTGTGGGCGATTGGCCAAACATAACATTAGTCGAGGACAATGAACTGGAGCAGAGATATTGAGGACGAGAGCTCATCACGGGAGACGAGAGGCTAGAACTTTTTAAATAAATTTGAATACAACGTAGTGACGATGCGATGAAAGCTATTCTGTTTTTAGCGGTAGACTATTAGACATTAAAATCTTAAATACTAAACTAAATATGGTATTACGATAATGATTATTAATCTAAAAAAGTTAGTTTCAAGTCAATCATATTAGAGTACAGTATACAGTACAATGAAGCTTTTTAAAGTTTAAGGTGTTCTAGGCAAGTTCTTGATTACAAAATATTTCAGCGCAGTCAATGATTTTAGGGTGAATTGCATGAACAAGCGTTGAATTTTCACATCAAAAAGTATTTCAAAATATTTTACTGTTAACCTTAATTTTTTTAATCAGAAAAAGCATATCCTCTCCTTTTTTGGGAGGGTGTCCCTTCATGTCTTACGAGGCATAAAACGTCAGAAAAGTAGAGCAAAATATATTTGAATGAAAGCTACGATTCATATCATAGAGCCAACAGGAAATCAGCTAACTCAGGGCAGCGGTTAACCACAAATAGGATCATTAGGGTTCTAACAAATTTCTCATCTGACAGATCATCTTATCTTTAAGTTACATATTTGTATATTCCTTTTTGAATCAATTAAATGTCTTGCGGATAAAAAGTATTCATTTTGGTGAAGTTAGTTAATGTCCCCGGAACCAGAAGTTAAAAAAATAAAGTTCTCCCTCTCTGTTACTATTCGTGCAAAAAATTTTTTAACTACCACCATTTTTTATTTTTTAATTTAATTTCAAAGTTTGACTTGACAAAAGGGCGTGAAAACGTCTATAGTGTTAAACTGTGACGAAACATTGATTGATTGATTGAAACATTGATTGATGTTGACGAAACATGGTTCAATTCTTTTAAAAATTCCAAGTCATTGTTGGTTTTCATTTTAAAGTAAGGCCGAAACAGATCTGACGTCATTCAATCCTAAACAAAGGCAAAGGGATTGTCGATTTGCATTTTAAAATATTGAATTAACTAAATTTCTCAAGTCGGATTTTTGAATTTAAGTCTGAAAAATGCATTTTTTTCTCTTTTCAAGAAATGCTGGCATTGCCCAATTGCCCATTTCAACTAGAATTGAATAAAATGGTTAAAACAAATGGAAACCACCAATAAGGGCTGAGGGATTGGGTTGCAAATTTGACATCCATGTAACGAAAATAAAATAGTTAAGTTAGATCTTCATAATGAAAACAGTGTTCCCACTTAATTTTGGATATGAAATTTCCTGAAAAACTAGAAATCTACAGCATCTTTTCAAATATTTCGTGCTTTTAGAACAAATATTTTAACAAATACTATTTTTTTTTAAGATCCAAAAGTGAGAGAGACATAAAAAAGAGTAATAATTTTCCAGGTGTTATGAAAGAAAGATTTTTTTTGTTTCAAGCAAAAATTAGCAATTTTCCCCCACTAATTTCTAACTTTTTGTTCAAATTAAAATTCCCTGACCTTCTTCCAGGTTTTTAGATATTCCCTTACCCGTGAAACCCTGTTTAGAAAGCTGAACATCAATGTTTGAATTTTACTACATTTGACACATAAGTTTTTTTATTACTAAGAATTTTTCAATTGATCTAATCTTATTTAGTACATTTTTAACAAATTAATGGTCATTGGTCGCTATAGGGCTTATCAGAGGGATCGAGCCAAACAGCCTCGAATGCTTATAGTAAGAAGTAAGTTTAACGAATTCCTGTTTTTAAATAGCCAAGGATGGTATTACTATAATCAATGATCGAATTAAAAGCCACCAGTTGTTCGAATTTATTATGCAAATAATAATTTCAATATTTTAGTAAATTTTTTAGAAAATTATTTTCATTGTATATTTTATAGATTATAAATGCAAAAAGTACGCAAAGCTCAACAAGGACCTTGTTCGTTACCAGAATGCACAAGGTCAATGGTAAGAAGTTAACAGGAATGGTTATAAAATGATTAATAGTTGATGCACCTTTGGTGGCCTTGTATCGTAAAGGGAAAGTTTAGGTCGTTAGGTTATACGGAAACTATTTTCTAAAATTTTATTTTCATTGGTTGGTTCATCATCATTTATTGCATTGATTGCCAAATATTTTTCAACTGTAAGTAAAAAGAACAATTTTCCTTGCAGACAAAGAAAAATGTTTTAGGACCATTAAATGGATGGGTAAACAAACGATGTCCACGTCATCAAACATTCAAACATAGAGTTTATATTTATTTTTCATATTCCAAATTTAATAAATTTGGATTAAATGATCTCTAATATTTGTGACGCACGTATAAATGAAGATGTTTTTAACGCCTTAACAATAACATTTATTTCAGAAAAATTTACCAAAAATGGAAATTTTTTTTGACTTTTTAATTTTGTTCTTTATATTATTAGTGTTAGAAAATAATCTCTCTATTCTAAAAAAAGTTTTTGTAAATGGTTTCCAAAGAAAGGCTTTTTAATTACTGATCCGTATAACATGTTTTTGGTATCAAACTGTTCGGATTCTTTTGAGGATGTGCAAAGTGCCTTTAGAATTTCTAAAAAAATTCTCAATTCTAAGATATTTCCATTTTTCTGGATTACGGATAAGGTTGCAGTTAACAGCAAGAAACTGTCGTACAATTTATTATACCTTCAATCACAATGACCAACCGACGCTACTCATTAACGATGAAAATAATTCCTTTCACGCTTTGAAAATGCGCTTCAAAATATGTACTTTCTAAATAAAATATTTTTAAAAGACTGATAAGAGTTTTCCAGAAACTCACAGATCTACTATTCAAGTATAGAATTTCACACACCAAAATTAATTGTTTGTAAACATTGAGTGCAATGTAGATTTTGTCTCTTATCATTTTTAATAGCTTAAATAGTATTGTTTAAAAAGTCTGTTTTAAAACTAAAACTTGAATGATAAAACACTAGATATTTTGACGAGTTACTAGGTACTATATTAAATTTAACAGATTCATTGCTGAACGTTTTTGTAAATATTGAATAACAATAGCACGAGCAGACTTGATGGATATTTTCAAGGAAAACGTGTTGATTAAATTATTGATAATTTAACCAATAAATATTCTAACTTTTAAGAGAATGTGCTTCAAGAAAGTTGGTTGAAGTTTTTTCTACTAATTGTTATAACGAATGTTTTATAAATAATAATTTTAGTGAGCAGGGTTTTGTGGGGATTGCGAAGCGATCCGAAAGGCCCTGCGTCAGCAGTTAACGGGGGTTGGCGAGCGATAGCGAGCAGGGGGCGGTAGCTCCCTAGTTTTTCATAAAAAATTTAAAGTTAAATGCAATTACAAGTGTATTAATTATTTTAACATACACATAAAAAAGTATTGGATTACACACATCTTGTTAAATTAGGAAGAAGATTATCCAAACATGAAGTCTCCCAATCTCTAAACGACGAAAAATCACTATCATCACCGAAACGAACTCAGTTTGGGCTTCACAAAACGGAAACGTTAATTTTTCTCCCGCCCGAGCTCAGCTCGGTCGGGCATCACAAATTCTGCACGTAGTAGTTGCTCGAGCTGAGCTCGGGCGACACTGTTAAGGGGTTAATTACGCTACCATTAATTCTTTTTTTGTCATTTTTATTTTCCTAAGGAAGGAGATCAAACAAGTGATTTGGTTATGGTTTTATGGCAATAGGCCAGTACCAGGTCATAGTACGAGGAACAAACATGTGTGAACTACTTCCAATAAAATCAATAATTCCAGTTTAAGCTCTTGGAAGTTAACAGCTCAATAGCATCTCGAATTTGAGTATGGTTAGTATCGGTGTTTCTTATAGTTTAATGAGTTTTTCATAAACATAATTTATATCTCGACTCCTACACATTTATCACAATAATAAGTCAACAATTTCTCTCATGTCGTTGCATCAATACATCTATCTGCAAGGCATACAGAGAAAGGTCGACCAGGGAGAAGTTGCAACCCAAAAAAACCGGCGCAAGTTCAGAGTTGCGTATGCTTGGCGAATTTTGGCTGTTTAGCGGCACATTTAGTAGCCAAATGATTCTTTTAACATGAGTTAGGGTTACCATATTAGTCATCTTTAACGCTAAAAACTTGGCGCATACGCAAGTCTGAACTTGCGCCAAAAAACCTTGTAAATACCCCCGGATTCCGCAGCGTCATTCACAAAAAAGCAAAAATTCAGACACAAAGATCTCGGACAGACCGCCGAAATGAGCATTATTTCACCATATCACTCCCGGGTCACCGAATAAGGTTAGTAGAAGAAGAAAAAGCAGAGAGAAGAGAAAGCGTCACATGAGAGCAGAGAGAGAGTGACACAGGATAAAAAGGTACATCACTCCGTCAAGGCCAGAACACCTGTTCTGTTACCCAATACGCGAATCCTTGCGCAATAGGTCGAATACGAGATACGACGGAGGAAAGAGGAGAGGACAAAACAACAAAAAGTGGCCTTTTCCTCCAAAATATCGCGCCGCGAAGGTCCTTTTTTCGAAACCGAAAAGTTCCGGAGAAGGCCGGTTGGCCGGAGTTGGAAGCCCGCCAGATGAGTGCGAATGTCGGAATTTTCATAAACGTGGATCTCGCCGACTTTCCCGTGCGTTTCGTTTTCCCCGTCCGAAAACACGTGAATGGAGAAATCGCGGGGTCAGTTCTGCTGGGCTTCGTGGTTCCGAACTTCTGACCTACCTGATGAACCTGCCTTGGCCTTCGTTCAATATCAAAGACAAACATTGGAAAAAAACTGCAGTTCCTGCATTTAGTTTAATACCTGAAAGTTCTAATGTAATTTTAAACAATTTACTCTTAAGGACTTAAGTCACCAAGAAAATACTTATTAAATTCTTGTGGAGGGCCTTTTTTTAAATAAGAAAAACGTGATCGATCATGTAGGGAGTATTTTTTATATTACTTTAACACAACGCTTGCACTCTTAAAACGATTGTATCAAAATTGAGTAAAAAAGTACTCAAAAAGGCTCCGATCCAATAAGTTCTCAAATTTGAATACATGAATATATATACTCATTCTGAAATGTGCATACTCAAAAATGAAACATTATGAGCTCATTTTTGAGTTCAAGCTCAAGATGTTTCATTTTTGAGTATGCACATTTTCAGAAATGAGTATATTCATGTATTCAAATTTGAGTATTTTTGGATCGGAGCCTTTTTGAGTACTTTTTTACTCAATTTTGATACAATTGTTTTAAGAGTGTGTTTTCAGTTGATTTGAATAATGTAATCATCTATATCACTGCATATTTATTTAAGTCTCAAAATGAAGCCTTTACTCTTACTACGAGAACTTTTAATGAAATACAAAAATTAACATTGACACCACATACTTTTTATAAAGCGTAACACTTTTAAGATAACCTTATAATTTATAGAAGCAATAGTTCTTGATTTTAGTGCTAACACTCTAATGGGCAATACCAGCATTTTTTTGAAAACAGAAAAATGTATTTTTGCAGTAAAAGAAATAGATCTTAATTCAAAAATTGACATTTAAAAGTTTCTAAAAAAAATAGTTAATTCAATATTTTAAAATAAAAATCGACAATCCCTTTGTCTTTGTTGAGGATTGAATGACGTCAGATCTGTTTCGGCCTTACTTTAAAGAAGAAACCAACAATCGCTCAGAATTGTTTAAACAATACCATTGTTTAAAATCAATGTTTAGGATTAAATTACGTCACATTTTAGTATTTGTCATTTTCGCGCATTTAGTATTCGCATTTTCGTATTAAATTTAAAAAAAATAAATAACCATCGTAATTAAAAAAAACTCTGGGCATATTTCTCCCGTGGTTACCTCTATCGAATAAAAAAATAATGGAATTTCCCATTACACTATTTGCCGCTTGTTATAATCGAATAGCCAATGCTTATCAATCGGGCATTGTCATCAATCAGTCTAATCTTGGCCAAAGGTGATCACATTAAGCGCAGTTGACAATGTTTTGTTACATAAATATCACCACGTTTTCTGTTCAGTAATTGGATAAATGAATGGATATTGCTTTTGTACAGAACGTATCTGTGAAAAAAAGGATATGAAGATCTTGATTGCTCTACAAACTTTATTTAAACACTGAACCACTAAATAATTATTCAAAGCTAGATCGAGTTTACCCTGCATTAGTTGTCTGCAAGAAAATATACCTGAGAGCTATCTCTGTTTATCTAATCAATTGTTTAAAATTTTTTCGACAGGTGAAACAATTTCTTTACTAGCGATATTATTGGTTCTCCTAATATCAAAAATGCAGACGAGCGACTACCTTAACTTACAATATAACAAGAGTTGTTTTTCCAGCATTAAAATAAAAACTCGGCAAAAAGAAGCTGATATCCTGCGCACTATGATGATGCAAATTGCGCAAATCTCTCCCATTACGCATCAAAGTGTAATTAATTTCACTTAAAGGAAAGTGGAATTTTACGCTAAAAAGTAAAATACAATAGACAACAAAAGTTTTCCTTAAAATGCAGGGGAAATCTTTAAAAGTATAACCGAGTTAAAGGTTAGAAAACGCAAAGTCCGCAAAATATGAAAATTTCTGGTTGATATAGTAGAACTAAAGCTATATGACAACATCTATTGAAGTAATTAATTAAATTTACTTTTTATACCATCACAGAGAACGTTTTATACAGGGTGTTTCAAAATTGCGTTGCACTACTTTTATTCGGAACCAACGCCTCCAAGGTTCATGGAAGTAAGGTCTACCCCTAGGTAAGTGAGCCTGGAAAATGCACTGAAATGACTAGCAGCGCCCCTAGCGGCGAAATTAAGAAGTTACAAAAATTAATTTAAAAACTAAAAGAGATAGAGCAAAAACCTCAGTGAGAGTATTGTTGCCAACGTCATGAAGAACTCACTGAAAAAAATTCATGAAATTATCTTGAATATTCGCCGAGATATTAGCATGTGAAAATAACACTTTTTCAGGGGGTCAAAAAAGAAAAGTTCGCATATTTGCAAATTTGTTTATTAAATTTTGTGTTATTTAAAATAAAAAAACAAAAAACTACACAATAACACTGAAAAATTTGCAAATATGCGAACTTTTTCTTTTTTGACCCCTGAAAAAGTGCTATTTTCACATGCTAATATCTCCGCGAATATTCAAGATATTTTGATCAAATTTTTTTCAGTGAGCTCTTCATGACGTTGGCAACAATACTATCACTGAGGTTTTTGCTCTATCTTCTTTAGTTTTTAAATTAATTTTTTTAACTTTTTAATTTCACCGCTAGGGGAGCTGTAAGTCCTCTCAATGGATTCTCCAGGCTCTCTTACCTAGGGGCAGACCTTACTTCCGTGACCCTAGGAGGCGTAGGTTCTAAATAAAAGCCGTGCAACGCAATTTTGAAACACCCTGAAAAAATTCTATTAAACTAGAACCAGATTATTATAGAACCTGGTAATATGTGTTAAATGATGAAAATGGAATGGAATTATATTTCATTAAGCTTTCTGCACTGAAACCGAAGTACAATAACAATTTATATTTAAAACTAATTAATTAAAAAACAATGAATGAACATTGAACATCGATATTTTGCCGAATTCAAGAGGCTATTTTATAGCTACCTATAGGGGATAGTCATTTTCCCAATTTTCACTCATGTCTACAGCAAAGTTTAGTGATTTCTTTTAGCACAAAAAGTCAATTTGCCTTTTTTTGGACTTATTCCTTTTTTTAAACTGACGATTCAAATAGAAATATATGTTATATTAAAAGGTATTATGGTAACATTGAGTAAATAAAGAATTTTGCAGATCAGTGAAACTTATACAGGGTGTATCTGAAATGGTGCAACAAACTTTCAGGGATGATAGAACTCATCAAGACGAACAGGAATTGGTATTGAAAAGGGGGTCGCAAATGAGTTCTAAGGGGTGAAAATCAGCAAAAAAAAAATTGCATATTTGTGCATAAACAGATACAATTGTTCGATTTCGGCATTTATTACATTCAACCAATTCCAATACTTTGTATAAAAGTATTATGAAAATGCTAATTTCATTAAAATACAGACCAATAAAAGCACCAGGTATGCGTTGTAGGTAGATAGACTGCAAAGGAAAATGTCACGACGAAAACACTTTAATACTAGAGTCTAGTACTAGTTGGTTGGTTGGTTGTTTTTAGTTTTATGGCACAAGGAACAAGATTCTGACCAAGGAACAATTTTAACTTTAATCTACCTATATTGCATGCCTGTTGCATATATTGGTCTGTATTTCAATGAAATTAACATTTTCATAATATTTTAATACAAAGTATTGGAATTCGACAAATTTTGTCAGCAAATGTCTCAAATCAATCTTCAACTCAACTCAAGTATTGGAATTGGTTGAATTGCTGATTTTCACCCCTTAGAACTCATTTGCGATCCCCCTTTCTATACCAATTCTTGTTCGTCTTGACTCTTGATGAGTACTATCATCCCTGAAAGTTTGTTGCACCATTTTAGATACGACCGTTATAAATACAATAGCTCTAATTCGAAGATATCTCTCGAATTTCCTATTAAATTAACTTAACTTTTTAATCCTGAATTTTGAATTATTTCAATCTTTTGGGGTTGTTTTGGGCACCGTACACAAAGCAAGACATCACACAGATGAACAATTCTTAGTTTGCATTCTTTTATTATGTTTACCCGTACTTTCTCGACAATGGTTAGGGACCAGAAATCATATGAATAATTGAATAAGTCGAGAAGAGACACACGATAACGCTATGAATGAGCGTGTTTATCATTTGTAAGCGAATGGTTGTTGTAATACTGACACTCGTTAAAATAAAGAGGCGTCTGCGAAATACAATTAGCTAAGTGCTCCAATTTGACGCAAGGCCAAAATATGATACTGTTGAGGAGATGCCAAGGAAAATTCTCGTTTTGTGGTTGTATTCAACTTTTTATGTAAGAAAACAAAAAGAGAAAATTTTTAAACTGGGAAAAAAATGATACTTCTCAGTGAAGTTTCGCAACACATACAAAACAATAAACTTGTCAAAAATCTTGGACAGATAGTATGGTTTAAAGAAAATCGGGAGTGGTAGAGGTTATCAACCTCCCGCTACTTCATCATTCTCCTCATTTAGAAAAACCAAAAAAGAACTTTTTTTAGCAACCAAATCAATGCTCTCGTAGCAATGGCGACAGGAGAAACGGCAGTAATCTCGGCATAATTTGCGAAAGTAAACACTGAAACGGTTGCTTGGCACGAGCACGTGTGGCGAGCCGAACACGTGCGAATTGCTCAAATGGTTCGAATGGCCGCGCGAGTATCGATCGATCCTCACGCGAAGAAAGGTTTTCCTAAAGAAGACTAAATGCCTATTTAGTATTCACAACACGAATCAATTCTGCTTTTGAAGGAAATAACGTAAGTAGAACTAGTTTCTCTGGACAACTGTATCCACAGAAAGGAGATGGAAAGTTTTAATAGGAGAAATAACGATAAAGCCAAAAGTTGTAATATGTGAAGCAAGTTATGTTTGGTTAATGCATTAAATACTTAAAATGAAAGAATCGTCACTAATTTCCCACTTTTATCATCTGTACTTTAAAAATTGCGTTGTGTTAAAAATTCAGAGACGTTAAAACTATTTTCTCTTGACATCTACAGAAAGGAGATTGACAATTTAGAGAGAAAATATCGAGATGGGCAAAAGTAGATGTTTGGTTAATGCATTAAATACTTAAACTGAAGGAATTATCAATAATTTCAGGCTTTTATCAAGGGCTTTATGTTAAAAAAAAAGACGTTGAACGTATCCTTTGGTATCACAAGGACGAAAATTTGATTTTAAAAACCTAACAACAAGATATATCTAATTTTCCAATTGAAAATTTTGGTAACACAACTTGGCTTAACACAATAATGCCTATTCTAGACATAGGAATTCTTTAAAATTGTAAATAGATTTTTTGGGGAACATCAGAGTTAATAGTTTCAATTATGTAAATTTCTCAAGTACTATAAAAACGAGTAGATATAATATTTTATGGGGAAAGAGTTTATTAACACCTAGTGAGATAGTTGTAAGTGAATGATGATAGTAATAATAGAAAAATAAAATCAGCATTCACTTTGCGTAGAAGAAAGGTTGAAGCTAGAAAAAGAGAATAGTTTCAAATGCAACTTAAAATCACCCCCAGACAATTTGATTTTACATTGCATTTTTTAAAAACTGGAACCTTGGAAAAATGCCTTATGCTTATGCTCTGGATTTTATCTAGCATTACTTAAAATTATACAGGGTGTCCCATAAATGTTGGGTCACACTTCTAGGGGGGATAGTAGACACCTAGACGCAGCGTTCGAAATTGTACTGGATTGCTGGTCCGGGACAACTAAAAAACGGCTCGGACCAGTGGAATCAGAAATTTACTGGTCCGCCGGACCAGTAGTGAAAAAATATCCCTCCCTCCAGTTAAGTTATGTATTAATTTGTGAGCAATATCATTAATTCAAGAAAAGTTCTTATTTTTTGAATTTGTCAGTTGACTTTGAATGGATTTTGTCAGTTAGTGAAATATTATTTAATCAAGAAAAGTATTTAATAAACAAAATATTTTCAAAATTATTTGATTATTTAGAGCTATTGCTTATTTCTCATAATTTCATTTTATAAATTATTTTATATAAATTTTATTTTTACAGCTTGTAACTTATTATTGCATGCATGTGTATTAATTTTTAACATTACTATTATAATAATATTTAAACTTGTCCTTTTTGATCTGTCGGACCAGTAATTTTTGTTGCGGACCAGTAAGATTGGTAAAGCACTGGTCCGCAGGACCAGTGCATTCTTTTTCCAATTTCTAACGCTGCCTAGACGAGTCAGAATCACATAGGATATGGGGGTCCCAACCAAATCCCAGGGAGTTAAAAATGGAGCGACACCCCAAAAAAAATTATTGAAAAATTCAATTTCTAGAAGAACTAGTATTGGTAAAAATTTAATTATGGTGTCAAAAATTGTGGTTTAGTATGATCTTTAAAATTATCTCAAAAGTCTTCACTTTAAATTTTTTTTATTATGAAAAAAGTTAAAAACCACAAAAAAATGTGAAAATTCTGCCAAAACTTCATTTTGTATTTCGAAATCCTTCCTTTTGATTTTATAATCTGCAAGATCATAGTTTTAGTTGTAAACCCTTAAGTCCAAAGTGTCACGTAAAAACCATCAATATTAAATGCTTGAGAGCCTGTTAAAGCATGGTTTAAGTCCGTTTTTTGGGGTCCGCTAACTGCCGTTTTGGAAACGGCTATAGGAAACCAGTTTGAGCACTCAAAAAACGAACTTTAACAGGATCTCAAGCGTTTAATATGGATGGTTTTTACGTGAAACTTTGGACTTGAGAGTTTACAACTACAACTATGATCTTTCAGATTATAAAATCAAAAGGAAGGATTTCGAAATACAAAATTAGGGTTTGGCAGAAGTTTCACATTTTTTTTGTGGTTTTTTAACTTTTTTCATAATAAAAAAATTTAAAGTGAAGACTTTTGAGAAAATTTTAAAGATCATACTAAACCACAATTTTTGAGACCATTGTTAAATTTTTACCAATAGTAGTTCTTCTACAAATTGAATTTTTCAATATTTTTTTGAGGTGTCACTCCATTTTTAACTCCCTGGGATTTGATCTGGGACTCCCAAATCCTATGTGATTCTGACTCGTCTAGGTGTCTACTATCCCTCCTAGAAATGTGACCCATTATTAATGGGACACCCTGTATATAGAATAACTAGCACACGTTTATTCGAAAGAAAAAAATCCCGTCAAATTTAAAAACTTCAAGTAATAAGAAATTAAATCTTTAATATGAAAAAGCAGAATAAGGCCAAGAAAATTTACGATGAAGAAATTAGAAGTTAAGTCTCAATACATCAGTTATATTTAGGGGAGACCGGGCAGGGATGCGACACGGAATGGGATGGGACACCTTCAATATATCTTATAATTAAAAACAAAATTAGTTTTTGAGTGTTCCACCAGGTAAAGCCACCATAGCTTCATACTTGTTGCTGTTTACTATTTTAGTTGCAAGTTCCTACAAGTTTCTGAATGAAAAAGATGGTTTTATTACACTTTTTAAAGTGAATTTTATATCTCAATCTTGGTTGCTTTCTTAATGGTTTATATTGTTTTCTAAACAGAATAACGTATCCTTTATGAATAAATAGTTAAGCCTAAATGCCACAGTTCTTTTGTAAGAACCTATTTTTTTAAAATTATTGCTATCGGGGTGGGATGGGACACCATGACTTGGGGTTCCTCTATGCTTGGGGTGGGATGGGATGCCCAATTATTCTCAATACCTAAATACAAGCAATAAGGAACTTGCATGATTTTTTTTATTTTTTTAATCTATTCTTCACGCAAAAATAAGCCACTGCACAAAATTTGAGGCCGATTCGTCTTTTTCGAAGCGTCTGAAAACGCTTAATTGCATGCACAGTGACGTCACAATGTATTGACTTCGCTTAAAATGTTTGTCTTGGATTTCTGACCGTCACCAGAAGTGTCTAGATGGTAAATATTTATTAAAACACTCATATCGGACACTTCAGAAAAAAGAAATCATCAACTAAAACATAGAAATTCAATTTTGATTGCAATTTGTCCCAATGGAAATCTACGTCACTGGGCATTCAAACACACTTCGCGTTTTTAGTCACGTGTTTTTTTCTCGAATTTTAAATTAAAATATTTAATTACTTGTAGACTTTTTTGAAAAATAGACAAAATATTTCATTTTACTATACAAAAAACTATACGGAACACTTGAATGTTTATGAAAATCTGACACATGCAAGTTCCTTGCCTTTGTTTTGAACTGTTTATTATAAAAGTTTAAAACATATTTTTTTATATTAAAGAAGAATTTTAACTTATTTTGTATTTTTCACTTAAGTTAGATTTTTTGAAGTAAATATAAGATAAAATAACTGTTGTTTTTTGCAATAAATCTTTAGAATGTGTAAAATACTTCCGTCTTTCTGATTTTTAACCAAATATTTGAAAATTAATCATAAATTTTAATTTTGAAAAAATGTCCCATCCCACCCCGGCATTGTGGTGGGAGGGGACATTTTTAGAGTAACTACGTTTATAAATCTTAAGTTTTGTTTGCTATCACATTAGTTACATTTTTTAAACATGTTAAAATGTTTCAGGATGTTATTTTGAAAGTTTAAAATTTATGCATGGAAAACTAAATTCTTAAAAAAATTTCTTGTAACAAATATACCATCCTTCCCCGGTCTCCCCTATACTCCTTATAAAGTAGGGGAAAAGTCAAAAATAAGTAAAAAAAACTACGATGAGGAACTTTTTATTAAATAAAAATATAAAAGAAAGAAAAACGAGATATCAGTTAAATTTATACTCCTTATTTACGCAGTAGAACTAGTTTACGTTCTTGAATGCACCCAAATTTTCGTATTTTAACCCTTGTAGTCCAAACACCCCAGTATTTCAATAGGATTTATTGGCAATCTCGGGAGGTACAGGAATGAGAGTGTTAATTACACAAAACTAAGCGCTGAATTTCACCTCAGTTACTGTAAACGAATTTAAATCGCACGTAAATAGACTTCTTGAAAGCATAATTAAACTAAACAATTGGAATGATTCCAGTCGGCCTTGCCCCCAAAAAACACAGCCCAATTCGTACGTAAAACCCCGCGAACATTTTATTTCAAACGTGGTCGTGACAAAACAATGCCAGTCGAAACCAATCCAATCCAACAGCATCACACAAATAACTCCAACAACTCAAGAATTTCGCATGGACACAAGAAATCCATACATCCCAATCCACCATTCCCGAAGAAAAAGAAGAAAGGGGCGCGCGGGCGGAAACGGCATTGACGTCACGAAAGAAGTCGAGAGCTGCGTCACGAGAAATTGCAACAAACGCACACGAAAAACAACGAGGAGGGCACCTAGGGGTGGGGGTGGGGGGACGCTGAGAGAGAGAATATTCGGATTGAAAGATTCCGCTCTCCTTTTGTCGAAGGTAGTTTTCCTTAGGTTTTGATTTCGGAATGAACGGAGACTGTTCTATAAATAGCGTTAAAAATAAAAGTGCGTTTGTGTCGTGGACATGTCTTTATGACTGCCAGATATCTGTACCCTCATCAAAGTAGAAAATTAAGAAGATATTTTTGGATTTTTAATTAAATAGCTGATTAACTTATTTCCGACAATAGAGGCACGCAAGTTTAAAAAAATCGTAAAAAAATGCTTATTGATATAGAGAGAGGTACCTAAATATCACCAACCTCTTTTCTACCATCCTCTTTTCCAAGATAATTTTTTTTCTTTTTTTACTAAATTGGAAATGGATGAATTTAGACTTAAAAAATCTAATATTAAATGTTCGTTCTTGTGTGTGTGCTTTCTAAAAATTAAAAATATTGATGTAAATAAATATGTTGGGTTAACATTTTTATTTTTCTAAAAAAATAATTTAAAATTTACCATCTTTTTAGTATTTCTTTTGAATAACAAGTACAGGATACACATTACACATATCTATAAACTATATAACACACATCCTTTTGAGAATAAAAGCATTGAATCTACCTAGAGTACAAAACCAAAACATTAGATCTTTTTTATTGTTTTTTTTTAATTAGAAAAATTTTTATTTCACATCTTTTGTTATTTGCTAACATAAATTTTATTGACTTAACTCATTTTAAAAATTTAACAAAAGAAAAAATCACCTAGGCCTAAGGTTATTTATTTATTTATGGATGGAGAGATGGTACTTATTTATAGTTTCTCCACAAAAAGGGACTAGAACCTTCTCTGCCAACCCAACCAACATACAAACATAACATTTCAACACTATCTCCTAATCGCTTTGCATCAAGTCGTCTCCCTTCAGGTATGATCACAGAAATTTTCACGGTGCTCACAAAATTAACTCACATCAAGATGCTTTAAGGTAAAAAAAATCCTCATCGCAGGTGGTACGTATGCTAACAAGGAGACGCAGAAAAAGAGGACATATTTACGAAACCACCTGTTGAGGCACGTGCGAGCGGATGTGACGTTCCCAAACCCTTTGGAGCCGAGAGGGCGCGTGCAGAAATTAGGAACATCGGCTGCGGGTTATTTTAGGGGTGAACTCGGTGAACGGGGGAGCCAAAATAACTGCCAGGCAGACGCACGGGTTTGATGTGTGTAAGAAGTAATGGAGCTGTTCAATGGATGCATTCGTATGTTCTCCAAACCAGAGCATACCGATTACTCCCGCTGCAAAATTATAATTTGTTTATAGTAGCAATTTGAATTCGACAAATCTCTCTAGTTCGAAATCTTGGATGATGCGAGTCCCTTATGGGGTCATTCCACGTCAAATCAACACAAGGTTGAGACCTTGATGTCTCAGATTTCCATTATTTTTGGTTTACAGGTAGTACTCGTGGAGATTAAGAAGGAACCAGTTGTTTTAAAATTTTTTTTGTTCCCAAACGTTTTTTTCAACGGAATTCTCAGCTCGGGCAACTACTACGTGCAGAATTAGTGATACCCGAGCTGAGCTCGGGCAGGAGAAAAATTAACGTTTCCGTTTTGTGAAGCCCCAACTGAGTTCGTTTTGATGATGATAGTGATTTTTCGTCGTTTAGAGATTGGGAGACATCATGTTTGGATAATCTTTCTCCTAATTTAATAAGATGTGTGTAATCCAATACTTTTTTATGTGTATGTTAAAATAATTTATACACTTGTAATTGAATTTAAATTTCGATTTTTTTGCAAAAAATTATTTTCTAACACTAATATAAAGAACAAAATTAAAGAGTAAAAAAAATTCCATTTTTGGTCAATTTTTCTGAAATAAATGTCACTGTTAAGGGGTTAATGGCCCTCTACTGGTTCCTTCAGATTTAATTTTTATGAATAAATGAAGGTTGTCCATAAATTATATCATGCTGAGAGGGGGAGAGGGAGGGAGTTCATTAATCTGGGACACTTTGTGACAAGGGAAAGAGAGGGGGTTCAAGAATTGTGACATATCACACACTGAAAATCAACAAAAAAAAACTTAATAAAAGTTTTCTTGGGAAATGTAGTTTTAAATGACTTTATTGAAAAATTCTCCCCAAAAAAATAGGAATTCACTTTGAAATTAAGGTGTGGTGCACTTAAACTTGATTAAGATTAAAAACATGACATGTCAAGAAAGGGGATAGGGGGTAAGGTGAAGGGTGAAACTTTGTGACATTGGGAGGGAGGTCAAAAATGTTGAAAAAAGTGTGACATTATTCACGGTTACGAATTGCGATTTTACAGAAAATGTTTTGAATAAAATACCTCTTAATACCATACTATCTTTTTTAAACTAAAATGATAATATTTCTTTTTTTTTTACTTTTAAATAATTAAACGGGTTAGTGAAAGAAGGTGGTATGTCATATTTTCCAAGAAAAAATTAGTTTTTGTAGTGGCTGGATAGAGTGCGTTGTGATATACATTTTAGTAAAGATCTCTATTATTAAAGAGTCATGAAAGGCCAAATGTCTCGAATAAAGTTTTTTTGTTGCATACCACTTTCTTTTTCTTCCACTCACTCCTTTAACTGAGATTATAATCACTGAACCTGACTGACGTTTAGCTGTATTTATTTTGATCAAAGCTTCTCCAACATTCCCAGTTTAAATTCGATACCTTTTGACACTAGGATGTTTACATCAAATTGAGATTAAGGAATCTACGTGTTTGAACTATGTTCTAATGTATGAAGGATAAGGAAATAGTCTCCGGTTACAATTCCTGGTGAAGAAAGGATAAAAAATACTGAGGATAACCTCGTGGGCAGAAACAGAGATGCTAATCTGGAATGTAGGTAGATCACAGGTGAACACCAGATAAAAGTCTAATCATAGATAGGGAAAGTCTCACCACAGTACAAAGATCAAAGCGAACATTATAAAGACCTAAAACAAGTTTGGTTTGCTAAAATTCTTTGTCAAATAATACTTATTTTGCACTTATTTTTTTATAAATACGTAACTTTAATATTTTTAAATACGTATTGAAAAGTGAAAACCTTCATTATATTATAATAAACAACTATTAATTATAAAATTCAAACAAACTAAAGCCATTATAATTTATTTTAAAGTGATTTATCCTAATTCATACTTAACCATTGTATTTTAGATAAGGAACATTTATGATATAGTTATACTTTGTTCTTTAAAGTGCCCAAAAGCATAAGGTGTGATGAGATTAATATTAAAGTAACAAATTATAATGGACACGTTAAACAAATAAAAATTACTTAAAATCTGTGTTTTGTTTTCGTCAAGGTCTTCTTTACAGTTTCTCTCTACTTGTTTTTTGTATTAAAAATTTTTTTCTCTAAACTTTTAATCCTTCAAAATAAATTTGTGTTCTATCTAAGTGATTAAAACATTCTATATGAAGCAATTCGTTCCCGAGAAACTTGGAAAATACCGCAGAATTCTACATTCCAAATGGCAGTTAAAATAACCACCATCTCGATTCTCTGAATCAACTTATTGCGAAACAGACCGAACTCAAATTTTAAAAAAACCTGCGGTTTACCGATTACACTTCCAGTCAAAGACAGATGTTTCCTATTTCACCCCCATTGTTTTGAATTGAGTCCGGAAAAACTCGACGGAAAAGTCCACCTTTTTTATCCATGCTTTTACCAGACTACGAAATTCTGGACTTTGATACTTCGCTGATAAAAACGCGTTTAGTTCACTTTCGTCAACGAATCAGTTGAGAATTTCTCAAACGGAATCGACTTCATTTATAAAGGAAATGATATCAATTCACTGCATCGATTAATGCATCGATATCGTGTATCGCTAACGGCGATTTCAGAGTCTCATCCACCAAGTTTCAGGTAGATTGTCTCGTTAAGGCAATCTTCGTTGCCTTGGATACAGGCACACTAGACACAACGGTCAAATAAAGAGATCACAAGTCAATGAGTCAATAAGTCTATCTATAAAGGGAGAGTTAATTAGGAAAATAAAATCGATTTCCCAGAAGAGAAATTCAGTGTGCGAGACAGCCGTTTGACCGCGATTTCACCAAATAGGGAAGATAGTTTTAGCAAAAAAAAACTACCATCCAGTAAGGCAAATTTTCATCAAAACCTTGATCCATTTAACAATATACTCAAGGATAGCCTTTGTTTAATACGTGTTTATTAATCACAGATATAAAACAGTCACACATTGTGGTTTGTGGATAAGCTACTTGTATGCAACAAGTTTTTAATTGAGTCTAGCGAATACAATAAGCAATTGGACACTATCTTACACTTAAACTTACAAAGAAAAACGTATGAAATTCAAGGGCATGGTTTGACGCTTTAGTCGAAATTTGTAACAACGTCGTTTAAATCTAGAGAACTGTAAATGATATAATTGAGATGAATAATGAAAAGGTAAAACTAAACTTTATCAACTGGGTACTAAGGTACTTGGGGTTTTTTCTGATTAGACGGTAAAATATATTATTTTATAGGGGTGGTTAAATATATTTTAACTGAGCGTAAAATATTATCGTTACATTTATCAATAAAAAATAATTTAGCTTTTATTGAGATGAGATCCAGCGGTGTTCCCATTTTCTGTTATAATTTGTCGTTTAATAAATACTAATTCAAAAATATAAGGTGCTAATAACTAGATACCCTTCATATAAGGTCTCAAGTAATCATTCCATTTTAAAAAGTCTATAAAAGAAAAATTACTAGACTAAATGCTATCGAACTGAGTAATATTTTAGAGGGGGTGATTGAATTTTATTGATATAAAAATTAGTCTAAAAATCCCTTAATCGGAAGAATAACACTGTATGTAATATTAGTCTGCACACATCATCGGTACATTCTCGTGGTCTTTAAAAATGTCCGAGTGAACAGAACATTTCAATGGCGAAAAGCCGGCTGAACAGACAACGCTCAGTCGGAGCACCTTTCAGTTGCATCATCACCCGAGGGATCAAAATTTATCTGTGTCAGACGTCACAATACGGAAAGGCAGGCTGCTAATTCCCCACCTGTCTCAATAAAACGCATGACAAAACAATTTTAGAAGGAAACTTCAACCTCCCAACAAGTTAACGCTGAAGGTGTACTAGAGCAAAAACCCATACGTTTTGAATAAATGATAAGGGAGAGAGAAAGGTCAGATAGTTAAGTGATTAGGGTGGAAGGGAATGGAAATAATAAGGGAAAGGATAAATAATAGAGAGGATAAGAGTAAAGGGTGGATAACTAGGGGAGATTATGAGTAAGGGTAAGATGAAGATTGCAATGGGGAGGATTAGGATTAGGTAAATTGTTCATACGTAATAAGGATAAGGTAAGTGAGTTATTGCAGAGAGAAACCTGGATGAAAATTGAATAGTAGTTTATATCCGAAACGTGTCAAACCCGATATTTCTTGTTTTGGGGGAAAAAACGAGAAAAGTTTTTGCAACTCATTACACTTTCATAAAGGTGTTTAGTATTTTTTTTCTAAAAGTACATCTAAATTGGATATTTTATAGGCAAAGATACATTTTTAATCTTTTTTGCTCTTTAGCAAAAATAATTATTGAAAAGAACTCGTAATATTTTTTAAGGTTTTCCAACTTTAAAGTGAAAATGTTAGTTAAAAAATATTTATCTACCAATATAACTACTCATTTCTATTAACGATTACAACTCTACATTCAAAAATAGTGATCAGCCAATTCAAAATATTAGTATAGAAATCTTCAGTCAATTAAATACTGTTTAGATGTAACTTATGGACGGTAAAACGATTTTATCTTAAAAGTTAAAACCCTTCAAAATCAGTTAAATATTATGATTCTAGGGTATAGATTCAATACCCCGTTTTATAGAGTGATTCATAGATCCAAAATACCTGTCACATGGATATAATAAATGCCTAAAAGCAAGGGAATAGATGAAAAGACCATACAAGCAAAGTATAAAGTAAATGATTGTTAGAAAATAATAAGGTAAATCATAAGTCATGAAAACCAATCAAAAGAGTGTGTGAAACACCTAATTTCTAAAAGCTCCAATTCATCCGAAGCAAAACAGAAAAATAAAGAAGCTCGTCAGAAACTGAAAAATTTTTAAATTGTCTTACATTTCAAGTTCGCAAGATTTATGCTTAGTTAAGAAATTGGCTCAAAATATCCGTCTACGTTTATGCTGGATAGAACAATATAAATTCATTGGCATAGATTCTGAAGAAAAGCCCGGGATAAAGAGAAATAGTACACAGTATCGTTACTTACGGTTTTACTACAGTAGTGCTATAAGCACAGATCACTTAGAAATCCTTCTAAATATTTTCCTATAGGACAGTTCAAAATTCAAAATAGTAACTACTCAAAACCCTTTAATATTGACCCATACACATTACCATAAACGCGTTTAGAGCTCCTAACACAAACTAGCATCCTGAACAAAGAAAGCGACTTGTTCACATCACACAATTATAAAGAATTTACCATTATTATTATTATAAAGGAATTTAGCACATATTACAAAGAAATCCTCTTAAGTCTTTTCCTATAGGACAGTTCAAAATAGTAACTACTCTAAACCCTTCAACACTGATCACATACACATTACCATCAACATGTTGTGAGCCCCTCATAAACTAGCATCCAGAGCAAAGAAAGCGACTTGTCCACATCAATTATAAAGGAATTTACCCTACAAAATTCTTTAATGGTGGACACAAATTGGAGCCGAGCGGCGAAGGCGAACAGCCACGAACACGCTCTGCGCACGCGCAACTCGGAGGCTCTAAGAGCGGCGCTTGCGCAGAGCGTGTTCGTGGCTGTTCGCTACGCCGCTCGGCTCCAATTTGTGTCCACCTTAAGACAGCACCCGATCCAAAACACAACAAGTCCCCACTATCCGATTTCTAGCAAGACCGTGAGCAGACCTTACAGCCTAAGATTCACCCGTTGGCTTAACGAGGCAAACAGCTGAAATCGATGCCCTTAAAATTTTTAAAGCCCATCGGCAATTAAAGCAGCAGCAACCGAGAAGGCGGGAGGGGCCCAGAAATTAACATCTAATATAGGTGCCAAACCAATTAAGAGGAGTTGGTTTTGGATATAGGGGGAGGAATGGGAGCGTAACCGCCCCTTCCAGATGGTTCAGCCCCTGCCATTAGCGCCCTCATCAAGAGAGGGCTCCTCTTGGAATGGAGAGAGCGCCCCGCGATCTGTTGTAAATCTTATAGGCTGACTGTGAGGGAATGGATCTTTTTGTGGGGGTAATGGTTCGATGGGGTTGAGTTCCGGAGGGTTGGGGGGGATCGGGAGGTGTGATGGATGCGGAGAGTGGTCCGATCTTGAGGGGTGGAGGTTCATATGGGAGAAGGTGAGGTCTTCTGAGCCAGATCATCCTCGCTTGTGACAGGGGGTCGGTAACAAATTTCAGTTAGGAAAATTAAGGTAGAAACGACGTCATTCTTCTTATGGTGTAAACCTTTTCTTTCTTCGGAAGGCGGCTGAGAACTGCGGAATCTTGTATTGTTAAAGGCGTGTGTTCGCAGTTCTCGGCCACCTTCCGAAGAAAGAAATCTATATAATTAGAGGTATAAAAGAAACCTTGACAATAGCAAATGAGGCTCAAGCAGCTTGCAGCAGTGAGAGATGACTCATACAGTTTTAAATTGGAGTAAGGTGGTTGTCTGCAAGCGCCTAAGTTTATTTTTATGTATCAAATTCGTGTAAAATATCCCCAAGTCTAAAACGATGAGCACCGTGTTATAAATGGATTTTTAAAAGTATTCATCATAGCTTTCGCTAAATTTGATCAAGAATTTTTTTTATATTTTCTTATGAGTTTTTTAAAATATTTTTTCCGGTAAGATTTCGAAACAAAAACTTACACAAGATAATTTTTAGGTTTTCAGTCTAATAGACTGAATTCTAGAAATAATAATTTTAAAAAAACATTTTTAGAGGGGCTTTATATTATTTATATCTATAATGACACACCCAAATAGTAATTAAAGCAAAATTTGAACCACACCAACACAACACATATAGACTTTAACGTCCTGTAACAAACTTGCTCAACTCTCACCGTCACAACAAAATATGAAGTAACATTTCTTGCAAAAGCTGAATATTTTCAACTGTTACCAAACACGCCGCACTCAAAAACAGTTCCCAGCGGGAATCGCGAATAGTTGTTCAACCCGATTCAAAGCAATTCCTCGGTATTACTCCACAAGTGTTGAACCCGAATCTTTCCCAACGCATCAATGAA
The DNA here is from genome assembly GCA_024610705.1 of Tetragnatha versicolor. NCBI lineage: Eukaryota > Metazoa > Arthropoda > Arachnida > Araneae > Tetragnathidae > Tetragnatha > Tetragnatha versicolor. The sequence continues at coordinate 28,509,407 of JANDEH010000001.1, read as the reverse complement.
GTGATTTACGGGGAGAGTGCACGAATAAAAGCCCTAAATTTAGCGTCCTGGCCGAAGATCTTCACCTCAGCAGAGAAAGGACTTGCACAATCGGGCTGTCGTACAAGGTCTCTTAAAATCGTCTGTGTGGAATTAAAGAGGGATCGTAAACATTAGAAAGAAACAAAAGAATAAATAATTATTTTCGGTTCTTTTCTTCCAAGGCTAGTTTCGACACGCGGTATGCGCGAGCAGTTTTGTGTTGAATGTGACATCTTTTGAGCAAAGGAACGCGTCACAAAATGGGAACCTTAAGAGCAAATTTGAGAAGGTGTGTGGATACTTCAAATTCTTCCCTTGTGGAAATAATATGTGCCTTAACAAACAGCATGAAGGGGGGGAGATGTGTGCACAACCAATACATAATCTTGATTTTACACAAATAATATCTACTCGCTACTCGGAAGATTTTTCCTATCTCATCACTAGTATGTAATAACTTTCAGCAGAAAGGAAAAAGAAACGCACAATAGGTTTAAAAGGAATTTCTAAAATCCATTTGAGATCATGGAGTAAAAGCGATTCCAAGCAACTGACCAGAAACTCTCCAACTCCAGAAAAACACTTCGCAACCTACTACCCAATCTCAGTCAATGAAAATCAAGTTCCTTCCTAACAGGAGAAAGTAAAAGTATTCATCCCAATTGAAACTGAGATTTGATGCTGAGTAAACACGTGGTGATGGAGTGGGGAAGCTTAGGGGGAAAAATTGCAAGGTGATGTCACCGAGTGACGTCACGGAGGGTGGATAGTGGGGGTGGAAAGTTCCAGATTGAAAATCTGGCTGGGGTTGCAGAGGAGCCAATCGAGATTATACATCCCGACCCTAGGTTGACAATCAGATAACGAGACTTGTACCAAGTAATAAATTATCCAATATCCTTAGAGGAATCTTAACATATCAGTACGGAAAATATTTTCAGATTAATCCTAAATTTTAAAACATAAGGAATTAATTTAAATAATTGTTACAATACCTCAATAATAATACCTTGTAATCCTCAATCAAAATTACATAGTGTTTTTCCAGATCTTCTAAATTGAACAAGTAAATTCTTTTAAAAAATGGTTAGTTTTGGTTTCATACAGGTTATGGTTTATGTACTAAATTTACATAATTATTAGCATTTTGGCATATTTCTTTTTATCAAAGTAAATTTAATATAACTTAAATAGGGCAGATAATGCGTTTTTAAAAGAAAGAAGTAATTTAATATTTATTAAATGAAGAGTATTACCAATTATCATCTAAATAAGGAATCATTAATACAAGTATCGCGTTAAAAAAACATGGGAAATCAAGCGGTATAAAGAGAGTACCAAAGTTTAAACAAACTTTAAGAGGACTAACTAAATAAGAAATTTTAGTTGGGCAAAAATACTTACTTTATCAAGAAAAGTAAACTTGTTACAGAAATCTGTGAAGAGCAAAGTTTTTATAAATCCAGTACTTTAATAACTGCTTCAGGGTTTTCAAAAGTTATTTGTTTGTAACCTATCGTCTTATGATAAAAAAATAACTACCATCAAATAACTTCAGAGTTTCAAGATGAAGAATTCTCGTTGATTCTAAATATCCCTTTGAGAAAGAAACAATGCTTAAATTATTCGAAATTAGACTTTCTGAACATAAAAATAGATAGCATAGTAATTCCAGCTTTTCTACTTAAAATATCATTTTTATGTTAGATAAATGTTATTAAAATTATATTCTGAGGTATAATATCAGGAATTTTTTTATATGCTATTCGTTGTTTAATGGAGATGATTCTATTTTGTTTGATTCATAAATATCGTTATGAAATAAAATATAGGTTTGAATTTTTTTCTAGCATACCTGCCTATTTAAAAGTACATAGAATAAGTAAAGTAAGTTTTAAAGTACTACGAATGGTTAAAGTATTTATGAGCATAAAAATTTTACAGTTAAGCCATCTTTTCTAAGATTTCCATTAAAAATTGAAATCACAATTCATTCAAAGCAGGAGAAAGATTAACAAGAAACTAATGTAGACAGTAAAAAATATTTATTGATCACTTTAAATTACTGATTCACTTCTTAAAGTTTAGAAGTTTTCTACAAATAACTTGTATCCATTCATTCCACACAAAGAAGCAAAATTTTCTATGCAATCTACTCTCAAACATCGCAACATTGATGATGAGGAGAGAATCTCTCAATTAAAGGGTTCACCACGAAAATTAACCAGCACACAATTCAACAATCCAATTTAGGTCCTCTAAACCAAACACACCAAACCAAATTCGTTCTCTCACAGGAAAGGTAACAACCCTCAAAACAGAAAACACGGAGGAAAGTGAAACCCAAATAACTTCAAATCAGGCGAACAAAGGTAAGGCGAAGTTAATAAAGAGAGCCTCCCGCTCCTCAGGGGATGGATCTCCCGTCCTGAGGCGACACCTGGCGGCGGGCAGCCGAGATCGATCGGCAACCATGCTACCTTTCGCGAGTGCAAACAAGCGAAACCGAGACCTTTTTCTCGGAAGCCAGGCTGTGAGTGTCCCCAAGGTGAATGGAACCATCAGGAAAAGAAGGTGGATACAGAAGATGATTCTCGGGAAAAGTGGTTGGACACACTCTGGGTTTCATTTCTTTTTCAGTTTTCTGGCTCGTTCAGCTTACTTGGTTGGTTTGAGGAGAGGTTTTAACGATTGTGTTGGTTAAAGGGTTAAATGAGGGATTGTTACCGAAGGTTTTGCACATAGACCAACCTCTTAGAAAAGGGAGAAGGTGGTTAAGTTAATAAGAGGGAGTTGTTGTGGGGGTTAATCATCGTGGTAGCCGTTTGTCTTTTTTTACAGGTAGGAAATTGCAGTTAACAGTGAGGAAATATGATCTAAGAATCGTTAACTCTTAGTTTGTAATTAGTACTATTTTTCGTAGGAATAAGTAATTCTAGGAAGTTAAAAGTTAGGTTCAGGAAAGATAAGGAAATTGGCCGTAATTTAACAATCCGTCTGCAGGGACTAATGCAGGCCAATCTAGGAACCGTTTATCGGCACCTTCACAAAAAATATACTCGCAAATACGGTACCTTCACAAAAATTCTAAAATTATTTTTAATGACACACGAATAAGGAAGTTGCATGTGTCAGATTTTCAAAAACAAACAAGTGTTCCGTATGGTTTTTTGTATGGTAAAATGAAATATCTAGTCAGTTTTTCAAAAAAATGTACAGGTAATTAAATATTTTAATTTAAAAGTCGAGAAAAAAACACGTGACTGAAAACGTTTATTGTTTAAACTATAAGATGACGTCAACAATACCATCAACTCCATTGCTTTACAACAATGTTTAGTATAAGATGACGTCACATCCAAACTCTTGGCGTTTTCGCGCGCTTTTAAAAAGGGAATTTTTGTTAATTTTTTTGACAATCAAAAAATTTCTCGATCGGCCTCAAATTTTGGGTAGTTGCTTATTTTTGCAAGAGGAATCGATTAAAAAAATAAAAAAAAATCATGCAACTTCCTCATTGTTTATGGTTGAATTAGTCTTTAAATTGCTATAAAACTGTAGCAATAAGTAATTTAATGCTGTTTTCATTAATTTTATAGTTCCCCTTTAGAAAGCTAATAAAAAATGTCACAATAATGAAAAAGCTTTTTCAATTTTTCACAAAAATTAAAAGGATGTGTAAGTTTTTCACAAAAAATGGGGTTAAGTTTAAAATCCTGGATTAGTCCCTGGTAAGAATGAATAAGATTGTAACAGGTGATGTGAAGAGAGTATTATTACTACTATCAGAGATGCCTAAAATTTGGCATCCTAGACTGAAAAGATTTAGTTTCGTGATACCTTGAGATATCATAGTATCGAAAAGCAAATCAATGATTTTGGAGAAATTTATGTTTACTTATCAGATCAAGCTGAAAAATAAATTTGATACAAATATTATCGAATTTCTTTGTAAACTTCTACAGGAGAGATGGGCTGTAAGCCCATCGAACCTGTACCTTTTCTTGTCCTCACTTCAAGGAAGAGAAAACCTAATTGCAACAAATTAAAATTTCTCTTTACCATTTTTTCTTTTATAGAGTATACTTTCGGACTAAAAACTAAAGGCAAAAACACTTAAAAAATCCTTCAACAGTTTATAACACTGTAACACCTCACTTTTGCAACTCAAGGAAGGCTATGCGGAATAGAGCTTAGGTAGTTTTCTTTTTAAAACTTATTATTAATTCATAAGTAAAAATATATCGGTATAGTAAATTTCAAAATTGTTCCAGAAACGTAACCCGAGGATGGAAAATTAAAAGTGTAACTACAGATTATCCCCTAACTACTCAACTTTTACATTATTATTTACTTTATAGAGGCACTATCACACATTGGATACTTTACCTCACCAAATAATTTGTTCTGGAAAATTCAGACATTCTACCTCCATTATATCTCTTCTCTCTATTCTAAAAAAAAGTTTTTAGTGAACGGTTTCCAGAGAAAGGCTTTTTAATTACTGAACCGAATGACACATATATGGTATCAAAATGTCCGAATTCTTTCCGGATTTCCGAGTAAGCCCTTCGATTTTTCAAATAAATTCTCAATTTTAAAATATTTCCATTTTTTTAGATAACGGATAAGGTCGCAGTTATAAAGCAAGTACTGTCATTCAAATTATTATGCATCCAATCACAACGACCGATTGACGCTATATTTTAAGATGAAACATGTTTTTTCACCTTTTAAAAAAGTACTTTCTTGATTAAATATCACTCAGACTGATAAAAACAGATTCTAAAAACTTACATGAACGCCATTTTATACTAAAATTTCACACTTTTTGTCCAATATTCATAATTTTTAGTCTGATTTTATCGAAATTAATTGTAAACATAGAGTGATGTTTTGTCTCTTATTATTTTCAATTGCTTAAACGGTATTGTTTAAGAAGTCTGGGTTTAAAAAAATATTTGAATGATAAACACTAGGCATATTATACTACTAACGAGTTACTTTAAGATAATGGCTTTTGTTTGGTCCGAATATTGATAAACAATTATAATTAGTTATTTTTATAACCATAGATCAAAAATAATTAATATGGATATTTTTAAAAACATTTCGTTTATATTTTTGATAAGTTCGAGTTAATATAAATTTAAACTTTTAAGGGAGATTTATTCATGGAGGGGATTTGGTGAAGTATTTTTGGAAAGTTGGTTGACGTTTTTTTCTGTAAATTGTTTAATTGTTTTATAAAGTGTATTACGTTTAGCGAGTTGGAATTTGTGGGAATTGCGAAGCAATTCCAAAAGGTCCTGCGTTAGCAGTTTACGGGGGTTGGAGAGCGATAGCGAGCAGGGGGCGGTAGCTCCCTAGTTTTGAAAAAAAAAAACATTTCGCCAAATTTATAAACTGCACGCAAAACGAACACAAAAAAACTATCAAAATCCTTAGTGAGTATTTGCTTGGGAGACGAAGTAAAGCAAGACCATTTCTCCCTCATCACTTTAACGTAACCTAAGATAACTCTATACTCCCCCGTTATACTCACTCCACTCTAATCAAAGTCGAAAAAGCTCCGCGGATCGATCCCACTATTTTATCTGGCACAGCCCACCTCCCTTAACGCCCCAACACACCAGCACTGTCACGCGCGTTAACGAGCCTGTTAACAGCGTTTAATGCCTTTGCCGCACCTACCACCACGAGAAAAAAAACCTGGTCAAACACTGACGGAGAAAGAAAATAATAATAATAATAAATAAAAAAAAGCGCAGCAATTTGTTAATCAATTTTCAGTTCCCCTAACTCTTTTCCCCCGGTTATTTTTTGGAGGACAGGAGAAAAAAACCTTGCCTTCTTTTCCGAGCGAGCGGTTTTGATTCGATTACACGATCATAACGGGGGATCGGTAACCATGGTGACACGGCGTATCCTGTAAAGTCCGGCCCGGCGAAATGTCAAACCTTGAGGACACTTGGGACATCCCCTCCACGGACCCCCGCGCTCAAATGGACAGCATCGATTTCGGAAGGGGGAGAAAGTGGGGGACGCAATAAAAAAATGGGGTAAAAAAGTTGGGGAGTAAGTGGAGAGATGGTTTTGGGGAAAAATGAGCACTCTTAAAAAGTGCACTAATCTTTTATCTAATGCGTTATTATTAAATTCGGGATTTTTTGGGAGAGCGGGCACTTTGTTCTTTTCATTATGAGGAGAGGATTAGATGCACTCTCGGAGAGAAGTAGTATACAATGCCTCAGCGGGAGCGGAAAATGCGAAATTGGTGAATTATTGTGCTACCGACAAAAGGAAGGATAGATAGAAATCTTAAAAAAGAAAGTTGAAAGGCTAGAAAACTTAGTTCATTATTTAAAATCCCTTTTTTGTGATGGAAAAGGCGTTAAGCGCAAATTAACTGATTTTTCGTTTTGGATATGAGAGCAACGAAAATATTTTAACAAAAAAGCAGACACGCGAAACACACAGTATTTAGGGCCAAGAAATGTCATTTAATAGCTTTTGATGCACTTTTGAAAATAAGTTTCTTTGAATTATTACAGGAAAAGTAAAAATATCGTATCCCCCATTGGATTTCCTCACCATCTCTCTTTTTGTTTTCTTCTGCAAGACACCTCAAACATTTCTTTCATTAAAGTATGAATTTTGAAAATGATACCAAGGTCCTTAAAGAAGCAATAAATAAATAATGGTCACGGGTATCCTGCTCAACAAGTTAACAATTTCAACTATCAAATTTGATGTATAAAATATGAAACAATTAAAAACGACAAAACATTTACACCAAAGATATTAACATGACATTTAAAAGACCACATAAAATCATCGTAAAAGAATTCCCCAGCAATTGTGAACCCCAACTAGAACAAATACCTAAAATGAACCATACAACACATTAACTACTAATTTCAATATCATAGAAGGACGTTTATAAACAAGCCGAATACGTTCAGTGTGAATATCATCAAAGACAATGTTATTCAAGCTCTTTAAACAGACAAAATTCAGACGCATAAAACAGTTGTAAGCTCCACTAGTCTCAAATTGAGCCCCGTAACGAGACATGAATAACCGCAGGAAGACCTTTATGTTTTTACGAGACTCTCTTTTAAGCAATAACTCTTCCTCGTTCAGAGACACAGTGAAATAAAATTTAGTTCTCGTCTCTGTTTTACTCTCTTCTAAGTAAAGAGAACTTTATTTCGTTGAATTCAGCGTTTTAATAGTTATGTGCAAGAGTTCATGTTTAGTGATTTTAAGAAATATTACTTCAATGTTTAATGTTTAGAGAAATTCCCATTTTGTCAATAAAAATTAACAAAATCGTAATAGACTATATCGTAATAGTCGTAATCGTAATAGAACTAAGTAAACGAACTTCACTTCAAAGGTGAGTATCTTTTTCCAGGTAAGTTTGGAAATTAAAATAATTTGTTCCAAATATACTGAAAACTAACTGAACATAAAGTAAATTTTGACAACGCTGTAAAAATAAAAAATCAAGCAAATTTAAGTTGAAAAGTCTTGTTTTTTTCTACATTGACCAGGAATTGATAAATTCCCAACAAAATTTACTTTAAAAAATTAATGTGAGTAAAAATACTTAAGCTAAATATAACAATGCATTAAAATAATGCTATAAAAGTTACTTTACCGGCACAAATTTAGAATAGAAAATATTTCATGATTGTTGAGAAAAAAAATTTGTAACCTGCAATTAAGAAATTATTGTAAACAGAAATTGGTACTCCAAGTTTTTTTTTAATTTTTGGACTACTCATTCGCACCTCAGATACAGTAAAACCTTCAAAATATCAATCACCGATAGAAAAACAAAGAAAATAAATACACAAAATTAATTCCACAGACCAATGTGTTGCGCTTAAAAATTCTAACACAATGAGAAAACCTAACTTAATAAATAACGAGTGATTCAAAAAGATAAGGTATCCACCGACATTTCACGAGTATGTTTAAACCACTAGTAACCACAATTGTTTCGCAATAAAAACAGACCTTCATTTCTCCACATGCACTCCCCCAACCACGTGAACACTTCAACTCGACCACCTATTCCTGGCACAGCAGAGAGAGCCACCGCAACAAACATCCACACACAACTAACTGGAAAATATTTTTTGGGCACGACACAAACAAACTAACCGGACCTACCTGGACTGTGGCACACGTGGCGGGGTCCGCAGCAGGCCGCGTCCGGCGGGCTCGCTACCGGGATCACATCGCACGCGGGTCCGACCCGGAGTCCGGCGCCGCTGCCATTTTTCGGGAGCGGGGAGTCCGGATTGATCGCCGGATTCGCAGCGCCCCCTGCCGCACTGATAGGCGGGGATAAAATCGAAGGGGGCGATTTCGAAGAGAGGACAATATGGCCCTTTGGAGAACCGCAGATGGAATCCGGGAGTCCATTGGGGGTGGGTTGGGGATAATGCGTAGCCATGTTATTATGACTCCCGGCCGGAACACGATCGTTTTGATGGCCGGATCTTGGAGGATGATAAATAAGTAATGGAGATCTATCAACCCAGATCGGTGGTTTTATAAGAACAAAGCCCACTTTTGAAGGAGATAACGATACAAAAAGCAACACTGTAAAGAAGAGGCATGTGTGTTAAAAGGACAACGTATTTTAGATCTTTTAATGCGTATGGGATAAAACCTAAATTCATTATAAATATTTAAGGATTCTTCCCTTTGAAAGAACTTAAAATAGATTTACATATTTTTGCAGATCATTTTGATCTACTTCATCCTAGAACCCAGCCATACGTTATCTATATATAAAAGTTTTGTGTTTACATGCCAGTCTATACAAAACGATGAGCCGTATAATGCATGATGAAATGAAAAAAATTAACATAACCAAAGCAAACAAAAACATGCATTTTAATCACGGTTCCCAACTAAAACTAATTAATCTAGTATTTAAGAACAAAACTAACAAAAACACTCATCCATATCATCCTCATTTGAAAAACCGCGCCCTTTCTCTGCGCCTGTAAAACGGATTCCTTACAGTGGTACTTACTACGCAGAAAAAACAACATTCAGAGCCACAAATCAAAAACAGAATTCACTGACCCCCTCCCTCTAAACAAATCAAGTTTTTTTTTTCATCAAGAAGAGCATCTACCACAGGATAAATACAGCATACTTTCCCAAATTATTTTGAAGACACGTGTTATTGATCAAGGGGGTTTGATTTAGTTCAGGCTTTCCAAACCAGATCCGCTGGAGCCAAGAATCCATAAATGCAAAGCCTGGATACTCTGCTGCCATCTGGCGGCCAACGGAAGAGTCATTTATCGACAGATGGATCAGAATCGAGGTGCACGCGCCAGCCAATAGAATCGCCGGAGGGGGAAAGCGGTAACTGCTATTTTAAAGCTGAAGGATCCTATTAAAGTTTTCGTAAAAGTTCTCAATGAACTTTACTAGGTACTTATAACAATAAAGAAACTAGAATTATGACGTGAGTAAGGAACTTATTTCCAGGGTCCTTAACAGGTTTAGAATTAGCCAGATGTTTTGAAATAAAGGAAGGGTGTAGTTTTTGTTCAAACTATTTATTATGACAGTTTTGATGAAGTGTGGTTGTTAAAATTATGTAAATTATTCCATTTTTAGCACGTCAATTTAACAGTATTAAACCACTTTTATCAATTCTTATACGATTTCATTGAAGGGCAATTAAATATGTCGAAATATAAGGGTAAAAGGGTACTTGATTGCATATCCTTAACCATTACTTTAATTAGCTCTAAATGATACACTGATTATTTCGATTGCATAAATCGATTGCATCGATTTTCGATTAAATCGGTTGCCTAATTTTAATGTTATCTTGGAAATCTACCATCGTGGAACGATATTTTAATACACGGATTTAATAAAGGATAACATTTCAAGTACCCATTTTATTTCACCGAAAACAGACGATTATACTAATTGAGCGATGAGTTCTAAAGTGAGTAATATTAAATGAATGAAAAAAACCTTTTTCAGAGGAGTGAGTTAGTAAGAAATCCATTTTTGTTGTTAATAAGAGGAAAGATACTATTATTGTTTAACAAACATGTATGAATAACGCAAGAAATGCTATTAATAGCGATACAACACTAACAAACCCAAGTAATCCCCCACACAACAACAACTACGGATACAATCTCCACACCGCCCCTCCTACCGGGCGGCGCTAATTTCAAAAACTCATAATCAAAACCCCCTTTAATGGGGCCTGTTGACACACACACACACGCATCCAAAGAGAGAGAGAGAGAGAGAGGGGCGCAGAAGAATGTGCCCGGGCCGCCGAGCCAAAAATCGATTCTTTCCGGTGTCCCTTGCGGTAACTAGAGACTAAAGGCTATAGGTGGTGGGGAGTGCTTTCGTCACCGAAGGACCAGCGGCAGGGCTATTGATTTTGTTCGCAGAGGGAAGAGGGGAGCCAAGGCCAAGGGATGCGCGTGGGGGCCCCTGGGGCAGACCGCGGTCGGGGCGGCAGCTGTCACTCGCGGGGGCGACTGCTCTTGTTTTGGGTACGGCCGACCTGGAAAGGTTTCGCCCATGTTATCGATTCATTCATGGAGGGGAATAGTTTACTAAATTAATACAGTGATATGTTTTTTAAGCAACGGCTGGGGCGTTTTAGAGGGTTTTTTTTACATATATTGAATTGGATGGTAGCATTTTTTTCTGAAGTCATGAATTTTTCTAGAAGTATCTCCTTAATAACTTCCTTGGTCTTTCCTTTGAAATGTAAGATATTATGGGAAAGGAGAGAGAAGGCAAGAGATAATAAGGTGTTGAATAGAGTGGAGAGGAAGAATGCTGGAGAGAATGGGAGAGATGAGAATGAGTAAATAAATAGGGGAAAGAGAGTGAGATCCACATTCCGCATTAAGTTTCAAGGTTGCATAGAAATTTGAAGAAGAGAAGCTCCTATAAAATCTTTCAACTAAAATTCCAACTTGACACAAAATTTTAAGGAATTAAAAATAAGAAATTTTTTTAAAAAATATAAACTATGTTGCAAGCATTAAATTGTGTTGAATAAGTAAATAAAAATATGAAAGTTATCAACATTTGTTATTACAGGGTTGAGGTTTTCTAAAAAATCCTGAAGAGTCTATCCACAAAATAATACCCTTGCCTTCTCATCATACCTTTCTTTCCCCAAAGCTAGAATACGTTTAAGAGGAAAATGTTTTGAAGTGAAAATCAGTCAAAAAAGAAAATGCTATCCAATTTCCTCCTTGAAAGAAAATAATTTAAAGAGACCAAAAATTTAAGCAAAATAATTACGTTTCTCGAATCTCTACTGATAAAGATCCCATTAGAAGTTAAAAGACACGAAATAAATTGAAAATATGTACACCTCAATCTAACTTTCAAGCAAAAAAAACAAGAAATGCTGAGAAATTATATTGAGTGTAGAACTAAGTTCATTTGAAATGACAAAGGAAAACAATTAATGGCACGATCATTGATCTTTCGCCATTATTAATGACGAAACAACCACCAGTGTTGACTCAAACATTTTTATTAAAACCCCATTGAAAAAGTATCACGTTCTCTTTGGGAAAATCCTTCCATTAGTTACAAAGGGAAGAAAAATAAACGTCTTTGAACAAGTGAAAAGAACGTTTATTCAGCGGTTCTTCGAAACTTAAATACAACTGATGGGAAAAAGTAGTACAAAAGAGATCAGCTAGACGTTTTAGAAAACAGTTATTGTACTAATTTTAGACCTTTAAAGACCTAAATCGGAGGTTTTCAACGTGGGTGACTATAAACCCTTGAGGGATATTGAAATGTCGTTTTTTCTTCTTTTAAGAGTAAATATAGATTATTTTAGGGATGTTTTTGTTCATAAAAGAAACCGTATAAAAATTATTTTTTAAAAGAAAACTTTCTTTTTAACCTAAAAAAAGCCGTGGGATGTAAATGAAAATTATTGTTCGTTTAGATTAAAATTTAGAAAGAATATATTTGATGGAATAAAATTTATTTATAATACATGAAAGATCGAATAATGGTCTCAAAAGATTGGTGCGTTTTCTTACAATCCAGATCTAGATGATGATTCTAACAGTTTGTGGTCAGGAAGAATACTAAAACTGATTATCGCACTAACAAATAATCGGTAAAACAAAGTCATAAAATAAAAAGTCAACCTAATTCATGATATAAGAGCAAAGTCCAAGATGACGTTTAAAACAAAAAAGTTTTTACGCATAAGATTGAATTGTATCGCATATACTAAATCAATTAATACTACCATAGCAATTTTGTAGTAACTCAAGAGTTTGAAAATACTAGGATTGTTTAATTTTCATGTTTGGATTAATTGAAGAAAGAAAATGTTCTGTATCGGCAAACCGAAAAGCCGTCTATACATAAAACAAAAATTAAGTATTTCTCAAATTTGAAAATAATGCCGCCAAGCTACAAAATAACGCAAAACCTTTCTGGTTTAAATACAAAAGCCACTTTCGTCGCAATCAGTTCCAGAATCAATCGCCAAACGTACTGGCGGAGAGAGTCTCCATTCCAGAGGCCGTTAATCGATATGCGAGAGTAGATCTGAGATTTTGTGGAAGGCGTCAAAGTGAAAAGGTACCTAAAGGTCATATGACCCCTCAAAATGCGCAGAGCAGATACCCAGATCAATAACCGATGGGAAGTGGGTGCTTCCTTCCGTTTGGCCCCAAATCCGCAGAATCCAGAGAAACCGCGGACTTCATCTCCCCTCGCATGACGGCCCACTAGGCATATCGGTCGGACGATGGAAATCCGATTGACGTAATTAAGTGTTTAAGGTTTTGAAAGTACAATTTTAGAAATGATAATACTTTCTAATTATAACTGGATTATTAATATTATTATAGCGTTATATTTTTCGTTCGATACGGTCAATGGGGGAAAAACTATCGTCTTAACCACAAGCAAAGAAAAGAAAAAAAATAATGGTTTCATTGATACCCTTCTAACTTAGTTTAACAACAAGTCTGTTTTTACCAAATAAGTAGATTTTATAAATTTTTCAGTCTGACCAAAAATAGTCACATACTTTTAAACATTTATCGACTTATAGAGAGAGCTTCATAGACCGTTTAAAGAACTCACTGTCCTTTTGTGGACTTGTGACAAAGGTTTACTTAAAATAAAAGTAACATCAACTAAGTCAAAAGAACAAGAGTCAGTAAAACAAGTGTGCAACTAAGGTTTTTTTCCAATACTCCCTCATACCTAAAATGAAATATTATAAATTTATTGCTCCTCTTCAGCTAAATAATTTTATTCGATTCCTTCATAAGTCGTTCAGGCTCCAATCGAAGATATCACATAATATTTAACTTCATATATAACACGGCTGCCAATCTGTTTTAGAACCATTAAACTATCATCCTTCAATCCTCCTTAGCCACAGATTTACAACAGCAAAACAAATCAGTTCCCTAACCTAAACAAATCCCTCCAACCCTCAAAAAGAACCCACCAAATAAATACGTCCCATTAAAACCTGAGCACCTCCGAATTCGAGAATATTTTATTGACAGAACCTCCGGCTTACCGGCAGCAAGCAGAGGTTAAGCATTCGGAAGCGTTTTAAACTCATAATCCTTGTCAATTACCGCGATAAACCCGACAGGTCAATAAATCAATGATTTCACCGAGTAACAGATGATTTATACCCGTGTAGAGGGACCCGTTACACGGGACGCGGCAAATCTATCCGCCTGTTCATCGATCATCGCCTTAAGCCCTCTCGGCCCCGGGATCTCTTTAATAGAGCGATAAATCTGGTGGGGAGGGCAAAACAAAGGCAAATAAGGGTTAATAAACACGCTGGGGGGATTTATGCCTGTTTTGGCTGCGATGACTTAGTAAACAGTCGAGTGAACGAGGAAAAAAGATCGCCGATTTTGTTTTAGTTTCAATATCACTTGAAAGTTCTTATCGATGGATAAGTATTAGGCTGGGTCGAAAAAGACAATTTTTCGAATATCGAAACGCTTCAGGTCTCAAAAGTTGCGTCTTGGCATACTGATCACTGGAAAAATAATCAAAAAATTCCTAAAAATATCCCTGAAGAGCGCATCGGGCCTAAAGTTTGAGAAAATTGACAAAAATAACATTAAGTTGAAAAAATTCCTGAATTTCGTAAATTGTGTTCATAAACTTCAAACTTTGTGTAAGTATATCCTTTTAGTTGTGTGAATTCAAATAAAAATATCTAAAAAGTTTACTTCATTTTTTGAAATCCGAAAAGGAGGCCTAAACGTGGTGAATTTCAGTGAAAAAACCTAAAATTTAGCACTTGTAAAAGAAAGGCACTATTGAATGTAAAGCTCAACAAATGCATTTTTTATTGATGAAAAAACTTCCTTCATACCTTTACTTCACCTTTTGGTCATTTTATATTGTGCACAATTAAAAAAATTAGTTACATGAAGACACAAAAAGTATCTGCTGGGAAGCATGCCTAAATACATTACCATACAGTAAACCCTATTTAATCGTAGAAAATATATATTATTAAGATTAAGTCTGTAAAATAGCTTTAAAGTTGGGTTTACAATCAAAATCGGGGGTACAAGATCGTGTGTGAAAACAATGTTGCGTGTGGGAATCCTTCTCCATCTTTGTTTATAATAGCAAACTCCGTCACAAGTGTCACACATTTTTTGACAGCTTACTTGTAGCAAGAAATATTATTGTGGTACAATGCTCTGTCCATATTTTATGTTTATGTCCGCAGCAGCTTCGTACTATCAGCGTTACAGATACATTTTATATTGAATCAAAGAAGATGTACAAATTATGTTGTAATATTCTACTTGTCATTTTTAAATTGAGTTTTCTTTCAGAAATGTATTATTTTAAAACCATAATGACACATATAAGCATCTAGACTAGAGTGTCTTAATAACTCAAGATCTTTTACAACAAGATCGAGGAACACTCATCATACTTTGAAAGTACCTCTGATCTTATTTAAGATCAGTTTTTAATCCATGGATTATTCACTTTAAATTTCTTTGAAAATTGTAGTAGGCAGGTGACAGCCAGTTAGTTTGCCAATTGCCCCCTTTTGAAAGTTTATGATCCTCTAGTTTCCCCATCTAAGTATTGAAACAAATGTCTGAAAAGTCATGGCAATCAAAACACTACTATATACGCTGAATTAGGCCCTCACTGCTAGAAAAAATGTCAATTGGTGTTCTATCACAACCTACTTCTACCCCTCCATCAATATAGAAAAAAAACTGTTCATTAAGGGGTTAAAAACTGTTATGCCTCCTGCCATTAAATTTTATGCTAATAGATTAGGTTGATTCTCTCCAGTGGACAAACTGTGTGCCCTCTTCCTCACCCATGCTGGAAAACCTAATTTCTGAAGACATATAATAAAATGTGAACAAAGCATTGTACCACAATAATATTTTAAAACTATTCTGCCACAAGTAAGCTGTCGAAAGATGTGTGACACTTGTGACGGAGTTTGCTATTAAAAACAAAGATGGGGAAGGATTCCTACAAGCAACATTGTTTTCACACACGATCTTGTACACCAGATTTTGATTGTAAACCCAACTTTAAAGCTATTTCACAGACTTAACAAGGTATATTTTCTACGATTAAATGGAGTTTACTGTATGGTAATGTATTTAAGCATGCTTCACAGGAGATATTTTTTGTGTCTTCATGTAACTAATTTTTTTAATTGTACACTATATAAAATGACCAAAAGGTGAAGAAAAGGTATGAAGGAAGTTTTTTCATCAATAAAAAATGCATTTGTTGAGCTTTACATTCAATAGTGCCTTTCTTTTACAAGTGCTAAATTTTGGGTTTTTACACTGAAATTCACAAGGTTTAGGCCACCTTTTCGGATTTCAAAAAATGAAGTAAACTTTTTAGATATTTTTATTTGAATTCACACAACTAAAAGGATATACTTACACAAAGTTTGAAGTTTATGAACACAATTTACGAAATTCAGGAATTTTTTCAACTTAATGTTATTTTTGTCAATTTTCTCAAACTTTAGGCCCGATGCGCTCTTCAGGGATATTTTTAGGAATTTTTTGATTATTTTTCCAGTGATCAGTATGCCAAGACGCAACTTTTGAGACCTGAAGCGTTTTGATATTCGAGAATTTGTCTTTTTCGACCCAGCCTAATAAGTATAAACTATTAATTTCATCTCAAAGTCATTTGTGGTAGTAGAGTGGAAATTTTGATAGAGTTGGTTACACGTAGTTTCTGTCTCAATGTTACAAAAATTTTAATATTTAAGTTTTTTTTATCCCGATTCCCAATACCTTCTAACTTTTTATGTTAGTATCAGCACAGAATATTTTTGAAGAATTATTAAAATTACAAACATTTGAACAGACAAAAACTACATGTTGAGAACTCTACCAAAATGACAAAAAATACCATGAAATTCCTCTTTCACTAAAAACAGTTGAAGTTCAGAATCGGCTTGAAGTTCAATAACATTGGAGAATTATACGTAAATAACCACTCAAATGAATCTTAAACAATTCTATTCGTGTATTAATCTTATAGCAAGAAGCAAACGCATTAGCCAAAGAGGAGCTGGAATACAACAGGTGCTCCAATAAAATTGTCAGTGTTTCAAATTCAAAGACCAAATAATTCAACCCACTAAAAGTGTGGTGTATGGAAGTGATCCATCAGAAAGACACCATGACTAATTTTGATAAAAATTGTTTTACTTAACCCTGAAAGGATAGACTTTTAGCGTGAAAGCTATTTAAAATTCAGCTACAAGTTGTTTTACCTGCATAGTTGGCGTGTAGTAATTAATTTTTTTTTTGTGATGGGGTGGCTGCAAGAGCCTGAGCACCGCGACCATTGGTCTATTGTACTATAGTAAGACGTGCATAATATGTACTATATGTACTATATGACTATAGTATGTACGTGTAGTAAGAAAACCTTCAAGCGTTCCTGTAAAAGTTGTTTTTCCGTAAGGGTTGGCTTGTAGCGGGAAAGCCCTCCAACCTTCCGTTAAAAGTTGTTCTCCCGCAAAGGCCAGCTTGTTGCGAGAAAGCAACCAACATTCCTGTAAAAGTTGTTTTTCCGCAAGAGTCGGCTTGTGGCGGGAAAGCCCTCAAACCTTCCGTTATTGCTTGTTTATAGCGGGAAAGCCCTCCAACATTCTACTAACTTGATTATTTAACGATAAGATCTCGAAATGTTACAATAGGAAATTTCACGGTATTTCGTAATACTTTTTGCAGAGAACATAACGTGTAACTTTTGTAGTATTTGTAACTAAAAGTTAGATCAATTTGTCATAAAAGGGTATTGCAAAATTTATTAACTGAACTGTAATAGTTTAATATCATGCTTTTATGACTTGATTCCGCTTTACATCATGCCATATTTATTATTGAGATAAAGTTGAATTGAAACAGATACAGTAAAGTACCGTTTATACGTCTCTCATTTATACGTCTTTTACATTTATACGTCGTTTTCGCTAAGTCCCAATTTATTCAAATAATCAAAATTGTTTTCAATTATACGACTTTTCATTTATACGCCGTTTTACGTCGGTCCCTTGAAAGACGTATAAACGGTGCTTTACTGTCATAGAAATTAAGTTCAACCACAACAAAACGGAACTGAAGAGTAGTGTCACAAAAATATGTCTTTATAGAACTGAAAACGAGAGTTAAAAGAAATCATTTTAAAATTTTCATGAGAGTGAAATATAAAAATATATTAGCTAAACTAATTTCGCTAACTGTTATAACTATACTTTTCATACTCAGTGTATAACCAAACCTTCTAAAATTGAAACGATAACCGACTAAGAATATTCATAAACACGACCAAACTTAACACTTCCATGACCGTCACTAAGACAATCCAGGAACAACACTCGTAACAACCAACCAATAAAAAACACAGTCCCTATCGATCGCGTGATCTTTCAAACCTCACAAGTCACAACAATACAACGATCTCACCGCGAGACATGACATCAAGTAACTAGTAGTGCCCATGCTTATAAATCGATGCAACACTAATTACCACGCAGGATGATTGGTCCCGCCTCGCTGCAAGAGAGCCGTGACTGTCAACAAGATCCTTCAGAGTAATGATCGATGTGAGGGCATTCTCGAAGCGCCCCCCTTGACAGACCACCGACCGATGTCATAATTTGGCACCGACAAATTGGGTCGAAGCCCCCCGTTGTCGGTGGAAAAAGCACATTCGTCTTCGCCGGGACATCGTTTTTTAAAGGGTAGGGTTGAGTTGTTGAGTCTGATGGGACAGGTTCCGTCAGGGGATGGTGGGAGAGAGATTGAGGAGTTTTCGAGTAGATTTAGGGTTGTGTGAGAGTGTTTCGATGTCGAAAATGTGTTCGATTTGGGGGTTGTTTCGAAAAAGTGGTTATATCTTACTTTATTTTCAGTTTGTTTTAGTTATGGTCAAAGATTAAGATAAATATAAGCCATATTAATGAAATAACATAGTATGTAATCTGAAGATGGAATCAATCACAAAAATAAATTTAACATTTTTATAATCCAGTCCATCAAAGGCTAAAAAATGTAAAATTCGATTTTATTTAATTAAAGAATCAACAGAATTAAATTACGCAGTAACTATATAACAAGAGTAACATTGTTCCCGAGAACATGTAAGCTTTAATTGTTTTCATGCTTCATTACAAAAAAGAATATTACTAAAGTGAGCTAAAATCATATTAATGTAGCGCCCAAAAATTTTTATATACCTAAATTAGAATGTATGAAATGAAAATTAACATATTATAGTAAAGTACCACTTTTAACAAGACATTTTATAGTGTCAATGAAATACGTAAATGACATTAAAAAACACAATTTAAACACTAAATTATCGAGGTATGATTTACCGAAAACAGCCAAGACTTATGAACATGGCATTTCCATCAACCAAATAACACTACGTCCACTCACTTTAAGTTTCAAAACCGCTTTCATTCAATTCAACCCCAAATCACACACCATACGAAACCATTCCCTCTACGGAATACACACAACACACTGCATAATGCAAAACCTTATTCCCCACCGGCCACACAGCTCAAGATACTCTAAATTGCACAGACCCACAATACCCAACACTGTTACCCCATAGTTATGCATATTTGGCCTGATTTATGAGGTGCTAACGGCCGAATCCTCGACGACTAATACCGAAACATTAGATCGGAGGGGGCTAGTGGACTCGGGTTTCCAATAAACATCGAACGGGTGATTTATAGAAGGCTACACAGTGCACAGCGCCACTTTGTGTCACCCAATAACAGACGGCCGGGAGAAGGGAACCTACTGATTCGGTTTAGGGGTGCCAATCATGGAGCACCATCACTCTAGGGCACTAACTACATGGAACCTCCCTTGTTATTCCTGGTGGTAGGTCTTGCTTCCTTATAAAGGCCCTAGCCCCGTTGGAGTGAATAGGACAGCGGAAACACGTCGGGTATCAAGATTCAAATAGGGCTGTGTATTTATTTAGTAGATACTGTACTGGACATGACGGAAACAAGGGGTTGAACACATTCGTTACCTGTGTTAATAATTTATTAACATAATAAGTCGAAAAAGAAATACAAATGAGGTGTTTGCGGCAGTAATGAGTTAACTCCAATGTAAATCTGATGAGTTAACTCCATCAGCTTTACACTGGAGTTAACTCTTGTTGCCACAAACACCTCAAATGACATATAGTAAGATAATCTACGTATTCCACCAGGCGTTCGTTCTTGTCTACAAGCCCGTGATTTCCATAACTGATGCAGACAGATCTCTCTCACTGACAGAAATTATCTTGGATGGTCATGGGGTATCAATATCCCTTTAACTTTTTTCAGAAAATTCCAGGCTTATTGGTAAATGATGTTTCCTGAGATATCAGAGATAGATTGCCACCCAAATTTATAGAATTGCCTCCCAAGGTCTTCCTCCTAAATCCGTACATGGTATAAGCCAATACCAGTTACAGAGAAGGATATGTGCAACAAAATTGAAAGAGAGAAATGATGGCACTGAAAGAGCTATTCAGTAACCAGCTCTGGAAGCATTAGTAAGTAATTATTTAAATAAACACCATTGGAAATGCCTCAACGCAACACCTATTTTACACTAAAACACAATGGCCAATGTAACTGTCAGCACGTTTATTTTACACCTTTGGAACAAGTTCAAAACACACATTATACTGGTTTATTATTTACATTCAAATGCCAGTGTTCATAACGAAAACTTAAAAGACCACTTTCTGAAGTCCTTACCTGTAAGTAGCTTGAAACATTCATTTATTTCTATACATCAATGGATTAGTTTAAAATATTATTTTCTAGTATATACATAGATAGTATGTTAATTCTCAATCAGGTGTGCAACTAAATAGGTTAAAGATGTTTCCAAAATCAATGCTTGGAATGATAATCCCATCGTCATACAGTATCCCTCCTTATCAAAGAAAAGAGTCCTCATCACTACAAGTCGAAAGGAAAGATATCTAAACTCATCAAGTATCAAAACTCAGCTTCATCTCAAAAACCCCTTCCATTTTAAAAGTCCCCATCGCAAACACCTGTTCCAAGGCGACATGAAAAGGTCACGCATCGCGCAACACTGACCAGAGGATCACCAAGTGACCACAAGTTAACCCGTCACGCGATGACCGCCGGTCACTATGGCGACAAGCGGTACACAGGCCCGTCACGGAAACCTCCAGCGAATACTACAGTGGTGACTCCCCCGTCTTTTTTTTTCCTGTTCTTTTTTTTACACACGGACATCTGTTTGCCCCGATTTGTATGTGTATGGACTCCGGGGTGTGTGTGTGTCGAAAGGGTTGGAGCTGGCGATTGAAAGAAGGTCTTGTTTAAGCATGTTAAAAGGCACGCGATTCCCCGAGTGATTGATTACTGTGTTTTGGATAATGAAAGAGTCGGTGGCAGGGTTGTTATTATTACGAATAGTTTTCTATATATACGTATTTGTTTTCAGAATAGGGAGTAGTTAATTTAAATGTGGAAGATTTGATCTATTCGGAAAAATGAACGTGACTCATTTTTTTATTTCAATGTACCATTTTTTTGCAATGATAACTTATAACTGATGATAACAACGAAACTTTTTATTAGAGTAATTAGGTAACTAAGTGAGAAGCAAATAATTTTCCCAAATAACTTAAGAGAAAATTTTTCTAACGTGCTCGTACCCTGTTTTCTTAACCCGTTTTTGCAATAGGAATCGGTCAGATCGGGTTGAATGTTTAACAATGCCTTATTGATCTTTAGGATTTACATGTGTTAACTGTACAGTACATTAAACTAACACTTAAGGGCTTCCTACTGAAGATGACTCCCGTAGAAGGAGTTGAAACGTTTAGTGTTCATCAATCTACAAGAATCTACGGGCCAACAAGCCCGGGAAACCTAAGTGTTAATTATAACTCCGGCCGTAGAAGCCTTTACAGTTTTCTGTACAGTTCTCGCTAATTTTATAGTTTCCATTTTATGCCATTTGTCAGACAATACAAAGTTGTTCCCTTTTATAACATAAGGTTTGCTTTTTCTGCTATCAAGAAATTTTTAAATAAAATAAAAAGTACGATTATCAGTAGAACAAATAAGCAGTTTTAATCTTAGACTTCTGGGTTTGTACATAGTTAACAAAGCTACAGATAACTTTTTTAATGTCGACATGTTTGTTTTTGTTTTATAAAAATAATATTGAAATGCATTTAGTCATCTAAGACTGTCTTTTGAAATGAAAACTAAAATTAATTATCAAGTCTGAAATTATTATGATCGATGAGTAAGATTTTCAAAAACTGAGCCTAAGCTGAACTTACACAAACTAAACTTACTCATACTCAATAACTTTTAATCTTTAAGAACTTACAACAGCTGTATTTAACTTAAGAAGGAGGGGCAGAAAGGCGCCTTAAGCACGCAAGAAATCACTTGGAGTACCACTTTTCTTTAAAGCATACAAAAAGTACGCGAAACATTTTCTAAGCAAGTAAAAAACAGAATAAAATAACGTTTGAAATAATGTTTAATAGGTGTTGGATATAGGAGGGAAGGGTTGGTTGATTGTGGTTTTATGACCCAAGGTCCGTCCCTATTAGGACATTCTGGGTCAGGAGGGAAGGGTAGATAGCTCAATTATTTTCCTCGAGAAACTGAATAATATCCTAGGTTTTAATAAACTATTGATAATTCTAGTTATTAGAAAATCTAGAATTATTAATTTTCCAGGTAGAAAATTGAACCGTCTTAATTAAAGGATTCAATAGCTGCATTGTTATTGACAATACCTAATTTTAACAAAATATGTGGATCTCTAATACAGTCAAGTCCGCTTAATGTGATCACGGTTAATGTTATCAATCGGATAATGTTATCGAAATCAACAGGTCCCGATCATTCCTATTCAATTTAATGTAAAATACATCGTTTAATGTGATCAACTATGATTCAACACGCCGCTTAATGTTATCAAAATTTGTCCATATCCCCTTAAAAACGACCGCTTTAGAGTTCAAGTTTCGTTTTGAAGGTCGATTTTTACAAATAAACATCTGCCCCACTCAGCATTTGGCGCTACTTTTTCTGAAACTCAGTACGAGTAAGAAAAAGAAAACATTACGCATAATGTATTGAAAGAAAACGATTAAAGAGGGGTCCTAATCCATACTTGTGGTTGGTTAAAGAAACCATCCACGTATTGCAGATGTTTCCACTGGATGTTTCTGACATGGGATTTTGATTTTCCCTTGTTTTCTGGAATTCTGATTATAAAATCAGTGGTTTATTGGAGTGGAAGGATATAATGGAGTAAAAAAACCCTTCTATACAATTAAAATTACAAAGTAAGCTATTGTTTATATTTATTAATTCAACTACTCTTATTTTTCTCCGTAAAAACTTTAAGTTGTCAAGTGCCTTAGTGTAAAAATAGTGTTTTAATACATTAGTAACAACAATTGCATTAGTTTGATTTTAAAGCAAACAATCTAGTTACACTGTTCGCTGTTTTTTTTCATATGAAATCGCTTATTGTTATCAATCGGATAATGTTATCAGTTTAATCTCGGACAATTGCGATCACATTAAGCGGACTCGACTGTACTAAGAATTTTATTAGAAACAACTTTTTTTACTCTGTAAAAGTACAACGGTTGAATTTGAGCATTATACAGATTATATGAATCATTATAATCCCTAAATAATTTCCTGCGATCAAAATGTGAAGTTATTACGATCAGTAAATGGAATGCACCCTTTAACTTCATCATAACATAATTAATCCTAAAATTAACTCTCAGAAATAAATTTTATTGAAAATAACTAACTTTTCACTCGCCATTAAAATTAAGAATAAACATTA
The DNA here is from genome assembly GCA_024610705.1 of Tetragnatha versicolor. Lineage (NCBI taxonomy): Eukaryota > Metazoa > Arthropoda > Arachnida > Araneae > Tetragnathidae > Tetragnatha > Tetragnatha versicolor. Next base: position 28,485,912 of record JANDEH010000001.1, on the reverse strand, counting down.
AAATTTCAACATTGACGCATATAATATTTACGATAAAAATGCAGGGTGGTTATAAAATAACATATCTACTTTAAAATTCTCTTCAGAGGAAACTACTTGGGGGAAAAAATTTTAAAGGAGGCATTTCAAAGCGATGGGAATTTTTTTTTCAAATAAAAAAATTAGTAAATTAATTAATTCAATTTTCTAAATTTTTTTCTTAGCTTTCAAATCGTAACCAGAAGTCTAAAAGGTAAATGTTTTAATGTTTATTCAAACTATCAAATCAGACACTTAAGGGAAATAAAATTATTTATTCCTAAAAAAATCACGCAATTTTGTTGAGCAAAGAGGATAGTTATATAGTTTCTTTTTTCCTTAAGAGTCTGATATGCTAGTTTTAATAAACATTTACCTTCTAGACTTCTGGTGACGGTCCGAAATGCAAGGTTAAAAACTTAATTAAATTAATTAATTTACTATTTTTTTGTTTAAAAAAATTCACATCCCTTTAAAATGCCTCCTTTAAAATTTCAGATTTTTCCCCCAAGTAGTTTCTTCTGTAAATAAAAATTAGAGTACTATGGGTCTTCCAAGTCAGGAAGTCGCCAGAGCAGTGCAGATTTAAGTTAATAGGTAGAACTAGTAAGTTTTTATTCGTTTTCGTATTGTAATATTGGATGGATGATTTGGTTTTTATGGCGCATGACCCAAGACAGGGTATAGTGCGCCAGTCGTATTGTAATATTTCAAGATACAAAAAAAAGTTAGAGTAAAAGAGAAGGTGACAAAATCATACCCCAGCTTTTACACTACAAAATCTTCAAAAAAAGAGATATGAGTAGATTGATGAGAGAAAAAGAGATATGCAGAGGTCTTACGAAACTCTCATCGCGAATAACTAACACATTCTTCACAAAACGGAGACAGAATAAAGTCGGATAATATCCCCGCGCCATGATCAGCCGACCCAATTAGACTCCATTCAGAGAGAGGCGCCCCATCCCGTTCAAAACGAGCTACAAAAATAATACGCGAAAGGTGAGCATCGGTTTTAAGAAAATTACTTCCTCCTCCGGAAGGAGAGAGCATTTAGGCAAAACACAGCATCGGGCCGCATCAACAATTAATCAGGACAACAAACGCAAACGGACTGCCGCTGCCGCGAAACTCATTTAGCCGGGGCCTCCTCCCTATTAATATTGGCGTGGTCACAAGTCAGCTATTAGGGCTACAAGAGGGAGGAGCAGGGCATTATTTTGCTCGGCGGGATTCTAATTAGATTAACGTGTTGTGTGTGTTCCTAGCGCCGCGGCACCCATCACCGGTGTCCGTAATTAGAGCGAGGTCTCGTTACCATGGAGACGCGCGTGACGACCGGAGGGCCCCGTTACTCTGGGCCCGGAGTCGATTACGGATTGCGACTGGATTCGGTGTCGGCTGCCCGTAACGAGCTTTAATGGGCCCGTTAATGCTTGGTGGGGAGGTGAAAGATGGCGGATCTGTCAGGGCACTGTGTGGGGAGCTGACCCTTAATCCTTTGGCGCCCTTGAAATCAGTCCCAGGACGTGGCAATCCTTTCACCCCTTTAGTGACGAGCAAATAAATCGATGCTTCTGGAGTCACTTAAAAGGGGAGCATCTTTGGGACCTGATTAATTACAAAGGGGAAAGTGCCGATCTGAGTTGGAGATGTCCTTTTAAGTAGAGTCATTGATTAGATTCGTAAGAATATTCTAGGGTTTAACCCCATCAGACCTGTCTGTCCAAATTTTCAATAGGATTCTCGGGTGGTTTAGAACTGAAAGAGTTAAATGTTATCTCTAGATTCTCCAGAAAGAGTTATGTACGTGTTCGACAAATAATTGCAAAGCGATTATAGTAAAAGTTTTTAAAGAGATCCTTACCTTATGGTTACGGATCATCCGCAATGTTTTCCTCGACCTAGAGAGCCTGTATACGAGAGAGAGGCGACAACCCGGTATAGCGCGCTGATTGGTCAACAGCATTTTCTGTTCATCGCAGGTTTCCCTTCATAGGATTAGCATGGGAGCGAGATAAGCGGCATGATATAGTTTGGACAGAATTGGAGATTTGGGCAGTTTTAACTGCGCGCAAGGATGCGCAGAGACGATTTTGAGCGAGTTTCTCTCATATACAGGCTCTCTACCCCGACCGACCGAAGAACATGATTTCTACAACGCCTAGAGGAAAAGACAACTTTACAAGGAGATGCTGGAAACTTGCAGGATCTTCGCAGGGAATGAGGGAATGGCAAGAATATAGAATGTATGTCAAAAGTCATTAAAAAAATATTTTGTGAATGATTTTAGATAATAAGAAAAACAATATTGATTATAATCAGGAAAACCTGAGATTGGAAGAAATGGAAGAAAACTTTAAAAATAGCAGAAAATTTTAAAGTACATTTTAAACGTTCCAAGGTTTAGTTTTGTAGCTAATCTACTAATTTTTGCAATTCCTAAATTTCGTAAAAAAATCCAGAATTGGCTCCTCGAACAAATAAATGGTTTTCAAGCTTCAAGTTTATTTTAATCTTAAAGTTATTTAACTTGAGACTAACCCTCCAAGTACCTCCTAATGTGTCTAAAAATTTATTTTAGTCATTTAAGATTCATTCAAAAATTATGCAGTCCAGTATCAGATAGGGTTAAAATAGAGTTTTGAGAATCAAGCATCTCTAACCCCCAGATAAATTATCACACATATTAACTTTTGTTATAAAAATTAAAGTAGAATAATTCACAAATTTTCTAAATTTATTTTAATTTACTCGAAACATTCTTCCCACATCAAGTGATGTCGCCCACCCATAAAAAAACTCGACAGACGCAGAAAAAAGGGTCCCTGGGCTAAAACTCGACACAAGCTTCCCAGAGTGAATCCAAATCGAAGCAAGTAGGATTCCTTCGATCCTGCGGTGGAAACAAACCCCTTCAATCTCGGAGAGGGGGAGAGGAAAAGAATCCGGACCAACCCCACCCCTCCATTAAGGCCCCCGCAGAACAGAACCACCCGGGGAACCGACCCCAGCCAAGTGAACAGCTCCGATCCCTTCTAGCCCTGGCCGCCCCGAATTTTCCTGTACCGTTCAAAGGAAATCTCGGGCGCTGTAGGTTCGAAAGAGCCACGCAGTTGTCATGGAAACGGAGACGGGAGATAGCGACCAACTTGGCGATTACCCATCTGGCGCGAGCGGGGAAGGATCACGAGAGGAGGAGAGCGGGGAGAGAGAGCACTCTCCTTTTTCTCCAAAACACAGGTGGAAAGGCAGAAAAAGAACGCCGTAAAAGAGAAAAAACAGAGTTCCGATACATTTTCGGAGCTTTCATTTAGTTGATTTGCAGCGCCCCCGATATAGATACGGGGAAAAGGGAAGAACGAAATCGATTCCGGGGGCTTTTTATGGTTTATTATGACGCGGATTTTTACGATTCTTCACCCCCCGGGCGCCTCGACGTGACGATATGAAAGCGGCTATCACTCACTAAAAAGAGAAAAACGACCGCTCAATATTTCACTTTGCGTTTTTTTTGGCACCGGTCGCGGTTTGGGTTTGTCTCTCTTTTTTCCGCTTTCGCTGGCCGTGATTTGCCGCAAATTTATTGTTCGGGGTCCACGGATTAAACGAGGGAGAGACTCTCTCGGTTAGAACTTATTGATTCCGCCTATCGGATTGCCTCCCGAGGATCCGTGCGAGAGGTTCCGGGGAGTGGATACATATCGGATGGCAGTAAACAAGCGGGGGGTAATTTATCTAACAGCGTTGGCAACACCTAAAGAGCTTGGCTTTGAGTGGCGTTTGTGGGGATCCCCTTTCAAAATGCGAGATGAGTGTGGCTGAGACGCGTTCACGGAGGAAAAGAGATGAGGAGGAGGAAGATGCGAGTAAAGGACATAGGGAAAAGATTTAGTAGATAAGGTAAAAAGGGAAAGAATAAATAGTGCAACACACATCAATGAGGATAGACGTTAAAAAGGATAAAAAAACTGTCAGAAAAAAGGATAATTGATCAGATGAGTAAGGAGAAGGTTAAGTAAATGCAGAAAAGAGAGGAAGAGTAAAGAGAAAAGGAAAAAGGGAGAGAAGAAATGTAGTAGAGAGAAGAGGAGACCAAGATGTATGTTTAATAGAGAAAAGAGGAGTAAAGAGAAGATAAAAAATATAGTAATACTAAGAAGAAGTGGAATTATGAAAGACCAAGAGAAATAAATAGAAGAAGAATAAGGAGAAATAGAGTAATATACAGAGAAGGTTATTGGTTGTGTTTCACTACGCAAGGTCTAGTAGAGAGAAGAAGAGAAAAAGAAGAAGAGATAAAGAGTAACAGAGGGTATCAGAAGGAGGTAAAATAAGAAGAAAAGTATAAAAGCGAGAACAAAATATCAATAGAAGATAAAAGAGATAGAATAAAAGAAAAGGAGATAAGCAAAAAAAACAAGAATGATGGATGGATATAGATTTTGAGAGAAATAATTAAAATAGTATAACAAAAAAAGTAAAAAGTAAGGAAATTAAAAGAGAATAGTTTTTGATAGAGAACGAAGAAGAGTTAAAGGAAGACGAGAGTTAAATAGCTGCAATTTTAATAAGTTAAATGAGACTTTCGAGAAAAATTTATAACTAAACTTTTAATTCTATAAATAATATACTAAATATGTCAACCAAAAACGGATGTATGCGCCACCTGTTTTAAAAGCTCATCATATTAGGGATATTTTTCAAGCTGATAAAGGTTCAATTCCTGGCAGCCCTAAATTTTTATTCAACAAGCTAAATACGTTTTGGGTAATCAGCAAAATGAGTTTGACAGGACTAGAGCGTTGGTGGTGTCTCCACTTCTTGTTCAACATTAGGTTTACGTAATACAGTCATTTAAAACAAAATAAAACATTTTAAAAAAAGAAGTATTAAAATATGCATACATTTAAAGACTCGGTTTTCCTATAAAATATTAAGTTATATTTTGTGCTTGTAAAAAAATTACAGATAAACCCAAACCCACTCGGGAACTTTATTAAGTTTTAACATGTTTAATACTATTAGTTTTTTTTTCCAAGTAGTATATGAATGAATAATAAATTTAAAACTTTTGAAACAAATGCATGAAATGTAGAATTAATTATTTCGAACCCTGTTTTAATGTGTTACTTAGAAACCTTTTGAATAATAACTATATGCCTTTACATAATATCAGGGGGGTTCAGAGAAGTTATATAAATTTAACACGATGGCAAATCATCAAAGGATACGAAAAAATACAATCAACTCGTATAAGAACTATCCAAAAAAGTATTAAAACTAAAACTTCAACCTTCTTATGAATTCTTTCAGTCCAGACCAACCGAAATTTTTCCTTGAGATTCCATAGAAATCTCGGGCGGCTTAGGACTGAAAGGAATAAAAGAAGCGTCGGCGCTTTCACTGCACACATAGACAAGACAGTGAATTATCTTGTTTAACATTTAGATGGCGCCACGGTGCAAAGAAACTGGGATAAACAGCTTATGCAGTTCCCATGACAACCAGGTGAGTCCTCGGATTTACCGTGGTTGCTTAGCAATAAAAGTTCTACTTCTTTTACACCGAGAAGAAACTTCGCACATTGGCTTTCACGGTAATTATCATCCGGGTATCATTTAGTTAATGACTTAGAAATCCGCGAATGTAAAAACATTTATCACATTAACGCACCTTCGAAGTTTTATACCAAGAAAACGTGACGGTTCCCTTCCTCAAAACATATTAGGGTAATTGAGTTCTAAAGAACCAAAATATCTCAAGAGAAGTCAAACCTAATCAAAAGAAATAAGCACTTTCTCCATTTTTAAAGGGTGATTTGTTATTTGGAGGGCGATGAAAATGGAAGCTAAAAAAAGGTGGGGAAATATAACGCGGTAACACATTCATTTAAATGTCAAACAAACGGATCTACAACTAGTAAGGTACCTGTACCTTTTTGGACACCCTAAGGAAAATGTATTTTTTCACCCCCTTGTACACGTCATAGGACTCCAAAAATGCATGACCACTATCTCTGGATTGTTGACTATCATTATTAAAATTAGCGACCTTGTAATTATTCTGGTTTAATTTTAATGATAATAAACAAAAAATGTTTGCAAGTGTCCATATTAGGAACCACCTGTCCCTATTATGGATAGGTGGCTACTTATTGACCTTCTACACAGGGTGTATGGAAGAACCACTCTTCCAAGGGATTTTAGAGGAGAGAGTATAAAAAAATATTTCTGAAAGTATTGCGGGGGAGGGGGCACAGTAAATATCTTCAGAACATGCACTTCGTAATGTTATGAACAGATACTATAATTAAAATTAAAATTACATATAAACATTAATTTATTATGAATTAGCTAAATAAAATAACATAAAACAGATATTTATTTTACAAATTTCTGAATCTGAAGATTCACTTGCTGTATTTCCAATGTGGACATACGGTGTCCATAATGGGAACAGGGCGTAGTTTTACTTAATCTTGTAATAAATAAACAAAGAAAACATTTTTAAGCAATATACGCAATAGCAAACGAAAATATGTTTCATCCGCTTTCTAAAACACTCAACTTTTCAATATTTAAAGTAATTTTACCATATCTAATAAGAATTTAAACTTAACCTGTAATTACGATCAGCACACCATGAAAACATAAATTTCCTTCTAAGTGGCGAACAACGCGCTTTTTTACACTTTCCAGACTAAATTATCTTTTTAACTACTTTTCTTCAAGAACATGAAGTGCCAACTCTCGATCAAGTTTCTTACTTTTTAAAGATATTAGGGGTGTCCATGTCCATATTGGGAGCCCTGTCCATATTGGGTTCCATATTGGGTACCTTATATACCATTTTTGTCTAGTCTCTAGAGTAGATTAACAATTTGTAGGCTCCTCTTTGAACGCAATCACGTTACAACAAAAAGATAATTTTGCATGTAACTATATGGGAGGAATGATATTTTTAAGCACCAAATGCTTACGTGTGCCCAAAAGATAAAAACGAGTGAAATCAAGGTACAAATTCTCATAGTAACACAAAAGTATTCAAAATTACATGAGCCTTAAGTAGTTAATGACTAAATGAACTCTATACTAAAGTATACCAGTAGATATAGAAAATAATCTGTTTATGTTTCAACTTTGAGTTTATTAATGTCGTTTTGAACAGGAGTAGACCTAAATAACTCATTAAACTTTCTTTTGATATTATAGAGGCAAAGGCCCATTTAAGTTCATTTATTGTAAGGTTTTGGTTATTACCAATTTAAACAAAAAGGCCGTTTAGAGTATTTTCAACATTGCGAATTTCCCATTCGTTTCCAAAAAAAAATTTGGTACGCGACTTATGGAGGATTTACACCACTGCTGTAAAAGAGACATCAGCGATATTTTCGGAAGAAACGGGAATTGTTATTCCAATAAACCAATTGACGAGCGCCATCTTTTGTGAGTAGCGGGTACTAAAATATGCCGAAAATATCGCTGATGTCTCTTTTACAGCAGTGGTGTAAATCCTCCATTAGTAAAGAAAGAAAAGTACTCACATGCGGACTTCGTTGAGAATTTTTCCCTTTGGGCCGCACAGACAGCTAGTATTCGGTAACCGAGATCCAAATCATACCCTTGCTTTTGGGAAACTTGACTAATTACCTGTAAAAATATTTTATTAAATTTACAAATACATGAAACTGACTAATTACCTGTGGTTATTAGAAAGTTAAGTGTTGTTCACAGATACTAACCGTGAGGCATCCGATAAGGTTTTGTTCGAAAGCATTTTGAAAAGCTCGAGGGTCACCACACCACTCTAGCAACTCTCTAGCTGCACCTTGGAATGCATTTGCAGATGCCAAAGCCTGAAAGCAAAACCATTCGTTAATTAATGTTATAATGTAATTCTCTTAACTAGTACCTACATATTTAGTTTGGTAAAACTAAAAATTAACTTGATGGATATTCACTTTGGAATTAACTTGATGCTTTTCCTAAAACTTACTATGACATCCAGAGAAATATTAGTCATTAGTTTCACTTAATATAGTTTTTCATTTCGAAACTTTTTAAAAAGTCACCGTGTTCATGCATATTTTTAACTTGCAAATTTTGAGACCGTACTGTGTACTTTCTAAAAAAATGTGTCATAATTTTTTTAAGAATTAACATTTTTTAAAAATATTCGTTTGTCAGCGGCCACAGTAACTTAAACGGTAAAAAAAGCGGTTAATTTACAAATAAAACGATTACATTCATAAATAAAATAAGTTAAAATTACTACCACCAATAAATTAAGAAGGATTATTCGCGCAAATTGGATAAATTAACAAATAAAACTCTGCATAACCAATGTGTTCTACCTCAATAAAAACAAAACTTCCAACCCGTTCTTTTCACCCAAAAATTAAAAAATAAATTAAGGACATAAATATTAAATCAGTTGTTGATCTTCGATATTGCCAGAGGGAAATGTCCATATAAATCTCAATCCCAGCTCCCGCGGAAGATGTTCCTGTACGTTGGCTGGATGCCGAAGAAATTGGAAAAGCTCCAGGCAAATTACAATAGCCACATCACTTACAAAATGTTTCTGGTACTGAGAAGAGGGATTTGCATGCCACGGAATAAAGTTTAAGGTACATTGGGTACGTTATAAAAATAGACTTGGGAAGATCTGGGGATCCAGGTGCTATTTTAACGGAGCAAAGTTCATGCAGGTTCCTAATGTTTTCGGTCGATGGAATATAAATTTTTTAAGGCATGTATATTTCCGATAGTTTAGGTAAAATACTTTTTGTTAAGTTTTTAAATTGAGATAAGTGTGATTAAAAAAACTATATTTTTATAATGAAACTCACCGGGAAGAAGCCATGATGGGACACGATAGTTGCTATGTAATCCCGCTTAGAACCGATAGTGGGATAAGATGTTCATAAAAGATTTTGTTAATTCTGCAGCTCTGCACTTATTTCTTATTTGAGTCGTCTAATTATGCGCTTTCTTGTTAAGCATGAGATTTTCAAAAATGTCAATGAAACCCGGAATTCCGGGAGTCTCCCGGATTGGGATCACTGCCGATTGGAATACCCGGATTGGGATCACTGCCGATTTATATAAAACGAAAATTCCCTCACCTCCTTGATGCAGTGCAGCCTCTCGTTGGTCTGCTGAACGTGCCTCTCCATTGCAGTGGCCATATTGCCGGCTCCTCCGACCGTGACATCAGAGATCTTTCGGGGGGTGGCCGCCCTGCTGCTGTCCTCATCCAACGGTTCCCGCTTCACCACAGGCAACTACACACAAACAGTTCCGAATTAGTCAACTTTCAGCAATAATAAGCAACAGAATACACTACAAAAATATGGCAGATCATATCATAGAGACGTTACACCGCGGCACGGAGGGAGCTCCCACCAAGACTCGGAGGGAAGTCCCACTGTGACTCGGAGGGAGACACCACAGTGAGACCTTCCTCCGAATCACATAGGCTCCCTCCGTGTGGCGGTGTATAACGTCTCTCATTGATATGGTGGCACATTTTCTTTCTAGGACTTTATTGTGTAACGTGCCATATTTCTTACGGTGTATTTCACAGGACCGATCCCAAGGTTGAGCCGGTCTACTGCTATTCGGCGAGAAAAATAAAATGAAAGTAAATAAAAATTCTTTCATTATCATTCCAAAAACGAGAAACATTTTTTTTCAGCGCCGAAACGGGCCGGCACCGAATCGGCCCATTCCGCTGTTGAGCCGGGTTGACGGCGAATTAAAGATTTCAATTTGACGATTGACAAAAGCCTTGAAAGATTACTAAAAATTTCAAACCATCAAAGGATATCAAACAAATGCCACATTTAACATATATTTTGATATACGAGTACATCGCCAGATTTGGCAATTTATCTGAAAGTTTGCTAACTAGCAACGAAATATGTCTCCAAATATACATTACTTACAAGTTTCTAAAATTTATCTTTATTGATCAAAACAACAGAAACTTAGTTTTAATTAGTTATCCTAGGGCAAAATGAAATGAAATATATTTTGTAGATATAAGAAACTATTCCTGTTAAAAAAACCATCGATTCAGGCATTTTTTCCATAAAACCAAACAAAGAGCTGACATATTTAGCTCCTAAAATGATTTTTTATGTAATAAATGCCGGAATCGAACGATTTTGCTGGTTTAATCCAATTTTAAAAGGTTACGTGTCAATTTCCGATTGGAATCATGTAACCTCCCATGCCCGCTTATAAAAATCCCTAGTTCGTTAAGGGTGCATTCCGACTCCCCATTCCTAGGGGATTCTGAGTCGTCCGTGTGTGCTCTACCCTGCCCTTAGAAGTTATGAAACGCTTATTTGAAACACCCTGAATAGGGAGACCATGCCCCTCCCCCGAAATTCAGACTAAGTGTACCGAAACGGGTTAAAACCTTTTTTAAGGGTCAAATTATCAAAAAAGTTATGGGCGAGGACCCATAGGAACTCTATTAATCAAAATTTTTTAGACTAGTTCTTTAAGATACAAATAATATCCTACCTGAAAATGCTCAAAAGTTGTTTCCAAAAAGCTACATTGAACCTATAAAATGTGAACTGAAGGGGACTTAAAAAACTAATTTTGGGTCTTCTCCCCCGGTGCAAAAATCTACCTTTGGGCCTACGATGATGGCTTAATTTATTTTGAAGAATTTTTGGACCCCTCCCCAAACTCAATTTCTATATACGCGGTACAATACAACCATAACAAATGTATCATTTGCAAATGAATGAATCAAACTTAGATGTTACCCCTTTAAAGCTCTAAAAATGTTTACTTCAAATCTTTAAATATTATTAATACATTTGGTAATCTGGACCTACTAGGAAGAACTACACTGGAGTTATCTCCATAGTTTTCAAAATCCTTAGCGATCCACTAGTTTAGAAATGTAAAGGGACAATCGGTTAAAAGACACATAATTCATACTTGAATTCGGATCCTCACGGGAGCAAGAGCACTAGACCATCGCCTCATAATAACCTTTCTTTAATCTCTAGCGATGATATATTAAGCTTTCCGTTTGTCACGACAACTCGGAAACTCTAGTGCTTTGATAACTACTTCTATCTTCTATTCTATGCGATACTATTTTTTTCAGCCAAACAGTATTTCTATTGCTTTTAGTTACCTGTTAGCCCAGGTTTGGCAAAAAACCTGTTTTTTTTAAACCAAAAAAAACGGGTTTCTTTGGTTTTTTTGGTTTAAACCAGGTTTTTTTGGTTTAAACTTTAAACCAAGTTTTTTTCTAATTTTTTTTCAGAATAAGTTATTTTAGCAGTGATGTTTGAAATTGAGTTGTAAAGGAGACATTTATTTCAGGGGTTGTTTATAATTGATAAATGATTTGTTTATTTCAATTAATTAATTTGTTTTAAAAATAATTTTTGTTTTTAAAATATTCCAATTTGACTATCTAATATTATTGAGTGAATAAAAATCAGTGTTAATTTATCTTGGATAAATGTTGAAATAATCAAATTATTTATCTTAATTATAAATGGATTAATTTATGAACTTAAGAAATTTCTTTAGAAAGAGAAAATTTTATTTTTAAAATAAGAAGTAAAAGTGAAATGTAAACAACTAATGTTAATTGAAATTGGGTAATCGATTGAGATAATTAATTTGATTAATTATTAAATGGTAAAATAATAAAATTAATTACTTTAATTATATGGATGAATTAATAATCTTAAAAAATTTCTTTGGAAAGAGAAAATTTAATTTTTTAAATAAATTAAAGTGAAATGTAAGTTTGGCCAACTAATGTTAATTGAAATTGGATAAATGATTGAGATATTTAATCCGATTAAGGAAATCAACGGATTTTTATTAATTTAGTAAAAAAACCAACTGGTTTTTATTTGTTTATAAACAAACCAACTGGTTTTTAGTTTTTATCATTAAAGAAATTGACGGATTTTATTAATCTCTCTATTCTAAAAAAAAGTTTTTGGTGTAAAATATTTCCAATTAAATATTTTTAAAATATTTCCATTTTTTTAGATTACGGATAAGGTTGCAGTTATAAAGCAAGACTCTGTGAATTTTAAAACAATTGAAAACATATTTTACTGGTTTTTGATATTCAAATAGATTAAATAATGATCTTTCTACTTATAACACTAATTTAAAAAATATATTTTGGGTTATTTTTAACAATATTTATATGTTTGTTGTTTAAACGGTTTTAATTATATTTAAAACTTATGTATAATTAATTTATCTTTTATTTTTTAAATAACAAATTAATGTTTTTATATTTATCTTTGTCATTGTGGCAGTTCAGCCTTGAAAATATAAACTCGCTTTCGGAAATTTTGAACTTTTGCATTTACTTTTTACAATAAATCTTATTTTTATATCCTTTTGCAAGTATGTTTTTTAAGGTAGTAAAATTTGACACTTTATTTCATAATGCAAAAACGCAAACAACTAGATAACACGGGAGACTGTTTTAAGAATAAAGATAAAAATCGAAAATGTTGGAAGTCTCATTCGTGTCATTGCTATGAAACTGACACAACTTCGACGTTTGCTTGTTCTCATGAAGATAAATTCTAAATTTTCACGATGTTTACGATAATTACTACATTTTTCACAGCAAATCGATGAAAATCCTTACAAATTTTAAAATAGGTTGAATTCATTCCTGCTATTCTAAATTTATTCAGTGCTTCGTTATGGATCTGCGAAAAAAACATTACCTTGGGGAAATGGTAAAATAATGTTTACATTGCTCTGTTGTTAATTTTCTTGGAATTATAAGGTGACCCCCCAATTCATGTTACCATAACCATAAAGGAACTGTTAAAATTCCGCCAGTAAATATCAGCCATTTTCGAAAGAATACCCCGGATAAGTACTATTCCTGTTTTAAGAATGTTTTATATAGTGAGTAGGTGCAGTGAGCTGGGTTTTGTGAGGAATTGCGAAGCGGTCAAAAGGTGTCTGCGTCAGCAGTTAACGGGGGTTGGCTAGCGATAGCGAGCAGGGGGCGGTAGCTCCCTAGTTCAGTAAAAAAAACAACTGGTTTTTATGACTGACAAATAAGACAAATTGGTTTTATCAATTAATTAAAATCCAAGCTATCTTTTGTCAGTGAAAAACAGATAACTTTTGTGTATCTTTAGTTACTCTTTGAAATAATGTTACATTTTAAAGGAAATTAATAAATAAACTATCTCTTGCAACATATAATAAGTTTAACTTAAGCATTTAAGGTTAAGTTTAGATAGAGGGAATTCAATAATTAAAACCATTAAATTAAGAGATTTCTGATTTTTAATCCCTTTAAAATGTAAATTTTTTTATAAATCTGACCTGTTTATTTTGAAAAAAAGATTATACTTCATAACACTTTCTTTTAAAAAAATCCTGAAAATATTTTATAATTTCTAAAAAAAAACAAAAAAAACAAGTGGTTTTTTTGGTAAAAAAAAACCTTTTGGTTTACACCAAATTGGTTTAAACCGGCCAACCCTGTGTTAGCCACTAAAGGTAAAGTTTATAGAAACGTAGAAGTTTTTACATTATTATAGTTAATATTCATTTGACTATTAAAATATTAAAATGTAATTTCCATTTATCCAGAAAGTGAGTGAACTGAAATAAATTAAATTTCTGTTTAATTTGTTTGCATACATTTGCTTTTAGATGAACCATGAATACTACTTTTGAGATAAGAAATCGAATTTCAGTAATATTTGAATAAAAAAATTATCGAATAAAATTTTGAAAATAATATTTAAAACTTTTCAAAGAAAATTTTCATTTAGTATCATACAATAAATAGAAGAGTAGGTATCCTTACAGTAATGTAAATACACTTAATGCTAAAAGTAGCTCTCTTTACTGCATAAATAGAAATTTAAATCTTTCAATACCTCGGTTTTATTAACACGGTGTTTTACAAAGGATACCAGACTTTGAAAATAAATAAAAAGAAGGGATAAAAAAACGCCGTAGGTTTATTAGAAATTTAGAATATTTTATATAATTTAGAATATTTTTATTGAAATTTTAAGCTTCTTCAAACAGTTAAAATTTGATAAGTTTTCTACAAAAGTAAAAAAATAGTATTAATTAGTTAAGATAGATGAAAGGAATGGAGAGGATGAGAGAGATGAAAAGAATTGTATAAGTGAGAGTTAGAAGGATGAAGAGAATGGGGAGGACGGAGATGAAAGAGATGATATGGAGAGATGAAGATTACGTATAAAGAGGAATAGATAGAAGAAGATGGGAGAGTTAAAGATGAGAGGAAAAGAGGAGGATCGGGGATATGAGAATAAGAGGGAAGAAGAGGATGGTAGAGATGGAAATGAGAGCTAAAAAGGGATGATGAGGGGAATATAGGAAAGAAAATGGAAGAGATGAAGATAAGAGGAAATGTGGGAAGAGGAGGATGGGGGAGATGATAAAGGAATATAGGGAAGAAGAAGCTGGAGTAGATGAGAAAAGATGCATACAGGGAAGAGGATAGGGGACATAAAAATGAAAGGAACGAAAAGGAAGAGGGGGTTATGTGGAATTAAAAAAAAGTATGAGGACATTGAGGAGAAGACAGAAAAAAAGGATGAAAAGAGTAATTTATTTGATTGAATGCGCAATTTTTTATATTAGTTACCTAAGATGTTTAAAAGTACTATTTACACAATGTTCTGTCAAAATTTATTAAAATATAATGGCCAACATGTTTTTTTATTTCGAACGTATGCATTGTTTTCACTCAATGTCAAGAGAAAACAAGAGTTAATTTCGATTGATAATTCGGCCCGCGAGATCAGCCTAGACCAGAGGTAAGCCAAAGTTGACATAATTTTGCCCACATCGCCAATAAAGTTGCGCAGACTCGGATTACATCATATCCCCGTATTGGAGGACAGTGGAGTTCGCGTTCCTGTCGTTTTAATGGGTCAAGGATCCCAATCGCCCTCACCACCCAACGTTTTCACCAAACCAGCAAGACATACGGTCTAATCTCGTTAACCCTTTCAGTCCTAGCCACCCCAAACTTTCCATAGGATTCAATGATAATCTCAGGCGACTTAGGGTTAGGCAAAAAAAACATTCTATCTACAATTAACCTATCCAGTTCACTTCCTCTCAGACAAAAATAAAATCAAGATGCCTCGAGAAAACGATCCCATCTTGATAAGAACAGGAAAGGAGGCTTCATTCATAAACGCATTGGGAACAGGCCAATGGGCCCGAGGGGACTGGCGCCAAACAATCGCGTCTTAAAAAGCATTTGTTCCGTCTTTGATACCGGGGCGGTTCCAGGGGCGTAATGGAGGGCCGGGGCGCCCGTCTGGTCTCGGGGCGAGTTCGTTCCGCGGGATGGGAGAGGCCAGTGACCACTTGTTCCCGCGGATCTCTCACCTCCTCGGTTGCCGTGGCGACGGGAGGCGGGGGATCGATAGTTGTCCCAGAACGGACCGAAAAATCGCTCCGAGACCCCACCTTGGGTAACCTGTGGTCGCACAGGACACGTGTCGGGGTTAAGGATTAACGCCACTACTTCCGTGTGGTTGGTTGAAGTTGAGAGGGGTGGAGAAGACGGAGGCGACAAAACTGGAATCGGAGGTAACCGAACAGTCTTATTACG
The DNA here is from genome assembly GCA_024610705.1 of Tetragnatha versicolor. Classification (NCBI taxonomy): domain Eukaryota; kingdom Metazoa; phylum Arthropoda; class Arachnida; order Araneae; family Tetragnathidae; genus Tetragnatha; species Tetragnatha versicolor. Next base: position 28,470,243 of record JANDEH010000001.1, on the reverse strand, counting down.
ACTTGATTGAAATAGTGAAATATTTCATCCATTATAATATACAAAACGCAAGTATATTTTAGGATTTTACCAGATTGTAAAAGTAACCTCCCATTAAGACAATATTTCCTTTTCAAACTTTCTTATCCTACACTTTACCGCCTCGACACTGAATAACAAAGAGAATCACCGGAAGGAACAAATGAGAAGAATAATATAGTATGAAATAATGATGATTAAGCAAGACAGATGAAGATTAACGAGACTGTAAAGGCTCATTCGCGCTGTTTTACTTTCACTGTTCATTCTGAGTTATTCACTCCTATGATTCAGGGGGATACTTGAGGGAGTACCTAGGTCGGTGGATCCTTCAAACTCCAGTAGAACTTAGCCTCACTGGGTGAGGCCATGAGCAGAGCTGTTAACAGAACGAGTGACTGAATGTCACGGTGAGCTGAGCGCGATAGCTTGATACGAACACCCTCTTGATTCCCCCAAGTAACCTTGGTACTCATTTTATCAACCCCGGGAGGGATGAAAGGATGAGTCTGCCTTGCCCAGGAACGGGATTTGAACCCCGGGCACCGACCTGTGGCGTGGGAGCGTGAAGCGCTACCTCCACGCCACCGGGCCTTCCTGAATCACTAGTTTGCATGGAAAATTGAAGTAAAGAGTGAAACGCCGATTCACTAATTTGATTTTGGATGATTCCTCCAAAATGAACAATTCAAACAGGAGAAATAGTCTCAAAGAATTTCATTGAAAAACTGCTTTCATGATGACTGACGACGACTGCATAAGAAGTTTTGATTCTAATGGCCTAAACTTTCATTGTCTCGAGTTCATTAAACCTTAGGGTGAGTTTACATACAGCGATTAGAACGACGCGACCGTCGAAACTTTCCTTTAAATGAAGTCTTAGCTTCTATGTCTTGGCGCCTATAACCACTCGAAAGACCATATTCTACGTCAGGGGAATGGTCAACCCACGGCACGCGTGCAACAGTGGGGCACGGCAGAAGTCAAACAGTGACAAGCGAAGATATTGAAAAATTTGGGAAAGTAATGTTATTCTGGCGCCATCAATTAGGTTCCAATGCTCCCCAATCCATCTCATCTTAACTCAGTTCTAATTCTTTTTTTCATGAGCTCATCAACAATTTGGTTAAAATCTCTGAAGTTGTAATAATTTGTGCTTGTCAGAGAACTTATATGCCTGAATTACAGTGCCCTATCCAATCCTTGTTGTTGTATTTTTAAAAACAAATTTTATCGGAAAATGTGTATGATTTTTTCATGTTTTAATATTTTTCTAGATATTTTGATTTTAAATAGTCAAAAACCGTTAAAAGTCAGTTTTGAGGGGGAATTCCAAAATTTTCTTCGGGGGAGTACCCGCATCTTAATTGATATATAAACTCGAAGTTACATGATAAACAATGTTTTCTGCGTAAAATTTCCATGATCAGAATAAAATTTTCACTCTTTAACATATTTTTGGTAGAGATTAGAAAAAGTAGAAATGGCAGGCCTAATTTTTTTTCCAGATATTGGCACTCGTTCCAAAAAAGGTTGGCCACCCCTGTTCTACACATCGATGAGGAGAACAAAAGGAAATGTTCTACCTTATTCCCTTGACGTCCAGTCGCGTCGGTCAAGTCGTTGCATATAAATCCGCCCTTAAAGGTCTGGTTTTCTACTACCCTTCAAAAATAAACATACACATACATGGACGTCACAGACACAACACACATGGACTTACATACCATTTTCACGTACCCGCTTCATAACTCAATTCTGAACTGAGTGCGGCATTTTGATATCATTCATTCCCTACAAAATAAAGATAAGAATTTTGAAATTGATATGCCAGAAAAAAAATCCATTTTGGTTTAAAAAAATAATAAAAATAATAAACCTGATAAGCACAGTGAATTTGATCAATAAAGTAAGTAGGTGCTGTCTATGTTGCAATTTTTACGCCAAGATTATATTTCCTTTATACAGGCTGGATTGTTAGACAAAAATTTTTTTGAAAGGATTGCACGCTGATGACAAGGTAAATATCGCCCACATTGGACTTGGACACTAGTCTTTCAAAAAAAAAGTTTTAAGTTAACAGTTTTCGGAAAACTCTATACTCGTCCGAATGACACACTTTTAGTATCAAATTGTTGGAATCATGTGAAAATTTCTAGTACGCTTATGAAATTTTAAAATATAATTTTTAAAAATTAGAAATAGTTTTGCAGTTGGGTCATTCCATATCAAATCAACCAGAAAATCTCAATTCTCAACCTGACCTCGTCAGATTTCAATGAAACTTCCAAGAATTGTTCTCTTTTATGTTACAAGTACGAAAATGCTTTTATACTTCAATTTTTTCTGTAATTTCTTTCATATTTGTTTGAAAATTAAAAGAAAATCCAACTCTCTTTACTTTTGTATCTTAAATATTGCATAACTCCAGTTCCATAAAACAGAGAAAAATACTTCACCCCTCTTTTTAAAGACAATTTTACAAGGTTTAATTTGGTGTAACGTTTGACTAATATGCTCACAAAAAATTTTTTGATAACTTTATTCTTTAGTTAAAAAACAATGTTGGTGTTTTAAATTTTTTTTTAAACTGTAAGTATTTTTTGTAATATTATAAGGTATAATAACTGAAAAATTACATGCCATGGTATCATAAGTTATAACCAAAACAGTAAAATTATAAATTATTTAAACAAATTCAAAAAATTTATAGCATGGGCGAGAACAATTCCAAAGTTTCATTGAAATCTCAGAGGGTCAGGTAGAGTGCCTGGTTGATTTGACAAGGAATGACCAAGTTATAAAAAGAAACTCACAAAACACAATATCCATTTAATCTAAGTACGTTACCCAGCAAAAAAAATCAGCATAAAATCTTCAAAAAAGTACCCCTTTTGAAGGTTTCATGAAGTTACCTGCAGTTTTTTTGAAGGCAGTCAGATCCATGCAGGTTTTATAAAGGTAATGTGCAGTGTTTTTGAAGGCGTTGTGAAGGTTTTATGCAGCGCAATTTCCCCTTCACAAAAAATGCAGTTTTTATGCAGAATATTAAATGAAGATTTTGAACTTAATGTTTCCTTAAAGAAAAATGCAGGTTTTGTGAAGACATATTGCAGGTTTTATGCAGTGCTATTTTCCCTTCACAAAAACTGCACTTTTTCTACAGAGCAAATAATGAAGATTTAAAACTTTACTTTTCCTTCATAAAACCTTCAGTTTTCATTAATTTTATTTTGGACGAAGATTTGACGCATGCGCATTTCCAAGGGTTTGCTGGATCCGATATCCGAAATAAAGTAAGAACCTTTTTATGATTAATATAATTTTATTAATCACATAATTTAATTGATTTAATAATTAAATAAAATTAGTCAAATCAGTTTTTGTCTTTATTTTAATCATCTCGGAATAGTGAAGACGTTCTGCGCAATCGCGTTACAAAAAGATCTGTTTTATTGTGATAATGGCGGTATAAAGGAAGCAGCGTTGAAATTGGTGAGCGGAAAGTTATTTCTCTGAATTTTATGATTCCATACTTATTTCTTGGTGTAATATGATTAATATTCTTTTATATACTCATCAAAATTTGTCCATTTGTAATTGCATGCTATTTTACTTATACATTGTCAGGTATCGTATTTTAAATGACTGATTTATTTGTTGCTTTGGTACCGTGCTTTATACATTTTGCAAAGTATTATTTACAAGCTTATTGCCTTTCTGGATCAGCTTCGATAAGAGTCGACCAGCCGCCATGTTTACCCACAGCTCAAATGATGACACAGGACTAGTGATGGGCAGGTATCGATACCAAATACTTAAGTACTCGATACCTATAGGTATCGAGTGTATTCGATACCCACAAAAGTATCGATACTTTATTGGCATATTTCGTTTTAAATTTTTCAATGAAGTAATCTTTATAATACCTACTGTAGATCAAACGCAGCCTGTTTCCGTTTTCATTTTGCAACGCTCAAACCCAAATCGTTATCATCCGCGAGAGAAATTTGACGCGGCTAGGTTTTTCCCCCGACAAATCCTTCGCCTCTATCCACCTCCAGGCCCGTAGCTACGGGCCTTTTTGATGGATCGCTTTCAGTTTTTTGAATATTAGTCTGATTATGGATAGCCCTAAAAAAATTGTCCCTTCAGGTTCATTTCCCGACATTGAAAAAAAGTACTCGATACCTAAAAGTACTCGATACCTATAAGTATTCGATACCAAAGTATTCGATACCTATAAGTATTCGATACCAAAGTATTCGATACCTAAAATTATCGATTTTGCCCATCACTACACAGGACCATATAGATCTAATTTGAGCTGTGGGTAAATATGGCAGCTGGTCGACTCTTACAGCCAGCGCCTGGCTGTAATAAAACAATTACTGCTAGGCGTCCAGCACTTGCGGTTTAGGGGGAGATATCCCGATATCTCCCCCTAAACCGCAAGTGCTGGACGCCTAGCAGTAATCGTTTTATTACAGCCAGTGGAAAAGTCTACGCTGCACCTTATCGAAGCTGTGCCGTATTTCTTTTCACTTAAATCGGAGTCCTCGTAAAGCACTTGAGTGTAATCATTTGAGCAGTGGTGAAACATGGCGTCCGGTATGCATAGCGCCAAATGATCGGATCTGCCAAAATTTATACAGAGGAAACATTTGCAGGCATGAAAATCACGCGTTAATTTTGATGGCAATCGGAGAAGTTTGATGACAATGTGTATTGGTTGTCTTTATTTTCCCGATCGCATCTGCCGTTTGAAAATTTTACGAAATGGTTACATGCATTTATTAAATGTTTTGGGATAAAATTAGGCAAATACACAAGTGTTAGCAGTCAAACGTAAGCCAGGTTTGTGTCAATGATTATGTTTTGGTTCACTGTTCAATACAATAATAAGTGGCAAGTAAATTAAAATCTATTATTTTTTAGAAATAGTTGGAGCATTAACTTATTTTGCTTAAAAATTGAAATTGAATTTATTTTGCTAAAAGCTTGATTTTTCTATAAATAAGCAGAATCAAAATTTCCACCTTTGCTTTCCCGCTATAGAGTAAGCCCATTTCAGCGTATCATAACTTTATGCTTGGCCCTTTTTGGGATACGAGAATTAGGTAACATTATGAAAATCAAAGTTATTAAAATTTGTTTGTGTTTTTCAGTATGCCATCATAGGGTTTAGTGCCATTAAACTCTTACCAAACCAGGATGTTAATAAAACTCCTAAAACTAGACTAAAATATTTTAGTTAGTTGAGAAATCTTTCAATTTGAGCTAACTCTCTATATATGGATGACATTCAACTAAACTTCTTCTTCCCTAGATAATGTTTGTTGATGATTGTAGAATTTTACTGCTCTGCTGCTAAAAAAGTTGATACGGCCTAATGAGGTATTCTCACGTTTTGGGATTAAATTTTATTAAAATAGTAGATAAAAATCCATGAAGAATGACGTCTACATCATGTATTTTCGTAGCCTAGTTTCTGAGATATAAATTTTTGAAATTACGTTTTTTGTTTTGGCGCGAAAACACTTCCGAATCACAAACCATGCGCTGTGAGGTCACATCCAATAGGAGCCCGTTTTCTGATCACGTGAAAACAGAAAACACAATGGTTTTCATGCGCTGTGACGTCACATCCAATAGAAGCCCGTTTTCTGATAACGTGACTTTTCTGACGTTTTGGCAAAAATAAAATTGAATTTAAAATTATTTAAACGCATTTTTGAACTTAAAAATCAGAAATTTGGGAGTTTTAGACCATAATGTATCGAAAAAGTATAAAATCAAGCAAATCCCTCACTCATGCAAATACCTCATTAACATTTGATACGAAAAATTTTTTAAAATTCAAAAAATCAATAAATGTTTTTTTTATTCATGCGTATGTTACATTTTATTATGTTGATTTTTCATACCAGATGGCTGATTTTTGTTGTTGTTGATGGATGCAGTTTAACCGTACCCAACATAAAAATAGTAAAATATCCTTTTCAGAAATCCAAGATAAATCAGCATAAAACCTTCAAAAACAACACTGCAGGTTTTCTGAATGAAATTCGGACAACTTAACTGCAGGAAAAATGCAGTCAAAGAAATCAGCATGAAACCTTCAAAAAACCTGCAGGTTTTCTGCATGAAATTCGGACAACTTAACTGCAGAAAACCTGCAGTCAAAGAAATCAGCATGAAACCTTCAAAATTATCTGAAGGTTTTCTGCATGAAATTCGGACAAATTAACTGCAGGAAACCTGCAGTCAAAAAAATCAGCATAAACCTTTAAAAAAATCAGCATGAAACCTTCAAAAAACCTGCAGGTTTTCTGCATGAAATTCGGACAACCTAACTGCAGGTAACCTGCAGTCAAAATCTACAGGTTTCTTGCAGGTTTATTTGTCCGAATTCCCTGCAGGAAACCTGCAGGTTTTTTTTGAAGGTTTCATGCTGATTTTTTTTGCTGGGTATTTAATTACAAAGTAAGTACAGAAGCATCCGGTTGACCAGTCGTTTCTCTCTACAGGGTGTCCCATAAATAATGGGTCACACTTCTAGGGGGGATAGTAGACACCTAGACGAGTCAGAATCACATAGGATTTGGGGGTCCCAGATCAAATCCCAGGGAGTTAAAAATGGAGCGACACCCCAAAAAAATTATTGAAAAATTCAATTTGTAGAAGAACTACTATTGGTAAAAATTTAATTATGGTATCAAAAATTGGGGTTTAATATGATCTTTCAAATTATATCCCAAAACTTTTCACTTTAAAATTTGCTTTATCTCTCTATTCTAAAAAAAAGTTTTTAGTGAACGGTTTCCAGAGAAAGGCTTTTTAATTACTGAACCGAATGACACATATATGGTATCAAAATGTCCGGATTCCTTCCGGATTTCCGAGTAAGCCCTTCGATTTTTCAAAAAAATTCTCAATTTTAAAATATTTCCATTTTTTAAGATAACGGATAAGGTCGCAGTTACAAAGCAAGTACTGTCATTCAAATTATTATGCATCCAATCACAACGACCGATTGACGCTATATTTTAAGATGAAACATGTTTATCACCTTTTAAAAAAAGTACTTTCTTGATGAATTATCACTCAAAGAGTGATAAAAACAAATTCTAAAAACTTACATGAACGCCATTTCATACTAAAATTTCACAGTTTTTGTCCAATATTTATAATTTTTAGTCTGATTTTATCGAAATTAATTGTAAACATAGAGTGATGTTTTGTCTCTTTTTATTTTCGATTGCTTAAACGGTATTGTCTGGGTTAACAAGTCTGGGTTTAAAAAAATATGAATGATAAACACTAGGCATATTATACTAACGAGTTATATTAAAATACCGGGTTTTTGTTTGGTTCGAATATTGATAAACAATTAGAAATAGTTATTTTTATATAATCATAGATTAAAAATAATTAAGATGAATATTTTTAAAAACATTTCGTTTAAATTTTTGATAAGTTTGAGTTAATATATATTGAAACTTTAAAGGGAGCTTTATTCATGGAGGGGATTTGGGAAGTATATTCGGAAAGTTGGTTGACGTTTTTTTTGTAAATTGTTTTGTAAAGTGTATTAAGTTCGGCGAGTTAGAATTTGTGGGAATTGCGAAGCAATTCCAAAAGGTCCTGCGTTAGCAGTTTACGGGGGTTGGCGAGCGATAGCGAGCAGGGGGCGGTAGCTCCCTAGTTGTGAAAAAAATTAAAAAACAACAAACAAATTTGAAAATTCTGCCAAAACCTCATTTTGTATTTCGAAATTCTTTCTTTTGATTTTATAATCTGAAAGATCATAGTCGTAAACCCTTAAGTCCAAAGTTTCACGTAAAAACCATCAATATTAAACGCTTGAGATCCTGTTAAAGTTCGTTTTTTGCGTGCGAAAACTGGTTTCCTATAGCCGTTTCCAAAACGGCAGTTAGCGGACCCAAAAAACGGACTTAAACCATGCTTTAACAGGCTCTCAAGCATTTAATATTGATGGTTTTTACGTGACACTTTGGACTTAAGGGTTTTCGACTATGATCTTTCAGATTATTAAATCGAAGGAAAGGATTTCGAAATACAAAATGAGGTTTTGGCAGAATTTTCACATTTTTTTGTGGTTTTTTAACTTTTTTCATAATAAAACAAATTGTAAAGTGAAAACTTATTAGATAATTATAAAGATCATATTAAACCACAATTTTTGAGACCATTTTTAAATTTTTACCAATAGTAGTTCTTGTACAAATTGAATTTTTCAATAATTTTTTTGGGGTGTCGCTGTGATTCTGACTCGTCTAGGTGTCTACTATCCCCCCTAGAAGTGTGGCCCATTATTTATGGGACACCCTGTATATTAAAAAAAAGTAACAGTGACCGCCGTCACCGCCGCCGCTGATTTTGAAAATTTTATTTTTGAACAATTTGAACTATCACTACGCAAAAACCATTTGAAGGAATATTATGAAATTTTGACCATTGGTAGACAAATTTATGAGGGTCATTTCAGTTTCCAAACCTAATTAATTAGATAATTAGCTCTGGCGTTATTTAATGTCAAAGTCGAACATTATTTTTTTCGGCTGCGAGTTCGCCCCCAGCAAAATCTATTTACAGCAGAAACATGATTTTTTGCAGACACATACTCTTAGGTATGAAGTTTTGCACCTCGTCAATTTGTCATGTTATGAGTGCCTAGTAAAAATAACAAAAAAAATTAATTCGAAACTTAGAGTGAGTTCACAAGGAGCGCAAATGGGACGTCGCGTCGTGGAAAAAATTATGCAAACATACGAGACTCCTCTCTCTCCCTAAGGCCACGGTCACCCTGAGCGCAGGATCAGGCGTATCTCCCTCGTATGGTTAAGTGAGGTCGATTAGCGATCAAAAGAGTGGGGTAGAGATCGGGGAGATACGCCTGATCCTGCGCTCAGGGTGACCGTGGCCTTAGGGAGAGGTCACCGTAAGCGCAAGAACGGGCGTATCTAGTTGGGCAGATCTTATCGGCAGGGTATATCTACCCCACTCAATTAGCGAACAAAAGAGTCCCCGCTTTAGGGGAAATATCCGCTGCTGATTAGATTTGCTCAACCAGATACGCCCGGTCTTGCGCCCACGGTGACGTTGGCCAGAATGTAAGGCCAACGTCCCGTGTATCACCAGGCGTATCTTATCGCTCTCCACACCTCTTTGTGTGGTTAGGTGAGGTCAATTAGCAAACAAAAGAGGGGGGTAGATATCCACTGTCTGATAAGCAACGCCTGGTGATACGCCCGGTCTTGAGCTCACGATGACCGCTCCCTATCCAATGGCACCCCCTGTTTACATTTTGACCCCACTACCATCTCTGAAACCGCTGAAAGTTCGTGAAGTAAAAAGTGAAGTTTTGTGTGACAGCCAACATCATAAACCTGAGGTTATTAGAAAGCCATAGTCCGCTGAGTCAGTTTACAAAGAAATACGCATGACACCACACAGAGACAAAAGGCACCTGGATTACGCAATGATTTCCTGGCAAGCCAGATGTATAAATAGTGCTGTACAAACATAAATACCCTAAACACAAGTAATTTAATTTTCCACTCGTGGGCGATGATTGAAAATGGTTTTCTGAACTTTTTTTACTTTTGCAAGATATAGGAAAAAATTTTTTGACTAATATACAACCGCATGATATTATAATGTAAGAGTTGACTATATTTATGATTAATCAAAATTAATTAATCGTAATTTTAATTATCATTATAATAATATCTTCATTATAATTAAGATCGTTGCAACCAGCTTTATGCCAAATAAATGTTTCTTCTTATTATTGGTCTTTCCCCGAACCGAACTAATGTATAACTTTTTCAATATTGGTTGGATGGAAACATAATAATATACATGACTTCTAAACTTAAATATTTTTTAACATTATTAAACTTGTGTTTGGCACGGAATGTCCGATATAGGGACTTAGCGCCATAAAACCCAAAACAACCAATCAACCCGGACTATTACTATTTTTCAACTACTACTGATGAAACGGAGATGGGCACCACCTAATAGGCTGCTATTCCTGGGCAGAGTTTAAATTTGTGTGATTTGATCCTCCATTGTTCTATTTTCATCCAACACAAGATAATTTTGCATAAAAAAGTTCTTTCTTTTAGATAGATAGAAGTGCTCCTAAACATCGCATTTCATCCATTCCAAACTAATATTTTAAGGGGTCCCCCGCCCCCCTTAACGTAGTTGGTGGCCCCAGTTATGAGGGTAATTCTTCATCACCTACCATCACACTTCTGTGGAATTATGAAACCCCCTGCACACCATGCCATGAGCCCCTACCTTTTGGAGGAGAGTCGTCTTTGTCAAAGAATGACGTCACACAACAAAAGGGCCTCAAGAAGGGAAGGGAGGGTTCAAAGACTACCTCAGAGCAGAGTTTCGCAAAAGCATTCCGATTTTTATTGGGATGACATAAAATCTTCACCCCCCCCCTTTATTTCCTTTAGAGAGGGAGGGAAGGGAACTTCTATTTACCTTGTCAGATTTCAGCCCCACCTTGGCGATATTTATGGAAAACCGAGGCCACCTGTTGCCTTGCAATGCAACCACCATGAAATCTCAAAATGTCCCAAGCCGTACGCTATATTTTACGATATTGGGTAATCTTGGTCTCACATTTTTCTCGAAATATAACAAGTAAGTATGTATAAAGGGGGCTTACAAGGAGCAATCCTGTTCGGATTTAACCCAATAAGTCTGAAAATCAGTGGAAACACAACTTTTTTAAGGTCAAATATCAAAAACTTTCTGGGGGAGGACCCCTAAACCCCACTCGGAAATTTTGATGTAAGTATACTTTTTTCCCTTTAAATTTTGCGGCTTTCAAGAGGCAGTCGTGACAATAGTCACTAGAGTTTACAAACATAAATACCCAAAACGCTAACCTATGGGTTCCAAAATGAGATATAACACTACTTTTAAGGGTCAAATTTTGAAACAATTGTCTGGGGGAAGACCCCCACCTCCCTTTTCCAAACTTTTGACCTCTTATACGCTGTTCATTAAACAAAAGTAGTTAAAAATACTGTCAAAAAATCGGTCATTGAAGTTGTATGATGAGCGTTATTAAGTATTATGGAGCGTTTTTGATAATGTTTCAGGCGCCAATTCCAAATGAACAGACGATAAATTGTTTTATCATTGAAAATTCTGCGCCTCACAAGGTGTGTCACTTTTTGGGTGTGACCCCAATGGAAAAGCCGAACAGAGGGTCCAAAAAGCTATTTTCAAATCCCCGTCTTATGGAAGATGGCAGCACTGCAAATGTCAATCATAGCTTTGATTGATAGTTGGGTAGGCAATGCAGTACCACTTAGGTGGTCACCAGCTGTGAATGTGACGTGTATATTCAAGGGAACGTTCTCTATTAGACGATCAATCTTCTTTTTCTCCGCCTCTCGTGACGTCCTCCAGGGGAACCATAGAAATAATGTTAAGACAAAACTCCCCCTCATAAATAAAATTTAGTTTGTATGTGTAACTACCGTTCATACCTCAGGGTTAATTATATTTGTTGATTTGAAAAATTAGATGGTCTTTCTCACAGAGAAAAATCTAAACAGAGGGTCCAAAACGATATACTCCAAAGTTGAATGGATATGAGGGCGCAACGAGGAACTATAAATGATTGACAGAGAGATGGGCAGTACATTTTGGCGACCAAACCTGTGATTGGCTGTCACTCAATCTTCTATTTTCGAAGGAGAAGGAAAAAGTTTTTCTCAACCAATCAGGCTTTTTCCTCCCGCCTCTCGTGACGTGGATGCGATCGCAGCGCCAAAATAGCCCCACATTCATCCAACTTTTCTATTTCTATTAGCGCCTATGGCGACGGACTCTGTTCTAGTACTCTGTGGTCTTTCTGCGTGATGAATAAGGGGTTGTGCGAGCGAATGAGTATGCGGAACGAGTAGCAGTGCCTCACTTCCTTGGCTCCTATCCACAGGTGCCCGCTGGGTAACTCTGAGTAGGTAATTGACTTCTTAAATCATGGGTCACCAATGATTGTGCGCAGACCTGCCCATTGGTTAAAAAATGTTTGTTTATTTGCAAAATGTTATGTCGCAATTTGTTTCCCTCCCCTCTGAGCGTGATATAATTTGTGGACAGCCCCTGTGGTAAGAAAACTTTTAATCAATTCTCTAAACAAGAACCAGACGATCTTTTCAAGTGATAACCTTTTCACGATTCTAATAGCACCGATAGACGTATTAAACTACAATCGAATGCCTGCCTGTTCGAGTTTGTTATTTGGATATGATTGCAGAACGCCTTATGCTTTGACTGTTATTTATCTTTAAACATGCCTAAGATAGTCGTCATTTCGTCGTAACTCTTTGTTGACAAGTCTTTGGTTGAATATGAATGCATTTATCGTATATACTACACTTTTGTAAAACGAGATAGTCCATGCCATACGACGCAAGGAGTAAGTTATATGTTTATTTTGTTTTTCAAAAATTGATAGTTTAATCGCACCATACAAGATAAGTTTCATATCATATTAACGGAAAGGAACAAGCCCTTTAATAAATTTAACATCGATCACAGATATGTGTCGTTTAAGTGGGATTAAAAAAGCATAAAATACAAAATAATAATTACTAATTAGATCATGTAAAAAAGTTGACACTTTTTTTAAAATAACTTTTAAATAGCTCACTCTCTCTGAAATAAAATTTACAGCTCCCACCCCATCCCGTCAGATTTTTTAGTTTCGGTCAATTATATCCATTTGTCACATAGAACTGTTGTGAAGATGTCCCCATTGACCTACTTTGCATCATTTGCACATTTTTTTTCTGCCGGAGCGAGCTTAGTGAAAGTTACGGACCTTTACTCACTACCTTAGAACCTTAACAATAATTAACCCAAATAAGAAAACTGGAATATTTCAGAAAAAAAAATCCTTTTTTACTTCAAAAAAATCATCGGTTCTAATTACTTTTGTATGCCGATGTAGAAGTCTAAAAAATAAGAAAAAAGTATTCCAACAATATTTTAAATTTGACTTAAGTATATCGAATAAAAACTCACGACTCGAAACGGTGGTGGATTACCTTTAAAATTCACGATACCCGTTTGTTTTTACATTATTCACTTATTGTTTTAGAATTTGTATATACTATGACTTAAAATTGCTTTCTTTTATTGTTAAGTATCAAAAAAATTAATAATTAAGAAAAAATGGAAAAATTTAACTTTTCTAAACTTATTTCCTAATATGTACAATAAAAATGATGCTTCCGATTAAAATCTTTATGGAAAACACTGCACTTAACTATAAACCATTATGGTAAAGTAAAGAGCGAGTTAAGTAACCAATTTATTTTCAATGTAAACTTTTATTTACAACCACTGGCGTATATAGAAATTTATTTCGGGAGGGGCCCGAAATTGTTTCCCAGCCCCTCTCATGTATATTTAACTTTTTTTCAGTATATTCTTAGGCAGAATTTGCAACTTAAAGAACTTAATATTAAAAAGGTATGATGTATTAAGTTGCAATTAAAAAAGGGGGGTCTGGGGGTCCTCCCCCAGAAAATTTTTGGAAATTAGACTCTAAAAACCAGGTTTTTAACTAATTTTGGTACCCCTAGTTAGAATTTCGGATATAAATTTTCAGGTAAAATTTGATGAATTTAATGAAAAAGTTATAAATAATATAGTTTTAAGTACAGAAGGGGATATATGGGGGTCATCCCCCAGAAAAATTTTGGAGATTAGATCCTAAAAACAGGATTTCAACTTGGTTTTGATACACTTTCCGAATTTCAGACATACATTCTCAGGTAGGTTTTGAACTTTTTGTAAAAACGATTTGAATAATAAAATTCCAAGCACTCTATAGGGGGGTTTGGGGGTCCTCCCCCAGAAAATTTTTCAAAATTTGACCCTAAAAAACAGGGTTTTAACTTGTTTTGGTACACCAAGTCAGAATTTCGGGGGGGGGCCAGGGCCCCTTCGGCCCCCCCTTATATACGCCACTGTTTACAACCATAGAGGAGATTTAACTGTTAAATCTCCCCTGTTTACAACTGTAACAAAAATGATTGATAACTTCTACTAATCGTAACCATAAGATTTAAAAAAAAAAGATTGGTAAAAAGTTACATACCATACATATCAGACGCATATCATAGGAGAACCAGATAATCCAAATCGTACTAGTATCCATAAGCCATTGCTTATGAATGAATGCACATTGGCAACTCCCGCCGATCCTTCCCCGTGAGCGGAAGTAAACAACCTCGTAAATTTCTTATTCCAAGGGGTTTGTGTAGGGGGAGTTGGATCAGAGATCATGGGAATTTTTTTTTCATCGTGGATCGTGACATAGCTCCCGCTCTACTGCCGGGGCAGAGGTAGACTCACTCAGTTTTTCTCACCTGCCCAACTGCACATCTTTCTTGCACTCATTCCAACCATCCAACATAGGAAAGTTTCTATGAAAAAACCCAAGTCATATTTTGAACTTTTTTTGAGAGAGATAACCTAGAAAAACTTGAATGAACTGGTGCATCCCGAAAATAATGTGTTTGTTTTCGCCTTTTTTTCCAGATGCAGGGTGTTTCGACAAGTCCAGCCAAACTATGCACAAAAAAAGATTCCTTGCATGGAGTGGATAAATTTTGTCCACAGAACTGTACCTTTACGACGACTTTTGAAAAGTGTGACGTCCGATAAAAACTTAATTATTCCATTCCACGATGAGCGTATGCAGGAGCAATGGATATTTTAGCATTCAGTGAGCAAACATATCCAAGTAACCATTTTCACGTTTTCCACAAACCTCCTTCCAATGTGCCTTCATACTTTTATATCTATTTTAATCTTCACGCGAAGAACCTGGCAGTGCAGTATAAGGGCTACGTAAGACTATTGCATGTTGCATGCAACCATCGATATTATAGTTCAAAAAGCGTCCCGGGGCAAGTAGAAGTTGGTTGGTTGGTTGGTTGGTGGGATTTTATGGCGCAAGAGCCATATTTGGCCATTCCGCGCCAAACACAAGACATATACTTTATTCCAAATCAAGTAGAAGTTGGATATTGGCAGACAAAACATAGAGGAGGAGCTCTTGGTGTGGTTTGGGGGTTAGCCTCCAAATATGTAAATAATGTGAATCAAACAGAATAACCAAATTTCGAGTATGTTATTCGAGGTTGATAACAAAATAGCTGTATCCCTAGATCTTTATGCAGGTTGGTATTTTCACTCTTAGCCCGAGTATTTCGTGTTCGAAAAAAACCTCAATCACAAATATCACATCCAATCGCTACGAGCATTACCGACCCGTTCGATGCCATGCGGCTTCAGTACTAGTGGGTAGTTAATTGCATTGTCATGGGTCAACTCAGTCTTTCATAATACCCAGGTCGATAAAATGAACACCAAGCTCGCTTTAGGAATCAACTGGAAGTCAAGCGTCGGTCTGGACACAAGTAATTAGCACCCAAGGCCTGAAGGCTAATGAAATGGAGATGCCTGAGAGGCCACTTATTCTGGGCAGAATTTGATTTGATTGAATCACTGTAAGAGTAGAGTTGACACGTGGACGACCTTCAAAATGTTCCAGACACTCGTTTCTCATGAACAGCAGTTTCAACAGGTCTATAAAAAATTATTTTTAAAAAGGGTTTCCTGTTTTATTTCCGGAAGCCCAGTGGCAGTGCATCGCGCTTCCACGCCACAGGTCCGGGGTTCAAATCCCGGGCTGGGCAGGGTCCACTCAGCCTTTCATCCCTTCAGTGGGTCGATTAACTGAGGACCAAGCATGCTTGGGAACTAAACACTGGGGGTCTCGCGTTGTGCTGACCACCTAACCGGGACATTTGCCTAGCACCCCAGGCCCCACGGTCACGAAAACGAAGATGGGCATCGTAGGCCTTGGCCCACTAGGGCTGTTGCGCCGATGGTTTAGTTAGTTTAGTTTTATTTCCATTTACCTGGCAAAACGTGGTAACAACTGCAAAAAAAAGACTTAACTCAACTTACCAAGAATCAAACAGCCGGTAAAAATGGTTCACAAAACTTGAAAAACACGCATTTTAAGAATTTTATTCACTTTTTAAACTCGAATATATACAACTTTATTTGCGTTCATGCTGCTGCTGCTACAAGTTCACACTACACTCAAACCACACTGAACAGTCTGCAAGAACTGGAATGAAGAGAGAGGGATGGAAAGCACTGTCCTTGCCCATCGACACGAACCAGCTGACAGAGAGGGAATTTCTGCGAATACTATTGAAAGTGAAGTGATAAAGTAAGCAGGTGGGTTCACCCTTTGTAGTTTTGTTGGATAACGAGATGTTCGGTGGGAGGGGGTGGGAACCCCCAGGACAGCAAAAGGGCCGCCAAGGGGTCAAGTGAATGGGACAGTGAGCAATAAATCAATCAGTTTCGTCACCTCCGTTCACGCTTCGTCGGTTTCTTGACCGAGTATCTGATAAGATGCCACTTAATTAAAGTATCTTCCCATGTCCTTTCTCTCTTCAAGGTCGAGAAAGTAACAGAATTTGAGCCAGGGGTCTGAGCAAAAAGGGTTTCTTTCTCTTTTAACAAAATCTAAACCGTATGTGTGTATTTTTAGTGACATAGATTTAACGCTAGAAGGTCTGGATGTGTCATTTCGACAGCTATTTTCAAATATGTTTGAGTGACACACTTTTGCTTTTGTGACTTTCGATACCTTATGCTTCTGTTTGCGTCATCCAAATTTCGTTCATTTTTTTAACGATAAGTTCCGGAGGCCACTAGCGGATCCAGAGGGGCTAGGGGGCTGAAGGCCCCCAAAATGAAAAGTTTCACACCAAAGCATTTTTTTCACCAAAATGAGTTAAACCCTGTTATTTAGGGTCAAATTTTCTGGGGGAGGATCCCTAGACCCTCTTGGTACTTTTGTAACTATTATTACAACTTTATATTATATTAAGTTCGTAAAAACGCAAAACTTCTACCATATAATCTATCCCCGATAATATAACGGGGGTTTTTACTTAAATTTTCAAAACATTTCTGGGAGAGGACCCCCAGACCCCTCTTTTAGTAGTTGGAGCAGGATAATTCACTACCTTTTCCATATTAAGATAATCAAGAAGATTCAATTGGATTATGAAAATTCTTAGAATATTTTTTTGGTTTGGACAGCTTTAACGATCAATAAATTATTATTCCCATAAATTCATGTCCATCAATTCACTAAAAGTTGGAAGAACTAAAGTCATTTTGCATTTTGCTCAACTGCTCTTGCTTTTTATGTGAGAAAAAGTGAAATTATCTAACCATTCCTTCAAAATACTACTTTAGATGGGCATTTAAATGGTTGATTCTATGATTATCCATAGTTGATTCATAGAAACGACCTCTTAGATGTAGTTTTGGGTTCATAATTTAGTTTTTAGGGTTGTTTGGAATGTGTGTGATGAATGAAAATTTTATTAGTAAAGAAATTCCGTTGAAGCAGAGTATTTTATAGTACGAGTTTTTATCGTAAATGAAAATAGTACATACTAGGATTTGCAATGTATAAGTGGAATCATGAGACGTTGACGAGTGCAGGTAAGAATTTCGTACACTATAGGCCAGTGTTTCCCAACGAGGGGCGCACGCCCCACCGGGGGCAATTTGAAAACTTTCAACTAAATTGCCCCCCAGATGGAGCACGAGACACCAGTTTTTAATCAATTTCTCTGTAGGACTTTGGAAAAAAATTCAGATGGGACATAGAAAATTTTTAAAGGCTTTGGTGGGGCAAGGACCGAAAAAGATT
This sequence comes from Tetragnatha versicolor, assembly GCA_024610705.1. Taxonomy (NCBI): domain Eukaryota; kingdom Metazoa; phylum Arthropoda; class Arachnida; order Araneae; family Tetragnathidae; genus Tetragnatha; species Tetragnatha versicolor. The sequence goes on along the minus strand of JANDEH010000001.1, from coordinate 28,452,395 downwards.
GGGAAACACTGCTAGACAGAGATAGAACGTATGTTTGTGTTGCACATAAGAAGAAAACTATTTAAATAACTGGTAGACATCTATTCATATTTAAAAAGGAGAGAAAATTTGGAGGATCTAAGATTCTGAGGTACGCAGTTGTGTTGACGTCATAAAAACGTCCAGGATCAAAATGCAAAGTATGCATAATTTTAAGTTCCAGATATATGCAACAATCATAAAAAGTAAGAGTGTGAAATAGGTTTTTTATGCGCGCCGGTTGAAAATTTTCTGAAACAGTAGCAATTGTAACTTTTTAAGGGACAATTCAAATATTACGCAAGAATGGTTTGATTATAAGTTAATCTTTACATTGAATTTTCAAATTAAATTACTTTTGCAAGAAACTAGACACTTTAGAAAATACAGTGTCGAAAAAGCCGTCTTTCTTGTGTGCAAAAGTAAGCACATAGTAACCTCCCTCTTCTCCATTAGGTGCCTCCTGCTTACGAAATATATTTGAACACCCCTATAGAAAGAAATTTAGGAGCTTATTAATTGATGATGAGATGATAAGTTCCCTGGTGGCAGACATCCACCTCTAGAACGGTGAAAAAGGCATTTGAAGTGGATACCGCCTTCGCCAAGGTAGTGAGTGACAAACAAGATGTAGCGGGGGCTCTGAGCGGGGGAGGCCGAAATTCTTCAGGGGAGCGTCTGCCCTTTGCTTGCCCCTGCTCTCAGTATGTTTGTTTGGTATGTTTATGAAGAGGGTGCAAAGGTCTGCAATCTCTACTTCCTTTCAACTTAAACCTGATCATCTGACTGTGTCGGTAATTTCTGCGGCACTGAGGTCTCCTGGACATCCCACGCCTCGAAGTCTAACGTTAAGGGCTCTTTTATAGTGGATCTGGATTTTGGCTGATCTGACAGGCTATCAATCACTTGACCCCGCAACTGCTCGGCACGCGTTCCCCCTCCTGGCCTCTCAAATGCAAGACAGAGGGGATGAGGTAGTTAAGTATCATGTTTCACCCCCTTGTCAATCGAGTAAACAACCCCGTTATCTTCTATTACGAACGCTAGAGAAGGAAGCGTGTCGGGTTCAGTGATTTATAGTTTTCCAGTTTCAGCCGAATTCAGCTGGGAGTATAAAAGAGCCCTAATAGCTGTCCATAAGCTTTCATTAGGGCCTCTACATACTCCCAGCTGAATTCCGCTGGAACTGGAAAACTATAAATCACTGAACCCGACACGCTTCCTTCTCTAGCGTTCCCAATAGAAGATACCAGGGTTGTTTACTCGATTGACAAGGGGGTGAAACATGATACTTAACTATCTCATCCCCCTGTCTTGCATGGACGAGGCCAGGAGGGGGAACGCGTGCCAAGCAGGTGCTGGGTCAAGTGATTGATAGCCTGTCAGATCAGCCAAAATCCAGATCCACTATAAAAGAGCCCTTAAGAGCATCTACCCACACATCGTTAACACTTGTCAAGCATTGCAGTTAAAGAGATCGGGACCACCGTGTTATGTCAGTCAACACAATCTGCCCTCAAAAGCATAAAATTAGCACCCAAAACCAGTACGGGCCACGGACTTTGCATTGCTTCCGCAAAGAATTATCATTAAAATTTAATAAGGGCGTTTTAATTTACTTACAATTGCTGTATTTCCGTTCAATAACGTTGATTTTTGAATGAACAAGATGGAGTTATCCAACCCCGAAACTTCTGTTTCTATCTCGCGAAGAATTAATGATAGAGCGAAATACTTTTTGCAAACAACATTTGTAATTTTTATTTCTCAGAGATATAAAAGTTAAACATTCTAAATTACCAGTTGATTAAATATCATTGTAAATAACTACTATAACGTACGAGCATATTATGATCACATCAGGCACGAACCCAAGGGGAGGAGCTTCAGAGGTAAAATAATTTTTATATTTTGAACAAAAATTTCTTTATTAATTAAAACCGAATATCCTTATTTTTATTTAAAAAGGAATCCATGGGAATTCAAAGAAGAAATCTTAAATCTTCCAGAAATAGCTATTTTACGCGGTGTTAAGAATAGGCTCTTTGACCCTCTACTCAGGTGTCGCCCAGGGGCGTTAGGGAGAAGATGGAAGCGTATCGATTTTGCACTTGGTATATCGCAATCTGTGTCATCGATTGACAAGAGGGTCTTTTACCCGAAGGAAGCCACCGGAATAACTTTTCCTTTCCTAGCACAACGACAACGTAGAGAAACGGGATATTTTTAAAAGGGTATCAGATATCCTCATTAAATGCTCTCGCCGCCAAACAAGCTTTTAAACAGAACGAACACTTTTAGTTTTTATTAATTTTGGGCAGTTTATTTATTTTAGTAAAGGTTGAAGCCAGAGGAGGGGAAGGGCAGAACAGCGTTCATCAAAATATTCGGTCCTGACAATTTCCGATCAAAGGAAAATTTTTAGCAGGTAATTTAAACACAGAAATGATATAATTTTTTAAAATGAAAATGTTAGCGATGAGCTCTGATTTAAGATGCCAAAAATTTCTTTCCTCTTAATTTACCAAAACTCCAAACTTAAAGTTAATATAATGGATCCGAATATTGACAAGTTTTAAAATTGCATTCTTTGGTATATAATAAGTCAAGGTTAAAAAAATCTTTCTAGGTTGGAAACATTTGGTTGGTTGGTTGTTTATCCCGTGGTTTCCATTTTGAATGTCGGAGTTCTAAAACGTCCAACGAAATTATTAAGGAGTTATGAACTAAGTGCGCTCTTATAATTCTTAACCTTTATATTCTACAAGAGTCCGGGAACTAAAATAGGCCATTTACACGCCGATGTGCCCCTGTTGCACCAATCAATCTCATGGGTTTTAAATACGAGAGCTTTGACCCGCAGGGGCGTAGCCAAGGGGGAGCCCGGGTGCGCCGTTACAGAACATTTCTTAATAATCTCCAAAATCATAATTAATAGCGTGGATTAGTGACCTTGAACACATTAATTATGATTTTGGAGATTATTAAGAAAAGCTCTGTAACGGCGAGGGAAATAGAATATGCAGCCCGCGTCGCCCCCCCAGAGCTATGGGCCAGACCAAAATAATTTTGACACCATTATAAGTTGAAGGGTTGGCAATGGAAAACTGTGATATAAAAACCGGACTCGAAAGTTGTGAACGATATTTGAATCATCGGAGCACAAAAATGTTTACGAAATTTAAAAGGAGTGTTTAGCCAAGTACACCTCAATGGCGACTCCCTTCATGTTTCATTCCATAAAATGCTAAATATAACTGCGGTTGCTATGAGCATTGAACAACCGAATATAGTTACTATTAGAAAGATTGTACTCAAATTCTCATATTGCTTATTCAATGCACCATATTCTACCCTACCAGATTCAAAAACTGAACATGGAATGCCTCAGACTCCCCTTTCAAAAATGGAGCTACTGATAATTTACAGAAAAATGTTTACTTTGTTTTTTTGACGGCCTTTGTGACTTCTTGATACCTTGATATCCCCGAAAGATTTCGTAAAAAATTTTTCGGTCCGCCCTTGTGGGTATTGGAATATTAAAAGTTCTTGTGTGGATCATTGCTGGAAAAATAACACTTGTTTTAATGAGCAGCATCTTATTCCAATGTGCGCGCAACTAAGCAATAGCACGCAAATCAAAGCTATTAATAAATCAGCATAGCGGGAGATCATCGAATTTCCATCCGGGATCGCTCCGTCCTTCAGCTGAAAAAAAATAATTCAACAAGCCTCCTAATGGTAAGAAAAAGTTGTAATAGTCAACAGGCGCATTTAAAAAGTAAATGCTTCCATGAACTTGAAATTTAACTGCTAATTTGGTAATTAATATCTAATAAAAATTTATAATTCTTAATTAAAATAAGAATTTAGGTTGAATTTTTTTTCCTTCTACTTTTCGATCAAATTTTGGTTAAACCACCTATTATCTCTGGCCTATTTGGCGAGGAGTCTTCTGCAGTAATATCAGAAGATGGTAGTACAAAAACATTTTTCCAGGATCAAATAGGAAAATGAAATGGGAATGGAAAATGAAGGGAGCTGTAGCACAGAGCGGCATACACCTTAAATACATTGTTGTTGTTGTGTGCCACTTGGAATACCCAAGCTCCACAAGGGTTCAAGGCAAAGGGGGTGCGGCTCCTGAGAAAGTGAGGCCCATAAATGGCAGGACTTAAATACATTAGCATAAATCATCTTAAATACATTAGCATAAATCAGTTAACTACCCAAAATGTAAAATGTTAAATTATTGACAACTCAGCTCAAATGTTTTTATAGATAATCGATTGTCTATGAAAATCATCTAAATGGCAGGAAACTTCTAATTTATAAAAATTAAAAACACATTTATGACTAAATCATAAAGCTTCATCCTCAAAAATATTTTAAGCTGCACGGTCGACGGCATAATACGCAAGAACCGTTAAATAAGCAAAATCCCACCCTTGAAACCGGGTGATTTATTAAGTTGATATATTTTTTAGCTGTTAAGTTAACAATCCATCCAACCGAATTGTTAAGAGGGGGGTGAATGATAATAAAGTACTTCAGCGCTAAAATATCCAAATAAATTCACTTATTAAAAAGATACAAATATATGCACTTTAAGATCTTCTAAAAAAAGAAAAAGTTATTAGAACTGATTTGAAATGACATTAACGTGAAACATAATGTAGTATTAAAAAAATCCAAAATAAGAAACTCAGAACAAACCTGAAAAAAATTTGTTTTTATGTAAGATTTATTTTCACCACTAAAAAGCAATCCGACACATTACAGTCAAAAGAAAAAAATTAATCCGTCAAATATGTACTATACAAAATTATATTTTTGTATGATACATTGCATTGATGTAAAATAACAAAATTATCAAGTTATATTTCAATGTTGACAATATCAAATAAACAATCCATTCGTAACAAAACTTGGCGGGAAACGTTTTAGTTACAAAAACAGCGAGAGCTAGCACGTGCGCCGGCGACTTTCATCAAAACAAAAATCGTCTGCAGAAGAACGATTAAATTCAGACGGATCTCCATTTCCCTTTTTTTTATAAAGTCCACGCTGCACGAAAGGAGGACAATGTCAGTTGTACACAGCAACGATAGAATAAATCCGAAATAGAAATCCATGATGTAATGATCATCAACGAAAACGAAAACAACGAGAAAAAAAATCCATTCACTTACCGCTATCACTGTTGATAGTTGCGGATCCACTCCTCTCTCTCCCCCCTCAACTCGGCGTGGGCAAATAGGAATACAGAATTCGAACTGGGGATGGATGAGTTCACATTCAATGTTTAATAATCCAAGCGCAAGTTATTCACGGCGTTGACAATCAGATTTCCACCCACATATAATAATCACATTGCGCGAATCCAAAACACACAGGGATGCCGTTCGTAGTAGGAAATTTAATCACACCGCAGAGCTCATTGGGATTGTGAGCTACGCTTCCTTGATGACAACATTTCGTTCACTCTGCCATCGCCAGAGGGCACTACGGAAAGCAAGCGCAAAAATCTTCAGGCGGGTTTTAGGGTTGTTGTTTTCAGCTGCTACTTTTTTCCTTTTAGCACTCAAAAGTGGATGTTCCGCGTTTTGAGTCTGTTGCCAAATGAAAGCCGTGCAGATCATATTGAGTGGGGAGGTTTTTCTTCTTTTCATTTGATCGCCAAATTTAATAATTTCTTCGCGCGCTTTGTTGTGAGGAGGTTGTGACAAGTTCGTTCTCTCTAGTTGTGACCTTGAACAGTTTTTTAGAACCGGATCCGGGGGTACTCATCCGATTGGTCGAGTGTAAACATTCTTCGCAGGGGGTTGATTCGATTGCCATTGAATCCAAAGATGGAACCTTTGCAGTGGTGCAATTGGTAGGCTTACCATACGTCCGGGATTACCCCGGACAGTCCGGGGTTTTTAGAGCTGTCCGGGGAAATGTCCTGGGTCGCTAAATGTCCGGGGTTTCATACATTTACGATTTGCCAGACTTTTTTATGAAAAAATCATGACCAAACTATTTAAAATTGCTTTTTTTACGTTTTCTAACGTCTTTATTACTTCAGAAAACTTACTTTCAGTGAATTTTGTGATAAAAATTAAGTCAATAAAACAATTTTTGAAAAAGTAGTGTTAAATAAAAAAATAAAATTTGATATTTTTGTTTAATCTTTATTAGTTTGAATATAGTTTTTTCTTAGTTTTTATTCTTTGGGGACGTCCATAAATTACGTGAGGTCAAAAAGGGGGAGGGGGGGTCCCGCAAAATCTCACCTAATCTCACCTGGGCAGGCGGGAGTCAATTAAAATCTCACGTCAACTTTTAATTTAGATAATACACGTTTTTTCTTTAAATTTTAGCAAAACTACTGGAAAAATGCGAAAATTAGTCAAAAATCTCACGAGAGGGGGAGGGGGGGTCCAGCGAAATCTCACTAAATCTCACCAAGGGGGAGGGAGGGGTCCAGAATTTGGAAAAAACACCTCACGTAATTTATGGATGTCCCCTTTGGTAATTTGATATGGCACTTATAAAGAAATTTCAAAAATATGTCCTGGGTTGGCACCGAGATAATATGGTAAGCCTAGCAATTGGTGATATGCGACTTTTATAGGACGTAATTAATTCAAGAAATTGGTAAATTTTAATCTTCGAAAGGAAAGAAAATTTGAATGGATTATTAAACATTGTTTTAGGAGTTTTAGAATAACCCATAAATAACCCAAGAGGTATCAAAAGTTAAACTTCAAGAATTTTTTGAATTGATACGAATGACTGATTTTTTTTGTGGGAAAGAGTTTTATTTTTAACTAGCTGTTATACCCGGCCTTGCACGGGTGGGGTGTATAAATTTATTTTTTAAAATATTTCTTAAAATACATTTATAATTTTGTAAATTAGCAATATTACAAATCATCCCGGTATCCCAGGCGCCTCTTTCCTATCCCAGTGTTCCCGGTAATCTTATCCCGTTGCCCGGTGATCATGGTAATTTTTCTAATCCCGGGTAATTTTCCTATCTCAGTGTTTACGGTAATTTTTATATTCCGGTATTCTGGGTGTCTTTATGGTAAATTTCCTATCCCAGTGTTCTCGGTAATTTTTCCTTCCCGATGTTCTCGCTAATTTTCCAATCCCGGTGTTCTTGTCACTTTTTACAATTCCGATGTTTCTGATAATGTTTAATAATATCTTGGTGCCTTTATAAAATAACAAATTTGAAACCGTAGTAAAAAGTCTAGTGAACAAATTAAGAAATTTAAAACCAGTGTTTAAAACTAAAATAAAAGATCTAGTAAATGAAAAAGTCTAGTGATCTGTGTCTCATTTGAAACAATGTTTTATTTTTAACTCGTTGTATGACTGGTAAAACAGGTTTTCAAACACGGAAAAATAAGTGAAAAAAGCAGGAAAAACGGGAAAAAAAGAATGAAGGACTGATTTTCTCTTTATAAATTATAGCCTATGTGTTATTCTGATGTATAAGCTACATTATGGTAAAATTTCATTAAAATCCATTCAGTAGTTTTTGCGTGAAAGAGTAACAAACATCCGGACAAACATTCACAATTATAATAGTAGTAGGAAAAGCAATTTTTATCTAATATAATAAAATTGAATGTGTGTATGTATGTATGGTTGTCTTTTATACAAATCCACAGTTTACTTCCGATCTGCACCAAACTTGGTATACCTACGTAAAAAAACCCAAGGAAAAACATAGGCTATGTTTTGAAAACATTTAATGACCCCTTGACCCTCTTTCAACCCTTTTTATGGTCATTTTGCTGAAATAGCTTTATTTCTCCTCCAGAAGAGATCTGCTTACTCCATTGTTACAAAGAAAATTTAATGCTAAACAACAAAATTTTAATAGAAACACTAGGTACAAGTCTATTTAAAAATTATAACGACAATCTAAAAGTATAATTAAATGAAATTTGAAATTTTAAAACTGGTATAAGTATAGTACAAAATATTTTTATTTAAAAGTTTAATTTTCAAATAAAAAGTTTCATGGAATAGCATTGTTGTTAAAATAGTCTCCATGGAAACGAGGATGAAAAATCAAATGAAGATCATATTGTTGCTTTTAATAAAGTTGGCAGACAAAAAACTAGAGTAATATTCAAAACCTTTCAAGTGGAGATATTGTATTTTTTCTTAAATTGCAGGAATGTTTTATTAAATTTTATACCAAAGATATAATAAAATCATGAAAATACGATTAATTAAGGGCTCTAATTGAGAATTTTAAGTGATTTTTGGAAGAATACTTTTCTAATACTTTGTTGTTTTTTATGGGAATCATGTGGTAAATGCAGAAATCGTTCAGAATTTGAAATGCTTGATTCGACACCTTTCACTCATTAATATATAGGCGCGGATCCAGCACGGGTCCAAGAGGGGGGGGGCACTTTTCCACACAAAATCCCCGTTGGTACCATTGGGTATGGAGGCCTTTTTTAATTTGCAAATTTTTAATTAATTAATGGGCAAATTTTTTAATTTGACGTGTAAAAGTAGGGTTTAAACATATTTTTAGAAACGTTTTGAGTCTAAGGGGGGCACTTTTCAACACAATTACCTTTACTTTTTCACCCAAAATGTCAAAATATTGGGGATTTCCTAAAATTATATCTGAAGATCCCTTGGTGGTACTAATGGGGTCAGAAAAAAAATTTGGAAAGTAGACCGGTAAAAGTAGGGTTTTACTCATTTTGACAACCTTTTTGGGCTCCAAAGGGGAGGGGGGGGTGCTGACCAGAGTGCTACCCCTTGAATCCGCGCCTGGAAGGTAGGAAATGAATTTAAAATTTTAAGGAAAAAAGTCTCCATCTCCACCCGTGCAAGGCCGGGCATACCAGCTAGTAATGCAATATAGTAGGTGAATTAGGTTTGGGTCAACTTTGGCTCACAGCATTGTGATTAATGTCATTGAAATCCTTAGAAGATTTAGGGCAAATGCATTTATATGCAAATTTTAATATCATCATGGTATTAAAATTTTAAAACTTAATTATTTAATCTAAATTAAAACTATTTAATGTATTTTGAATAAAAGTAAAAGCGTTTCCAGGCTAAAATTCCTTGAAAATAATTTTAATATAATAATTATATTTGAATTAACTGCCTTCTCTTTTTTTAATCTGCACATCATTGTACAGTGGTGGATCCAGCGGGGAGGGGGAGGCACAGGAACACCTGCCTCCCCTGCTATAACTTCAAGTATATTTTAAAATAAAGGTTTTAAATGTCAAATGTTTTGCCTTTGCATTGTATATGCAAATGCTAGAAACTACCTATGATGTAAGTGTGTTTAAAAAGAGTAAAATAAGCTTTAAAACAACTCCATCGTACCCTACAGTTCATATATTTCAAACTCATCTGAATTTAAAAAAAATTTTAGATGAAAATCGAATTAAGTTAAAATATTAAAACAAAACAAAAGATATACAATAATCGATAGCCGATATTGACTAGTCATTATCACGTGCATAAATAGTACATCACGTGATAATGACAAGAGAAGCATGTGATCACTTGATAAAATCTTAGTTCTTAATCAACTATGATCTAAAATACTCTAGGGTTTATACAAGGATTAGGAAACAATAAACAATAGGGTAAACATTAGTAGCCCTGCTTAATCACTTGGAGCTCTTCTAAAGCATAAATGTGCAAGTGCATGGGCAAATTAGTTGTGTTGTGCTGGATTTGTGTTGCACACACTTATGGATGATGAAAACTTCTGACAAATAAAGTAAAAAATAAAATTTACATTAAATATTTCAATTAATAAATTCAGAATGAAGAGACAAACTTTTATTGGAAAATATTTTTTTATTTCAAGAAATATTTCCTTATTTTTAAAGGGAAAAATTTTTACCACGTTTCTTTAGATTTTTACTTGCTTATGGTTTATAAAGTCTGACTTAAGTTCTCAATATTCCATCTAATTTCAAACTACGTTTATATGTAGTATTTTGTTTTGTGTCCTGAATTTAACATTATTTTAAGGTATGTATTTGACTCGCACAACATGTACATTAGAATTAACTATTTATCAATTTACCAATAGAAAAGCATGGTAGTTCTTTAAAGGAGCCGGGAAAACGGACCATGACTCATTACTTTTCCTTACTACTATTAAAATTTAGTACAATATTGAATAACCCAACTGCAATTATTATTGACAGCACAAAAATTTTAAAGAAATGGCAGAAGCGCGTATGTTATGTACTTATTTTAATGCTTGTATCTGATGAGGGATGAAACTGTGTGCTATAATTGAGTATTCAGATAATTAAGTTATTTTAAAAATTATTTCTATATAGCTATTGCAAAAATTTTAAGTGTTCAAACATCAAAAAGACAAACAGAATAATTTCAGTTTTTAATTTATTCACAAACAACTCCAACTATACACGTCTCAACGACTGAACACTTTAATAAATAACACATAGTCGGCCCAAATGGCCGAGGACAGGTACAAATTTCATAAATAGGCATCTTCTAAACTTCAAAGTTTAGTATCGTGGGTAGTGGGGGGCGGCATATCGGGGAGCGGCCTGGTAGAGGGGTCGGGGGGCAGAGTAGGCGGGGGCGGCGTACTTGGGCTGGTCAACAACGATGGGGTTGGCGTGGAGGATGACATCAGCGGGGTTCTGGCTCTCGGTTCCGGGCTCGTTGGTCTTGACCTCAGCCCTGTATCCGTGCTCGTCGGCGACGTACTCAACCACTCGCTCGACTCCGTTCAGGTCCTGTAACGAATGATATTTTATAGTAATTATTTTTCCTCAAAAATTTGCCTAGAAAGAGGCAAAATTATTAAAATGTTCTAATTGGTCATTCAATAGAGGACACAATTTTTCTGAAGTGGCAATTATTGAGAGGATCCAAAAATAAGGATCTGAATATCTTAGAGGAAAACATTAAAGATCCAATATTAAATGATTAGGGAAAGGACTAATATTTTTAGGTGTGAAATGTTTTGTGACATATTAATCTTCAAAAATCGAACTTTTCTTAGTCTTACCTTGTATCCGTAGCTTCCCTTGACCTGTCCGGCTCCGTTTCCGGCCTCCTTCCTGAAGGTGGTGGTACCGTAGTCATCGTTGGTCTCGTATCCGAACTCGAAGGGGACGGGCTGCAAAAAGAGAGATAAACTCAGAATAATTCTAAAAAAAATACCCACAGTGGAACCGATAAGAAATTCTTTTTATGTGTTTTGTAATATTAGTCCCGAAAATAATATTTTTTATTATTTGCGCCAAAAACTGTCTAAGATAATCGACTGTATATTCTCGAAAAACACAGTCGTCCTCAAAGAATTGAAAAGGAGTATTGTAGATGAGATTAGCTATCTTAAATTTTGTAGAAACAGCAATAGATTAGAGCAGAGTTTCTCAAACTGTTTCGCGACCCACTGGTGGGTCGCCAGTAAGTTTTTGGTGGGTCGCGGGGAGATTTTTAATTTTTCTGAATATGAAGTATCTTCATAATTTTTACAAACGTGTTACTGACTTTTGAATTATAAAAACTATTATTTGAATTTTGAAATTCATCAAAATCCCATATAGTAAAAAAAAGAATATAAATTTAAAGCTACCCTACTTGGTGACGAGCGGAAAAGGCAATTAATGTAAATACGTACTATGTGTGTCATTTTAATGTGCCTATAATGCAAATCTAATCTGTCATTCAAATAAGATTTGAAAAAACATTCAGTGTTTCTCCCCATTCACATAGGGGGGGAGCAATGCAAATTTTAAGAATTTTCTTAGGAAATGATGCAACTGCAATTTATCCCATATTGCTAAAAAACAAGTTAAAACCCTGTTTTAAAAGGTCAAATTTTAAAATTTTCTCTGGGGGAGGACCCCCAGAACCCCCTTTTTCATGTAGGGATCATTGATAGCCCACAATTAAACTATTTCATACTCTCAAACTCAAATACTGACTTTTAATTTTCTAAAAAGTTAATTTCTCTTCTAATACGTGTATGCAGTGTTATTCCTAGGATTTTTTTGGAAGAGTAAAAATACTTCTTGTCTTTTTTAGGAAGAGTGAAATACGGAAATAAACTACAAATACAAATTTTCAAAATACTTACTTTTTTAATGGAAAAAAAAATTAAATAGGAAAAATGAGTATGCTAGGTTTAGTTTTTAATAATTAAAGAACATGATAAGTAGTATTTGTAGAAAATGTTAAACAAATTTTAAAAAATTAAAACAAATAAAAAATAAACCAAACAAACAATTATTAGAAAGTATAAAAGTTGGTGTTTCAGAAGACAAAAATATTAGTTGTTTTCGTTAGGGCTCCATGTATTTTTTAAGCTAAACCTTTGTTGAAAATTAAAAGAGTGAAAATACCCCTGGCAAGTTTTTTAAGGCGTAGTATTTCCGATTTTTAATGCGTGAAATACGCCCTTAAAAGCGTTAAAATTATCTCTGCGTGTATGCAATAATTTATTGTTGTAACTAAATAGTTGGTGAACACCCCCAGTCAGAGAAGTTAAAATTCTGTGAGGGGGGCATGAGATAATTATCTCAGTTCAGTTAATTATAATTAACTGAAGTCGGTGGGTCGCGTTAGATTTTGTTTCTCAAAAGTGGGTCGCGATGTTAAAAAGTTTGAGAACCCCTGGATTAGAGAAATGTTATACTCACAGCGTACTTCTCCTCCTGTCCGTAGTAAGGAGCAGGGAGGGCGAAAGAGACGGCAGCAAGGGCTGCGATGAGGATAACCTGAAAAGGAACACAAATAGATACAATATGGAGAACTGCATTATGCTTTTAGAGATTTCCTAATAAATATTGGTTATGGTTAAAGTTTAATTTAAACTAACCATAAAGAAACAACGATTCTACCCGCATTTTTTTACCCTTCGTATAGAGCAGTATTTTTAGATTAGTAAATACTATTAGAAAAAGTACTTAAACTCGAAAATATAATTTAGAAACATTTTGGTTTTGGTGGCTTCGCTACAAGAAAAGAAAGAGAACCCGTCTTTAAAAATTCACTGCCGACTGTAAGCTGCAGCCTAAGCTAGTCTATTCAAAAAACTGCCACTGATAACCATTGGAGAACCTAAGGGGTCATCCATAAATTACGTGAGGTGTTTTTTCCAAAATCTGGACCCCCCCTCCCCCCTTGGTGAGATTTTTCTTGACCCCCCTCCCCCCCACGTGAGATTTACCTACAACTTTTAATTATTTTCTAAAAATTATTTGCATTTTGTGCTTCATAGCACCTATTTAAGTTAAAAAAAGTTGACGTGAGATTTTAATCGACCCCCCTCCCCCCTTGGTGAGATTTGGTGAGATTTTTCCAAACCCCTCCCCCCTTTTTGACCTCACGTAATTTATGGATGACCCCTAAAAGGAAATGATGAGAAAAATATTTTGATGTTTTGGTGTTTGTTCCCCGTCACTCACCAGTGTAGTATCCCTTAATTGGCACATCATTTTCAAAACTCAACAGTAATCATCGCATTGTTTGTGTCCATAATAATAATCGAAGAACCTCTTAATTTGCATCACTATGGTAAATGTTCTCAGAAATTGCGAAGAAATGAAAAAAGCTCGAAGAGATTTGAATAATAAAAACCATACAAAAATACCATTTTTGCAAGGAAATACCAGAAAAACATTGCAGAAATGATACGATATTTTTGAAGGATTCATATTTGAAACTATTAAACGTGAAAAATAGATATATTACATTTCCATAACCTGGCTTGAGAAAATAAATGTCATGATTATTTGAATTTAATTGATTCAAAAGGACCAAAAGATCAATATCTTGTCCCACAACAACGACAGTTTTATTAGTATCTCGCTGTCAATTTCTATCGAGGTCTTAATTATGTCAGCTTGTCTGAATTTTCTTCTGCTTGTTTACAGGAAAATCCTTGTGACTGTAATCTTTTAATAACGGTTTTATTATTTTGTCCTTGTTTTTCTCGTTAGATAAAAGATTTTCTTTCAAAAATGGTATTTTTGTATGGTTTTTATAATTGAACTTTCTTCGAGCTTTTTTCGTTTCTTTGCATTTTCTGAGAACATTTACCATAGTGGTGCATAAATTTTTTTACACCATCAGAAAGTAGAGATTTCAACGAACAAAAATCCCTCCGACTTTTTTAAAAAAGCAGATATTTTGACGTGAGAATTTTCGATTGAAAATTAGGGTGCTTTTTCGATATCAAGTCAAAATAAGGAGAAAAAATAAATATTTTAAATAAAAAAAATTAAAGTGTGTTGGGGACATCAAAAGGTAAGTTTTCACCGAATTTCGTGAAAAAAAATTTTTTTTGTAAAAGACAAAAATAAAAAACCAAAAAATTAATTATTTGAATTTTTCACATAAATTTTGAGCTTATATGAAAAAAGTGTGAACTTAAAAATTGTAGATCTTGTTATTATCTACAACTTTGCTATTTAAATTTTTTCCATAGGACTTGTAGTTTAGCCGGAAATCGAGATAAACCGTTTTTTATTCTAAAAAACCCCCTTTTTACCCCCCCCTTCCTTTTCCCGACCTCAGATCGGCCGTAATTTATTTTTCCTTTATTTTTTGTTATATTCTCTTCCTTTTCCAATGGGTTTCATCCTACTATTATTTTTTTTGTTTCGAAAATTATCGACCCTGGACTAATTATTGAGTAATGAACTAGGATAATGTAGTAGTATTTCATTATATAATCCAATTTTTCCGAATTCCTCGTTTTGGAATTACATTTGATTCAAATAAAATTTGAGTTCTTAACTGAAAAATCCAAACAGAAAAAATAACATTATTATTTAAATTTCAATTATTCTCCAAATTTTTTAAAATATTTAACTTAACTGGGTATATAAAATAACTTCTTTATTAATCTAATTGTGTCAGGAAAAATGTCTTATGAAGTATCAATTACTGTGAAGTACGGGTGTAAAATATTTTCAACACTACAAGAACACAAAATTTTTAAACAGTTCAACCAATTTCAAATTGTAATCAAAGCTTAAATTTGGATTCAATTAATGTAAGCTAAATTTAATAAGCGTCTTATGGTGTTAATATTAAGTTTTCCAATAATTTTCAAGATTAAATTATCTTTTAAATTTTATGTTTAAAATGCTATATGCATTATGTTGTAATATTATTTCAACTATGATAGCAATAAACAGAGTTTTACGAGTCAACCTTTAAATTCTTATTGGAAAAAAGTTACACGACATTGAGATAGAAAAAAATGTAGCTGTGTGAATAAACTTAACTAAGAGTTAATCCTATAAAACTACAAAAGAAAAGAAAAGCATTAAGCAATAGTAAATAAATCGAATAAGGATCGTACCTTGGAGAACATGGTGAAAGCGGGTTTGCTTGTTGTCACAACTGAGACTGAAAGCTGACTGATGATTTTCAAGCAAATGCAGGCAGCTTTTATACTCAGGAATCCCGCAGACCAATTAACACAAAATCGAAAGGACGCAAATTAATAAATCAAGTTCACGCACACCACCCTGAACAAAAAGGAAAAAAACGACGCTCGTGGCGTACCGTCCAGTATTTTTTTCACCACCAAGAACGGGTCAGCCACCGCCTTATGTGTGCTCGATTTAAGGAATTTCAAAGGTCGCCGCAGAAAAGTTACAAAATATCAATCTGGTTCAATAACGTTTCTAACTTTAGGCTATAGAACTTGATCCTGTGAACAAATTCAATCCTGAAAGAAATGCTTATGTAACGAGCAGAAGGCTAATTTACCTACTAGGGCAAGGGTAACATAAACTATTTGACAAATAGTGAAATTGAGTTTTCCCTCTTTTATAAAAATTAATTTGTTTTCTATAATGAAATAATATAGAGTCTATATTATTAAATTATTATTTGTTTGTAGGTATAGCTTAACTTTTAAAAACATACCGTTTGCAATATTTTATCATCCGAATGATGTTTACATTTAGTTGTTAAAATTTACGTGCCCCCGTACCGCCCCTTCAATCCGCTACTCTTTACAGTTAATTGTTAAAATAGATTCATATGTATACATAAGATTAAGTTGAGAGTATCAGAGAGTATAGTATACTTTATTTCTTATCCATTAAAATATAGATTTAAATTTTTTTTAAATTTGGATTTAATGTTATGGATATAAATTTGGGATCATCGTTAGGAAGTTTTGTTAAACTAGTATTCGACGAAGTTTATAAAATAAATATTTAAACTACTCTGTTTTAAATTAGTATTTATATTAGATATATTTCCGAGTATATGCGGAGTACGTGCTCGTTAAATATGTGGGTCCGAAAGTCATGTGATCCGTCATGGCGCAGTTTACCACGGGTCCAGGTGTCAGACTATTTCCCTCCCCTTCAGTTACATGGCAAAATTGTGGAGGTGGCTATAGATAGTGGCAGCATCTATCATCTCATGAGGCAGAAGTCGGACTCCTGCCAATTATGGGCCTCACTTTCTCAGGAGCCGCACCCCCTTTGCCTTGAATCCTTGTGGAGCTTGGGTATTCCAAGTGGCACACGACAACAACAACAACAATATTAGATATATTTATAATAGTCATTTTCGGTACTCCTGAACTCTTACTTACATATTTGGGGAAAGTAATAGTTTTAAGATGATTGCTTAATTTGAGGAATAAGTTCATCCCGATATTAGTTGGTTCTGTAAAATGCTGAAGAAAGAGCAATTTCAGGCCTTTTCCAGACACATTCAAATTTCGTTGATATGGAGGGAGTATGGCGCCTGTATTCTGACGGGGGGGATTTAGAGAAAGAAATGCGCCAGCGTCCACCGGATGTCCGAGATAGGAAACCAGGAAGCTAATATATCATCATAGACACCGTTTCCTACTGTTGACATGTTTGGACAGTTGGACGTAATTGAGGACCGACCGGCATTCTCTTGAACTAGGCCAACAAAAGGAGCCGGCTGTTTCCAGATGGTTCATTAGGGGGCTCAACTGACCCCTCGAGTGAAAAACCTGGAGAGAGTAGATAAGAGAGGGCGTGTTTCATTTGCCGAAATCCAACACCCCCGACAATAGTCTAAGCGGTTAACGTTGAAATACTTCACTTTTTGATGATGGGATGACACTTGGTACACTGATTCCAGGGACCATAAGAATCAGTTTTCGATCAGGAGTAAGCCTCAACTTCCCTTAGAATTTAAAATATTTAACTTTTTGTGAAATTTTTAAATTCGCGTTTTACCAGTTAACTATCACACTTTTCAACATGTGAGGTGACTTTTCTATACAATTTGAGGTCGTAGATTACAATTATGAAGTCAAAAATTTCATAAAAGTGGTTTTTGATATGTTTTTTTTTAAAAACTAAATTTAAAAATTTAAAATGTTTAAAAACACAATGCTAAACGTAAGTTGGTATCTTGAAATTTTTACCATATATTAAGCTATTCGTAACTATCATAAATCCAAAATTTCAAGGCTTTTCGTTTATTATTAACCGAGACAGGAGACTTTGAATTTGGAAAATTTTCAAAATGGCGGCCATGTTGGATGCGAATACTCATCGAAAACTTCCTATAACTCGGTAAATTTTTGGTCAAAATGAAAAGATAAAACCTTTTTAGAAAGAAGAGCAAAGTCACTCCCCTATTAAAACATTAAAAGAGCAATAAAACTTTTTTAAATTGGTTTTAAATGAACTCTAAGATAGATTAATACTTTACTATGAGAAGCATATTAGACGCTTCAAAAAATGCTTTCTTGGTGAAAAAAAGTTCTAAATATTTTACTAAATGTTCACCCTCAAATAAATTTGCGACATTAAACCATTTGAAGGAAAATTTTGCCTTACAAGCGCCTGGGTGCAAACGCGAAAATACTTAATAAACGCGCGCTTCAAATAAACTTTTTCTATCAAAGAATCAAAAAATTGTACTTCGTATTAGGATTTTCGAACTCCATGTTGAAGAAACAAGCATTCCTCATCCTAGGTATCAGAAAAAAATGCATAAAATTCAATTTTTCAGGTTAAAAAATTGCATAAAATGCAATTTTCAGGTTAAAAAAATTACCTTTTAGAAGAGAATTTTCAAGCTTTTCTATTTAATGCATTAAAACATGAAACATCATTGACATCCATGATATATTCAGAATATTCAAACTCGTACCGAACACTTTTAAACAACTATTAATCGTTGTGTACTTGCTATATTTTTATGAAAATCGAGTAAGGGAAATGCATCAATCATTTCTTTTAATAATAACACCCTTTGAACCTAAAACATTTTGTTTTTAATCATTATATCAAATAAATTGAGACAATGAAACCTAGAGATTTAAATCACAACAAAGCTTATAAAGAATAATCAACTTACATTGTAAGAAGAAAATATGAATTAAGCCTTTTTTATTTTATAAGAACTTTAGTTTTAGAAGTCAAGACTTACCAACAAGTATATAGTTATTTTCAATATCTGTATACATATTCATTAGAAATTAAGAATATCGGAATATATCCAAATCTTTCGCTAATAATCACCGTACATTCATTTGTATTTCATAAATAAGTATATATGTCAATATGATAAACTTACCTGTATGGAGAAATAGAAAAGAAAAGTAAGGATTTTTCTTATTATTAACTAGCTGGTATGCCCGGCCTTGCACGGGTGGAGATATAGCTTTATTTTTTTAAAATTTTCAATACATTCTATTACATCTTATTTTAACGGGTGAAAAGTATTAAATTCCATCCACTTGTTAAACCTACTAATTTTTAATGGTTTCTACATTTAACCGCATGATCCCCATAAAAACAGAAAAATTAGAAAAAAAAATATTCCCATTTAGAGCCCTTGAGTAATTATACAGGATTTGAATTAAATTTTTCTGTGAAATTATTCAATGGTTAAAGCATATTCCCTTTGCAATTAAAAAAAACAATATTTCAGGTTGAAAGGGATTTAACATTTGCAACAGAGTTTTTTTTAAACACTTTCTTAGAGGAACAATATGATCATCTTTTGATACTATTTTAACAACAATGCTATTCCATGAATTTTTTTTATTTAAAAGCTAAATGAAGTTTCAAATTAAAATATTTTAAAATATACTTAATAACCAGTTTTAAAATTTTAAATTTCATTTAATTATATATTTAGATTATTATCATAATTTTTAAATAGATTTGTATCTAGTTTTTCTTTTGAAAACTTGCTATTTTTGCATTATGTTATTTTTGTAACAATGGGGTTCGCAG
Organism: Tetragnatha versicolor; assembly: GCA_024610705.1. Taxonomy (NCBI): domain Eukaryota; kingdom Metazoa; phylum Arthropoda; class Arachnida; order Araneae; family Tetragnathidae; genus Tetragnatha; species Tetragnatha versicolor. The sequence continues at coordinate 28,433,130 of JANDEH010000001.1, read as the reverse complement.
ATCTCTTCTGGAGGAGAAATAAAGCTATTTCAGCAAAATCACTATAAAAAGGGTCAAGGGGTCGTTCTAGAACTTCGAAACATAGCCTTCTGTTTTCCTTGGGGTTTTTTACGTAGGTATACCCATTTTGGTGCCGATCGGATGAAAACTGTGGATTTCTATAAAGAATATACACACACACATACATTGACTTTTATTATTATTAATAAGAGTCGTAGAGGCAATATATTTTTCATGTAAGAGCATATAAAATGTGTTCACACCATGATCGATCGTTGATCGAAACATTGTTTCATTTTTTTGGCTTTTAAAAAAAGCGTATATATTTTTCTTGAGAATTTGCATATTTTCTAAATTAAATAGATTTTAAAAATAAAGCAAATAAAGCACGTAAATAGAAAAGCTTGAAAATTCTCTTCTAAAAGGTAATTTTTTTAACCTGAAAATTGCATTTCATGCAATTTTTTAACCTGAAAAATTGAATTTTATGCATTTTTTTCTGATACCTAAGATGAGGAATGCTTGTTTCTTCAACATGGAGTTCGAAAATCCTAATAGGAAGTACAATTTTTTGATTCTTTGATAGAAAAAGTTTATTTGAAGCGCGCGTTTATTAAGTATTTTCGCGTTTGCACCCAGGCGCTTGTAAGGCAAAATTTTCCTTCAAATGGTTTAATGTCGCAAATTTATTTGAGGGTGAACATTTAGTAAAATATTTAGAACTTTTTTTCACCAAGAAAGCATTTTTTGAAGCGTCTAATATGCTTCTCATAGTAAAGTATTAATATATCTTAGAGTTCATTTAAAACCAATTTAAAAAAGTTTTATTGCTCTTTTAATGTTTTAATAGGGGAGTGACTTTGCTCTTCTTTCAAAAAAGGTTTTATCTTTTCATTTTGACCAAAAATTTACCGAGTTATGGGAAGTTTTCGCATCCAACATGGCCGCCATTTTGAAAATTTTCCAAATTCAAAGTCTCCTGTCTCGGTTAATAATAAACGAAAAGCCTTGAAATTTTGGATTTATGATAGTTACGAATAGCTTAATATATGGTAAAAATTTCAAGATACCAACTTACGTTTTGCATTGTGTTTTTAAACATTTTAAATTTTTAAATTTAGTTTTTTTAAAAAAAAACATATCAAAAACCACTTTTATGAAATTTTTGACTTCATAATTGTAATCTACGCCCTCAAGTTGTATAGAAAAGTCACCTCACATGTTGAAAAGTGTGATAGTTAACTGGTAAAACGCGAATTTAAAAATTTCACAAAAAGTTAAATATTTTAAATTCTAAGGGAAGTTGAGGCTTACTCCTGATCGAAAACTGATTCTTATGGTCCCTGGAATCAGTGTACCAAGTGTCATGCCATCATCAAAAAGTGAAGTATTTCGCCCCTTTTTTGCTCTTAACCGCTCCGACTACAAGCCGTCGCCACACTCTGCACCGCCGATGGGACGATTGAACTTTTCAGGGGGGGGCGGTCTGATTTTTTAGGGTCATTTTAATTTTATGATTATTCTGCATGTTTAAAGTTATCTTTAGGATTAAATTGTGAAAACATTAAATAACTATAAAACCCCTCTTCAGCATTCTTCTCCAATAATGCAATTATTTTCATAAGCTGGTATTTTTTAAAAATTCACTTTCTTTCCTTTGCTTACCCTTCTACTTCAACTTACCTTATACAATTTAAACAAACAAGTGTAAGCATACTATAATATTTTTGAAGATTTAATTAAATTTTAAATTTCAGGCCCTATAAAATGTATACAAAAAAAGCTTTTATTAAATTACAACATATTTGCCAGATTCTCGAAAAAAATCTCCCACTTGAAGAATCCGATCTTGCACACTGCTCAAATATCGAAAATCAGCCTAAAAGATGAACATTAAAAACGATGATTTTTCAATTTCCGAAGGCGTAGTATATAGGCCAATATTTGAGAGATTAATCTTTGGTTTTTTAGTTGTTTTGCAAAAAAGTCACCCATTCTTTCAAACTTTAGTGCGATGCGGCAGTGGCGGATCCAGGATTTGGTTTTGGGGGGGGCTAAGAATTTTCATAATCCAATTGAATCTTTTTTTCTAATGTTAATACGGAAAAGGTAGTTAAATATCATGCTCCAACTTCCAAAAGGGGGGTCTGGGGGTCCTCCCCCAGAAAATTTTTGGAAATTAATGTCAAAAACTCCACTTTTTCAACTCATTTTGGTACGCCTCATCCGAATTTCGGATATAGGATTTTTTCGTTTTGACAAACTTGGGAAAATGTGGTTGTAATAACAGAGTTACAAGTGCAAAGGGGGGCTGGGGGTCCCCCCAGAAAATTTTTTAAAATTTGACCTTAAAATAACAGGGTTTTAACTAATTTTGGTGCATAAAATGTCATATTATATAGAGTAAAACTTCTTATTTTGGGGGGGGCTTGAGCCCCCTAGCCCCCCCCCTGGATCCGCTAGTGCGATGCGGGATATTATGCAATCGAAAAAAAAATTTTATACCGTCGTTACTGGACCCAAGACCCAAGTGGCACCCTTTTCGTGCTATCAGAACAGAAATAAAAAATAAAATGTGTTCTCGGCCCACTCTTTGACAAAAGCAGTGATCACAGCGTATTGACTGAATTGGATTTCTAGGCACAGAAGCTTAAAAGTTAGTTTATATAGTTTAAAATACATCTAGTAATCAGCTGTTTCCGTAGTGTAGTGGTTATCACGTGCGCTTCACACGCGCAAGGTCCCCGGTTCGATCCCGGGCGGAAACAGAGTGCAAAATTTTTACTTTTTGATTTAAAAAGCGTATGCTCTTTTAAACGTTAAATAACAACATTTTGAAAATGAAACGAAAAAAAAATTAAGAACAACAAAATATTGAAAAAATTATAGTTTCCAAATAAGTTTTAAATATTTTCGAAAGGAAGATTCGTCATCATTCCCTAGTTTTGAATTTCTTTTTTTAATGGGACACAATCGTTTAAATAAAAAAAATTCTTCATTCTCAATTACTTTTGAGACATGATTACTTTTATTAAATTGTAGTAGTGGACAATGGCGTACTATTTTCATAGAACTTTGATGCTGTAGGATAAATGTGATCATGCTGCCATCTGTCTGTTGAACGTAATAGCAAAAGAAAAGTAATTAATTTTTAAATTAGTGTAATGTATTTTTTCTGGAATATTAAAGTAGTACTTACGTTATTATCCGCATGCTATTGGCAGGCTTTGCGAATTTTTCAAAAAGTAAGCAAATACAAGAATTGCAAATAATCCAATTTGCACCAGGGAGTTTCAAGAACAAATTAAAACAACTTGGCGAACACAATAAAATTGTTGATTATTAATCAATGGTATGCGAATATGGGCACAAGTTAGGTACTTCATGGGACCATTTCAAGGAAAACATTAACATGAGTTTTTAAAATTTCATCTCCCAAACAAACGTACAGAAGATATTTTATTAGTTAATAAGCTTTACATCCAAGATTTTATCTTCATGTCAAACATTTTCACCAGGAATATATTCTAGCTTTTGACGAAAATTAGTTTAAGCAAGTTTAGAAATGTTTAGAAATTTTTAATGTGTTTTACAGAGAATATTTATATTCTTAAACCTCTAAACCGCATCAATATCAACGAATTTACTGGCATAAAGTAATAGGAACTTATTGCTCAAGCTCAAAAGTCAATCAAACATCTTTTAGCTTCAAGATATTATTCTTTTGTCTTAAGCCGGGCAGCAGGTAAATAATTTTGAAGCATTGAAATATTCTGCACACAAACAATCGACGGGGACGTTCAATATCCCTACGGCAAGATTTTCTAACCCCTCGACTTCCCCATCCGATTTGAGAGACAGTGCGCATGCGCCCGCGTGGTTTCAATCATGCATCTGTGACAGTGATGACCCAGAGGAGCGAGAGGAGTCGGTGGAAAATCGATGTATGAGCCGCGGGAGCACATTATTCCCGCCTCTTTGTCATGCGCATGAACAAGCGGATCGATGTGCAAGTTAGTGCATGCAACCCTTTTCGCCGACAGTCATCATCACCACTTCCGAGATTTATTTCACTCGACAGATGATGCGGTCACAACAATAGCGGTTTCGTGTTGTGATTTCAAAAATGCCGATATATTGACTGCGTTTGCTGCAAAACTACTTTTTTATGCGGAGCTTATCTATGTAGAGCAGTGGTTCCCAACTCAAATATGTGTGCGGACCACTTCACCTAAATTTAAACCTCCGCGGACCATCTCTATCCCTATCTGTATCTTCAAAATTTTAACTTTTTTCAGTGCATTTATTCCTCATGGAGGATCTAAATCTAAAATTTTGACTTTTTTCTGAAGTAAGGGAAACCGAGTCTTACAATGTTTCTAAATAGAACTTAGAAAATCAAATAATCTATTAAACTTAAAAGAAAAATTAACATTACATTAATTTTATATCTAATTATTTAAAAATATGCCTTTTTTAAAAGACATTTAACCATTTTTATCAAGCCTTTTTATCTATTAACCCTGGAAGGGTTAACACCTTCACAAAAGTTACAGGTTTAAAAAAACAGTATAAAATAGTTATTTTTCTTTTTTTTTCATAACCAAAAAATAGGGTAATATATTATTAGCAGATTTAAATTTGAAAGAAAGAACTTAGCTTTAAATTAAATTGCAGGACGAATGAGATAACTAGGAATTCTGTTGATTACAAAAAAGCAAACTGGACATGCACTGACTGTGAGTTGTGGCAAAGAAAATTCTATAGGCGAGGCTGATGTTCTCCCAAAAGAAACTCAATCAAAAGTCAATAATTATTTCAAAGGACCGATTAAAATAGAAAATAATTTATGTGTTCAAAAACTTTCGCATTTTCGGCAATAAATTTTTCTCATATCTTCGAACAAACCTATTTCTTTTGTGTCTCAGAAATTTCCTCCTTTCATACCACGATTTTTGTTGACCCTCTTTCTCACCATAGCATCCCAGTTTGAAGTATATCTCACCACTTCCAGGCTTCGCTCAGGTATCAAACCAAGTATAAGCCTGATCATTCGATTCATTATTTGCCTCTCAGTTTTAATTAATCTGATGCAATACTTTTCCACATCATCACATTTCGTTTCTACTCTGTAATAAGGGGACATCCATAAATTACGTGAGGTCAAAAAGGGGGGAGAGGGGTTTGGAAAAATCTCACCAAGGGGGGAGGGGGGTCGATTAGAATCTCACGTCAACTTTTTAAGTTAGAAATTAAACAATTTTTTAAGTTTGAGAAAGGAATAATACCCACAGATAAGATACTGTGGTGATTTTTAGGCGGAATAATGTCCTTTTCCCCCACATCATTAATAATGGAAAAGTTTTAGGTGCTGTGAAGCAAAAAATGCAAACGAATTGGATAGAAAATTATTTTTAAAGGTTGTGGGTAAATCTCACTTGGAAGGAGGGGGGTCCAGCAAAATCTCACTAAATCTCACCAAGGGGGGGGTCCAGATTTTGGAAAAAACAACTCATGTAATTTATGGATGTCCCCTAAGCTACTGTTGAATAATATTGTGGAAAATAAGAGAAATGAACAAATAATTCGTAGGAGAGAAAGAGAACTTAACATTTTTTCATTTATGAGACGCATGATTTTTTACTTATGTTTTTGCATCTGTAGTGTTTTTACTATTTCATGGAATGTGGGATTAGGAAAACTATTTTTTAAATTTCCACATATTTTTTGGATAAGCTTAAAAATCTTCTCGCGGACCACCTCTGAAGGCCTCACGGACCACCAGTGGTCCGCGGACCACCTGTTGGGAACCACTGATGTAGAGGAAGGAGACACGTTAACCCTCTAACTTCCCATGGTAGAAAAATGCTACCAAAAGTTTAGCTTCAGTTTTCAGCATAAAGCAGCAATTTTCAGCATGTTTTTAAGTTATTGCAGCAATAATTGCACCTTCAAGTTGTATAATTAAGAACATTTCAAACATTACATTTTTCCCCAGTTTCAATATTTTTTAATTGTTTTTAATGATTTTTTCAATTGATTTAAATGACATCCACACTATTTAAATCATAGTTTCCCAATTCCAAACTCTTTAGGACCACCTCCCCTTTTCAACAACAAAGATTTTCACTGCCCCCTTTTACAAACGTTTGCCCCAAATTTACTTTAATTAATATGGTAAAATTTCACCGAATTTTATAAAAAAAAGTGTGTGATCGTAAGGTTTAAAAGAAGACTTTATCAAAGAAAAAGAAAATATTCTTAAAAAGTGTGTCTGCCTATTTTGAAGAAATTTTGCTGCATAGAATGTACCCGGTCCTAAGATAGTGTGTGTCAGCTGGAACTTTTGATGCGTTAAATGGAACTTTTGATGCGTTGAGATGTCAGGACCTCGTCTCCAAGAGAAAATAAGAGATATTTTCGTTAGATTTCAATAAGTTTCATGACATCATGAAATTCTGCACCATCAAAAATTGTATTTAATTACCTACGGCTGTATTCACCACTAGCTCAACCTAAGGTTAACCTGGAATCACGCTTTTTCGACAACTCTGATTGGTTTAAAACTTGTTTCTCTTTTTCAACAACCAGTTAAAAGCTTGATTCCAGGTTAGCCTTAGGTTAAGTTAGTGGTGAATGCAGCCGTTAAACTTCCACTCAAAAGGAGGTTTTGAATTTCAGAAAACAGGAACTAAACTGGAAAAAGGAACTGCCTCTACTAAATTAGATATTGTTTAAAGTTTCAAAGATTCGAAGTAACTGGCACATGGAGCTCTGTAGCAGGCCATGCCAAGAGAGGGGAGTAATATTCGCTGGCTCCGCTCCCAGAAATTTTCATATTGAATAGTTAAAGGGATGTAATTTCGAATGCTACTTTGAAAGTGAATTTGTGTACCAGGCAGACAAAAAATAAAAAAAGAAGTAAATTCCCTAAGGTCGTGTTTCCAAAAAATTTCCCTAACCCTAGATCGCTTTTTGCGCTTGAAATTCATCATGATCTCAACAAAAGTCTGTAATAAAGTCATCAAAACTCAAGTCTTACCTAGAAATGTTCTTCAAGCTACATTTAACCTATAAATGCGTGGAGTAAGTTCTTTTATTTTTTTAGAAAATTTTCACTACTCGAAATAAGTTTATATGCCAATGAAGGGCCCATTAACTTTTTAACTTTTTTTTTTGCCGAGGCCCACCACTTGGCTCTCGGAGGCCCTGCTTCCTAGTAATCGGTCCTCAACATTTTTGCAAAAACAAAATGTCGTCTCCTTTTAATTATAATTGCATTGAAATCCTCTAGCTCTCTTGTCACCTTATGATAATGCTGTCGTCCCATTCAAGGAAAATTCAAGTTAAGTGGGGATGCAACAGTCTCAGCCTCAGGAATCCTGTCATATTTTCATGAACATAAATTTTTTTTTTCTAATACAATCCCAACCAAATTGTCTGTGCCTTCTTTCAACTTATGTTATTTTTTATGGATCTGTTATTGGATTTATTTATTCAAATTGTTTTAGAATGTGTTTGAAATTTATAGTTCAGATTTTAGAACATCAAAAGGGTCATGGTATTCGGAATGACAGAAGAGAATGGAATGGTATATAGTAAATGATATTTTGCTCTTTACGTTGGTTTGGTGCAGCGGTTCAGGTTTGGTGAAGTGGTCCAGAGTAGTGGAAAAATGGGGGTTCTACGGCAGCCGGCGCAACCGCAACGGTTGCGCCGCCTGCTCCGGTAGAAAGGGGCTCCTGCGCCGGTTGCGCCGGCAGCTCTGTGAGCTGTGACTCCTGCTCCGGTGAAAACGAGATTGCGCCGGTGGAAAGAGGATCTTGGCTAAAACGGGAAGAGGATAATTAGAAGTTACCTGCTCCGGTTGCGCCGGAGGTGATCAGGGCAGCTAACACGAGTTTATATTATTTATTATATATTATTTTTAAACTATTATTTTTTTAATTAGCAGATCTCTACGCCGGTGATAAGAGCATTCAATTAACAGGAAGTTAAAGTTATTTTACTATTAACAGTTTCTATTAAAGTTATTTACTATTAACAAACTGCAACCGCTGTTTAACTGTTTTTTTTATTGTTTATATTATTTTTATAATTAGAAGATCCCTGCGCCGATGATAAGAGCATTCAATTAACAGGAAGTTAAAGTTATTTTACTATTAACAGTTTCTATTAAAGTTATTTACTATTAACAAACTGTAACCGCTGTTTAACTGTAATATAGACAAATTAGCAAATTGCAGCTCTTCTACTATATTGGAGCTCTAGGACACGTACAACAACAGGAAGCTAAATTGAGATTTTCTAAATTATTTTAAGATAATATTAATTGATAGTTAAAGTTATTAACAAAGGTTAATTAACAGTTAAAGTTATTTTACATAAAATTATAAGGTTAATGAACAAACTAACCGCTGTAATATATCACCTATTAATTGCCCATACCGGAATAAAAGACCAAGACAATCACAAACTCAAATGTAGACTGCATTACTCACCTGTCATTGAGACTCCCTTAACAATGCACTGGCGAACCACCCCCTTGCCTTTCACAGAGCAATATGTGTGGCGATAACGGGGTAACCTCCATTGGGATTGATAGCGATTGCATCTCTTCCCGCAATACCAAGGAGAGGGTTTTCAAAAGATATATATTTTTCATTACAATCATTTCTATTTCGTTAAATTTACAGTTCAATATTCACTTTAGTTACAGTTTGACACAAAATGCTTATCCTATCTAAATCCTTAACTTTGAAAATATAGTATTTTCACCAGAAAGGATACTTTGAAAAATTGAGAATGATCGAACATTATTAGACAACCAAACATATAATACGTTATCCTATTGGTGGAATTATTTCTATTTTACTCTGATCAGGAAAGGATACTTTGAAAAATTGAGAATACATTTTCAGACCACTTGACACATAATACGTTATCCTATTGGTGGAATTATTTTACAACTTCGATTAAAAATTACTAATTATGTTCATATTGGATAAGATCTTAAATATTTTAAGCTATTTTTTTAAAATAAAATATACTTTTATTACGAATTCTGTTCGAGGAGTTGATTTTTTTCATAGAATGTTAGAATCATTCAAGTTAAAAATGATACATCCATTAATTTTACTATAGTTCAATTGAAGATATTACTTATTTTATTCGCATAGAACCTTTTTCTAGATTTAAACGTGAGAATATATGATTAATCACCTAAACAAAAACTATTCCATTACTCTTTTTTCTGAAAGCATTGTATAAATGAGAGAATTTTTAAATTTTTATACAAAAATTGTAAAATATATACGATTTTCCCAACAGTTGAAAAAATTTCAATCATTAACCTTTCATTTAAAGTACGTTATTAGGCTACCACTACAGAACATTCACTATATACATTCATTTTATTCATAACTTTTACTATATTTATTAAGCATGTAATATTTTTTCTATACTAAAGAGAACTGCTTTGGTTATTTTTCAATTCATGGAATGGTTACGTTGATCATTTTCAACCTTTTTTTCTGAAAATAATAACTTTTTTTTAACCCATCGGCTATACTTGCTCTACAAGAATTTTACCCTCTGCTGTACATTTTTACTAACAATTTATATTATTCACTAAAGCAAACAATATAATACATATAAACTAACTTATGAAAGAAATCCTTTATGGATATGTTTTCTCTTACCTAAAGCCTTCTTTCATCTATAATCCATATAGAAAATTAAACTATTCTAATAAAAATTAAAGGGGAAACAAGACTCAAAAGGAAACAAACATTATAAAAACCAAGAAAATTATTACAGAATCTAAAAGAAAAACTAAAAACTCTGCTAAAAATAAAAACTTAACTGAAAATTTCGTTAAAAATTAAGACAAATGCTGAAAAATAACTTAATACTTTGTTAAAAATAAAAACAAACACAGAAAAACTTTCACTGAAAAACTAAAATCTTTGTTAAATATAAAAACTTATTCACTTCGAAACTAAAAACTTACCTAAAATTTTGTTAAAAATAAAAACTTAACTAAAAATTTTGTTAAAAATAAAAACTTAACTGAAAATTTTGTTAAAAATTAAGATACATGCAGAAAAATAACTTAATACTTTGTTAAAAATAAAAACGAACACAGAAAAACTTTGACTGAAAAATTAAAATCTTTGTTATATATAAAAATTTAACTGAAAATTTTGTTAAAAATAAAAACTTAACTGAAAATTTTATTAAAAATAAAAACTTGACTGAAAATTTTGTTAAAAATTAAGACAAATGCTGAAAAATAACTCATTACTTTGCTAAAAGTAAAAATGAACACAGAAATAACTTTACAAGAAATGAAAACTTATACACTGAAAAACTAAAGTCTTTGTTAAATATAAAAACTTATTCACTACGAAACTGAAAACTTTGTTTGAAATGAACTAGAAAACGAAAAACTTTACACAAGAAATGAAAACTTATACACTAAAGAACTAAAATCTTTGTTAAAAATAAAAGCTTAACTGAAAATTTTGTTAAAAATTAAGACAAATGCAGAAAAATAACTTAATACTTTGTTAAATGTAAAAACTTAAAAGCTACAAAACTAAAATATCTGTTTGAAATAAATAAAAATTTACAAGAAATTTTACAAGAAATAAAAACTTACACTAAAAACATAACCAAAAAGAAATTATTACGAAAAACTTTAACAAAACCTAAAAACTATAAAACTAAAAACTTTGTTAAAAATCAAGACAAACGCAGAAAAATAACTTAATACTTTGTTCAATATAAAAACTTAGAACCTATAAAACTAAAAACTTTGCTAAAAATAAAAACTTTAGGAAAACTTTGTTAAAAATAAAGAAATCAATACAGAAAATTTTAAAAATAATTAAAAACTTCGAAAAAATATTACAAGAAATAAAAAATATCACTAAAATTTTTATCAAAAAGAGATACTTACAAATTATAAAACTACAAACTTTGTTAAAAATAAAATAAAATTGAAAAGTTACACTAAAAAAACTAAAAACTTTATCAAAAAAGAAATACTTCTTGTTAAAAAAATATACTTTGAAAAATTTTTACAAGAAATACATTAAAAACTTTACCAATAACACCCATACTTTGTTAAAATTATAAGACAGATAGATTCACGTCCTCCTTTCCTTGGAACCATTTTTTAATTATTATGCAAAACGTGGGCTGAAAAATTTAAAAGTACTATTTTTAAATTTCCTTCACTAAGAAGGAGTTTTTAGCCCACCGAGTTTTCATAATAAAAAAAGGGTGAATAAGTTTTCATTTCTTGTAAAGTTTTTCTGTGTTCGTTTTTATTTTTAACAAAGTATTAAGTTATTTTTCTACATGTGTCTAAATTTTTAACAAAATTTTCACTTAAGTTTTTATTTTTAACAAAATTTTAATTTCGAAGTGAATAAGTTTTCATTTCTTGTAAAGTTTTTCTGTGTTCGTTTTTATTTTTAACAAGGTATTAAGTTATTTTTCAGCATTTGTCTTAATTTTTAACGAAATTTTCAGTTACGTTTTTATTTTTAGCAGAGTTTTTAGTTTTTCTTTTAGATTCTGTAATAATTTTCTTGGTTTTTATTATAAAAACTTTACAAGAAATGAAAACTTATTCACTTCGAAATTAAAATTTTGTTAAAAATAAAAACTTAAGTGAAAATTTTGTTTAAAATTAAGACACATGTAGAAAAATAACTTAATACTTTGTTAAAAATAAAAACGAACACAGAAAAAATTTACAAGAAATGAAAACTTATTCACTCTTTTTTTATTATGAAAACTCGGTGGGCTAAAAACTAAGTTTTTATTTTTAACAAAATTTTAATTTCGAAGTGAATAAGTTTTCATTTCTTGTAAAGTTTTTCCGTGTTCGTTTTTATTTTTAACAAAAATTTTAGTTAAGTTTTTATTTTTAACAAAGTATTAAGTTATTTTTCTACATGTGTCTTAATTTTTAACAAAATTTTCACTTAAGTTTTTATTTTTAACAAAGATTTTAGTTTCTCAGTGTATAAGTTTTCATTTCTTGTAAAGTTTTTCTGTGTTTGTTTTTATTTTTAACGAAGTATTAAGTTATTTTTCTGCATGTATCTTAATTTTTAACAAAATTTTCAGTTAAGTTTTTATTTTTTAACAAAATTTTTAGTTAAGTTTTTATTTTTAACAAAATTTTTAGGTAAGTTTTTAGTTTCGAATTGAATAAGTTTTCATTTCTTGTAAAGTTTTTCTGTGTTTGTTTTTATTTTTAACAAAGTATTAAGTTATTTTTCTGCATGTATCTTAATTTTTAACAAAATTTTCAGTTAAGTTTTTATTTTTAACAAAATATTTAGTTGAGTTTTTATTTTTAACAAATTTTTTAGGTAAGTTTTTAGTTTCGAAGTGAATAAGTTTTTATATTTAACAAAGATTTTAGTTTTTCAGTGAAAGTTTTTCTGTGTTCGTTTTTATTTTTAACAAAGTATTAAGTTATTTTTCTACATGTGTCTTAATTTTTAACAAAATTTTCACTTAAGTTTTTATTTTTAACAAAATTTTAGTTTCGAAGTGAATAAGTTTTTATTTCTTGTAAAGTTTTTCTAAGTTCGTTTTTATTTTTAACAAAATTTTTAGTTAAGTTTTTATTTTTAACAAAGTATTAAGTTATTTTTCTACATGTGTCTTAATTTTTAACAAAATTTTCACTTAAGTTTTTATTTTTAACAAAATTTTACTTTCGAAGTGAATAAGTTTTCATTTCTTGTAAAGTTTTTCTGTGTTCGTTTTTATTTTTAACGAGGTATTAAGTTATTTTTCAGCATTTGTCTTAATTTTTAACGAAATTTTCAGTTAAGTTTTTATTTTTAGCAGAGTTTTTAGTTTTTCTTTTAGATTCTGTAATAATTTTCTTGGTTTTTATAATGTTTGTTTCCTTTTGAGTCTTGTTTCCCCTTTAATTTTTATTAGAATAGTTTAATTTTCTATATGGATTATAGATGAAAGAAGGCTTTAGGTAAGAGAAAACATATCCATAAAGGATTTCTTTCATAAGTTAGTTTATATGTATTATATTGTTTGCTTTAGTGAATAATATAAATGAGGAAGTTGCATGATTTTTTTTTATTTTTTTAATCGATTCCTCTTGCAAAAATAAGCAACTACCCAAAATTTGAGGCCGATCGAGAAATTTTTTGATTGCCAAAAAAATTAACAAAAATCCCCTTTTTAAAAGCGCGCGAAAACGCCAAGAGTTTGGATGTGACGTCATCTTATACTAAACATTGTTGTAAAGCAATGGAGTTGATGGTATTATTGTTGACGTCATCTTATAGTTTAAACAATAAACGTTTTCAGTCACATGTTTTTTTTCTCGACTTTTAAATTAAAATATTTAATTACCTGTACATTTTTTTGAAAAACTGACTAGATATTTCATTTTACCATACAAAAAACCATACGGAACACTTGTTTGTTTTTGAAAATCTGACACATGCAACTTCCTTATTGTTAGTAAAAATGTACAGCAGAGGGTAAAATTCTTGTAGAGCAAGTATAGCCGATGGGTTAAAAAAAAGTTATTATTTTCAGAAAAAAAGGTTGAAAATGATCAACGTAACCAATCCATGAATTGAAAAATAACCAAAGCAGTTCTCTTTAGTATAGAAAAAATATTACATGCTTAATAAATATAGTAAAAGTTATGAATAAAATGAATGTATATAGTGAATGTTCTGTAGTGGTAGCCTAATAACGTACTTTAAATGAAAGGTTAATGATTGAAATTTTTTCAACTGTTGGGAAAATCGTATATATTTTACAATTTTTGTATAAAAATTTAAAAATTCTCTCATTTATACAATGCTTTCAGAAAAAAGAGTAATGGAATAGTTTTTGTTTAGGTGATTAATCATATATTCTCACGTTTAAATCTAGAAAAAGGTTCTATGCGAATAAAATAAGTAATATCTTCAATTGAACTATAGTAAAATTAATGGATGTATCATTTTTAACTTGAATGATTCTAACATTCTATGAAAAAAAATCAACTCCTCGAACAGAATTCGTAATAAAAGTATATTTTATTTTAAAAAAATTGCTTAAAATATTTAAGATCTTATCCAATATGAACATAATTAGTAATTTTTAATCGAAGTTGTAAAATAATTCCACCAATAGGATAACGTATTATATGTCAAGTGGTCTGAAAATGTATTCTCAATTTTTCAAAGTATCCTTTCCTGATCAGAGTAAAATAGAAATAGTAATTCCACCAATAGGATAACGTATTATATGTTTGGTTGTCTAATAATGTTCGATCATTCTCAATTTTTCAAAGTATCCTTTCTGGTGAAAATACTATATTTTCAAAGTTAAGGATTTAGATAGGATAAGCATTTTGTGTCAACCTGTAACTAAAGTGAATATTGAACTGTAAATTTAACGAAATAGAAATGATTGTAATGAAAAAAATATATATCTTTTGAAAAAACCTTCTCCCCTTGGTATTGCGGGAGAAGATGCAATCGCTATCAATCCCAATGGAGGTTACCCCGTTATCGCCACACATATTGCTCTGTGAAAGGCAAGAGGGCGGTTCGCCAGTGCATTGTTAAGGGAGTCTCAATGACAGGTGAGTAGTGCATTCTACATTTGAGTTTGTGATTTTCTTGGTTTTTATTTCCAGTATAGGCATTCAATATGTAATATATTACAGCAGTTAGTTTGTTCATTAACCTTATATTTTTATGCAAAATAACTTAAACTGTTAATTAACCTTTGTTAATAACTTAAACTATCAATTAATAAAATAATTTAGAAAATCTCAATTTAGCTTCCTGTTGTTGTACGTGTCCTAGAGCTCCAATATAGTAGAAGAGCTGCAATTTGCTAATTTGTCTATATTACAGTTAAACAGCCGTTGCACTGTACCAAAAAAATGGTCTTAAAAAAGGATAAATCAAATAATTTCCATTTAATTAGATTGTTTGAATTATTAATTATTTGAATTATTTGTTTTTTTTCTTTTCTGTAAATAAATTTATTATTATTATATAAGTATTTCTGTATTAAGTATTAAGCAGTGGCGGATCCAGCCTGGACCTAAGGGGGGGGCAACCACATTTCAAGGAGGTTGGAGGTTCTTCCCCAGAAAAATTTTGAAAATTTGAGTCTTTTATTGAAAATTTTAGTCAAATTTTTTGAAATTTTACCTTAAAAAGTAGTTTTTTTACTCATTTCTGATTATTTAAGATGGGATCGGGGGATGTACTTTTTTAATGCATTTATAGGAAAGATTCGCATTTTGATGTATAGTATATTTATACTAATAAAAATGTAAAACAAAATAAAGAAACGTATATTTGAATATCAAAAAGGAGATCTGGGGGTCTTCCCCGAGAAATTTTTTGGAAATTTGACCCTAAAAATCAGGGTTTTAACTCGTTTTGATACCCAAAGCCAAAGCCCGATTTTCAGGGTAGGCCCGGACGCATATTCTATTTCCCTCGCCGTTACAGAGCTTTTCTTAATAATCTCCAAAATCATAATTAATGTGGTCAAGGTCACTAATCCACGCTATTAATTATGATTTTGGAGATTATTAAGAAATGTTCTGTAACGGCGAGGGAAATAGAATACGCGGCCCGGACCTTATGTGACTGATTGCTCCACAGGTCACCAATTTTCTTCCCTCTCTTTTTTCATCACTCCAGAGGCTTATATAGATTTTAATTTGGAAAGAGTCTCCAAATATATACTCTAAAAAATTAGTCATGATCATGTTTACCAAAAAACAATGGGCACGGTTAACTAATAATTAACTGGTCTCGTGGACATTCCCCTTCAGTGGCGTACTGGCGTATACCATAGAAATTTATTTCAGGAGAGGCTCAAAATTATTCCTCGAATACATATTTAATAGGTTTAATGAAACTTTGTAGCCCATTTTAAGTATAATTTACAGAATAAGAGAAGTTGTGAGTAATTTATAAGGTTTGATGTACCAAAGGAGGACTGGGGGCCCTCCCCCAGAAGATTTTTTAGAAAAATTGACACTGAAAACAGGTTTTTAACTAGTTTTGGTACCTATAGCCCGAATTTTAGGTATACAATTTCGTGTAGGATTTTCATTTTGATGAGCAGAATGTAGAGAAGTTGTGAATAATTGAGTTCCAAATACAAAACGGGGTCTCCCAGAGAAATTTTTGGAAATGTTACCCAATAAAACAGGATTTTAACTTGTTTTGGTATATCTTGTCCGAATTTCGGATGTCTGATTTTTGTTTTTCCTTTTCCTACCGTTATTTTTTAGAAAGGTACCTGAGCCCAAGGGGGGGGGCAAAAGGCCTGTTGCCCCCCTGGATCCGCCCCTCATCCGCCTCGAAATTTACATTCTTCTCTTTCTCTTTCTCGAGCTTCCTGTATTTTTTATTTTCCATACACAGAACTAATGTTTTTTTGAGGGTCAAATAACATTTCTAAAAGAAGATGATCTGGGTGCACCATAAAGGCGTTCCTTTGTAAAGTAGATTTAAACACATCGATTAGAGATCATATTCTAAGTACCTTATGCGAATTACCTGGGAAAAAGGGTTTTCATACCCCCTCAAGTAATTTCGAGGCGGATGATATCGTAGGCATCATAAACTGGGAGTCTATGACTGTAACTGAACCACCACTTCTAAATAACTTAAATAAAAAGAAGAAATCGAGCTAATCGTTGAAACTGGATTGAGTGATAGAAAGGAGTTTAAAATTCCTTCGCACACCAAAGCAGTTAAAAGAATTGTGAAGGAAGTCATACTGAAGCTTCCCTTCGTGTTTGTGGGTTTAAAAATAGGGATGTATTAATTAAATCCAGGTTATTGGACAGGAAATTCCTTCCCAAGTTCGAAACAAATGGGATTTCTCAGGTGCTTCTTCATAAACAAAGTAATAAAAATATATGTATGTAACACTTAATACAGAAATACTTGGTAATTATGTAAAATAAATGTTATTTTAATTGTAATTTTTAATATTGCCCTTTTTTTTGTTTTAC
Organism: Tetragnatha versicolor; assembly: GCA_024610705.1. NCBI lineage: Eukaryota > Metazoa > Arthropoda > Arachnida > Araneae > Tetragnathidae > Tetragnatha > Tetragnatha versicolor. The sequence goes on along the minus strand of JANDEH010000001.1, from coordinate 28,416,083 downwards.
TTGTCCTTTTTTGTTTGTTTTACTTGTCCTTTGTAGTTAGAATTTTCACTCTGTACCAAAAAAATTGTCTTAAAAAAGGATAAATCAAATAATTTCCATTTAATTAGAATAACTGGAATTATTAGTAAACATACGAAAGTTAAATTATTATGTACTGTTATCTGAGGATTTTGAGCATTTTTATGGATAAATTTCTTTTAATAAATTCATATCATAGGAGTTTAAAAAATATTAGTGTAAACGACAAAATTAGTACTATTTTATAATTATACAGGGCGTTTCGGGTAAAACAAAACCAAAATCATTTGTACAGGGCACAAAATATGTTAAAAAATAAAATACTTATCAAAATGATTTATATTTTTCACTTCAATGAAGCATATTTAGTTAATGGTTTACCAGCTTGCTGCCATCATTATTTAATTATTTAGCTATTGTTTTTATTCAGTTTTATGCTTTTGTTGTAATATGTCATTTGTCTATATAATTTCTTTTTCGCCTGTACGGGAAGTTTCTTCCCCTTGGCGAATCACATATCTGTCTTTTCTGTGTTTGTTCTCTATGTGTAATAAAGTTCTATTTATTATTAAAAAAATGACACAAACTACAACTTTCTAGAGTAGATAGAACTTAATTTATAGTAACTTTATAATACAGGAAAAACAACTTCATGAATATCTCGTATTGTTAAAAAAATTATTGCTTCTAAACGAAGAGTAGTAAAAATATAAAACCAACTGCAAACTATAAAGTATGGTAGTAGATTATCTTAGAAAAATTATGAACTTTATATAAAAATTTTATCTTGGAGGTTTCGGTCAATTTATTGAAAAATGAGGCAATTTCCAAAACTTTGACCCAATTCCGGGGGACCTAAACATTTTTTGTTCAGGCTGAAATTTTTCATGGTGAATATGTGAAGGCAATTTTTTTTCAGTATGCCTTTTTGAATTTCGAAAAAAAGTTTTTCGTGATACGCCCTACTGTATACACACATTCAATTTTATTATATTAGATTTTGGTTATATGAAAAGCTGGTTATCACCGAATCCTCGCAACACGCAGGGGCGATGGAATCATTTCTCTTATCGCGATGGAGAGCCCCCCAACCAGCCTCGCATAATTCAATTTCATAAATTAAAACTAAATTTCCGTAATGTATAAATTTACTTATATTCATAGTTGAACTCAATTAAATATTGTTTGTTAAACATGCCATATACTATAAATTGTAGTTGTTTCTGAACTTTTATGATTTGGTGGATGAATAACTCACTCAAAGTCATTAACTTTGACAAGCTTGCGACCGAAACTTATTAAGATCGAAGTGTATATTTGGACGGCCAAAACGGCCAGTGGCGCATGCGCTGTAGGTCTCGTGGTTACGTAGCAGTCTCGGCGCTTTGTGATGGAACCAATGGAAAGCCGAGCCGTGGAAATTAGAGTAGAGTTTAGTTGAAAAATGGCCGTCCAAATATACAGTGCCTATTAAGATTAAAAGTTTTTGTCTTGAAATGAAGAGATATATATTACAAGTTAAGATTTCTTTTTATTTCGAACTTTTTGAATGATTGATTGTTATAATTTTCCTTAAAAATATCGTGTAACCTTATGAAGGCAAAAATAAAAAACAGAAGTTTATATCAAAAACATAAGTTTTTTAGCTACTTTTTGAACGGTCCCTAAGGGTACTTTTTGAACGGTCCACGGGGTACGAAAAATGTCGTCAGGGGGTCCACGGGCCAAAAAAGTTTGGGAACCCCTGGTTTGGTGGAAGTGATATGGATACTATTTGTTACTCCACTTTGTACTGTTATTTACATTAACATTAAAACACATATATTGCATAATTCAAGATATTGTAAGTGCTATTTAGTAAGATACTTATTAATAGATAATAACAAAGGATACTATGTTTAAGTAGTTAGATGGAAGTTCAAAGATGGCTCTCAAGCCTTGCCTTGATTCTGATCCTAAGAACTAGGAAAGAGAATTGACGTCACCTACGTAATGTTTTCTAGGTAACCATAGCAACTAAAGGAAAGCGCATCAGTCGTGATGCCAGATTCTTCGTGGCTAACTTTCAGTAATGCGCTTTTGCCGAGCCTCAGATAAAGAAAAACGACTTTCACGCTCATGATTTTTCTTTATTTTCGGTTTATTTTCTCTTGCCTCTCCTTCCAGATAGAACGACTATGCAAGAAGGATAAATTTTGAGACTAACATTTTTTTTACTTTTGGCCATTCCGCGGACATTACGGTCTTGTAAATTGCTCTCTCCAATGGCTACCATGGGACTAGAACTACCGTGTTTTGAAATCTTAACTCTACTTTTTTTATTTGTTTGAAAATTTTATTCATTCAGATAGATATTTTCAAAGAAAATTTTTGAGTATGCTAGCATTGTTTTTTAATTTCTAATCATATTATGTGCGTCCTCATTATCTTTATTCTTTTTGTGGAGATAAATATAATAATAAAATTTGACAGCAGGGAGAGTGAATACAAATGCAGTGGGACTCGGTCAGTAACTTGGCTGAAATGAAATGCCTTAAATGGAAAATTAATATGTGCTGTTAAAAACTTGGCACTAATATGGAATAGGGGTATATTTAAATATGTATTGAAGAGTTGATTAGTGTTTTATTAAATTTTTTTCGATAGTTGAATGTGCTTCTTTTCATAGGCATAGATGGCTAAGATGAGGAGAACCTTGTTTTTAGAGTGAAATCATGTCGTCACTTAATTATTTTAATTACAATGGATAAAAATTTCCGATCACAAGAACACCTATCTTGCGTTACATACCTCCATGTTAGAAAATTTGTTTTCTTACTTTTTGGAACAAACTAAGGTTAAAAGTGGTCTCTTCCATAGGAGCACATCAGCAAGTGAACCCCCCAAAAAAAGAAATAAGTCCATCAATTAAAATGAATTAAGAAGAGATAAAAAATATCCCCACTTGTCCTCTGAGCTTTCACTCACCCTTCCATCAAAAATGTTTGAAGGAAGTTATAGTTCAAAAACTTTGGTATTTCTTCATTTAGCTTTAATTGCCTGTGCATCTAATGTTTTCACTCGTTTTCTATCCTTATGGTTATTTTACTGGAATTCTCTTAGTTTAATTGAATAAGTTTTATGTTTTTCTCTTAGTTTAACTTGGTCTTTAAAATATTGGTATTTTAAAACAATTTTATCAAAAAATATCTTTGGAAAAAATGTTATGTTGTCCCAAAATGCCTGGAAAATGAATGAGTGAAAATCAGAGACTTCAAATGTAGGATATTTGAACTACATTAGCATTTATCCCTCAATGTAGTATTGCTAAAAAAACAGATATCAGAGAACGAATATATCTTTTTGTTAAATCAAGATTCTTAAAAATATTTTCTTATCTAAATCTGTTGCATACACTTTACTAACCTACTATAGAAATCTGTCTTAGAATTTCCCAAATATCTGTCGCGTCTCAGGAATTCCAGCTCTGAATAATTAATGAATTTTCATGACCCAAAATGGCGGAAAGATTGGTTTGACTTTCGGCTCCCCTCATGGAATTTGGGATAGAGAGCACTGTTAGGGAAAACGAATATATTGGGTGGAGTATATGTTAAAACTCCACAAAAATAATTTTCCCTCTTGCTGTCATCTTACCACCGTACTCTCACTTCTGCTTGCTATCGGGAGTAAAAAATGAGAGCTTTTAGAAGAATTTTTTTCCAGGACCCATTTCCTGGATTTTCCTGTTTTCTTCTACCCTTCATTAGGTGGAGACTTGGTTTGGATTAGGGACAAGGGAGTACGGATTTTTTTCCACATAAGAGATAGAGTACTGAAATTTTGAGGGCAGATATATCGTAGGGGAAAGTAGTGTATTACCTTGGTCCTACACTGTTTCTAGCTAAAATTTTTGTAGTATGGAAACACTAGACATGTAGTTAGCATCCTTACAACCACAGCTCTCATTCTAACTAAATTTTTATTAAAAAGTTTAAAATTTGTGATAATACAGGATTCTGCAGTTAATTTTATATCTTAAAGTGTATTGGTCTCAGCTATAATATTATTTGTTTAAAATGGGACTGGAGGTAAAGAGAACATGGATGCGCATTGCGCAGACATTTTTCAGTAAATGATCAAGTGATGTACCTTGGACCTAAGGAAAGCGTTGTACCTTGGACCTACCCAAAATACACTTAACTACCTTGTGTGACTAAAAAAATCATTCCAATCAATATCCAATTTTTTAATAAAACAATTATTTCCATTAGCTAGTAAAAAGTATTTCCCCCATTTTCTTTCCCCATTAGTCCAGTAACTTCGTCGCCTGAAAGCATGGGGTCGTATGCGTCCAATCCGAAAGTTCTGATTTTTTGCAGACTTGTTTATGATGTTGGTCTAATCCAAGTTTTAGACCTCGAGCGCCGAACGCAACTTTGTCAAAAATAGAAAAAACTGCGGAAAAATCGAGTTTTTTTTCAAATTTTGGCAATTATAACCCTAAAGAACTAGTTTTTGAAAAAAACTTTCTTATTACAAAGTTAAAGCAAACAACATTTCCTACAAAATGCACTAATCAACTTAAATTTTCTGAAGAGTGGTTTTGAAGCTAGAGCGCGCTGAAAAACATCGATTTTTTTGCCTTTCCGCAAAAAAAAGGAAAACGCGCACTTCTACCCTTTACAAAATGAAAACTATTCATGTTATCAACAAAAATTTTATACCACGTGAAAAAGCATTTAATTTTCTATAAATAACGTGCTTTACATTGTCATTTATTTTTGAAGGGGGGAGGGAGGGAAGCAAAGATCGATCATAAAACTCGCGCCTCGCAGACCAAAGACCAAACGGACTTACGCGGTTGTTAATCTGCAATCTGCGCTTTATTTCCGGTATATTACCAATAAAATGGTTTGTTTTGGATTCATTGACGACTAAGCATGCTTAAAAAAATACATTTTTTAATTTATTTATGAAATATTGGTCATTTTAGGCGGAATTTCGATCAATATTTTAAATTCATATATTAAATTAGGAGAGTGTTTTAAAGAACGATTTTATATGTTTTTGCATCGCTAAATCCGAATTTAAACTTTATTTTCATTTTGAAAGTCATCTTCACATCAAAAATTGCAAAAAATCTCAAATTTTTGCTCTTTTGTTAGGTTTTTCATCGATTTTCAAAACAAATATTCCTTTTACGAAAAATATCACGAAATCAAATTAAAGAACGTAAAATTTCCTATCAGATACATTGGTTCATTTTTCTTTTGCTATGAGCGGTGTACGTTTTATAGCGTTTTGAAAAAAGCAAGTTTCCTGTTTTTGTGTGAAGTCAGGAAACAGAAGTAATTTAGTGCGCTCTAGCATCAATACCTTTTATCATAAAATCAAAGTTAAATAGTGCATTTTGTAGCAAATTAAATATACTTTCATGTGGTATAAACTATTTGTCGGTAACTTGTATTCATGTATAGCTGTAGTGGGGTAAATCGAGCGTTCACCACTTTTTTGTAGAAAAACAAAAACATCGCTACCCTTCAAAACGCTATAAAACGTACACCTTTGCGTACACCGCTCATCGCAAAAGAAAAATGAACCAATTTATCTGATAGGAAATTTTACGTTCTTTAATTTGATTTCGTGATATTTTTCATAAAAGGAATATTTGATTTGAAAATCGATGAAAAACCTAACAAAAGAGCAAAAATTTGAGATTTTTTGCAATTTTTGATGTGAAGATGGCTATCAAAATGAAAATAAACTTTTAATTCGAATTTAGCGATGCAAAAAACATAAAATATCGTTCCTTAAAACACTCTCATAATTTAATATATGAATTTAAAATATTTGCCGTTTGGTCTGCGAGGTGCGAGAGTTTTATTATCGATCTTTGCTTCCCTCCCTCCCCCCTTCAAAAATAAATGACAATGTAAAGCACGTTATTTATAGAAAATGCTTTTTCACGTGGTATAAAATTTTTGTTGATAACATGAATAGTTTTCATTTTGTAGCAGGGTAGAAGTGCGCGTTTTCCTTTTATTTGCGGAAAGCCAAAAAATCGATGTTTTTCAGCGCGCTCTAGCTTCAAAACCACTCTTCAGAAAATCAAAGTTGATTAGTGCATTTTGTAGGATATTTTGTTTGCTTTAACTTTGTAATAAAAAAGTTTTTTCAAAAACTAGTTCTTTAGGGTTATAATTTCCAAAATTTAAAAAAAAAAACTCGATTTTTCCGCGGTTTTTTCTATTTTGGACAAAGTTGCGTTCGGCGCTCGAGGTCAAAAACTTGGATTATTCATTAGGCCAACATCATAAACAAGTCTGAAAAAAATCAGAACTACCGGATTTGACGCATGCTGTGATGTATAAAGTTTCTGGACTACATTCTTTTTTTTGAAATTTAATTTTATTTAAAAACTGAAGCTTTTATATTATTCATAATAATACTTTTGTCTTAAATGCTTTAGTATTTACACACATATTCTTAATTTTATTGCAAAATTGGCCTGATAATCATAGAGAGCACTAAAATATACACATGTATCACATGCCTATACGACAAAAAATTTTTCATAAAAATTTAATTTGCTTAAAATTAAAATTAAAAAAAAATTTTTTTTGCCTGTAAAATTTAATTATTTTTTTAGATGATTCGTTACCAAATATATTGTCAAAATAACTTCTATTTCACTTGATTGGAAAATGTTACCTGTATTTTCAAAATTCATTTTAATACAATAATTAATTAACTAATGACTTAATCACCAATAATTGTAGTTCTCGACAAATGCCTCAAACGTTTTTAACAGGAGTTAAAAAACGCAGATTTTAATGCAAAAAAATTGAAAAATTAAATTTTTTTACTTGTCCGATTTTTACTAATTTTAGTGTTTCATTATTTAGGTAGTTTTTTAGGGAAAACGTGTGAATTACTTCTTTTACAGTTATTTTGTAGTTTTAAGCGATGTTTCAATTTTTCAAGTTTTTGAAATTAAATATTTAATTGATAATTTACCTTTTTTCAATTTAAATGGAATATTCGTATTTAGCAGAAAATGTTTTTGGTTATTTTTTTAAAAATTAAAAATAAGTAAAATTAAAGTCTGTAACTCTTCTATTTCTTTTAGTTTTTCTTCAAGAAAGTGAGGAAGAAATAATGTTATAGTAAACTTCCAATGAATTTTTTCATAGAATCTTGTAAGTATATACTACATGAACGCTTGAATGGGAATAAAAAGTTAAAAAAAAACGGCTTATAACCCTTTTGGGCAAAAATGGGAGAATTTTTAAGCTACATGTCATAAAAATATCAAAACATGAAAATCGATTGCAATTATCTTGATAAAAATATAAAGAATAAATACTTTTTAAAAAAATAAAAAAACCTACCTCTTTTTGGGACATAATACTTCTAGCAAACAATATTAATCCAGGAAGTAAGAGCGGAATGGGACGATTCGGCGCGAAACAGAAAATTGTTTTCTAGTTTTTTAGAATGATATAAAGGAATTCTATTTAACTTAATTTTACTTCTCACGCCAAATCGTCCCCGCGCCGAAACGACCTTAGCCGAATGGTCCCCGTGCCAAAACGGCCGCGCCGAATAGTAGTGGACCGAGCAATAGCAGCCTTTCAGAGAGCACAGCAAAAAAGCTACTGATACAACTGAAAGACATCTTCTGGCTTCTGGTAAAATCTAGAAGGCCTGGACAGCTAAGAGGATGAGTCATTCTTTCCATCGAAAGCTTTCGACGATTGGTTGAGGACTGGGGGAAAACACGAGAAGCGCGCGCTTTTATTGGAGGTTCGCCATCTGGAAGACGGCGAGAATGACTCATCGAGGCGAAGTGTCCAGGCCTCCTTGTTCTAAATGGCTATGGGCGGGACAAGACCCTAGCCAGCCCCAAGGTGCAAGTTTTAGCCGAGTCTGCTCTGATTGTTTGGTTGAAGTTTCTCATGGAAAATATAAGTTTTTTTTTAATAAAATAATAACTGGGGAGATAGAACCAACAACCAACGAGCTGCTGCATGCTATACAGGCACGCTACCACGCTACCACTGCTTCAGCGGGGATTAAGTAACTTTAAAACTTATTACAACATTTTCCTGATTGGGTTAACTTTTGACGCAGGCGGAATGTTGCGAATTGCAAATACTGGCACTGGCACTCTGAGAATAGGGCTTATAATGGGCGAGTCCCTGTCGCCTAGAGAGCCTACAGCCTACTGTCGCCGACTCGCCGTCTGCGAGTGGACAAGGGGGTCATGAATCGCCTGACGAGAGAGGCCATTTTTTCTCCTCGGGCTCTGGGGAAAGCAGGAAAAAGTGCTCTGTTCTCCCCTCCAATGTTTGGATGGCGTTTTTAAATCCTGGGTTTAGAAAGTAACTGAAGTACAGCATAGGTACTTAAGTACCAAAAATTTAAGTTACTTTTAAATTTGTTGGTTAAATATCAGTTCAATACTAAAAAGTAACGAATGTAACTAAATAATTTTAAAGTATTTAAAAAGTATTTCCGTTACTAAGTATTTAAATACAAAAGAGTGTTTCTTACAGGCCTCTAAGTGCCATTCAGATAAAGAGTTTGCAGAAAATTCGTCCCATACGAAGACCCTTTATATAGAGCAGGGGTTCTCAAACTTTTTATGTCGTGGAGCCCTTTTCAAGAGACAAATTCTTCGCGGAGCCCTTTTCCAAAATAAATTTTTCAAGGTATTAAAAGCAAATTACATAAAACCCATCGCTTCTAGAAATAAAAGCATAATAGAAATTTATTTCGGGAGGGGTCCAAAATTATTCCTCAGCCCCTCCCATGCATATTTAACAGTTTAGAGTAGCTTTTAAAAACATTTTATGTATAATTTGCCTCTAAGATAATTTATTTGTAAGAAAAATTGTGACGAATTAAGATCCAATTACAATAAGGGTCTGGGGGTCCTTCCTCCCCAGAAGATTTTGTGAAATGGGATCCTTAAAAACAGTTTTTTTTAACTCGTTTTAGGTACATCATTGTCCAAATTTTGGAGATTCATTTTTAGGTAGGATTTTAATTTTAACGAACTTACTATAAAAATTGACAATAATAAAGTTTCAAGTACAATTTTGGGGGTCCTCCCCCTAAACATATTCAGAAATTTGACCCTAAAGAACATGGTTTTAACTTGTTTTGTTATACGTAGTCCAATTTTCCGGGGGGGGAGGCAGGGCCCCCTCACCCCTATGACATACACCCCGGGATATATGAAATATTTTGTTAACCAATTATATTTTATCATTGGATACAATGTAAATCTTTGTTTTAAATTTCTGAATACTAAAGCTATCACTTTTTAATCATTATACCCGAGATGCATGAACATAGGATTCATACAGAAATCTGTTGGTACATTTGTAAATTTTGTTTTCCTAAAAGTTACTTCTTTTGAAATCGAGAGCTGTTTTGGGGGCTGCTAGACCGTACGTCACAGGTAGTTTATATCGAAATTCATTTACACATGGGCCCAAAATTATTCCTTATCCCCTCCAATGCCATAGGATCAATGTAGCTTTTTCTACATTTTTTGGCAGAATTTGCATCTTAAAGAACTTAATATAAGAAAAGTTTCGTGTAATTAAGTTCCAAATGCTATATAAGGGGGGAATTTGAATCTACTAAAAACAGGTTTTTCCTTGGTTTAATCACGTCTACGCCGAATTTTGGACATACATACCGGCCGTTTCAGCGGCAGAAATAAAATGAAAGTATGAAAGTAAATGAAAAAATTAAAAAACTCTCTTAATTCTTCTAAAAATTAGAAGAAAAATTTGGTGCCGTAACGGGCTGGCGCCTAAACGGCCAGCGCCAAATCGTCCCATCCTGGGGGTTCCTCCCCCAGAAAAGTTTTGGAAATTTGACCCTAAAAACAGGGTTTTAACTTGTTTTGGTAAACCAAAAAAGACCTGAAAAAGGCAAAAACCAGCAGACCTTATACAAAACCTTACAGAAAATTATTCATGTAACATTTCAGAGAAAAGCAAATTAGAAAATATCAAAAAATGTATTTATTTCAAATTTCTTCGCGGAGCCCCTGGAAATGCTTGGCGGAGCCCTAAGGGCTCCGCGGAGCACAGTTTGAGAACCTCTGATATAGAGGATAGAGGTAATATAGAGGGTTTGGGTCTTGCCCATACCCACTGAGCTCTTAAGTGACCAAATTTTTTAGTTCACGTTTTTTATGTTGAGAGCTCTAGTGTCCACACAGAATGTCCATGAGTCTTGTATACTCTGTGATTAAAAGCTTTGATAAAATAAAGAAGACGAAAACGGCATAACTTTTGTCTACAAATGTCTCTAAACACTCCTATGAACTAACAGTTTTAAACAACCACTTGTTTTGTGTTTCAGATTCCATTCCATAATTGCTAGCTTTTTCGTAATTGTTAAAGGTTGGAAAATTTTATTTTAATCAGAAAAATGGTTGTTAAAGTTTACATCTCCGGCATATCAGGAAACCACGAGGTTTGATATTTGTTTATCATACACTTATTCTATTAATTCTGAGTTACGTATTTGATTTTGTAGTATTTTATATGATTAAAAATCAGATCTCGGTAATTACTAATCAGTAAAGGCGAATTTCTTGATTTTTCTTAATGATTAAATGTTAATAAAAATCAGGTTGTTTATATTGCATGCGCGATTCAAATCGGTCGATCCATTTTCTTAGCTAAGGAGAAAAATATAAGCACCAAGAATTTCACAACCATTTTGTCTCAGCGGTTCATCGGGCAAGTCTTTAAGTATTGTGGGAAAAATACATTCAGAAAAAAATATTTTTTGTTTCAAAACTAATCTGAATTTGAGATTCTGGATAAAAAGGGGACATCCATTGAGGTCAAAAAGGGGGGGAGGGATTTGGAAAAATCTCACCAAGAGGGCAGGGGGGGTCGATTAAAATCTCACATCAACTTTTAAAGTTAGAAATTATACGATTTTCTAAAGTATGGAAAAGGAATAATACCCACAGATAAGATACTGTGGTGATTTTTAGGCGGAATAATGTCCTTTTCCATAACATCATTAGGTACTCACGTATTAACGCAACCAGGCCAAAATTCGCATAAATCGCCAAATTTGGCGACTTTACTTACGGCAACCCGACGTGGCCAAAATTCGCATAAATCGCCAAATTTGGCGCTCCAAGTAACGGCAACCCTACGTGTTACACGTGGCTCTTCGTAAAGAAAATATTATGCTTACTGATTAGATTGAAAGTCATGGGTATTTGGGATCTGCCTGCTACTGATAAAGATGCAGTTCATTTTTTTCAGGGATATGGGATTATACCAAACGAACGTACTTGTAAAAATTCTCATGAAATGAAACTTTATTTTGGAAAGCAAATCTTTTGGAAATGTAACGTTGAAGAGTGCAATCAACACTTCGGTGTGAGAACCGAAAATTGGTTTGAAGGTAGCCGAATTTCATTTGTGACAACGGTGCGCTTCATTTATTGTTGGTGTAAAGAGTTAACCAACATAGTAATTTATTTTATTTTATAATGTACTTAACATGCGTTATATAGTCTGGTAATTCAAAACAATGAAGTGTTTAAAATGAAGTGAATTAATGTAATAACGTTCATGTTTGGTATCGTCGGTATCGTAATGTTTGCGTGGCGTAAGCGAATTGTTCGTAAAGGTACAAGGATATTTTAAAGGGTAAATACATTTTAATTTATATTGTGCTGTAAAATTATCCTGTTTTATACAATTGTATCATTGCTTAATTTATCTCATAACCTATAAGATGCCGGTAGTGTATTTTGGATATCCTTTTATTATAGTATTACCTAGTAGCATAGCTCATACCAAATATGTAAAGTTTACGTAACTGCAACTAGAAGTAAACAAAATTTCGCCCTATATGACTAAAATTCGACGAATCTTAAAAATTTGTGCTGCTTGGAATTAGTCGTAGAATTCGGTCAATTGAGTAAATAATACTTTGAAATTATGTTATAACAACCTTAATTTCTTCCCTATTTAAGTTTTAATTAGTTTTGTCTACGTTTTTAACTTTCCGCAGCTTTAAATTTGGCGCGTTTCGCTCTTGGCGACAGAAAAAAACTTGGCGCCAAAAACGCGCCAAGGCGCCAAGTTGGCCAAATTTCGCCAAGTTGGAGCCGACCTGGTTGCGGTAATACGTAAGTACCCATCATTAATAATGGAAAAGTTTTAGATGATGTAAAGCACAAAATCTAAACAAATTGAATAGAAAATTATTTTAAAGGTTGTAGGTAAATCTCTCGTGAGGGGGAGGGGTCCAGCAAAATCTCACTAAATCTCACCAAGTGGGGAGGGGGGGTCCAGATTTTGGAAAAAACACCTCACGTAATTTATGGATCTCCCCTAAGTTCACTACATTACAAGATTTCGAGTCATTAGCTGAGAGTGTCGATAGTAGTAGCTGATGATACCTATTACATAAGCTCTTGTTTTTGTTTTACAAGGAGTTGGAAAAAATTAATTTATACATTTTATACTTTTTTAAACTGTGTTTTTTATTAAATTTTCTACATTTTAGTTTTTTGTGAGAAGTTTCGAATTCGGCCTGAATGACTTTCAATGATTCGATTCCTTTTTAAAATAATGAAAAACTCCATTATTCTGAACAAGATAAACTATTAAGACTAAATGGATGTGTTTTTGTTAAAAATCCTTGTTGTGCAGATTTTGCTTATCAATAACCATACTTGTAGTATATTATACACGAACGCGCGAACGGCGTTCGCAGAAAATTTTGCCCTCTGCAGAAAATTTTCTGTAGAAAAACTACAAAAAAATTTTTTTTTCAGAAATTTTTCTGCAAAATTTATTTTTGATCGATAAATTTTTCTTATGTTTTTCGCCAAATGCTTCCATCCGCGGAATCGTGATTTTAGGAAGAATCGGAATCGCGTAAGTCGGGAAATCGCAACTTCTCCCGTTAGTTCCGTTTTTGCTCGCGGAGTTGACCGTTTCATCCGCGATGCTTTCTTGGACGGCCGCGGACGTTAAGGTGAAGTCGGCTTTGTATCGCGTTGTTATTGCGATGTAGAAAAAACAACTTTACCGTAGTTAGAAGCCAACAAGTCCGGAAGTAAAAAAAATAGCGATTTTTCGCGAAAGTTCCGTTTTTCTGGCTTATGAGGTTTTTCTAAGTTGCAAAAATTTTGAAAGGCTACTTTGAGAAGCAACTTAAGAAAATAATTCAGTTTTTTTAATCAAGTTAGATTATAACCTGTACTACATATCTGATATGATTTTAGATTCTTCTAATACTTTAAAAAATTCATTTGACTTTTTCTTCACTTAGCAAAAATTTTATTGGTAAAAAAATTCAGTAATTTAATTATATTTAAAGTAATCAATAAATTATCCTAGTATAAACTGATTTCCTAAATTTTCATCTGAGTTTAGTTGCATTTTGGTTATTTTCATGCAAATGAAGATAACGTGAAATATGTATCTTTCTTTGTTTAAAGATATTTTTATCTAGACTATCAATATTAATGACTAGTTTAATGCCAGTTTAAAGTTCTTAAAATCCTCCCGAGTATAGCCCAGTTAAATTAAAATTTTTCTTGTTAAAATTATTTGTTTCACACATTAAAAAAATTATACATAACTAAGCTCACGCGCTTTTTCCTCTTTAGATAAACTCATCCCTGCAATTTGGGTATTTCAGTAATAATGTTTTTATTTTAGAGAGAGATATTTAAAAATGTGTAAATTCTTGCAGAAAATTTTTTGGAAAAAATTTAAGTTCGCAGAAAGGTTTTTATTTTATACAAGTATGTCAATAACTCAGATGGCTTTGGAAATTTTAGTTAAAAGCGCTAGTAATTTAATGAAAAAATTAAAGAATAAGTTTTTTTGTTCTTACGCATTATGCCATTGACCTTGCCTCTCAATCTGAAAACGTTTAAAATCCCATTGTTCTATAGATGTATCGCTGAATTTTGAACTTTTGAAGCACAGATAATTTTTCTCATTTATGGTAATAATTAGCTAGCTGAAAAGTAATGTTCGGCACCAGTTAACTAAAAGTAGTTGAAAAGTAGTTAACTACTAGTTGCAACTACTAGTTAACTAGTAGTTCAACTACTTTTGGTTTAGAGTAGTTAAACTAGTAGTTTAACTACTTTTTTCACCAACTACTAGTTCCAACTACTTTCAAAAAGTTCAACTACTTCAAAAAATATTGAAAGATCAAAATTTTTAAAAATATGTTACATCTACTAACAATGCCATTTTTCGTGATACATTTTACATTATTTATTACATACGTGAAAAATTGGCGAATCTTTAGCCATGATATTTTTGCTACAGGTAAGAAAAAGTAATCGAAAATTTGGAGAAAAATATCCTATGAAATTAAATAGACTAGTTAACTAGCAGTTAACTACTTTGGGAATAAATCAACTACTAGTTACAACTACTTCCAAGAAAAAGTAGTTAACTAGTAGTTACAACTACTTTTGCCCAGACTAGTTGGTAGTTAACTACTTTTTGAGCAGTAGTTGCCGAACACTACTGAAAAGTTAGATTTATGTCTTACAAATGATAATTTTTTTCAGATAAGGAAACAACAGCAGAGAGTTCTTTTTATTCTTTCATCCCTGAAAATAGATTTTGAAGTTATTGACATCACTGAAATAGGAAAGGAAAGTGAAAGAGAATTCATGAGGGAAAGCTGCAAACTCCACGACAAGCCTCAAGCTTTACCTCCTCAAATTTTCAATGAGGATCAGTATTGTGGGGTAAATAATTAATATTTTATTTTATTTCTAAGTAGAGTTCAAGATTTTTAATCACTCTGCCAAGTTATTATTTTTATGAGAAATATTATTTGTAGTTTTTGTTCTTACTTGTGAAATAGCTTGATGGTTATCAGATTAACTAATCACAGATTACCATTTATCACAGGTTAACAGATTTACCATTGTTTTCCCTCTCAGATTGTACCTTAAAGGTAGTTTGGTAAAGAATGAACTATCCTTATGTTAGGGATAAGGCAGTGGCGGATCCAGGATTTGGTTTTGGGGGGGGCTAAGAATTTTCATAATCCATTTGAACCTTCTTGTTAATGGTAAATACGGAAAAGGTTGTGAATTATCCTACCCAAACCATTAAAAGGGGGGGGGTCTGGGGGTCCTCCCCCAGAAAATTTTTGGAAATTTAAGTCAAAAACCCCACTTTTTCAACTCGTTTTGGTACGCCTCATCCGAATTTCGGATATAGATTTTTTGCGTTTTGACAAACTTAGTAAAATATTAGACGCTTTGGGGGGGGCTTCAGCCCGAAAGCCCCCCCCGTAGATCCGCCACTGGGATAAGGTTAAATTATTCAACTTAGAACTATTAGAAAATTTTGCTTGCAATAAAATAAAGTTTTAAGTGAAAAATGCAATTTTCTAGCTTATATTATTATTTGTAGGATTACAATGATTTTGAAACAGCTAATGAAGATAACCAACTACAAGATTTTTTGAAGATAAGTTCCTCAAACATTTCTCAAGTTGATAATATAAAACTGTGTGAGGGAAATACAGAAGCTTCAAATGAAGTGTAAGTTAATTTTTCTGTATTAAAGTTGTTTACTTATTTATCCATCTTACATGTTGTACTGACAGTGAGTTGACATCATGTATCTAGAAAATCTAGAAAGATTTTAAAAAAATTGTAGGAAGAAAAAATAGTGTAAAAGTTCAAAGGTGGTGTTTTGCCTGTATAAAGTTCTTTTCATCAGTTAAATCATTTATCATTTTTCAGAAAAACAATGCAACTGTTTATAAAAATTTTAAAAAGCTTGATGAAAAGCTAAGTGTATATTTTTTCATATCTGAAAATTGCTCAATTTTATATATTTAACTTTTTATAATAAGGGTATACTTTGATATTCTTTTATCTTTGTTTAAAGATGGTTCTGAATATTCTTTAAAACACATTACCTACTTGATTTAACCCTTAGTAGGGGACGTGGGTCTCCCAGACTCCGCATCATTTTCCTTTCCTCCCCTCCACACGCTTGGATTGAATGGATTCTTCCCCTAGCTTCACTTTTCGTGATCTTTCGTGATCACTCTTCGTGACCCCTACTTATCAGCATGTTGACAAGTGCGACTGTATGGAAATTCCACTTCTATTCCATTTTTTGGAAATTCCATTTTTTTCACCTCCCCTGTTACGGGTTAACAAAGTATTAAATCTGGATTTTCAAACTGTATATAAATGGAAAACTTTACTTATATATTTTAAAATGTTCATTTAACTACTTTGTCACATATTGCTTACTTTGTTAAACAATGGCCATAATTATCAAAATAACTGAATTTTATTATGAAAGGTTTTTAATTATAATAAATTACCTTAATTGTCAGATAGCATTATTGTTTTTAAAAATTAGTAACTTATCTAAACCAATAAAATAATGTAAGCTTCCATGACCGCTATTTTAGTTTTCATAAGGAGACATCCATAAATTACGTGAGGTCAAAAAAGGGGGAGGGGTTTGGAAAAATCTCACCAAGGGGGGAAGGGTTTGGAAAAATCTCACCAAGGGGGGAGGGGGGGTTGATTAAAATCTCACGTCTACTTTTTAAGTTAGAAATTATAAGTTTTAGGTGCTGTGAAGCACAAAATGCAAACAAATAGGACAGACAATTATTTTCAAAGGTTATAGGTAAATCTCACCCAGGGGGGAGGGGGGTTCAGCAAAATTTCACTAAATCTCACCAAGGGGGGTCCAGATTTTGGAAAAAACACCTCACGTAATTTATGGATGTCCCCTAAGTAGTTAACAATGTTTTTGCCATTGAGGATGCCCTCTGAAGAAAAGGGTGGAACATATAGGGTTAAAGTCTAAAACGCCATGACCTTCAATCCCAGAAAATTGAATAAATAGAAACTGAACTTTATAAATTCTTAGTAATGAAAATTCTGTTTAAATACTTTCAAATTATGTAGTTTCTATTTGTTACTTTTTTAATATTCTATACACGTATTGTAACTTTAAAAATCCGAAAGTACAATAACTTTGGTATTCAAGTACGTAATTTGTACTTCAGTTTTTTTTACTTTTATATTAGTTACTCAATATTTCTCAATTTTCTGCATTAAAAATACTCTTTATGAGGTATAATAGTGCTCTTTCCTCTATTGCTTCCGTGGAGAGACTTTTTAGCTCTTGTAAAAAATGATGCCTCTTTGGGTGTTAGGCACCTTGGATGTTAGTTGGTCTGGTTTTAACAATGCACTTTGTAGCCGATTTGACTGCTTTTTAGAAAATGCTATTCAGGCAAGATTTGTTCTTATTACAAGTGCTCTTTTTCTTTTAAGGTGCTAAAGTACTGAAAGAAAAACAGCTCAAGCTAGTGTGGTAAGCTAGTGTTATGGTACTATAAATTTTGTTTTTCATAAATTATGTGTGACTATTAACTGGGATGACCAGAAAATGATAGATATTTTAGCTCTCAGAAATGATATCCAGATCTTGGATATCCTGGTTAAATCAACTCATGCTAATTTTTTATTTTAAAAACTTTGAAAATGTGAAATTATTATCAAATACTACACTAGTAATTTCATAAATATTTGTGAGAAATACATGACTTAACAATATAGTTTTCAAAACCCAGTCTATATTAGGATTTGGCATGTAAAAAGGCATGCTCCCATTATAGGGTGAACTGCCCAGTGAAGGAACACTTAGCATTTGGACTTTCAATTTGAACAATTCAACTATGATTCTCAGAGGCTTTTTACTAATTTTTAAAAATAAGATGCAATTCCAATCAAGATTTTTCTCTGCAGTTGAATTAGTGATTGAACAGCTATGCCAAACTAGCCCCTCTGCACTAAAACGTTACATGTTATGTGTACAATGTAGAGTTTTGAAGAAAGTTGCACCTGTATTTGGTAAAAAGCAAATGGTTCCTATTATATTGCAAAAAGCGGTCTCACCCCATTCTCATATTTTCATGAAATGCATAAATATTCCTTTTGATATAATATGCTCCCTCTTATAAAATCAAATCGTGAACTGCCGAAAGCTATGGTATTCAACAATTTACATAGCAACAGTATTGCAAAATCGTGGTAGAGGATGTGGATTTTATACTAAGGTTTTTTTGCTGCTACAAAAGGGGGTTTCATCTGTTCCATCACTATATGATGGACATGCTTTGAAATTGCAGAAATTGATAGTTTTTGAAGTTATTTGATTTAGTGAAAACACTTCCTTGTATCTATTGGATAAACAAATCTTTCAATATCCAAATTGAAGTGTTCTGCATTACGAAAACCTTTGAATAATTTATTAAAAGCATAAACATTCACAGTGAGATTAGGTTCTTTTTACTACATGATCTGCTGATAAATTTTTTAAGTCAACATCACATTAGACATTATGGAAATATATATTTGGACATAAATTTCAAATATTTTTGCAACCCACAGTTTAAGAACCTATGCTCTATTATTCTTTGCAAATTCAACTTTAATCCTAAAAAAGTGATTTTTAACTTCTAAAATGGAATAGTTATTTTAATTATTTATTCAGAACTTTGGATAAATTTACTGTTTAAACTTGCCCTCTTTTTAGTGTAGATCATCATAACCACATCAATACTTGTATGGAAGATTTTATGAAAATCACTTAGTGGAAAATTTTTATATGGCAACTTGAATGCAGCTTTGGTAAACTTTTAAGTTGGAATAGAAAAGTATAAAAAAGAATGCTGTATTTATGTACTGTATTTTCTAGTGCTTTGAAATAATCTTGACTGCTTTCAATAGAAAGTATACTATTTCATTTTATTTTATTTATCTTTAGACTTATGTAAAGTCTCGCATTTATAAAAAATATGAAGTATGCATTTACATTTTAATTCAAAATAGTGAGTTTGCTACACTCTTTATCTGTTGGGTTACCATGACTTATACTATCTTGAGTATTCTTCAATGAGCATCAATGTTACTGAGACAAATGAGGTTTACAAAATATTTTGTTTTGGTTTTAAACTATCTCATTTGATTAACTTGTGTGGTGCCAAAAGTTTTATCTACAGGGTGTAAAGGAAAGTCCCTTTACCCTGAAATAAATAGCTAACGAAGCAAGCTAAAGCTATGCAGTTAAGGTAACGGTATAGTAAAGTGACTATGCGCAACCGGATGCGAGCGACCGCAGTGCCCTCTAGCGGAAATTTTAGGAGTTACAAATTTTATTTTAAAAACTATTAGGAATTTGCTAAAATAGTCAATTACAAAGTTGTAGAGCAGCATCGATTTAGTAGGAAAAGACACCTTAAGCAAAAAAATATATTAAATAGAACCCCTCAAACGCACGCTCAATTAGGTTGAATTTACGTAGATTTTACGTCTTAAAACGCATCTCACGAAGCGAAAGTGAGAAATTTTCGATTTAATGACTTAAATAAATGAATAAAAGTATTCTTAACTCATTAAATTGAAAAATTTTCATTTTCACCTCGTGAGAAGCGTCTTAAGACGTAAAATCTACGTAAATTCAACGTAATTGAGCGTGCGTTTTAGGGGTTCTATTCAAGATATTTTTTTGCTTAAGGTGTATTTTCCTACTAAATCGATGCTGCTCTACAACTTTGTAATTGACTATTTTAGCAAATTCCTAATAGTTTTTAAAATAAAATTTGTAACTCCTAAAATTTCCGCTAGAGGGCGCTGCGGTCGCTCGCATCCGGTTGCGCATAGTCACTTTACTATACCGTTACCTTAACTGCATAGCTTTAGCTTGCTTCGTTAGCTATTTATTTCAGGGTAAAGGGACTTTCCTTTACACCCTGTATAGTTCTAATTACTGACGTTAGTCTTTGTTTCCATAATCAATATTTGTTTTGTTGCCCAATTTTATTTTGTATGTTTATCATTATCTTTTATACTTTCGGAATTTATCTCTTGATATTAAATAACGTAATAATTATTTACTGAAATTAATACTGTTTGATTATTATCAAACAATTATTCAGCTTGTTTTTTTCATAGTGGAAGTTTTTATTGCAAAGTATAAAATGATCATCTCTTTCTGACTAAAATATTTTATAATTGTCATTTGCTGACTTAACCAATAGAGGGACAAAATTTTTGCTGAACCCTGTATTATTGTCAATACTAAAATAATTCATTGCATATGATTTTACACTAAGTTAGCTCAAAGCTAAAATAGTAGAGGAAAATGGTTCAGATAACTTGAAAATATTTTATGGTTTTTAAAAAAGGATAAACCTAATTTGCATCAGTTGAATTTTAATTTCAGAATTTTTTAAAATTCATAATTCTTTTTATATTCTTATTATCCTTCTTTATGTCTGGTTAATGACTGTAAAAAAATTTCTCCTTTAGAACTGCAACCATAGCTTAATTTTAATAAGCTTTCACTGCAGCTATCTGCTTATGAAAATTTCACAGATATGGGAATTGTCCTTTGCATCTGATTTGTTTTCTCTGATCTTAAGTTCTAATTCTGCTTAATAAAAAAATTTCTGAAAATTTCATAGCTACGCTACTAAATGTTTACGACTGATATTAGGTTATTACTATAACTGAATATTTAGTGATATTTTTAATCTTTAAAAAACAGTTGGACGATTTTAAAAGGACAGATAGTGTGGAAAATTATTGTTTATTAATTATTTCTTATGCACTACATTGGTGTTTGTCAACCAGTTATGAAAATATATTGCTTTTTACTTTTTAAACCTAATTGAATTTAAACACTTAATTTTTAAAATATTCATTTTTTTAACCCTACAGTGCATACTGTAGCCATTTGGCTACACAACATTTTCCCCATTTCCTACTCTAACTTCCATTTCCAAACGGCAACACCATGCAATAAGTACAATACATATAACATTTCATTGTATTAGCACTTTAGACTGCCAGTTGATGGCAGAAGGGGTACTATTTTGAGACATTTGTTAGTAGCTAGTGACACGAAAGTCAAGACACAGAAAATGCCAAAACAAAAGGACCCTATAAATTAAAATAAAACATTTTTTCAGCTTGAAAAAAATTGTTTTGAAAAGACAAGTTTTTTTATATTTTTAGATCATTTGGTTTTATTTCACTTCACAATTAATTTCACAAGAACAAAGTTTTTTGTCAATTAAAAGTAGAAAAAAATTAAATTAATTTTTTTAGTATTTTTTTACTAATTTACACCATAATAGAAGTCAAACAAATGATTTTCAAGTGAATTTAAAAAATCATGCATTGTAGGGTTAAAGACTTAACGTTTGCAATCATTATAATTTATTATTACTTTTACCTTATTTCTTAATTACCCTTATTAATTGAAAATTATTGCAGATACGAAAAAAAGTATCAAACATTCAAAAAAAATTGAGGATTTTTAATAAAAACATGTTATTTCTAGTGATGGGCAGGTATCGATACCAAATACTTAAGTACTCGATACCTATAGGTATCGAGTGTATTCGATACCCACAAAAGTATCGATACTTTATTGACATATTTCGTTTTAAATTTTTCAATGAAGTAATCTTTATAAAACCTACTTTAGATCAAACGCAGCCTGTTTCCGTTTTCATTTTGCAACGCTCAAACCCAAGTCGTTATCATCCGCGAGAGAAATTTGACGCGGCTAGGTTTTTCCCCCGCCAAATCCTTCGCCTCTATCCACCTCCAGGCCCGTAGCTACGGGGCTTTTTGATGGATCGCTTTCAGTTTTTTGAATATAAGTCTGATTATGGATAGGCCCCAAAAAAAAAAGTCCCTTCAGGTTCATTTCCCGACATTGAAAAAAAGTACTCGATACCTAAAAGTACTCGATACCTATAAGTATTCGATACCAAAGTATTCGATACCTATAAGTATTCGATACCAAAGTATTCGATACCTAAAATTATCGATTTTGCCCATCACTAGTTATTTCGAGCCCTGCTACTGATAATATAAAATAATTTTACCCCATATCACTTTAAAAGAATTATATTTTACTTAGAAAAAGCAAGCTATTTTATGTCACTACTTCATCTAATACTTTTTAATAATCCTAAAGAAATTGGTCAATAATTAGGACCAGAAAAAATGGTTTTTCTATAATAATTTCTAAAATAATGTAGCATTTGAGATTTTGATTCAGCCTACATAAGTGCTACATTTATAAATCTGCCACTGTTGTTGAGGAATAGTATGAAACATTTATAATGAAAATTTGAAGCTTGTAAAATTTTATTGCATCCTAAAATATCCAGTAATTTTTGATAATGACTGCATCTATTGCTTTTATTGTAACAAATATTATTGTTTCCAGAATATCCATAAACATTTTACTTTCTAAATATTAGTTGAGTTGAGTTGGGTAGTCTTGTGTCTTTTGCTGCAGAGACAGACTGGCTTTGACACAATTAAATATTAGTCATCATTTAAGATCATAAGCTTGTTTTTGTTACATACTTTTACCTAATTGCAATTCCAAGTGCAAATATATTTTTTAGTTTTGAGGTTTTATTATCTTTATGATTTTAAGTTTGTGTGGTTATGAGAGTATGATTACATTTATAATTTTAAAAAAATTACAAACCTGGGTGATATTGATGCAATAAGAATTTTATAAAAATCTATTTTGTAAAAATTAAGAAAGAAATGCATATTTTATGTTAATCAAAGTTGGTTTGTTTTAAATTTTTTTGGACATTTTTAGAACTCTAAGATAGTGTTGAAAATTTGAAAGAATGAAAGCCTATTCTATATAAGTATGATTTTCTGGTGTTAATAATCATAGTAGAGCAGTGTTTCTCAACCTTTTTCAGTCCATGCCCCACCAAAGCCTTTCTAAGTTTTCCATGCCCCCAAGTAAGATTACACAAAAATTTTTGCACTCAAAAGATAATATTCAGTGTAAAAAACTTAATAGGTTAATTTTAAAAAAATATGACAGACATGTTTAGAAATCAAGGGAGTTAATTTTCAAAACACAAAATGGGGAACTAAATTTGAAACACTAAATAATTTTATTGAAATAACTTTTCATATAATTTTAAGATTTAGTAAGTTATAGATTTAAGATTTAGTCCCACCTAGAGGGTCAATTTTCAAATTGCCCCTGGTAGCCCTGATCTTTTACATCCCTGGTAGGGCGTGCATCCCACGTTGGGAAACACTGATGGTGGAGGAAAGGCAAAGTGCCACAAAGACTGCCTTTAATCAAAGAGTCAAGCCTTTAATCAAGAGCAATGTCAAGCTTTTGGCCTCAGTGCTACCTTGGCATAAAAATAATCAGTTCAAGTTTCCATGTGGCATATAGAAATATATGTACTATTCAAAAATTGAATATTTATAACAAGTCTACTTAATGCATTATATTAGATGAATTAACAAAGCTAAGTGGCTTTTTATGATGCCTTGATTTAAAGGGATTCATGCTTTTAATTACAGTATACTATGTATTAAAATTATGACCGAAACTTAAGACAAAAGTTAGACTTAATATTATTTTAACAATAAAATTTTTCTTATGTTATAAACATTGCGTGTTTAAAAAATTAATGCTTTATTTAGGCATTATATCATGGATTTGATTATTATTTTATATCATAGTGTGATTTTTGTGAAGACTGTTTATTTGATACTCTTTTACATTAAAACTTTTCTCCAGTGTTTTTTTTAATTTTTATTTTGGGACCACTCTTTATTAGTTTTATTTACTTTTTACTGACCTGAAATTTTCATATGAATAAAGTATTTGAGGAAATAAAAACCCAAGGTCTGCGAAACTTTAAATACATGGTAATTGCATTCCATTAAATTATTATGTACTTTTAGCCTGAGTTATGTGTATATTGCTGTATTTTGTATTAAGTATTTTATATTGCTTTTATTACAATTTATAATTTTATACTGTATTGCACTTTGCTGCATTGAAGCATTTAATATGGTTTTAAAGAACACGTTTAGTCATTTTGTTGTATTTTATAATGTTTCTACTCAATAAAGTAAACATGTAGTTAGAGCAGTTCATATGAATTAATTTATGTTCTAATGTTACATACACACTAACTTTAAAATTAAAGTACAGCTATGAAAGTAATTTTTATTTATTTAATCTAACATACTAATCAGTAGCTTAAATCTACTAGAAGTCTGGGAACTAGCACAGACTATTAAATCTAATACATATAAATTAAAGTCTGGGTGCTGATCATGTCTGGAAAATTTTCTCCTACTGCTACTTGATTGATTAGACCTAACTTGGTACAATAAAGCACCGTTTGTACGATTCTCGTTTATATGACTTTTCCATTTATACGTTATTTTTGCAAAGTCCCAATTAATTCCTTATAATTTTAATGCACAAATTTTTCAATAATTAGACACGCAATATTGGTTATATGTCGTTTCCAATTGTCTTAAATTTGGAAAATATTCAGTATTGGTTACTTATGGCATTGCCATTTAAGGTACTATCCTACCCCTAATATCGTCATTTTGGGTCAAAATATCGATTTTTCAAATCTGGTGTTAAATTAAAGATTAAAGTATGTTTTCTTAGCTTTCTGAAACCATATTATTAAATAGCCTATTAATCATTATTATTATTTGGATTTATGGGTAAGATTGCATTTTTTATTTTGTGTTTTTGCTTTTTTCTCAAAACACATTTTTAACATTTTACCGCAGAACCTCATAACTCAAAAAGTGATGGTTCAAATGATAATTATGGTTTAAATATATAATTTAATTGTTCAATGTGCAGTATTAAAGACTATTTCATTAAACAATTTCATATGTTATACATCTTATAGTAATGAAAAAGTATTTTGAGAAATTAAACACAAAAAAAAGATTTTATTTTCATTTAACCATATCTTGACTATAATACAATAACAATGTAATACATAAGTTAATTTCACATATATTTTTGATCATATCTTTGTACTCCCCTAATAAGATGAAATTTTAAATCATATTTTTACTCAAATAATTAAATTTAGATTAAAAGGCCACTCACTAAAATAAAGGATAATGGTTTTCAAGTTGAATTAATTTAACTATAATAATATTTATGTAGAAACTTTGGCTAATATTTGACGCAATCTTCTCATTTCATCTTCATAACTCAAATAACGAGGCATTTTGCAACATTCACTTTGCTCTCAAAATAGGATTGAACTATTCCTCGGGAAGCATGCTGATGTAATAATGCAACAAGCTTTTGACTGAGAGACAATTTGAAAAGCACCAGCACTCAAGAAGACGTGTCCCCTGTAGTTGACCATTTGTTTGGACATGTGGTGATGGGGACATAGCCGGTTTCCTGGAATCAAACAACCAACTTTCTTTCCCACGGGAGGGGAGGGGGGAAGGCGGACAGCCCCGAATTCTTCGAAAAGATACCAAAGGAAAGCAGGAAATGCAATGGAATGTGAGCGGAGATAACGAATTGCTTTGGCTAAACTGTGTGTGTGTGTGAACCGATGTTTATTTCCTAAAATCCTTAATTTTCTAATTTCTTTCTTTGTAAGAAAAATTATGGATTGTAGTTACCTCTACCTTACTTTTGGAAACCTTTTTGGCTATAACTCGCACCAATCCTCACAGTTTTGGAAGCATTTCCTTAAAAACAACCTAACTCGGAAAATAACATACCTATTTTATTTTAACTTCATGAGGTGATAGGTGGAAACCTTTTAGGCAGCTACACGGAGTTTCATATATTTTCATTAAAAATTAGAGTTTTTATGAAGGTTTATTTGAGCGTCGGGGCCTCGCAGACCCCACGCGCGTCTTCGCAGGTTAAAATTTAATTATTATTTTCAGTTTAAAAACTGTTATAAAGTATTTTTCCTTTAAGAAACCTCAAATTTATTGTATTTAAGTAAATATTTTTATAGGAGCATTAGAAACCTAATAATCAAAGATGTTTTTAATTAAAAGAATTTTCATTTTATGTCGGTCCCTTGGTATAAACGGCGCTTTACTGTATAATCAAGATTAGACCAAACTTGGTACAGTCGACTCCGCTTAATGTGATCACAGTTAATGTTATAAATCGGACATGTTATCGAAATTGACTGGTCCCGATCATTTATATTTAAACTAAACAAAAATTTATCGTTTAATGTTATCAAAACTTAGTAATTTCCCTTATAAAAACCTCCTTCTTTCAGTTGTTAGGCCAATTTTAATACATAAACACACAAAATGTAGTAGTAATGTTATATGATCCATTCTAACATTTTTTTAAGCTTTAACAATGTTTAAGTTTCAAAATACATACTAGGAAGTAGTTTTAAGTTCTTCAGTTGAGACACACAGTTGTGACTTTTATGTTAACACTCGTGTTTCATTATATGCCTTTTTTTGTTATAGAACCGCTTATTATCATCAATCGGATATTATCATTCTGATCTTGGACAAATGTGATCACATTAAGCGGAGTCGACTGTACAATCAAAACCAAGGAAAGGCATTAACACCTATTTTAATTCCCTAAACCCACGCCTTTACCCCCTTTTAGAATTTTTTTTGCTTAAATCACCTTACTTCTTTGTTAAGAAGGCCTAATTAACTTCCATTGTTGCAAAGAAAACAGTTTTAAACACAAAACAAAGTATTTAACCCATTAAGGAATGTTGGTACGAAAAGTTGCCTCAGGTTTTTAAATTTTTTACTGCCTCTAATAGTGTGTAAAAGTAAATTATAACCATTTTTAAAGAATGTACTTGTTTAGATAAAATTATAAATTTATACCTACCATGCTGTTTATGGGTAAATTGATGTTCAAAGAATGTTAAACCACATTTTAGAGAATACTGGGAGAAGCACTCAGGAAAAGTTAAATTAGCATATCAGTGTATTTTTTCCATTATACCATTTCAGTGAATTAGCTTATCAGTGTATTTATAAAGTTGAATATTACAGAAAGGTCTTTGAATGACTTGAAACTTTTATTTGCTGATTATAAATACTGTCTTAAACCTTTTTAACCCTTTCAGATCTAGCTGCCCTAATTTCTTTATAGGTTTAAATGGCTAATTTAGGCAGCTGACAATTGAAAGGCTTAACCCTTTCAATACAGCAACAAATTAGTTTAGTGCAATATTGGTGCTTGTTTGATCACCTGGGGGACAACTGAGATGAAATATTCATTGGATCATGATGCGTTTGGCAGCACAACTTGGCATTAGACTACTTGCCTGTGATTGCTGTTATATTTCATTATTTATTAACTTCTATAGAGGAAACTTAAACATTTCAAATTTTATGATACCTCACAAAAAAACTAATTTCTTCAACAATTACAACCAACTTATTACCGTAACTACCTAAGCTATAATAGGAGCAAACACTAAAACCCCCAAAAAACATATAGGTTTATTTTATTTCATCCAGTTTATTTCATTTTAAAGTTTTTTTTGTTTTGAAATTCATAAGTTTTACTGATTTTTATATAGAGCAGGGGTTCTCAAACTTTTTATGTCGCGGAGCCCTTTTCCGAAATAAATTTTTCAAGGTATAAAAGCAAATTACATAAAACCCATTGCTTCTAGAAATAAAAGCATAATAGAAATTTATTTCGGGAGGGGTCCAAAATTATATCTCAGTCCCTCCCATGCATATTTAACAGTTTAATGTAGCTTTTAAAAACATTTTTAGGTATAATTTGCATCTAAGATAATTTATTTGTAAGAAAAATTGTGACAAATTAAGATACAAGTAAAATAGAAGGGTCTGGGGTTCCTTCCTCCCCAGAAGATATTTTGAAATGTGATCCTTAAAAACAGTTTTTTAACTCGTTTTAGGTATATCATTGTCCAAATTTTGGACATTCATTTTTAGGTAGGATTTTAATTTTAACGAACTTACTATAAAAATTGACAATAATAAAGTTTCAAGTACAATAGGGGGTTTTGGGGGTCCTCCCCCAAAAGAATTTCGGAAATTTGACCCTAAATAACATGGTTTTAACTTGTTTTGTTATACGTAGTCCGGTTTTCCGGGGGATAGGCTGGGCTTCCTCGGCCCTTTAATATACACCCCGGGATATATGGAATATTTTGTTTACCAATTATATTTTATCATTGGATACAATGTAAATCTTCATTTTATATTTCTGAATAATATAGGTATCACTTTTTAATCATTATGCCGGACATGCATGGACATAGGATTCCATACAGAAATCTATACATCTGTAAATTTTGTTTTCCTAGAAGTTACTTCTTTTGAAATCGAGATCTGTTTTGGGGGGCTGATAGACCATACGTCAGGGGTACTTATCGAAATTTATTTACACATGGGCCCAAAATCATTCCTTATCCCCTCCCATCCCATGCCATAGGATCAATGTTATCTTCTCTTTTTATACATTTTTTTTGGCAGAATTTGCATCTTAAAGAATTTAATATAAGAAACGTTTTGTGTAATTAAATTCCAAATGCTATAAAGGGAGGGGGTTGGAAATTTGACTATAATATAAACAGGTTTTCCCTTGGTTTTGGTACATCTACTCCGAATTTTGGACATACATTTTTAAGTAGGATTATGATTTTGCTGAACTTTATAAAAAAAGGTGCTGAGTAATCAATTTGAGAGATGGGGGAATGGGGTTCCTTGGTGTGCTACTATTCGGAGCGGCCGTTTCAGCGGCAGAAATAAAATGAAAGTAAATAGAACTCTCATAATTCTTCTAAAAATTAGTAGAAGAAAAATTTGGTGCCGAAACAGGCCGGCGCCCAAACGGCCAGCGCCAAACCGTCCCATCCTGGGGGTTCCTCCCCCAGAAAAGTTTTGGAAATTTGACCCTAAAAACAGGGTTTTAACTTGTTTTGGTAAACCAAAAAAGACCTGAAAAAGGCAAAAAATAGCAGACCTTACCAACACCTTACAGAAAGTTATTTATATAACATTTCAGAGAAAAGCAAATTAGAATTTATCAAAAAATGTATCTATTTCAAATTTCTTCGGAGCCCCTGGAAATGCTTGGCGGAGCCCTAAGGGCTCCGCGGAGCACAGTTTGAGAACCTCTGATATAGAGGGTCAATAAACTTGTAAATTTCTGTATTGCTGGCTTATATTAAGAATTGTGAAAAAATAAAAATAAACAAATAATATTTTATGTGAATTGTAAATAGACATAAAAATCTCATATTTATTATGTAGCAAGCAATAAAACCATGTTGATGCACTAAAGTATGCATGGTTTTAAAAATATTCTTACTCTAACTTATAAAAACCTGAAATAAAAACCATAGACCGTGAAATTTAAAACGAAATATAATTTTGTTCATTTTTAAAAGTGGTATAACATTGTCTGTTTTTACTGTAATTTTATGTAAATTGCTACTACCCTATTCTCTATTTATTTTTATAAAATGTACCAATTATGGCAACCAGAATAAATTTTCATTCTTAATATTAGATATTTCTTAAAACAGCGCAATGTTTTTAAATTTACTCAAACTCGTAACATTAAATATCTTGAAACAATTAAAAGTGAACTTTCCCCTGTCAAAATCAACATCACCACAATTAGTTACTGCAATAAATTTATAATTAAATAAAAATTGTTGTTTCAATTCAATTCCAAATAATTTTGGTTTGGAATTTATAGTATAAAAAGCAAGAAATTACATTTATTAAAAGAAAAAGTACATCTTACAAATAATAATAGTTTTCAAACAATTAACACTAAAGATTCTGCATTTTGTCTATCCTGAAAGTAAAAAAAGTTAAGAAAATATATTAGTATATCTCTGGTGGGACACATTATAAAAATTAAAAATTTTGGCACCTTAGAGTCCTTTATAGTAGTGTTATGTTCCCCTCTCACCAATTTTTCCATTTTAACCCAACCCTGAGATGAAATATGCATGTGAAAGGAAGCAAAATTCTTAAATACGAGGGTTGTTTTTTTATTAACTTCCGTTTTGCTCCTGAAAAAAAAGTAGTAGGAATTTCGAAATAATTTTGCTACTGGTAAATAGCATTATCCTTGGGGATCAGTTTCCCTCTTTACTGTAAAAAATCTGGACATTTTTTCTATTATTTATCGAGTTTACGCGCTCCTGGAACTTATTTCCCGCCAGCCCATAGAGAATTTCTCTTCTTTTAAACTGTTCTTATTAACAATAGACTATCGGCAGGTATGTGATTTTTGCAGCATGCTTTTGTGCATGTTGAAAAGCATGTTTTGCCAAATTCCAGGCGTTGGGGATTCTTAAGTTACAGCCTTAATAAACAAGGCAACATCGATAGATTCGCAGGCAAAGTGCGCTGAGAGGTAAAACGGCTGTCGAAGCGATGCAGAGCTCAACGAAAAATCAAACTTTTCATCAAACTTTTCATGAAGATGGATAAAAAACTTGTGATAAGGTACGATAAGTGGTCCAATTTAAGGTGATTACGAAAAGTAACTAAAGATGTTTGTAACCTTCCGTAATAACCTTATTTTTAAATATTCATTTGTTTTTTAATTTTTAAACTATATCAAAAGGGGAAAATGTCGAAAAAGAGGATTTCTCTATGGGTTGGTGGGAAATAAGTTCGAGGAGCGCGCTTGTAAACTCGATAAATAAAAAAAAACTGTCTGATTTTTTCCAGAAAAGAGGGAAATTGATCCTCAAGGATGTCCATATCTACCAGAAGCAAAATTATTTCGAAATTATCACTACTGTTTTTTCAGGGGCAAAACGGAAGTTAATAAAAAAACAACCCCCGTACTATAAAAATTGGAAAAAAATAATGTTAAAGTTAAGGAACCCCTTGTTAAAGAGATAAAAATTTAATTATAAAACTTAGTTTCAAATACAAATAGTGCTTTTCTTATCCATTTTTCCCTACCTGGTCTGACCCTCTTCTCTTTTGAAATTACATTTTAGCTGACCTAAATTTTATTTGCTTGGTTAGTTTGAAGCTAATTTTGAGGTATAAAAATATAATAATATATTCAGTGATGTAGATAAACTCTGATTTTATATCACTAACTTATGGTTAGCATACATACACTAGGCTAAAATCTAAATTCCCTAAAAATGAATTGACTTGAAAAGTTAAGAAATAATTACTGTACTACTATGACAAGAGGAAAAATACTATTTGCTTCACTTTTTCTTTCATAAGCTTTTTGAAAGCTTCCCTTTTCTTTAGCTTTATTTGTAACCCACGGAGTCCTTACTTTAAATGGTTTCCACTCTAAAGTTATAAACAGTTCATAAACATGAGCAGTTTTATATCCAAATAATTTTATCTTGTTTACCTTGCATATATATAAACTCAGGGCTCGATTTCTAAAAAAAGAGGTACCGGAACGGTAAAATTATTGGTCTCAAAACTGAAAAAAAAATACTTTTTAATACAAAAACGTAAGCATTTATTTTTAAATTCGAATTTAAAAAATAAATTAAAATGTGTTGTACGAAATTAGGAAGAATTTTCTAACTTAATTATTGTACAAGACGATGAATTATTTAGCATACATGTGATTACACAGACAAAAAATTGGCGGAAAATATTTTTAAAAAATTTCGATGGCACCTAAATTTTTCTTCATTTTAAGAAGAGGGGGTCCATCGGCTTTTACTTCCCGAGATCTAGGATTCGATATGCTAGATTCATATTTTTTAGCTTAAATCTTAACTAATTTTCATATTGCTTCGATATTATTTTAATTTTTTCTTTCGATTTTTCTTAAAATTTAGTACTAGGCCCCACTAGCGCGCATAGTTTTCAGTATAAAATTATTGGAAAATAAGAAAGTGGAATTTCAGTTTTGCAAATCGAATTGTCGGATTTAATTTTGCTAAGCGAATTGGCGGATTTGCGCCAATTGGCGGAAGAATCACATGTATGATTTGGGCAATTTTTTTGTTAAAACCCCTTTTTTTTTACAAACAATTTTTTCCAACAGGGCGACTCTTTTAGAAGGCGGGATGGTTTATCATCAGTTAACCATAAGTGTTGTATATTTTGCCAGTTTAAGGAATATAATGCGCAGTTTAAGTCCTTAAACCGTAGAATTTAAGATGTCGCAAATTTTCTTGGAAAATTTGAACAGCAATCTGGCAAAGCTGGTTCAAATAAAATAAAATCAACAACAGGAGCTGATTCTGTGAGTAGTTCAAATTGGGGTTCACAATTGTTTTAAAAGATTATTGATTGTTATTAAGTAATAACCTTAATATAAATCACAAAATTATTGTTATTTGAAAAAAAAGATAAAAAGTGTTGAAAATAAGTTTTAAATAGTAACAACAGAAATTGTTTTTTAACTCATCTAGGATCATAGTGGCGTATGATATAATGTATTTCGGCGGGGGTCCAAATATCCTTTAAACGTGATTAGTTGAGTTCTAAATAGAAAAAGGGGGTCTGGGGGTCCTCCCCCAGAAAAATTTTGGAAATTAGACCCTAAAAAAGGGTTTAAATTCATTTTAGGACCTTTCTTTCGTACATATAGAAAGGTTTTCGCGGGCTGTAGTTATAGGAGACCCCTGAAATAAAATATTCATTTTTTAATCGAAAAAGAGGTTCCGGAACGTTCCGGCTGAAATCGAGCCCTGTATAAACTTAACTAAAAAGTACTTAACTGTAATAAGAAAAAAAAACTTACCAGAATAAAATCTGGATAGGCAAACTGATGCATCATTTCTCTAATAGTTCTGGGATAAATTGGAAACTGAGTAGAATCACATACCTATAAAGTTTACACTAGATTATATCTTTTTTATGTGAAAAAATATTATTTTGACTGCGCTACATAATCTTTAAGTAAGTTCAAAGTAGGGAATTCTATTTTGTATGGAGAAAGGATTCCCCTACACAAAAATAAACAGTATAAAGGAAAATAAATTTATTGTCACTTAGAGCTTTTACCAAGATATTATCAACTGGTTTAAAAGATTTTGATATCCTTTTATATCACCTTTTTGTGAAGAGCTTATGGAAATTTTAATTTATGAAAATATTGTTAACTAGAGAAGAAAAACTAACTAATATTATATTAATGCTGTCTTCACAACATCTTGAAAAATTAAGCTTTTAATTTGGTCTAGTATATGAAATAGCAATTCCTGTATTTCTGAAAACAAAAAAGGCAATTTGCAGTCAAACAAATGGTTTTAAACTCAAAAATTGACATAAAAAGTTTTTTTTAAAATTAAGTCAATTCAAAATTTGAAATAAAAATTGACTATCTCTTTGAATTCTTAGAACATTTTTTCATATTAAATGATGCCAGATTTGTTTTTGCACCCTTTTTCAACACTTTTAGTAAAACACTTAAAGTAAAATTCAACAATCACTTTAAATCCTAAACCATTGTTTAAAACCAATGTTTTGGATTGAATGGCCATTACATGCTGTTTTCGAGCCCTTTTTAAAAGCCAAACATTGAAATTAAATTATAAAGCATCACAATTTTAAAATTTTTGAGTGTATATTCCTCTTCTGGATATCTCTATTAAGTAAAAAATAATAAAAATGCGTGAATCGACCATTAAATATGTCAACATAAGAAGTGAAGTTGAAATTAAAATGATAACTAATGTAAAGAGAAAAAGATACATTGTCAAAAAACTTTTTAGCGTTTTGATGTAAGAAATCACTTTTTAAAGCTTTTATGAAATTTTGTAAGAGTGGTGCGAAATGGTCTCTTGATTCGATAAAATGATTAGTGACTAATTTTCTTGCATATCCTGCCCTCCAGTATAAAATATCTCTTGTCAAAATACTTTTGAGGACTATTGTGATAACACAGGGTTAATAAGTAAGACAGAATAATTTAAATTTAGTAACACCTTTTGAATTAGACAAACTAATATAAATAAAAAAGAAATAATGGAATTTATTTTAAATTTAAGTATTTCTTTAAAAAAATCATTAAACATATTACCTTTATTTGCTTTTCATCATCCTCACTATGTAGATCAAACATGTGAAATGTTTCTTCTGAATTACAATTGGAAACATTTGGCAACATTAAATGGCTTCTCAATTCGCCCCCCTCTGTCACATCAGATCCAAATTCAATAGCCATAGAGTTATCTGAATTACCATTTGAATTGGAATGTAGAGCTGAAGCACTCTTATCTTTTTTTAGGTGAGTTTTATCACTTGAAGAATATGCAAGTAAAGAACTTTGAATAGTAATTGAAGACTCCACAATCTAAAATAAAAATATTTAGATTAGCATGAATTTAGTCTATTAACTAATAAAATTAATGAAACCAGGAATAGAAATTAAAAGAAAACACTAAGTAAAATTGGCGAGGGTCTTTCTGATAATTTTAATATTAATTTAACCATCATAAATTTTTTAATATGTTTACAATAAGGATTTATCATTAATTTCATTTATTAAGGTCAAGGAGGGGATCAATTCCCAACCCCAATATTTTCAAGATATCTAATAATTTCTTTTCCATGCAATCAGAAAGTCATTAACTTACAATATTGGGAGAAGATCTTCGTAAGGTTTTAGTAGAAATTTTAGAATTTATTAAGCAGCTACGACTGCAGTAGAACAAGAACAACTCAACTATGACCTTGGATGTTTCATTTACCAATTCTTTACTGAATTTAGTCTAGCTGAATTTTGGAGTGGCTTAAAGTATGAGTACAATTGTAGACTATGTGAAATAAATATTAATTGAGTGATAAAAGAGTGCTCTTTAAACAGTTTTAACATTAAATTACAACACTGGCAATAACAGTTAAACTGTTACTTTTCTTAGACTAAAGAGTTAATATGCAATACACAAACTTTTATTTGAATTAATGTAAAAAGTAATATTTATTATAAGTCATACATTCATCTTTTAATTGCAAGTCATTATAATTTAAAATCTGAGTAAAAGTTGGTTTAAAGTTAAAGCTGGTGCATTACTACAGAATTCGCACTCTACTTCTTTGCATAGTTTTTCCTATGATAGCATATTTAGTGAAGGTAAATTATACAGTGAGGAAGAAATACTTACTTCAGCTACTGTTTCACGGGCTAAAAAATTTAGAATTTCTATTGCAAGTTGAGTCAGTTGTAAGTTGGGAAAATCTTCTAACAACCATTTTTCAAACTTACTTTTCCCTCTGACTTTGGATACTTAAAAAAACATTAATTCATATTTAAGTAAATTTCAAACAAAAAGAAATAGTATGTCTCACATTTTAAAGAAATTGTAAATTAAAAATTTTTGAGAATATTGTTTTTTTAAATGTATGCTGCAAAATAGAAATGCATAATAAATGCAGCAGTTTGTTTTTACTTATGTATTATGTTTAAATGCTTAGCTACAGCTATAAATGGCATAAAAATATTATGAATAGTGCATATTAAACATTTCACTTAGAATGAATTTTGACACAGGTTTAACTTATGAGTGACATTAAGAATTTGAACTGCGAAGTACATATTCCCCCTACAATACAATAGCCTAAAAAGTTGGCAAAAGTGAGAAGTGCATTACATACTTTTAGTTATTTCAACAGTTTCAAAAAATTATTGATGAGAAGAGAGTAAAGTAAAAAAAACAAGAAAAAAATTGTAAAGGGCCAAACAGGGCCTAGCTAAACCATGATCTGAGGTTAATCATGATAATGTCACTTTTTTTAGATTGTTTTTTGTTTATTTAAAGAAAAGTTAATTTTGCAGTGAAATTTTTTCTTTTTTATGAATGGAATATCGAAAAAAAAAAAAGGGGAAGGTTTAATTTACTTACAAAATGATACTTGTAGCTTTTTTGAAAACTCTTCGTACTTTTTGTCACTCATGTTTTGAATTCTTGCATACCTTTTCTGAAAATGGCAAAATTATTAATGTATTAGTAAAATTATAAAGCAGTTCATTGATTTTAGATAACTTCAACAGAAATTATATTTAGAACAGTTAAAATTTATATAAATTGAAACTCTATTTACATAACATATTATTAGTTAAGATACAGTAAATATTTTCTGAGAACACCTCTGGAAAAGACCAAATTTTGAAGGCATTTATTTTACCATTCATACAGTGCTGTTAGTTGGAAAAGAATATTTGGGGACAGGCTTTTTCTCATTTTTTTTTGTCAAAATCACATTTGGGGGAGACAGTCCAAATATTTTGGGGGATAGCACCCTCCGAAATTCCCTTTATTATCCTACTGACTATGATAAACACCTATAGGTGACCAGATAAATAATTTATAGTTTAGTCCATTTATAGGAGATGCTTCAATTTTTTAATGGCTGAGAAAATAAACAAATCATGGTTGAACCTAAATTAACCACGATTAAAAGGATAAAATTATCAATTTCACGGAACAGGAAACTTTTCCTGTCAAATTCAGAAAGTTTGAAGGGTTTTAAAAGCCCCTTTTTTCGAAGCTAAAAGCTTAATTAGAAAACCCTATACATGCTAAAAAATAAAAAACGAAGACAATCAGAAATTTTGTCTTATAGAAGACCTTGTGTATCTTTTTTATACTAATGTATCAGGAATTAGGATGCTTTTCTTGGAGCAACAACTCTTCTTAACAACCCTATGTTTAGGAACAGATGGTGGTATTTCTAGAGAATCTTTACTGTATTACTTACTTTTGAGCTACATCAAATTTCGTATATTTATTACAAATCAAATAATATTTTGATGGTGAGATTAAAAAAAAGTATTTGAATTAAAAATAGGGAAAACATACACTTATTCTTTTCATGTAAAGAGGATCTTTTGATGCATCATATTTACAGTTAAATTCTTTTGTTTTGTTTATTCTATTTAGGTACTCGGAACATGTGGAGGATCTTTTACTTCTGAGAATGTCTGTAAAAGAGAAAAAATTTTATTTTTAAACACAAATTTTATTGCAATATCTACATAATTTATCATATACTTTTACTGTCTATTTCATCATAAAGTATTCATAGTAATATACTAATTACTAATATGAAAAAAAAAAGATTGTTGAACCCTAAGTGTTAACTAAAAAAATGCATTTTTAATTTAAAAGAACAACTTTTCTTTTTTAAGCCCATTTTTTGCTCAGAAAAGAGTAAATTAACAATGACAAACTTTGATGACTGACTAAGGTGTAAGGTGACTAAGGTATATTTTGCTTAGATTTTAATAAATATTGTTGTCTTACACAAGAGAGTCAATCAGGGCTCAACTATAGCTTGATATAGCTATACATCACGAAATCTTGTATTGTGGAAGGCATGTTTAGGGTTGCATAACCATCCAGCAAGATTAGACAAACTATACCCTGTATGATCCACGTCCCACCAAAGCCTTTCTAAATTTCCCATTCCCCCCAGGACACATGAGTTTTTACACTCAAATTAAAATATTCAATTTAAAACTTATTGGGTTGATAATTTTTTTAAATCAACCCAATAAGTTTTAAATTGAATATTTTAATTTGAGAGTAAAAATTCATGTGTCATGGGGCATGTCATTCTTATGGTCATTCATGTGTCATTCTAAGCACTGGAAATTTAGAAAAGATTTGGTTGGACGTGGATCATACAGGGTATAGTTTGTCTATTCTTGCTAGATGGTTAGTGCAACCCTAAACATGCCTTACTAAAACAGAAAACTAGTGAGTTAATTTTCCCAACACAAAATGGAGAAATAAATTTGAAATACCAAATAATTTTAATGAAATAACTTTCCATATAGTTTGAAGATTTGGTAATGAATAATTACAGTTATTTATTATGACAATGTTAATGAGATCCTTAGAGAGCCTAAACAGACTTAAGTTTTTTAAGGGGGATGACTAAAAATTTTTGAGATAGTACATCTTTTCGAGTACTTTATTACGTTTAAAATTTACTTTAAGTTTTAAATGACTTAACAAGTAAAATGGGGGGTCTAGGGGTTTCTTCCCCAGAAACTTTTTGGAATTTTTCTTATCTGGAGGGGTAATTTGGTTGAAAATTTTCAAATTGTCCCCCTAGAAAGTCCATTTGCCCCCCCAGTGGGACATGCACCCCACGTTGGGAAACACTAATCTACACTAAATATGGCAAAATATGCTTTCTTTCTTTTGCACAATGAAATTTCCCCAACACTAATCGCTTTGAAGCTTAGCGAGATTTTGGGAATTTGGTTGTTGACATCATTCTATTACTGGTTTTTAAAGATTCTCCAAAAGTAGGTTAGTGCCTTTTTCTTGTAAGCCGATAATGTGTGAAGAGTTTATTTATTTAATCTTATTAAAAAATATTTGTGTGAACATAAAAAACAAGCATGATACTGAAAGAATTATACTATATTAAAAAATAATAACTAAAATGGAATATCAAAACTAATATTCAGAAATAATTAAATGCAGAAATTATTTTTTTTTCAGTTAAAACAAACCTGAAATTTCAGAGTACTGCTTATTGTATGATTCTCGTAAATCCTTCACATTTAAATAATGTAAGAGTTGCCATATCCTTTCCTGTTAGAAAAAATGTATCTGAGTGTCACAACATATTTCATTTATTGCATAAATTTTTTTTCTGAAACATTACACAAAAATCAGTCAAATAAAGTATTTTTTTGCGAAAAATTTAATACATTCAAGATTTTTTAAACACAATTTTTATTGTATTTCTTAAACTAATATCCTAAAGGTCAACATATCTTGCTGAATAATTTCAAAAAATAATATTTTACTTAAAACAAAAAATAAAAACACTGAAAATGATTTTATTACATTAGGAAATATGCTTCAAACAACACAAAAACGTCATATTGAGTAAAAATAGTTAAAAAAACATTTACAATCTTATGAAATTCTAGGTGTTTTTAAATGATCTTCTCTCAAAAACTTTTTTTGACTAGCAAATGGTAAACAATACTGAAACAAAAGGGCAAAATATTCCATTGGTCATTGGTCTACCCAATAGAACAGGCAGTATTAAATAAAAATTTAAAATAATTTAGTAAATAACAATGAACAAATTACCTTATTGTGCCTTAAAATATAAAGAAGATTTTTATGTGTAATAGTAGAATGGTTTCTAGAGAAGACTTGAGATGCCTTTTTTAACTACAAAAAAAAGCATATTAGAATCACAAACTTTCTATAATTGCATAATATGGAGGGGAAAAATTATTTATAAAGAAGCCAACGGAAATACAATTTTCCCGAGTTTCAAAAAGTAGTGAGATAAAAAAGATGCACAACAGGAAAAATTATAAGTTATTGTGTAAAAATGATATTCTAGAAGTTATACAAAAAAGGCGAAAAGAGCATTAAATACTTACAATATTGTTCATTCGACACTTAAGAATTTTCGAAATCATACAGGCGGAGTTATTTAAAGGGTGTTCAACATCTCCAAATACACACCTAAAAGCGAAGAGGAACACAAAATAAATAAGTGATATAAAAAATTAGATCTCAGTAAATTCTTTTCCTGAAGAACAAAAATAATTAATCACACCAAAAACATTAAAATTTTAAAGAATTTCTAGATTTTGTGCATTTTGGAGAGACTCAATTTGTTTGCTTTTAAATAAGAGAGGGCAGCACCAAATTATTGAACTAGATTTTCTAAAATTGAGGGAGGTGGTATTTGAAAAAAAAATTAAAAGGAAGAAATATTTATAAAACACGGGATTATAGCAATTGTTATTTTTTGTGCAATGAAAGAAGAGAATAATATGAAAATACCAGAGTTCTCAAAACATCTTAATCAACAAACTATATAGTTCATTTTCATAGTATTGATTAAAGAGTAATTTTTTAAAAATAATTTTTAAAAATAATTTTTCAAGGCCACCACAAACATGAGACTTTTTCTAAGCGTTTTGAAGGGAGGAACTCCTGTTCCCAATAACAAGAGATTTGGAGAAAAAAAATTAACGTTAAACTTGCTTTTTGAGGAGAAGGGAAAAACTGAACACTGTTTATATGTAGTCAAGCATTAGGGAAGCTACATGTATGAGGAAATGCTTAATGAATATATATGATAAGAGTAACAGTACATAATTATTACTAAAGGTAATATTTTTAAAAATGATAAACATACGTAAAAAGTATCTTAAAAAATAGGAAAAATATAACTTCTCAGAATGATGGTTATTTTTTTGATAGTAATGAAATACATAGTAATATAAATTTATATAGAACAACATGGTTCTAATATTTTATCGAGGGAGTTTTTATGTATTTTAGTGAATTTAAATAAGTGACACTATGTTCACTGCACTCTATAGCAGTGGTTCCCAAAGTGGGTTCCACGAAAAAATTTAGGGGTTCCATGTGACAAACTTTATTTCATTAAAAAAATAAGAATGGGGTAAAAAAATAAGAATGGACAGTGTCACCCCCCTTGGACCAAAAAGGTTCTCAAAATGAGTTAAAATCCTACTTTTACCAGTCGAATTTCAAAATTTTTTCTGGGGAGCACCCCCAGCCCCCCCCCACGGTACCACAAGGGGATCTTGCGTGAATGATACTTTTTGGAAAATCCCCAACATTTTGATATTTTTTGTCAAAAGGTAATGGTCCGGAAAAGTCCCTGCTTGGACCCAAGAAGCTTCTCAAAATGAGTTTAAACTCTATTTTTTGCCAAATTTCAAACATTTTCTGGGGGAGGACCTCCATTCCCCCAGCGGTATCACAAGGGGATTCTTTCGTGATACTTTTAGATAATCCCCAAGAATTTGACATTTTTGCCAAAAGGTAAAGGTGATTGTCTGGAAAAGTGCCCCCCCTTGAACCCGTGCTGGATCCGCGCCTAGTTTAATTTGTTATCAGATATTAAATTTTGAAAAGTCGTTGATTAAAAAATATTCAGGGTTCCGAGATCATTGGCAACATATTTGGGGGTTCCACGACCAAAATAGTTTGGGAACCACTGCTCTATAGAAACATTACACGGTTGTTTTATAAAGTATAATTGAGGAGCCTAGAAGCCAAGGGGTACAAGTGCAGTTTTTTTAGTATTGGAGTTAAGTGCACTAAGTACTAGTTGCTGTGGAATCAAATATTGTTGTGGTAAACGGATACAAGTGAATCACTTGTACCCCTTGGCTTCTAGGCTCCTCAATGAGGAAGTTGCATGATTTTTTTTTATTTTTTTAATCGATTCCTCTTGCAAAAATAAGCAACTACCCAAAATTTGAGGCCGATCGAGAAATTTTTTGATTGTCAAAAAAATTAACAAAAATCCCCTTTTTAAAAGCGCGCGAAAACGCCAAGAGTTTGGATGTGACGTCATCTTATACTAAACATTGTTGTAAAGCAATGGAGTTGATGGTATTATTGTTGACGTCATCTTATAGTTTAAACAATAAACGTTTTCAGTCACGTGTTTTTTTTCTCGACTATTAAATTAAAATATTTAATAACCTGTGCATTTTTTTAAAAAACTGACTAGATATTTCATTTTACCATACAAAAAACCATACGGAACACTTGTTTGTTTTTGAAAATCTGACACGTGCAACTTCCTTATTGACCTCTTTTTCAACGCAGGTTTATTTTTGTATATAATTAAAACCAGAAGTAAACACTATAGAAATTGAAAGTATATCGTTAATGAAAGAGCTAAAAAAGATACTTAAGTTCAGAAGTAAATTTTCAAAATAATAAGATTCTTAAAAAAAAACTAAAAAAAAACCATAGCCTTCTCTTAAAAATTTCAAAGATAAAATTCCATGCGATGGAGCAAATAAACTTTTTAAAGAAGGGTGCTTGCATCTATGGAGGAATAAAACAAAGCAAATTAATTCCTTCTCGGGTAATGGATCCAACTAGCAAGCTATAAAACTTTAACGTTAAAAATCGTCGGCAGTCTCAAAAATTCCACATCGACCATCGGGCCAGGGATCAATTTCGGGAAAGACAAGGCTGGGTAAACGAGGGGACATTAAAGAGACCAGCTGTTGCCACAGCGTGAGTCGTTAGGTGGCCCCTGATGACAACTCCGCTGCTGGTGCCAAGGCACAGTTGAGGAGAATGCGTCAGCTTGACCCGGTCTCCTCTGCATTGGAAATACTGAGGCCCTGATGAAGTCGAGTTTGTTTAGTCATTGGGCTTGAACCCCCTTTTCTTTGGTTTGGTTCATTTTTGAAAAAATGGGGAAACAAACAGTTGGAATGTTTTGGGAAAAAGATGTGGAGTAGCTAGCGAACTGTGCTTTTTTATTATGCTTGGGGTAAAGTTATGCATGCAAGGCCGTAGTTGCAAAAGTTATGGTGCACGGGGTAGTAAAATTTTTAGGAGTTGAGACAGTAAATTAAGATAATATCCAAGGGGAGTTTGGGGGTTCAACACATTATTTATATGCTGTTTTTTTCCTTGAAAAATCTAAAAATCTAAAAATGAGTAAAATTGAGGGTCAAATTAAAAAGTTTTAGGGAAGGCAGGGGTCTGTTTAGAAGAAATTTGGGTCCGTTTTCGGACCCTTCACTAAGTACTTTGGCCTTTAAATGACCAATATTTTTCACAATACTGCTAATATGTGAGCTTATTTTCACAAAAACAGGCTCCTGGCTGAAAAGTTATAATTTAACACTAACTAAAATTCACAAAAGTATGAGTAGATTTTCACAATTTTTTTAAAAAACGGACCCTTCACAAAAAGTCTGGACAGACCCCTGGAAGGATTTACCCACTTTTTCCTTTAACTCAACATTGAAAACATTAACAATCCTAATGTATGTGTTCTAATAAGTCACTCAATTTTAAATAATTCAATTAGCCTACTGTGCGCATGATGGGGGAAGAAATAATAACTTTGAACCAAAACCCCTCCCGAAATAAGTCTAGTTAAGGACATCTTTACAGGAAGTCCAAATTAACAGATTCTAGAACTGAACTTTCCGTTCGTCCAAAAAACAAAACCGCAAATTTTTAATTTTTCCATCAGAAAAAAATCCTTGCAGAAATTTGTCTAAAATTTATTTTAAAAAATTCAATTGATTGGGTCACTTAAAGTAGCTAAAGGATTTTCAGCTCTAAGAGCAGACTCAGAAATTTTTTTAAAACCGAAAAACACAAATGAAATATTTCACGACAAGAGCATAACATTTTCCTAAATAAAATAAAATATCTAGTGATATTTTTTCTTTATAGCTTGAGAAAACAAGGCGGCTGCATGTAAATTTTAAGACGGTTCAATGCAAACCAGAAACTTGTCAACTCTACACACCGAATGAAAGAAAAAATAGAAATTTATCCCTCGCATCACAGGCTTCGGAAGAACTTCCGAATAGAAGGGAAAGAATACAGAAATCCACTCGGAGAATTGGAATCTGGTTTTCCACTGCCGCCATGTCTCGTTCGGCGAAGAATTCGTCTGGGGCGATCCCGTTTTTCAGTCTAATTCACTCGAAACCACTACATTTAACACTGAGCGGGCCGGGCATTTCCGGGGGCGAATAATCCCCCGGGAGAATATCTCCCGGATTACCCAAAAACTCAACGGAAAGTTTAAACGATGTAGGGAAAAGGGCAATTCCCCGAACGGCCTCGGAAATCCTCCGTCGTTCGGAAATCCTCGCTGATCGAATGTATCGAAAGGATGGACGGACGAGCTAAGGGAAACCGCAGCGGGACGAAATCTTCTTTCGATCCCATCAGGATGGGATAAAGATCTCCGGAAA
The DNA here is from genome assembly GCA_024610705.1 of Tetragnatha versicolor. Lineage (NCBI taxonomy): Eukaryota > Metazoa > Arthropoda > Arachnida > Araneae > Tetragnathidae > Tetragnatha > Tetragnatha versicolor. The sequence continues at coordinate 28,372,476 of JANDEH010000001.1, read as the reverse complement.
TGAAGGCAAACCTCAAAATCCCAGCCCGCCCAGTGTCGGCGAAAGGAAATAAAATAAGATAAAGCGGAAATAGGAGCTAAACCGCACCTAGCCCGCCGATGGGAGGAACAGTGGAGCGAGGGAATAACTCAGCAGGAGGACAGCATATCCTGTGCTGCTGTGGTATTTTTACAATGTTTTAGCTTTACTTTATGATTGTATTATAATTTAGCATAAAACTACGAGCAATAGACTACGCCGCAAGAAGAGAAGATATCTAGGGGGTGTTTAAATATTCATTGCGGTTTGATTTTTGTATTTGATGCAATCTAATAAAGCACACTTTTGAAGGTATATTCTTACCGCCACGAGAAAAAACTTTGACAGAAAAACGAAACTTAGGCCCATTCACACTGTTTCACTTTCACTGTTCATTATCGAGGAAACACCCAAAATGAACGGGTGTGAATGTCGTTTACTTCAGAAGTGAAAATGAAAAATGTGAAAACTAGTCTTTCACAGGAAGGAATCACTGCGATGAACCGTGAAAGTGAAACAGTGTGAATGAGCCTTTATAGATAAAAAGTACAGAGCTAAATGATAGCCACACAGATTTGGCACAAAAGCTTTTTTTCAACGCTCTTAAATCACACTTCCCCGAAATTGAGTGAAAAAATCGGTTTTCTTTAACTGTATTGTACGACGTGAAAAGTTTTTCTCGTGGAGGTCTGACTATACTACGTGTAATAATGTAATACTCCAAGCAAATGAAGACAAGATGATAACTTTGTCTAGAAACGTTAATGGTTGATTTAGAAATTAATAATACTCGAAAAGAATACATTTTATTAATAACACAATATATTTATTTAAATTTTAACATTTGGAAGATCTTTTGCTAACCGATTCAAGGATTTTTGAGATCTATGTTTGATAAAAGGCGTGCATTTCTCCCATCAAAATAAAAAGCCCTCTTTAAAGATCCTCAAACAAGAATTCAGTGTTTTTAATGAAATTTGGCAACATATAGAAGAATTATGAATATGTCCATTAATGGTGAAAGATTTCCCAATATCAAAGATATTCTAAGCAATAAGAATTATATTATACCTGATTTAGGATGACCATTAGAGTTTATGAAACTTTTAACTATTTTCTTGTAATTTTACAATTAAAAAAAGCGATTGACCTAGGTCTAGGTAGTATAGTTTTATGAATGTAAAAAAGGAAAGATGAGATTAAAGAGATCGAATATTAATTAGGGACGAAGAATGATATATGATTTCAGAAAAATAAAATCAGGCTATTAAATAATGAGGGAGGTGTTTTTGACTAAAAACATTTATAAATTAAAAAAAATAAATTAATAAACATTGAATAAAATAAAGAGAAATTTAACAGAAAGAGAAACTCGTGACTAGGCACCTAATAATACAAAACACATTCTACACAAGGCTGTAAAAAATCTCAGAAAACATAGTTGAAAAATCTTCTTTTAGGTATTCGACATAAAAGATATCGAAGGACCACGGAAACAAAATATAACCGACTTAGTGCACTGTAGTCCGAAACGGACAGGAAAGCGGTCAGAGCCGAAAAAGAAATCTCGTGTAAAATAAGGATTTGCGTTGCCAAGGAAACCCCGACAAAGTCGCATGGAACTGGAAAAGGAAAAAATGCCAGCAGAGGGTGCAGAGTTGAGAGGTTAAAGCGACGATAAATCTGTTATTGCGTCAACGGGTAACTCTGCGTATTTAATCAAAACGAGATCAAGTACTCAGAGTTTGACAAAGTAGAAATACTTGGCATTGCTTGATATAAAACGCGGGAGTTAAAACAACAGCAAGTGCGTTGATCACGTAATTCGAGACAATTCAAAGTATTAGAATGGGAATACTTTTTAAATTCAAATTTTAATTGGAATGAAAGTCTTACAAAACATAGTATCGTAGTTTAGAATGAAAGTATAAATAAATTATTTAAAAAGTTCAAAGCGTTATACAAAAGTTTAAGAAGGTTAAAATAAAATTATTAACTTCCGGAAATTTATTTGCAATATTTTTCTGTCCTTCTTTACAATTCAAATTTTTTATTTTTTCAATAATTATTAATATTTTTTTCGATTTAAAAGGTTGTTATCGTGTATTCAGTTGCTTCGAAAAAGTACACTAATTGAGATTTAATGTCACATTTCACGATCATCAGATTTTACAGATCATAAAAAATTCCCGACAACTCAGACTTTTATACAGCATTGTTCAGTTAGTTGGTTGATGAGACTTTCAGGCGAAAGGTGAGGAGCATATTTTTGAGTTAACTTATCACACTTGTTTAGTTTATTATATTCTATACTTTTAAAGCTATATTTCCCATGAATGCTTATTAAAAACGAGTGACTTAAGATCATAAAATGAGTAAGTATTTAAATAGATTTTTAGATCCAGTAGGACGTTGAACGAGATGCTTTTTTCATTTTATTGCGTGAAAGTTTTTCCTTGATACACAGCTTTCCCTGTAAAACCCGTTACTTTACATCGATACTGTTGATGCGGGAAAACAAACTCCGCCGAAGAATCCCGAAGAAGAGTAGAATCGAGGAAAAATACCGTATCGAGGAAAAAAAATTGCTTTTCAAATTTTTAAGCTAGTTAAGATATTTTTATTTTGAAAAGAGTAATCTTTGAGTGGTGGTGTCTTATCCCCTATAAATTCATATCTGATGGTGTGACTGTATCATCTTTAATATATTTTATTAATTTAGGCCTCCATAATCTTAACTATCCTACAGTGGAGGATTTATATTCTGCTAATTCGATAGAAATAGCGTAATTTTTGAGTTTCTTATAGATTGCGATCACTTTAAATAATGTGAAATTATCAATTTAATTTAGTTGTAAAATTATTGAATTTAAATACAGCGACTAACTACCCAGCATAAAAGTTTAAACTATCCACCAAAGTTGAAGGTTTTTCTCAGTTAAGGACTGAATGCAAATTTACTACATTTGGTTAACAATTAAAAACGAGAGTTGTCAAGAGAGGGATCTTTTAACTTCAGTGTACTTAAATATATGTTTCTTTTTTTTAAATTCACATAATTTTGCCGTTCCACCAAATTTTTCAACGACTAAAGCAACGTTACAGTAAAAGTTCCTCGCATCACAAAAGCTCACCTTTTTCGACCCAACGATTATTAAACCCGCGCACTCTTCCAAAAAGGGCGTCATTAAGCCTAAATGAGACGCCCCTAAAAAAGACCGAAATCATCCGCCGTCGCGAAACGGCGAAATGAGTTTTCGTCACCTAGGAAATAAAGTCAAAATGCTTCCGACAATTAGAAAACCCCGCCAGGAATTCCCAGGAAAGAACGAAGAACAGAAAAAAGGAGGGCCGTGATTTCTGGGCACGAAATGCCCTTTTCGGTACAAAGCACCTGTCACATCGGCGGACGGTACAATTGCAGTTAAGCCCGCTTATCGGTCTTGGCGGGATTGGCGAAGAAAAGATCCTTTTATTTTTCGGGTCTCCTTTATAAGAGGGAAAAGAAAGGGATGGGGTTTTAAAAGCCCCCTCTTGTGTTAATCAGGCTAATAAAAAGAGTTGTCCTTTTTAACACACAAATAAGTCCGAGGAGGAGAAGAGTGGAAAGATAAAGTTTTTTACCGTTTGTTTTGCGGGAAGAAGGTGGTTCGAGTGAAAAAGTGAAGCGGAATGGGCAAACTGTTCGAAAAGAAACTGTCGAGCCGGAGACTCGTAATTTAATTTAATCTTAGAATCCACAAAAAAGACATTGAAGTGATGGTAAAATATTAATTAAGTAAATATTCAGTAGATCAGTTCGCATAGTAAAAAGGTGTTTTGCTTTAAAAATGATTGAAATTCAGGTTTTTTTTCCAAAGATATTTTTAGTTGTTTTCTAATTGTTTCTGAATAACTTAGAAAATCTTAAAAGACGCAAAAAGATGAAAAACAAAAAAGAACAAAAATTAATAAATTATTTTAACCCTACAATGCATGATTTTTTAAATTCACTTGAAAATAATTTATGTGACTTCTATTATGGTGTACATTAGTAAAAAAATACTAAAAAAATTTAATTTAATTTTTATCTACTTTTTATTGGCAAAAAACTTTGTCCTTGTGAAATTAATTTGTGTCTCTTGTGAAATTAATTGTGAAGTGAAATAAAACCAAATGCTCTAAAAATATAAAAAAACAACTTTTCTTTTCAAAACATTTTTTGTTCAAGCTGAAAATTTTTTTTATTTTAATTTATATGGTCCTTTTATTTTGGCGTTTTCTGTGTCTTGACTTTCGTTTCACTAGCTACTAACAAATGTCTCAAAATAGTACCCCTGCTGTGATCTACTGGCGATCTAAAGTGCTAATACAATGAAATGTTATATCTATTGTACTTATTGCATGGTGTTGCCGTTTGGAAATGAAAGTTCGAGTAGGAAATGGGGAAAAATGTCGTGTTGCCAAATGGCATCAGTATGCACTGTAGGGTTAAATATATTTTAGTTGTTGTCTCAAACCGCAGTCCTAATAAATTTTGATGATAAAATTGTTGGATAAAACAGCAATTTTTGCTCAAAAATTAATTTTAATAATTTAATTAAGATATTGTTAGGAACAAGAGAAATTTCTTTTACACTCACTATACACTGCAAATCCGAATAATTTAGCCCTTATTCACAAATGTAGAAAAAAAATTCAACATTGGTAATAACGAAACACAGATTGTAGATTCATGTTCGGCCGACCTGGTTGTGAGGCAAAAGATTATCTTCCAATAGATTTAGATATTCAAGGAATACATAAACCGAACTCCTACTTTATCTGAGCGTTTTTTAACCATCCTTTTTGGATATTTGTTTTCAAATCCGACAGTTCCGTGATATTTTTAACATCCACAAGAAACTCAATACCGCAAGTACCCATCGATTCTACGTTTCGGAACAAATCTTGCCAACTAAAGTACATATCACATCATTAGCGTATTCGATATTCCTCTTTTCGAGATAAGGACTAGTCCTGAAAATATCCATTATAACCGCCAGCGGTGGATCAATGATTCAGTATAAGGGACCACACCATCTTAAACTTCATTAGAACAAGGAGGAATCTGTACAACCGGCTCTTATGTACTCGCATGGATAGATCTTTCTTTCGATACAAAAAACGCCTCTAGATAAAGTATGGCAAACTTATCGAACACATCCCATTATACCTGCTCTCCACCCGTAGTTCAAATCCACTATTTTGTCATATTAGCGTTGTGGTATAGCATACAGATTCCATAGTAGCTTCCAACCAAGGTTTTCAACCCGCCCACAAACGCCGGGTGTTTTTTTAAAAATAAAACCCACTTGAAAAAAACCCAGCCATAAGTGTTTTTTTTCTTGAATTGGGTCAAATTTTTTAATAAAAACAGCAAGATCAAGTCTTTTAATGATGCAAATTTCTCAAACTATAATATTTGAAGAGAAATATTTAAAAAAACTCTTATTATTGCAAAATAATATTGGACACGTTAAATGAAGGGAATCAAAACTTACGTGTTTTTTTTCGTTTTTAAAAAAATCAAATTTTGTTACAATTACTTTAAATTTTTTGTTATTTCTTATAAATATGAATCTCACTTACCTTACCTGCGTAATAAACCAGACAAAAAACAATAAACCTGTGAATCTCAATAAAACTTAAAAAAATCCAATAATACCCCAAAAAACCCATTCTTATATTACTATACTCCTGTTCATGAAAAATGCAACACCATGAAGGACTTGTTAGATTTTGATGAAATTTACACAGCAAGTGATCTTTGTGAATACAAATAAATGATAAACAATAATTTTGACAAATAATTTTCAGAACAAAGGAATAAAATTTAATATCGAAAATTGGTGTTTAATGTCTTCCATACGCGCTGCAATGAGAGCCTCTATACGACAGGTCATCGAATCAAACAGATTGAAATTTTGACTGAGGAGGTGATTTTCATCTAAGATTCATCCCAAACCCAAAGTTTGCCTTTATTGGCAACATTACAAGCATTTTAAGCATGAGGACAAACCAACGAAATTTTAGTCGAGCTCCATAGGTGAAATTTTGGATGAAGAAATTTGTCGAGAAAGAAACTGTCTTTATTGGATGTAAAGTAAGTTTGGAACATTCCAAAAAACATGTGTACGGGATTCGTTCTGATGAATTACAGCTTCAGGATCGCTTCAAATGTAGGGTATAACTTTTGGCTCCAAAAATTTTTAGAAATTTTTTTAAGAAATGAGATTGCCCTCATTTTTTATCTAATGATGTTGCCCATGGTACCCAACAGTGCTCCAGGTCAAAACACTTCTCTTCTTCACCACAGACTCAAGATAAAACACTCCGAAAATTGCGATTTTCGGCATAGCGTCCAAACCCAATTTAGGTGTCATGTTAACCAAAATTGATGGGGGATTTCTTTAAAAGGACCATTTGATATCAGTAATCTTGCGAAAATATTTTTTTGTGGATCCAATGGTAGCTTTATGCACCGATGGAATTCCATCGATGGAGCGCTGTAAAAAAACGATACTAGGTGAATTTTGGTGCAATGGCGACCGATTAACTGATGGAGCAGACAATGATAGACCTGTAACAGTATTCTAACAATTTGAAACATGTCGAAAAGTCGCTCAGTGATCCGGCACTGCCATGTGAATGAAGTCTCTTTCATACCGTGCTGACGTGACTATAAGGGGTCCAGACCCCAGTTTTCAACTCGCCTTACCCTTTTTGGACCTCTGCTTTCAAACCCATATCAATATACTGTCCCGTTTCCCTTCATCTGACCAGTGGTAAAACAGTGTGAAAAACACCCTTCCTGGAGGCCTAACATTAATCCTCTTTTAATCTCGGTTAAATATTTTTATGACATCCTTTGAGGTCAAAGGGGTATAATAACATCTAATGACAAGATAATCAACTGTAAACAACCTTCTTACAAGCCCTTAACGTCCCGTTACAGCCCCCCAAATATACGAATAAATCAGTGGTTGAGAAGACACTGCTCAGCTTGCGCATGCGCTATAGCTCTGAATTTGTTATCATTTGATAATCAAACCATAATGAACATACCCTGAAAATTTCAAGTTGATCGGACAATTCCTTCTTGGTGTTGCATTTTTTATGAACAGGAGTATATATTCTTTCAAACCCTGCTCTTAACCCAATAGAACAACTCTAAAGTGTTTTTTAAATTGGGTAAAATTTTTTATATGAAAAACACTAGCATGATGAAATTTTTTAATAATGCAAATATATCACAAAATATTTAAGAAGACATCAAAAACTCAGATTATCACAAAATAATTGGGTCATGTAATATTAATACCAAATATTCAACAATAAATTAACCAATTTTTAAATTCGTTTTTAACCATTGTAGCAAATAATACTCCCTGAAAATGCAATAAAACTTTTTGATTTTTTAAGCAAAACAAAATGTCTAATTAAAATAATAGTAAATGCTTTCTTGAAAACGGTAACGGTACATTCTAAAAGTTTTTTATCATCAGATTTAAAAATTTTGTGTTTAGTAAGTTTTGCTTAAAGTAAGTACTAAGCACTTAGAAATTAAAACTTTTTGCTTAAATACCTTCTTTCTGCAAAACTCTACTGTAATATTTAATAAACCCAATAAAACCCGAAAAAAGTACTCGTAATATCAAATTTTAAAATTAATAAACAGTACATTTATACAGTTTTAACGTTTTTTTGGTAAAAAAATCTAAACATGATTTTGATAATTGAAAAAGTGAGCGGAAAAGAGGAAGGGAAAAAGCTTGTTTAAGACATTTGGATTTAAAGTTTTTTTTGCATTTTTGGTGTGGTCAAATACTTGTTTTATGACACAGATATCTCTGTTAATAATGGTCCTCTAGCTAGAGAGATAGAGTCTGCACTAAAATAGAGGTCTAAACGTACCCTATTCATCCACCATAATAAGCCCTTTTTCGTAAAAATGTCACACATAGCCCCTTCAATTAATGTAACAAAAAATAAACGTTGTTAGTAAGTTAATAAGATCATTTTTTCCAAACACAAATTTTCTATATGAAAATTGATTTTCCAACAATGAGGAGGTTGCATGATTTTTTTATTTTTTAATCGATTCTTCTTGCAAAAATATGCAACTACCCAAAATTTGAGGCCGATCGAGAAATTTTTTGATTGCCAAAAAAATTAACAAAAATCCACTTTTAAAAAGCGCACGAAAACGCCAAGAGCTTGGGATCATCGTATGTTGACGTCATCATATGATTAACATTGTTGGAAAGCAATGGAGTTGATTGATGGTATGATTGTTGACATCTTTAAACAATAAGCGTTTTCAGTCACGTGTTTTTTTTCCTAGACTTTTAAATTAAAATATTTATTTCCCTGTAAATTTTTTTGAAAAACTGACTAGATATTTCATTTACCATACAAAAAACCATACGGAACACTTGTTTGTTTTTGAAAATCTAACAAATGCAACTTCCTTATTAATTCAACCTTTAAATTTTTTGTAAAAATCTTGTAACACTAAGTAAAAATAAAACTAATACAATTACGTACATTCAACTCGTTACACTTTCGTATGAAATCAAACTACACGCTTAGGGCCACACGCCATATTTCACCGAATACAGAGGCACACGGAATCCCCTACATCTCTCTGCACAGCATCTCCATTCAACAGTCGACCATTTAATTTGCATGAGGCGCTTTGATTCTGCTGCCGAATTAAGGATCAATTGGGGAATCTGCGTCCCGACCACAGCGGTCGCAAACAATGCCTTTTATGTGCTTAGTTTGGCATCGGGTTTCCTCGGAATCGCAGTCTGCATTCACCGCCACGAGCCCTGCCGAGGCTCAGATAAGGCAGCGCCGCTATTTAAAATGCATTACTTCTTTGTGGGGGATGAGGGCCGGCAGGGAGATAAGTGGGCTTTGCCCGGCCGACTTTCTTTCAAGACGAAATCGATGCGGGGAGGCCGATGATATGAGAATTCAGGGATGAAAACAGTAGCATATGCCCAGGTATAGAACATCGATCAATGTAGGCCGATATAGAGAATATCGGACATTGGGTGGGATTTTTTTAGTAAATTACAAAAACAAGGTTAAACACATTCTGAATAGCACTGCTATTTGAATTAAAATAAACTTGTAAAAAATTAAGTTTTATATTTTGCTCCTTTTATGATTATCAATGTTGGAGAATCGATATTGGGCAGCGAAAACCAATACAATGGAAAGTAATGTCGTCGATATTGGCCGATATTATGGAGGGGGTGGTTTGACGAAGGCTAATACTGACAGAATGACATTGGCCAGAGCTTTTTGCACTACCTGGGTAGTTACTGAGGGTGAAGAATCAAGTCAGGGTTTTCAATACGTGAATATTCGTGCATGAGACGGTAGCCGTTAGTTTCAAAAATACTTTTAAAAAAGATTTTGAAAGAGGAAATAACCCATGTTATAAAAACGGATTTAAAAAAACCTCCGAAAATACAATTGATAGAAATTAGATGACTAAGCAATTTCTACGAAAGGAACAAAAGAAGAGGAAAGTATCAGTGGTAAAAATCAAAGCAAAAGTACGAAGTAGATTAAGCATCACCCGCACTAATTAGCCAAAAACAAGGAAAAGTTTTGAATGGTGGTCGAAAAAGTCTCGGAAACCCACAAATGAAGCCGTAACTCAATTACAACTCTCAACCCCCGTTTACCTGCCATGAGCACGCGCGTCATTTGCCATTCCCTTCCGAATAAATGAAAAGAGCCGCGGCATATAAGAAAAACTGACGCTCCTCGCACAATACACATTTCTTTTTAATTAACCGTCCAAATAAAGAAATAAAGCTTTTTCCAAGAGACGAATTAGGTTTTTTGGGCGACTATTCTTCCCATTTAAAACCGAGATTCTAATGCGTTTTTCAACGGCGGATTTCGTTTTTTTTCTCCTTATCAGCACCTTGGCATTCAAGCGACTAAGTACAAAATGCGGTCATTTTTTTCCTCCGGTCCTTCTTTTACTTTTAGGTCTCTTTTACGATCTCAATCACTCATTTGCCATCACAAAAGCCCCCTTTTAATTTCTTTCCCGTGTTTCGCCGCTTTTTAGGCGCGCCCTTTATTTTTTCAAATTTCCCATATACAAGAGTTGTTGACAGAAACAATAGCAGGCAATTACTGCTGTCCAAATTTCTTAATCACCTCCGGAGAGTTTAAAAGAAAAGCTCCAGCCACCGGTTGTGGTTTTCTTAGTTAATTCTTTTCCAGCCGAGTGTTATTTTTATGAATCGGGGGAAAAAGCGGCTAAAGAAATGTGTTAAAAGCACAATTAACTTCCCTGTAATCCTTTTGTTTTTTGAAAAATAGCTTTCTTTCGCTTTAATTGTAATATTTTTTCGCTGTTGTTTTCATGTTGCTCATTATCCTATTCTTTTGTTTCAAGAGGGACTTTAAAGCCCCATTCAGCGCCTCTTGGGTTTTTTCCGCCGTTTTTGTTTCCGTTTTTGCGCGGAAGTTTTCCTTTCACCAGCACGGCGGAAAAAATCCTAATTCACGTTCGCAACGGGAATTTCCAGACTAAATTTCATTACACAATGCCAGGTGGGCTGATTTTAGGGACTATTTAAAAACCGGGCGGAATCGGTGCGGTTTTTAAAAGGAATTTGCTTTGCGCAACAACTTCTTCCGTTCGTTTTTATGGTTAGCTTCTTTGTTCGCTTTTTATTGAACGCTTTGATAAGCCTCTATTGATAAAATATATTCATACTAAAAAAACAATGGACCAGAATACGCAAAAACTAACTCATGTTCAGAAACTTTGGAGTAAAATGTAATCTTCTTCATATAATATAGGGATTATTTTTAATTTAGAGCTTTTAGGACAGATGGCCCACATGCTTCTAAGCGATGACAAATTTTAGTAAGGACTAGAAGGGGGAAAGAAGAAAAATTCAGCATACACTAACCAAAACCACAACCTTTCGATGAGTTAAGAAAACCATCGACACTATTAGGTTCTCTCTCTCTCAAGCCGAAAAAACCTCCACTCCACATACATCGTAGCACAGCTCATACCAAATATGTCAAGTTTACGTTACTGCTACTAGAAGTAAACGAAATTACATGACAAAAATTAGATGCATTTTGAACTTTGTGCTGCTTGGGTAGGACAACAGGTAGCGAGATGGAATATTAAAGCTAGAAAAGAGTAATAAGGATGTAAGTCGGGGTTTTTGGTAATATTTCAATGAGAGAAGATCGGTTGGTAGAATATGGACTGGTTACATGATCTTTCTCCAAGCAAGAAAGCAAGATATGGAACTGCAGACTGATGAGAAGGACGACTCAAAAACCGCATCAAGGTTTTAGGGGCGAAAGTTTCCGAAAAATTCAGCAAACACAAACCAAAACCCCAACCTCAAGATGGAATGAGTGAAGAGAACCAGAGACACCATTAGGTTCTCAAGCCGAAAAGAAGCTTCACGTAGGACAACAGCTAACAAGATGGGTTATTAGAGCTCGGGAAGAATTATAAGGGCATCCCTTATAACATCCAGGTTTTAGGGGTGAAAGTTACTGCTAACTATTTAGTGGCGAGCGAGCTTCACCGCAATGCCCCACCCCAGCCAGTCCACTGTTACAGGGGGGAGGGAGGGAAACTTCCTCGCCACCGCATCCAAACCGCTCACTTCCCTCGTTATCCGAGCGTCGAAAAAAGGAGGAAAACAAAACCCCATCGAGACATTTTTCTTCCTCGAAACGAGATGAAAGCAATGAGCTTAATGGGCCCACTAGCCGCCCGCCCTCATCCCATTTATATAATAGGTGGAAGAAAGGGCCGTTTCTTGCTCGCGACATCGGGCCTTAATGAAGACCGGCCGCACATTTGACAGCTCATTATGGCCAGATGATGTTCTCCAGCCCGCATCTTCGGAAATGCGGGACTTTAATGAGCACATAATGCGCGCGCCGGGGCTGAGGGGCACAGTGGCGCAAGGCTGGGGGGGCTTTTTTTTCCCCTATTTCGTTCTGAGCACAGGAATGCAATGTGAAACTGTATGATGAATGTGATCCGTGATGTGGTTGAGCTGTGAGCCTCCACATGCTGTAGAACGCCTTGGAAAAGGGATGTTAGGTTTTATTGCAATTTTGAAGTAAGTTTTTCCGTTTTATTAGCCCTTGATTGCTTGATTTTGCTTCCTTCTACTCAATAGAAAAAAAGATAAGATTTTTAACTTAAAAAAATGGCAGTTAATAAATTATGTTTTGAAGTATCGTTTCTATAAGCAATGAAAACTTACTAAACAATATCTTTGTAAGACTTTTGGAAAGTTTGTTAAATTCTAACAAGAAGAGAAACGAGTATTATTTTTTTCATATGATCCTAAGTTTCTTAAGAAGATTTACTGGATTATAAGGCCTTTGAACTTAATCTACCGCGACTACCTAGGGCATCCTTAACGGGGAAAACATTTCGTCAACAAATCATGGAAAGGAAAAAAAACCTAGTTCACAAATGAACATTTCTTAGACACAAAAGAAGATGCATTGATTTACCAATAAAAAAATTCAACAACTAAATTATATTTGAAATAACAACCTTTTTCAAAATGAATAATGAACAATATCAAACTTTAAAAAAAGAAACAAATTTTAATTTTATTGGACTTATCAACGGACAATTAGCTTCCTTTTAAAGTAATACTATATACGAAAGAAAGCAAACTTTCAGAAATAAAACACAAGTAATATTGTATAGTAGATGAAAAAGGAGGGATCAGAATAAAAGTAGACCAAGTCCACTTTTTGTCATTTTTGAGATAGCAACCTTATAACATGGACCAACTATGTAAAATTTCAGTACAATAATGAACCAAGTCCTAGTTCTGATAATATCCGCTAGGCAGCAGAAAGTTTTGTTGCGTCAACATGTAATTTTGTTATGAAGCTTTAACTTTAAACTTCTGTAGCTCAAAAGTAGCTAAAGTGGACTTAATTTTCAACCGTGCGGCAGAAAAATATCCACAACCAAATATATTCTAGATGGAATTTAAAAAAGGACAAGAATTCTTGAAGCTCTGATGGAGACCATATTTCATTTCAGTATAGAAAATAAGTTACCTTAAAAAAGTAACACCTTCTACACTTTCAATGCTCAGTAAAAGCAAACACACAAAATTTTAAAGTATCAAACTTCAATAACAATCACAAACGAAAACCATCAAGTTTTCAAATAACCTAAGAATCATTGTAAGTAAGACGAACAAATAACGACTCACACTGTATGAAAGTTTTTCCTTGCTACACAGCATTGCCTGTAAAACCCGTTACCTTACATACGTATTTCATATGCAGAAAAACAAACATTCTAGTTTCACAGTCGATTCTCGTCTCGACGGACAGCAAAAACAACTTACAGTTATTTTTTAAGAAACTCTAATAACATAAGAAAATGATTATGCCGATACTAACAATTACTTTTTCACTTGAGTTATTCGCTTTAACATGAAGCAATATTTCAAAGGAAAAATTCAATTTTCCATGACAAATATCCTTACTCAAATATTTTTTGCAGTAAAATGTACATACAATGAAATGTAGCAGCAAGCATATTGATGAAGAGTAAGAAGACCTTAAAACTAATGGAAAATAAAATTTACAAATTAGGCTATTGTTAGAAATCAGAACATAAATTCAACAGTTGCGCTTGAAGCTGCAAACTGATAGAAAATATGCGACCTTATATAATAAAATATGTAAGACCTTAAAACTTCCGTTTAAATTTCATGGATAGTACCAAAGAATTTCAGAAAACGGAAGAGGAAATAAATAGTTCCCAAACTTCAAAAACAATCCGGGAAAATATAAAAACAGAATGCGCCAAACGAAAACATCTTCACACAGAACTTCAAATACCCGCATCGTCTCACTATTCCCCCAACCCAACCCCCAATCCGTCTGCGGGCTAACACCGCACCGGGGCAGATCTCGAGTGGTAACACGCGAAAAACCATCGGACGCATTATTATTATTATTATTTAACATAAACGACGCCCCCGACTTCAATCAGAAATCCCCCTGCTCGCAAATTACCGGCGTCTGCAGCAGTTAATAATAAGCCAAACCTCGCCCGCGGCACTCGCTCGTTACGGTTTTGCATACCCGTGCTAATCAGGCGGGCAGAGCCGACTATCGTTTTTCCGCCTGCGTTTTCGATGGCGGCAGATTCATTCCTATATACGGAGACGTCGGTGGTGGTAGTTTTCGCAGGTATGGTGAGGCCAATTTGCCGGATCGGGGTGTGAGAAGGCGAGGCCGGATTTTTTCCTGTTTCCGTTGTTATTCGGGGTTGTTTTGTTTGTTTTTAGAGGAGCGAGAGATAGCGGAGAATTATTTTCCGGAAATGTCGTGTATGTATGGAAGGGGTGTATTGTATGTATGGAAGGAAGTACTTACATCATAGTACGGATTTCTTCTAGGAAGGGGTGCTTCGCTCGTCTAAGAACTAATCCAGGAGTTTTCTTCTGAAAAAAGACAAAATAGGAGGGTTAATTCAATGAACGAAATATTCACTAATTGAATTAAATGACACTAATGTATCTGATAAAATTAACAAAATCAATAGCATATAAAATACGAAGTAGAATACAGTTGCGGTAGTAAAACTTAAGCAAGTCGTTGCAACAGCTAGGACATTTCATGAACTGTCTAAAAAAATTTAGACATTACACGATCTGTCAAAGGCTCAATTGCATTTCTAGAACTGTCAAAAATTTTAGCCACTTCGTGTAACTGATCGACCATTACACGATCTGGCTGCAATTCAGGAAATGTCTAGACAGTTCACGAAATGCCTAATTTCACGATCTGTCTACGACATATACACATACAGGGTGTTTCAAAGATCCGTTTCGCGGCTTTTATTAGGAACCAACATGTCCTAGGGTCTCGGAAGGTCTACCCCTAGGTGAATGACAATAAAGAATCCATTGACTTACTGGACTTACAACTCCCCCTAGCGGTGAAAAAAGTTTAAAAAATTAATTTAAAAACTAAAGAAGATAGAGCAAAAACCTCGAAGAGAGTATTGTTGGCAACGTTATGAAGAACTCACAGAAAAAATTTCTTGAAAATATCGCAAATATTCGCGGAGATATTAGCATGTGAAAATAGCACTTTTTCAAACTTTAAAAAAGAAAAAGTTCGTAAATTTGCAAAATTTTCAGTGTTATTGTGTAGTTTTTGGTTTTTTTAGTTAAATGAAGGCAAATTTTAATACAAAAGCAAAAAAAAACTTGTAAATTTGCGAGCTTTTTCTTTTTAGAGGCCTGAAAAAGTGCTATTTTCACATGCTAATATCTCCGCGAATATTCACGAAACTTTTTTCAGTGAGTTCTTCATATCGTTGGCAACAGTACTTTAACTGAGGTTTTTGCTCTATCTCTCCTTTAGTTTTAAATTAATTTTAACTCTTTTATTTCACTGCTAAGGGCGCTGTAAGTTATTTCAATGGATTCACCAGGGTCACTTACCTAGGGGTATACCTAACTTCCGTGACCCTAGAACACGTTGGTTCCAAATAAAAGCCGCGAAACGGACTTTTGAAACACCCTGTATAATATAATACTCTTATTCATACATGCTGCACTGTCTTTGTCAAACTTTTTAATGCACTTTTTCCTTGATTACCTGGAGTATTTTACAAGGTTAAAGAATTTTTCTCATTGAAAAGTCTTAATTTGATAATTTTTCCAATTTAGTGGTGTAGGAATAAGGTAAAACCGATAGATAAGAAATAATACATGATCCTTTAGCTATTGGGAGGTTGAATTAGTTTGTACAGTTTTTTACTTGATCGCGTCACGAGGATTTAATTATATGGTTTTAAATTATGATGTTATTTTTAGAAGAAATATATGTAAACCAGCTAAAAATCCAGCATGAGTCATTTTTATGAAAAAAGTGTAAACTATATTTCTATAAACAAAAAACAACTGTTTTACATGATATTTGGGAGGGGGTTCAAGATCGATTGAAATGTAAACAACAGCACCGAATCCCGTCCAAAAATAATCAAATCCAGCATACTACATTAATCAAATACACTCGGTCAGTTCGAGAAATCAGAAATACCCTTCCTTGGTCATTAATTTCCTGAAAAGTCGCTTATTACGTATCCAAACGGAGGGGCCCCATTGAAGGTTTGTAAACTTAAAAACACTCCACACCTGCTTCAACTAATGCCTAACCTCTCGACAAACTAGGAAGTATCCTATCCAACTTTTCCAACTCAACAACCCACCCTCTTCACAACCCATCTACCCCAAAAGTCCGACTTTTTCAACCGCATCATCCACCCTCTCCAGACCGCACGAACCAACCCATCTAAAAAACAACCCCCCTAACTCCAATAAAAAAACCACTGCTCGGGCAAAGGGTTCCAACACAACCCAACTCAACAACAAGGCCCTCCACATATTAATTTTTCGCAGCTGTCACTTGGACGTCACCAAAGAAGGCCCGGCGGAGCTGATTAATGGAGTCCTCTAACAACCTTAGAGTTCACAAGGAGTCACCAATTAATAGCAAAAATTTTTAATCTTCCTCGGGGAAGCTCCTATTGCTTTTTAATTGCGAGCGATTGCGGTGGCTGTCGAGTTACCTTTGAGAAAGGGATCATCGGCGATTAGAAGCCTTTTTCCTGGGCGAGAGAGGGCCCACTTAGCGCAGCAAAAGGAGTAATCATTCTTTTGGGGGGATCCGCTGCCGACCACTTCAGACAACTCGGCGAGAGGGTTCTGAAGTGTGCCCTGTCATTGGCCGGGAAACGGGAGATGGGGAGAGAAGGAAAAAAAGGATGGGGATCTCTCGACTTCAAACACGGGAGTGGAGGACGAGCCGCTTTTCCAGAAGAGGATTTCATGTCAAGGGGAGTCGAAGACGCATTTTTAAAGGTCACAAACACCGTGCTTAACGCGGGAGGCTGTGTTTTGAAAGTTGAATCCTTAGAAGAGGGGCAAACTATCACTAGAGGTACCGGTAATGACTATTATACTACCCCAATGCGCATATAATTTTATTCGCTAAAGTTAAGATGCAAACTTTTTCAAAACCAGTCGGAATAAATGAACGGTTTAGAGTTCAATAAGTTTTGAAATGCAACATGCTTGTTGCTTTTCAAGCAAAAGTTGGAAGCAATAACTGTTATTTTAAAAAACCCATACCAGCTTCAGTGAATCATATCTAGGGAAACACTTAATTTCCGGCAAGATGCAAAGCAGGGAGTCATCGTCCGGGTAACAGTATACAAAAGTAAAGCGTCAAGAGTATTGCTAATCAAATGAATTACTGATATTGCATTTTTTTTAAAATTATTTAAAAGGATAAAAATAAAACATATTACCATTACATTCATTTTCGATGTGTGCAGAGAGTAACCTCTTGAAGCACAACAAACATCTAAACAGTAATAGGCGGATTTATTTAATCATCAAGCAAAAAAAATCTTATGAGTCAAAGCCCATAACCTTTGTGATTAAGAAATTTGGCTTGCGGACGTTCACGGCAAAATGGTCAGCACCGGATTCCAATCCCCGGAGAATCAGTGAACTAAAATTCTAATTTATAACATGACGGTGGTTGGTTTGGTGTGAAATGTGAAGATATTCTTCCTCAGCAATTCTACTGGATTCAAATGAGTAGATATTATCAAAGTATCCCAATAACGTAATCTCATGTACTGAAAAAAGCAGGATAGATAGATAGATAGAGAGTCAATTAAGTTTTCCAAACAATTTTCTTTTATAAGTTCTAAGGACATATGGAAAGAGTATATTTTCTAGATCCTACCTGATCACTGGTGACGGCAACTTTCGATAAAAGTGAGCTTGTGTCGATTTAGCTTTGCAAGAAATATTTTCAACCTGTTGGGGCAGGATCCGACCTTCCACGGATCCTTTCTGTATTATTTCTCTAGTTTTTTAGTTTCTTCAAAGGAACTCTTCCAAAGAAGCCATCTTAATACCTAGCAGTTTAAAAGTTTGGGATCTTTGATGTATCAACCAGAGCAAAAGAAAATTTGTGTAACTTAAAAACCGTATAATTAACATTTGGCAAAACTTAGTTGTAGAGAGAGCTTCCTTATTTGAATAAGTCATGATCAGAGCTATTCTGTTTAGCGATGGACAAAAGCGACTAATTCAGCACCGAATACTTGGGAGCTACCACTGAACTGTAATATTACTTGCGCTGACCTTAAATACCGACAGTATTCAAGAAAATGAAGACCCATCGCTAGTTCTCAAACCGATCCTTCTCATTTTCAAAACCACCCTCTGACAAGCCAATTAAAGCATTTTTTCTCCCAAAACCAGAATCTCGCAAATCCAACTAAAACGAGCGTCCCCGACACCCCAAAGAAACCCCATCACAAAAATCCAAAAACAGGGCGACCCACCCCCAAAAGAACACCCCAATCGCGAGGCTCAGCCGAAAGAGCAATGGCGCGAGATCCCACTAATGAGTTTCGTCTCCTAATTAGCCACGTGACCGCGCAAAGGTGCTGAAATTAACTGATAAAACCCGGAGTCCTCGCCGTCATAAAACGGGGAGGCCGGGCCTTTATCTGGTCTGCCACCGGAACGCCGAGGAATCCCTCTCATTAGCCTAATGAACACGACTTTAAATAGATAAAAGTGACGCTCCTCACTTTACAGTATCGTCGGAGGATGCGGCTCCACAATTATTAGATTTCGCAACTTCTTTTCTTTCTTTTCCTCCCCATGCTCCATTTGGGAAGGCTTGGGCTCGCTTGGCTTCATTCGAAACCAGTGTGACTGGGAGATAGGGGGGCGATTGGAAGAAATGATGTGGTGAGGGAATAAGGAATCGCGAACTTTGAATTGGAGAAATGTAGTGTCCCAACAGGAGATTTGATGGGTGATATTAGTATTTAATACTAAGTATTCCTTTTACGTACTCTTTTCGACTGCGATGCGTTTGACTGGATTATTATTTTTTTAGAAAGTTAATAAACTTATCATCCAATCGTGATTTACGTTTAGGAAAACCGATAAATATCACCCTCTAAAGTTGTACGATATACTGGTTTGCAAAAATTTCAATACTATATAAAAGATATTAAAGAAGTCCTTACAAACTTGTATAAAGAACTTCCCTCTTGTTGCTTATTTGCTAACAATAAGATATAAGAACTTTAATTAGGTCATTAAGTCTATTCTTTTTTAATGAAAAATTAATTTTTCTTAATTAAACGAAAGTACTTATTCCTGAATAAAAAAACTATTTATGAAGATTTATTGGTTATATCTTTATTCAAAGAATGCCTTTTATCTATCTTAAATGACACCTAAATCTACTTTCTACTAAGCTGCAAAGTTATAAAACGAGTGAATTAAAAAACATTTGAAAAAAAAAACGGTATTTAATGTCGTCCATACGAGCTGCAATAAGAGCCTCTATACGGTCACGGAATCAAACAGATTTTTTTGTCTGAAGAGGTGATTTTCATCAAAGATTCATCGCAAACCCAAAGTTTGCCTATATTGGCAACATAACAGCAAAGGGCAAACCTCCGAAATTTCAGTCAAGCTTCATAGGTGATATGTTGGATGAAGAAGTTTACAGAGAAAGAAACTGTCTTTGTTGGATGTAATGGAAGTTTGGAACATTTCAAAAACATGTGTACGGGATTTGTCCAGATGAATTACAGCTTCAGGATCACTTCAAAGCTAGGGTATAACTTTTGGATCCAAAATTTTAAGATTGCCCTAACTTTTTATCTCATGAGGTTGCCCATGGTACTCAATAGTGCTTCAGCTCAAAACACTTTGCTTTCGTGTGGTAAGACTCAAGATAAAACACTCCAAAAAATGGGTGTTTTACGGCAAAGCGTCCAAACCCAATTTCGGTGTCATGACAACCAAAATTGAAGTGGGATTTGTTTAAAAAGAACTTTTGTTAACATTAATCACTCGAAACTCCTTTTTTTGTGGACCCCATGATAGCTTTATGCACCGATGTAATTCCATCGATGAAGCGCTGTAAAAAATAACCATAATTCACGAATTTCGGTGCAATGACGATCGATTAACTGATGGAGCAGACAATGATACACCTTTAGCAGTTCTAACAATTTGAAACATGTTGAAAAGTCGATCAGTTATCCGGCACTGCCATGCGAATGAAGCCTCCCGTGCTGACGTGACTGTGAGGGGTCCAGACCCAGACCCAAATTTTCAACTCACCTTACCATCTTAGGACCTCTGCTTTCAAACACATATCACTATTGTCCTGTTTCCCTTCATCTGAGCAGCGGTAAACACCCTTCCGGAGGCCTAACATTTATCCTCTTTCTAATTCTGTTAAATGTTCATATGATATTCGTTTAGGTCAGTGGTTCCCAACTCAAATATGTCTGCGGACCACTTCACTTAAATTTGAACTCCGTACGGACCATCTCTATACCCAACTTTATCTTAAAAGTTTTTAACTTTTTATCAATGCATTCATTCCTCACAGAAACTATTTTTTCAAATTTTCCACACAATTTTTGGATGAGTTAACAACTTTCTCACGGACCACCTGTTGGGAACCACTTGGTTTAGGTGGTATTTTTACATTTTAATGACAAGATAATCAACGGAAGACAACCTTCTTACAACCCCTTAACGTCCCGTTACAGCCCTCCATATATAAGACTAAATTTGTGGCGAGAAGACACTGCTCAGCTCGCGCATGCGCTGTAGCTCTGAATTAGTAATCATTTGATAACACACCATAATGAACATACCCTGAAAATTTCAAGTTTATCGGAAAATTCTTTCTTGGTGTTGCATTTTTTATGAACAGGCAGGAGTATACGCGGATCTGTCAAATATATATCCAAGCACAAATCATCCGAACATCTGAGGCGAATGGGAATACTGACTAGTGGTTTGTGACCTATTTGCGAAACAGGAACCATAAACAAAGAACATCGACATGGGCGTAGCCAGGGTTCAACTTAGGGGGGCAAGCAGGGTCGACTTTTTTTATGTTTGTGGAAAACAATTTTGAAGCCCCGTGAGAGAGGGCCGTCAAGTTTCAACAGGGGGTCTGGGTTTTAACTCATTACGACCCTAGTTTGCCAATAACGTTAGCCACAGACGCGTCACCCGTAGGTATTGGGTGTGTGCTTTTACACTTAATGCCAGACAAAACGGAAAAAACCAATAGCGTTTGCCTCAAAAACATTGACAGTCACCAAAAAACGTTATTCACAAATTGACAAAGAAGCATTGGCAATCGTCTGGGCTGTTCGGAAGTTTTACTTATACTTGAAAGGAAGACGATTTACGTTAATCACGGATCACAAACCTTTAGTGGCCATTTTTGGATCGAAAAAGGGTCTACCGTTAACGACCGAAACGAGATTGTTGCACTATGCTTTAACCTTGCATTCTTTTGAATTTGATATTAATTACAGGAACACCAAAGACCATGGTAATGCAGATTTTCTCTCCAGATTCCCAAAGGCATCGGAGGAGCTAGAACTGGTTGATGATATCTCTATCTTCCAGATGTCACAAATCCAGACTTTGCCGGTGACAGCCAGAGAGTTACGGGAGGCAACCAAGAAGGATCCTGAGCTGAGTCTACTGATGCGGGATCTGCTGAGTGGTAAAGATTTACAGGGAAAGGAAGCGAAGTATACAATCCAGGACGGCTGTATCCTAAACGGACAGCGTGTCTGGGTACCAGATAAGTATAAAAAACGAGTATTGGAGGAACTCCATGAGGGGCATCTGGGAATGGTAAAAATGAAGGAGATCGCGCGCTCATTTGTTTACTGGAAGTCTATCGATAAAGACATTGAGGACACTGTAAATAATTGCCCGGAATGTTTCAAGTATAAGTCGGATCCAAAGAGAGTAAAGGTACACTTTTGGGAATATCCCAGCTTTCCATGGGAAAGAATTCACATTGATTTTGCAGGGCCTATGTTTGGACATGTATTTTTGGTTATTGTAGATGCTTATTCTAAGTGGGTAGAGATCTACACATTAAAAAGAATGACTACATTTAACACTATAGAATGCTTAAGAGACTGTTTCTCAAGATTTGGGTTCCCTGTAACATTAGTAAGTGACAATGGGACACAATTCATGTCGAGTGAATTTCAGAAGTTTCTTAACTACTATGGCATTAAGCATAAAACTTGCGCGCCATTTAAGCCGGCAACAAACGGTCAGGCGGAAAGGTACGTTCAAACATTGAAGAAGTCGTTAAGATCCCTAAAAGATTATCCAGGCACTATTCGGCAAAAAGTATCCCTCTTCTTATTAAACTATAGAAGGGCACCGAATAGTACAACTTCTCATAGTCCAGCTTTGCTGTTTTTAAAAAGAGAAATTAGGACAAGACTAGACCTCCTGCGACCCAACCTCAGAGAAAGAGTCCAAAACAAGAACCGGGAGGATATTACGTTTAAAGACCGGGAGTTCAAAAGGGGCGACTCAGTTGCAATTAGAGATTTTTCATGGAATTCGACTCTACTCCATCCTTTCTTCATAAAGACAGGACAGACATGGGCGTAGCCAGGGTTCAACTTAGGGGGGCAAGCAGGGTCGACTTTTTTGTTTGTGGAAAACAATTTTTAAGCCCCGTGAGAGAGGGCCGTCAAGTTTCAACAGGGGGTCTGGGGGTCCACCCCTAGATGATTTTTGGAAATTTGCCCCTAAGAACAGGGTTGTAAACTGTTTTTTGGTACACATAAACCCAAATTTGGACATACATGTTTAGGTAGAATGGAAAATTGCAGCATCTCTTAAAATTCTAAATATTCAATTTTAATTTATTAAAAATTATCTTCTGATTCCAAAAATACGCTTGTCTTTTTCCACAAACCGTTTTTAAGGTAACTAGAGAGCTACCGCCCCCTGCTCGCAATCGCTCACCAACCCCCGTAAACTGCTGACGCAGGACCTTTTGGAATTGCTTCGCAATTCCCACAAATTCCAACTCGCTGAACTTAATACACTTTATAAAACAATTTACAGAAAAAACGTCAACCAACTTTCCAAAAATACGTCACCAAATCTCCTCCATGAATATATCTCCCTTAAAAGTTTGACGAACTTATCAAAAATTTAAACGAAATGTTTTTAAAAATATTCATCTTTATTTTTAATATATGATTATAAAAATAACTAATTCTAATTGTTTATCAATATTCGGACCAAACAAAAACCATTTAGTATTAGTAACTCGTTAATATAATATACCTAGTGTTTATCAATCATATTTTTTTAAAAAACCCAGACTTGTTAAACAATACCGTTTAAGCAATTGAAAATAATAAGAGACAAAACATCACTCTATGTTTACAATTAATTTCGATAAAATCAGACTAAAAATTATTAATATTGGACAAAAAGTATGAAATTTTAGTAAAACAGGGCGTACATGTAAGTTTTTAGAATATTTTTTATCAGTCTTTGAATGATATTTCATCAAGAAAGTTCTTTTTTAAAAGATGAAAAAACATGTTTCATCTTAAAATATAGCGTCAATAAGGAAGTTGCATGTGTCAGATTTTCAAAAACAAACAAGTGTTCCGTATGGTGTTTTGTATGGTAAAATGAAATATCTAGTCAGTTTTTCAAAAAAATGTACAGGTAATTAAATATTTTAATTTAAAAGTCGAGAAAAAAACACGTGACTGAAAACGTTTATTGTTTTATAAGATGACGTCAACAATAATACCATCAACTCCATTGCTTTACAATAATGTTTAGTATAAGATGTGACGTCACATCCAAACTCTTGGCGTTTTCGCGCGCTTTTAAAAGGGGATTTTTGTTAATTTTTTTGACAATCAAAAAATTTCTCGATCGGCCTCAAATTTTGGGTAGTTGCTTATTTTTGCAAGAGGAATCGATTAAAAAAATTAAAAAAATCATGCAACTTCCTCATTGGTCGTTGAGATTGGATGCATAATAATTTGATTGAAAATACTTGCTTTGTAACTGCGACCTTATCCGTTACCTAAAAAAATGGAAATATTTTAAAATTGAGAATTTTTTTGAAAAATCGAAGGGTCTACTCGGAAAACCTTTCTCTGGAAACCGTTCACCAAAAACTTTTTTTTAGAACAGAGAGAATCGAAGGGCCTACTCGGAAATCCGGAAAGAATCGGGACATTTTGATACCATATATGTGTCAATCGGTTCAGTATATAAAAAGCCTTTCTCTGGAAACCGTTCACCAAAAACTTTTTTTAGAATAGAGAGATTATGACATATTTTAATACAGAAAGCTCCTAACAATGTGGGAAACACCGTTTAAATCGAAACACTAGGCTGTAAAAAACTAGGGCTCAGTCTTTCAAAGCGGGATGATAACAACAAGCGGGAGCAATGCACGTTTAACGTCCCAAGCTGTTTCAGCTCAGACCGAAAATAAGCTATATTTAATTGAAAATAAGTTAAAATCATACATGTGATTACACAAAGAATTGGCGGAAAATATTAAACAAAAAAAATTCGATGGCACCTAAATTTTTCTTCATTTCAAGTAGAGGTGGTCCATCGGCTTCTACTTCCCGAGATCTTGGTTGGGTTTTTATGGCGCATGACCCAAGACAGGGAATAGCCCGAGATCTAGGATTCGATATGCTAGATTCATATTTTTTAGCTTAAATCTTAACTAAATTTCATATTACTTCGATATTTTTTTCGATCTTTCTTAAAATTTAGTACTAGGCCACACTAGCGGTCAGAGTGTTCAGTATAAAACGATTGGAAATTAGGTAAGTGGAATTTCAGTTTTGCAAATCGAATGGTCGGATTTTAATTTTGCTAAGCAAATTGACGGATTTCCGCCAATTGGCGGAAGAATCACATGTATGTGAAATATAGGGCTTTGAAAGGTAAATTTAAATGTTTTTTGAGGTTTTAAGCCATTCTGAACACATTAAGATTTAAAAAAAGATTTGACTGCAATTATCCATTTTGATTTTTAGAAACTTATCATAAAAAGTGTGAATAATAAAGGTTAAAATACTAAAGGGGGGTCTGGGAGTCCTCCCCAGAAAAATTTTGAAAATTTGACCCTAAAATACTGTGTTTTAACTAACTAAAAGTAAAGTAAAAGTTAACTACTCGGGACTTGGGGGGGCAGCTGCTCCCCCTGGCTACGCCCATGAACATCGACTCATCTACCCGGGCCTTGACACTAGCCTAACTTATTAGTTTTTGAATCCAAGTTTTGAATAAAAAATTCCGCCACTTTCTATAAATTTGCATGAATATGTGTACATCTTCATTATGTTATTTTCGGCTCAAAAACTATCGAATCGAGTTGCATTCCACATATTTCCGTCCGAAAAACCTTCAATTAGGCCTAAATTTAAGTTCATTTATCTTTCTTGTGAATTTTTGTATCCTTTCTACAGAAAATCTAAGACAAAATAAAATTTAATTTTCATTTAAAATTGTGCCTTTTAATCACCAGTCAGGGAGCCAAGTCGAAAAAAGCGAAATCGCGTAGGCATGGGCGGATTTAGATGGTGAAACCTGGGGGTGCGTACTAGAAAACTTGGGGGTGCAAGCTGTCCCTGATGACTTTGAAATCATGATTTTCCCCTATACAAATAGAATTTTCTCAAAAAGTTGGGGGTGCGTTGCATCCCCTTAAATCCGCCCATGCGCGTAGGTTATACATTTTTGATGTAAATTTGGTGGCTATACAGCGAAAACATTCCATTACTTATAGTCTTTTTCCGATTTACTCAAAACCTGGTTTGTTTTGGACTTAATCCTTTTTCAAACATACATTCAACAAATAGTTTATGATAGGTGAGTTAACAGAAAAAGATAGTGATGAGTAGTTTTTGCCATTAAAATTAAAAAAAAGTCAATTTATAGCTATTTTTCTACAAGCAAATGTTACTTAAAACACTTAAAAGCAATAGTAAGCTAAAAGTAAGAAAACTAAGTAAGAACTTAGTCCTGATTTTATAAATAGTATATATATAGTACTTTCAAGGTACCCATGATACAAAAAGGCTATTAAAACAATAAAAATAAAATACAGAAAATTTATACTTTCAAAGGTTTTTTCCAGTACAGGTGGAAAAAGCTAGGCTTCATATTGCTTTTGAAAAAGTAACTCTTTTCTATAATATCATTTTTTTAAAGAACAAAATTGTTTCGCTCAATGACAGAAAATTATATACGTATTTACAACAATAAATTTCATGCTTCATGGAAACAAATATAACAAGGAGCCATTTTTATAGTTTTTTTGGTACTTACGTATTATCCCGTCGACCGTTCCGTGACTGTGAATTTCAGCGGCACAGCCATAGAAAAGTCAATGGGTTGTTTACTGTTTTCGGATTCAGCGCTACAGTCGACGGGATAATACGTAAGAACCGTTTTTTTTTGTTCAGAATTTAAGTTTTATAATTTATGAAATTATGTTAAAAATATGATGCAGTAAACAAAATTACTGTGCTTGGTTGTGTCAACTAATTGGTCATTGCTATTCAAACAGCTACTAACATCAAAATTTAAGCAATTAATAATTATCAGAATATTTCTCAAATATTTTTCTAAGTGCAAAATTTCATAATTTCCAATAGTCTTATGAAAAATTTTCTGGAACAGTGTCAGTGCAGACTGTTATACTTTTTAAATATAGAGACAAATAAAGTTAAAACTAATTTAAATAAAATAGTGCAAATCTAAAAAAACAGCATAGTTACAAAGTATTTTTCATTTAAAAATATTTCAATAATTCTGGATTATTCATACTTAAAAAAATAAAAAGAAAAGGTTTCAAACACTCTATGAACTCAAAGTAGCTGCTTTAAACAACATTTCAATTTCATAAAGTGTTAATGCCTTGTTTTAAATATTGGCAGGATGTAAGTAGTTTTAAGGTTGCTGAAAATAATTGATTTTTAAAAGTTTTTTTTAAATACATGAAATACAAATGGAGAACTTAATATTCAATCTCGTGTGAATGTTTGATAAGAACATTACTTTTATCAGATTAGGAATCAACATTAAACAGATAAAAGTGAGAAAATATATCACATTCACATGGAAAGCTTATGACTTGTAAGAACTGGTTGCTAGTTTAGTTCTGGGGAAGAATCTTTTCATTGATAACCATTGGCTTTGACAAGTAGTGTTCTGGGGAACAATGCTTAAAAATAGTTTTCATAGACACTTGGTTCTTAACAAAACATGGGTCAAGATAATAATTCCTACACACCATACCTTTACATAAGAAAAAGTTTAAATGCAACTAATCAAAAAATTTGATACTTACTTTTATATTTCATTTTTATAAATTTCCATAAGCTTGGAAAAAGGAAATAAATTAATCAAACTTAGCCTTAGTATATTTTATTACATAAATACTGTATATAAGTTAGACAATTGTGAGAGTTTTAAACTAACTAGAATATATTACAACCCCTAACTCATAATTCTGTTCCTACCGACCCCCTTTTATAGTGATAATGATAAGAATAAGGGTGTTTAGAATTTTAGGTTTTCAAGTTATTTATAACAGTTTTCGAAATGGCAGAACCTGTACTGCACTACCCTATTAAAAATGGGGAAAACAATTTCAATTTTTTAACTAACTAAAATTTTGGCTTTATTCTTAAGAGAGGGGAACGAGAACTTTTAAAAAAGGACGAGGAGTGCAGTTCAGACACTTTAAAGTTACAACAAGTAAACAGTAAAAACAAAACACTTATTCTTTAAATTCTTTAATAAAATCGAACTTAAGCATCCTTTTTATGACTTATTTACAGCACATGAAATAAAATAGGATTTTTTTTGACACAATGTTATGAAAAAATGCTTAAAACAATGATGCTGATTTCAGCTCATGAAACATGTAACATGAAACTTTTATATACATATAATTTTATGAATGAATTAGTTTCATTTAACCACTTTTGTAGCATGGGTAACTTGCTAACTCTTAAAATATAACAAACAAACTTAAGTATTACAAAATTTTACCATTGAACACATCAGCATAACTCTTTTAATATTTATATAGTAATAGTAGTATATTTGATAAAGATTCAATATTGGGTTTGATATAAGCAATGTCTACCATATTCAAGGAGTTTAGAATTCAAAGTTGCAAGGTCTAAAGAGGGACAAATATAATTAAGATAGAACCTTAATAGACTCCAACCTGCAATGAAGATTTTCCGTAGTACTGTAATGAACCCTTTATCTGGAAATCTAAAATCCAAAATCACACCCAACCTTCTAATTGGCAAGTTCTGCTTTTTTAGGTTGGCTAATATTTGTCTTTAAAATATTTTTTACCGGTTTTATATCGCGCACAATGAGTTTACATCACTAGGAGATTTGATTATTGTGCATACGATCTGAAAAGGGATTGTTTATACATAACATTTTTGAGAATGGGAGTTGATTATCAGGAGAGAAAGCTTTTAAGGATCATAATCAGCCCATGTCATTAAACACGATGTGCTTGAACACGCAGAGCTAATTTAAAATTTGCAATTTTTTCTGGATGCTCAGGTGTTGTGAATGTTTCTGTAGTTTTTAGGATGATTTCCGTAATCAGTAGCCTGAGAGCAACAACCGTAGAAACTACGGAGAATCTCTACTGCTTGGAGTCTCTGGACTAACGATATACGTTCATTTAACATAAGGGAATATAACGAATAAAATTATCCTTTTGTAAAAAAAATTTATACTTATATTACTAGTCATTGTAACGCAAGGGTTTCCATATCAGGGGGTTGTAGTACAGAGGACCAACTGTAGTTGGAAAATTTTGAGAATATGAAATTGGTTTCTTTAGTTATGTAAGTTTTACAGCCTACATGCCTAGTTTTTGCTGATTGATTTGATTTAATGGTTTAGGTAAGTTTTGTAAATAAACTTGTAATTTGATATGTAAAAATTCCAAATTACTATGAAAATTACTTTTTCAGTAAAGTTATTACATTGTCATTAACAAATATTTAATGTGATAACATTCTGACCTTTTCACAAATTAAATGTTCATTTGATAACAATAATTAAGTACTTAAGATGTGAAAAATGAAAACACAAGACTTTTGATAGCTTACTTAAAAAATGTCTGACTGTGTTAAAAACAGTTTAAGAAACTGCAGAGTTTATAAAACCCATTGGTATGTGAAATTTTTCATAAGGAATAAAATAAATTTGACTCAGGTTGGAAGGGCAAAAGCCCAGGTGGTCAGAATGATCATTGGAAGCAGAGTGTGTGTGTGAAATATGCAATTTTTTTTTCAGTGAAATAGCATCAGAATAGAAATGTGAGTAAAAGCTGGGGGAACATAGTTAGAAAGCTTCAAAGTTGAAGAATATTTGGCAAAAGAGCCTTTTAATGCATGGTCCCAGAAATAAAAAACCCAAACAAACCAGGAATGAAAATTTTACATGTAAAGATGAGTAGGAGAAAAACATTGTACCATAACATTTTAAAAAGGGAAAATACGAGAGGTTTGTCAGAAGTTACCATATTTAGAATAATAACTTTCTTGAAACTATGGTATCAGTATTAATTACCAATAGAAAAAAATTAAGAACAATATTTCAAAACTGTTACAATTTATTTTTATTCACTCATTTTGATATAAAAAAGTGCATATTTGACATCCCTCTCACAGTTAAAATTTGCAGTGCCTTTTTATGCTTTTGTTTTTTAAGCAATTTTGTTTGTTGCAAACTCTTGGTCTAAAAGCTAGATATGATGACTTAAAAGTAACATACATCAGAAAAATAAAACAAGTGTTAAAATTCCCAGCATATAAAAATAATCAAATCAATTGCACATACTTCAAACATCTCTATTGCCCCATTACATCTTAAACATAACTTAATCCATTTTTAGTTTTATTACTAAAAGAAATTAGAAAAAACTAATAATACCTTGATTAACAAGTGCTTCAGGAAATTAAATGCAACAAAATTATTTTTGGACTTTCTTTGCAGAAGGGCCAGAACATATTTTCTCATGTCTTATTAATATATTTTTCATTGAGAACTTCATATGACATTTTTTACACTCATGAGATTTATCCCCAACATGCTTCAACAAATGATCCCGTAACGTTGGCTCAAAGGCAAAACTTTTGTTACAGATATGGCAAGAAAAAGACTTTTTCGCATGAGTTAGCAGGTGCTCTTTATAAGAATTAGTGTCTTGAAAAATCTTCTTACAAATCTGACAATTATGAGGGGGTCCTTTCGAAATAGACCCACTACTTGATTGAGGCAATTGTACTTTACTTGTCCCCTGTGGTGTTCCGTTAAATGACTTCTGAGTACTGGTTATAGGCTGTTGTACAGTGGAACTCTTAGGTGTCATATTGTTGTTTGACTGTACATTAGACCTTTTCTGCATGTTGTAAGGTCTTGTAACATTATTTTGGGGAACATTAGACCTTTGAACATTATTTTGCTGTGTCTGATTAACAGAACCCTGTTTTGCATCTTTCCTAGGTATTGGTGTTCCAGGTTGCACATTTCTCCTCTGCAAAGCATTATTAGCTCCCTGCGCTGTATTACTTAAATAACTAGTTTTTTGAATAGGCAGTTTTTGCCCATTCGATGTTGAATTAGTATTAGATACTGACCTGGCATTAGATAATTTAGGAGCTTTGCTTTTTGAGCCTTCATCACCCGAATCATCACTGATCACCAAGACTTCTGGGGAAGTGGATCGCTGGTTATAAGATCTCTTTGACGGAGTTATGGAACTTGAGTTGGATCTGGATGATGTAGCAGAAGATACAGGAGTTGATGGAGCACTTTTTTTCTGCTCGAATTCTATCAGACTTTCCTTAAATTCTACATCATCAGTATGTTTTATCAAATGATCAGTTAGTTCTCCCTCAGACGAAAATTCTTCGTCACAGACACAGCATGTTTCGTAATGAGCTAAGGGAGATGACTCTTCAGCAGAATACGACATAATACAGTTACTATGATTGTCTATCAGATGGGCATGGATGTTATCAGAGTCTTTAAAACAAGGGAATCTCTTCACACAATTAGATCTGAAATAAAAAGGTTATTTGAAATGCATGGAATAAAAATGCAAAAAAATTAAGTGTCGAGAATTTAATATATCAACTTACAATGAAAGAGTAACTTGTTTGCTTGTATCATAGCCAAATTTTAGTAGAGTATTCTCATCTCCCTTTCTACAAAGTGGTCCAATAATAAAGGATAGGAACATAGAAAAATTACATGGTATAAGTTTAATTTCATGATAGAATACTTCCAAAAAAATGCATAATTTTATTTATTTATTTTTAAACATACTAACATGTATTTACGCATCCTAAAACTGTTATTCTTGAAACACTAGTATAAATAAATTATTTATTAGACTGACAGTAGGTCAAATTTGTATTTAAGAATTTGACCATGAAGAAGTTGAATTTTTCAACTTATTTTTTAGGTCTTGTAATAATTGCAGAAAATTCCATAAAACCTAAACTTATTATGTTCTGAGATGCAAAATAAAACATTTAAACTTTTCTCTCATGTTCTATCATATTCTTTTTAAAAGCTAACATTTTATAATTTTTTTTCATAACATTCATAAAAGCAGAGCTATTTTAAGAAATATAGGTGCCGAAACTAACTTTTTGTGGTACAAGGTTTTGTTACATTAACTTGCTCTTAAAATTGCAGGCATTTTTATGCTGAGTCTCTTTAAGAAACTAAATCTTCCTTATATCGAAGAGTTTAAAAATCATAAGGGAACTAAGCAATCTCTCTCTCTATCAAACCCCATTTTAAAACCTTACTACAAACTTTTTAAATTTCGATCACAACCTAAATGAAACATGGAGGTATTTCAATCCCTAAAGGAGCTGCCTCTAAAGGATGTGTTGCTTGAAGGGGATGGAATATCAATATATGACAGTTTGCAACTAGGAGGCATGGAAAGGTTAAAAGAATTGTGAGTGTTACTTTAAAAAATACCTTAACAAAAGGCGAATTCACTTTGAAATTACAAAGTGGGGTACATACACTTCAGCTTGAATAAAAATGTGAAGGTCCCAGATAGTTGCCAACTTTGTGCTCAACATAATATTGCTGAAAGGGGAGTGAGGGCAATATTATGAAGGGGGTTTATGTGACAAAGGGGGAAAGTAAAATGAAGTGTAATACTTCGTAACAAAAGAGAGAAGACAAAAAATAATGAAAAATTTTGACATCATTTAAGGATAGAGCCCCAAAAAGAGGAATTGGAAAATTGTTCCAGTGAGTGCCACCAATCAACATTGAAATGAAGTTTTCAACACTTTTTCAACTAGATATTAAACTACCAGTGGTACTCTTCCAAAATCCAAGCTCAAGCGATAAATTTGCCAATAACAAACCAATGGACAGAATATCATCCTTTGTTTCTGTTTTGGAAGGTCATGTTGTGTGAGCTGTCGCCAAAAAATCTGCTTATAGAGATTGGAGCTGGTATTCTGGAAGAGTACCCTACCAAGTAGTCAAGCATTCAAGTTTTTTTATCTGAAATTTTTTTCGTAAAATTTAAAAAAAATGAAGAGAAAGCAAGAAATGTAGAATTCGTCCCTTTTAAGTAGTAATACTTTTTAAATAAATTGTTTAGATTTCAGCCACAAAGTAGATATTTTTAAATAAAATTTAACAGTTAAGAAGTCTAATAATTTACAAACAAATCTGAGAGTATGATTATTCTAGCATGAAAATCACTGGTTTCTGAGGAATGAGTTTTGTTAATGGCAATAAACTTAAATGCCTCTAGAGATGCAAAATGCTGTTAAAAACAATATTTTTACACCGAAACGTGACAAAATGAATGAACTTTTTGCCACCTTTCAAAGACTAATTCAATAATTAAATTAGGGGGGCTTTTAAACGATTGTGGTCACTGCAAATGAGACTAGCAATTCTCACAACTAATGCATATTGTTCTCAGTGGTGTGTACAATCTAGTGTGAAAGGAACTCCCAAGGGAAAAACTAACAATGCAAAATGATATTTTTAATAGTAGAATTTAAAAATTAATGTAAAAAATTCAAGATAATAAATTTACAGGCATAAAAAAATTTATGGGAGTTACTACATAAAAAACTACATGGGAGTTAGCAAAAAGAAAAATGTAGAGAATCACAATCGTAGTGTAATTTTTTAATTATTAAGCCAGTTGAACCTTTATTATCAGACCACCTTGTATAATTGATAACAAATTTACAACCCAGAAAAAAGATAAACATCACATATCTCATAAGAGACAAGACTTTAATATTCAAACTTTATATGTTTGTTTACCAAATGTATTCTTCACAGCAGAACCTTATAAACATATTATCGTATATATAATTATAAATGTACACAGTTTAAGTATTACTCAAAGAAAAATCCCAAGATGTCAGAATTTAAGCAGCCTAGCCTAAGTAATCAAGGTCAACCCAACATCCATATTTTGTGATACAAGTAGCTGTGAACTTTGTTCACAATATGATTTTAAACCCCTAGGCACAAGGTTAATGTTTTATAAGGTAAGTTTTAAGTCAAATAGCTATGAGCTAGCATGAAAGAAAAGAAAACTCTTAAATTTGACGCTTACCTACTTAATCCTTCATTAAAACACAAATTATCCAAGTTTTTATTTAGTTTTGGTTTCATACCTTCCTGAAATAAAATTCTTGAAATAAAAACTTGAAAAATATTGCAGAATTTTCTTTGGAAACAATACATTGCCTTCACAGAATTATTTCGATCAATCTATATTTCTACCACCACCGATGACCCAGAACCATATTTCATGTGAGGCGCATCGTGTTAGCCAGAGGTTAAATAATCTAAAAACTTCCCTCAAGCTCGTATTTTTAATAAATGCTAAAACTCTCATACGTTCCGCATGAGACAAAATAGAAGGAAAAGTTTATGAGCAAAGCAGAAATAAGAAGGCAGCCTTTAAAGCTTAAAAAAGACCAGCAATAGTAGTTAATTGCCCCTAAAAATTGCTTTTTCAAGAAGAAAAGGAAAATTGAGTGAGGCAGACCAATGGTAGACCATTCAAAGTCTACATAAATCAATATTTAAAGTTTATTTTTTAAATTTACAACAAATAGAGAATACAAACGATGGATCGAGGATAGTAAATGGTCCAATTTTAAAACAACCTAGATAACTATATATATATACCTATACATTACATTAATTTGCTCTGTAACTTAATTCAGAATTAAACAGAAAATTAACAGTTAATTGATTATTTGCAACAACTTACAATAGGGGTGCCCAACCTTTTTTGGAGGAGGGCCACTCAGGGTATTTGATGAGGTGTGGAGGGCCAGAAAGTAAATTACAGTTGAAAAGCAAAAGCGCTAACTGATGCTTAATAACAACAATAAATTTTATAACTTTTCATTTACAGTATTTTTGCAACTTGGCATTTTTAACGAATTTTTTTTCAGCAAAAAACCCCCGGAAAACAAAGTAATCACTAGCGGATCCAGGGGGAGGCTAAGGGGCTGAAGCCCCCCAAATGAAAAGTTTTACATATGATATTTTATGCACCAAAATGAGTTAAAACCGTTATTTTAAGTTCAAATTTAAAAAAATTATGGGGGAGGACCTCCAGACCCCCTTGGCACTTGTAACTCTGTTATTACAACTATTTTTTACTAAGTTTGTCAAAACGCAAAAAATCTATACACAAAATTCGGATGAAGCGCACCAAAACAAGTTGAAAAAGTGGGGTTTTTGACTTAAATTTCCAAAAATTTTATGGAGGAGATCCCCCTGACCCCCCTTTTGGTAGTTGGAGCAGGATAATTCACTATCTTTTTCGTAATAACATTAACAAGATTCAATTGGATTGGGTTATGAAAATTCTTAGCCCCCAAAACCAAATCCTGGATCTGCCACAAAAAGTAATAAAAGGTGTTGCTCTAATTTCGTTCGCGGGCCGGATTCAGAGGGCTCGGGGGGGACGGATCTGGCCCGGAGGTTGGGCAGCCCTAACTTACAAGTTCCGCAACAAAAATAAAACACAGTTAGAACTGGACAGTAAAACATTTTTTTCTACTGGTCCTGCAGACCAGTGATTTTGAGACCATTAGTGGTCTGGTTTGAACCATTTTTAAGTGGTCTTGGACCAGCGAACCACCACCAATTTTGAGCGCTGACGATAGATTTCCAAATCTAGCAGCATGTCATTCAAGATTCTTTAATATGTACAGAGATTATGAATTCAGTATTGCCGGAGATTATCAGTTTTAGAAATTGAGCATGCATTTTGATTTCAGTAATCTGAAGTACTATTTCAATATTAGGTTCAATCATATCATTAGAAAGTGACTCTATAGGTACTTCTGAGCAGGCAAGCACTGAGGAAAAACCATATTTTAGCACCAAGACAAATTGGTATGGGCAAAGCCCATCTGAATAACAGAAGACAACTTTCATGGAACTCAGGGTCTAGCAAGAAGTGCTACATATTTTGGATGGGCGAGGTCCATCAGTAAATCACCATAGGGTCAATCCATGTGAAATCATCCAGGCCATGTTGCTCGACATTTTTGATTTTTTTCATTCTTTGCCAGTTAGTTAACCTTACTTTAGAGATACTAAAACAAGCGTTAAAAATTTTTTAAACCTTTCCAATTTTTTTTGGCGGCCAGTTTTTGCCTGGCCGAAACCTGTTTTCGGTGAAAAACCACTTTACGGAAACCCTTATTACTTTTTTTCTATCCAACATATATAAATGATTTCAAAGCCATTTTATTTATTAAAGAATGAACTAATTTAATGTGTTAAGTATTTTTATGATAATGGCTTAAAACATTTTTTTATATATTTTTGAAAATCTTATTTTTTGAGTGAAAAATTCAGTTTTTGACCTAACAATTTTATAGGAAAAAACTGAAACTCACCTTTGAAAATTTTTTCCTCAATATATCCCTTATTAAACAATTTCTTAGAAGTGAAATGAAACAATTCAAGCCTGTCCCTTTTTTATAAAAAATAGTCAAACTTGGCATCTCGGCTAAAAAATGCCAAAATCAAAGTTCAATATCTAAAATTGGACAGATAGGAAAATTATGAAATTTTTACAGGATGGTCTTCTAATGTATATGAACAAGTAGTAAAAATTTCATGAGTGATATCTGGGTGGTTTAAGAAATATGAAGCTTCGAAGTTGCATTGAAAGACCTATTTATTTACATTCATTTTTTAACACAAACAACTTATATATTGCACAAAACATATTTTTCTCACTACTTAAAATAAATATAGATGTATTTTTTGACTTAAAAAATTAATATTGTAAAATATATACAAATCACTATAAATATGAAGCCTCGGAATTACCTTGAAAGTCCTTGTATTTCTTGACAAAAACAACTGATACTGTATAGTAAATTCTTAACTACCACTCATATCGCTTCATATATTCTAGCATGAAATATGAAGCCTTGAAAATCTTAGTGTTTTGTGATGAAAAAAAGTGTTGTTGCAAATAGCATAATAAATTTTTGAGTAATAACTCATATTGCACAGTAAGAAAAAGAAAACAATGCAGAGGTATTTCTTGACAAAATAAACTGATTTTGCTAAGTTTTTGACTAACAACTCGTATTGCACAGTAAAAAAACTAGAAGAAAACAATGGAGGAGGTATTTCTCGACAAAAACCTGATATTGCATGGTAAATTATTGACTAAAGATTCGAATTGCACACTATAAAAACTAGAGAAAGCAAACAACAAAGAGGGTTCAAAAAATCAGAAATACTTCATTGGAAACTGAGGTGTGTCTGTGTCAAATATATGTGCATAAAATAAAGGCTTCAGAGCAAGACCGCTAACATGCCCATTTTGTTATGTAGAGGCGGATTTTAAAAAATGGGTTGAATGGTGAAAGGGGTTTCAGTAGTTATTTAGACACATAAAGGTTCCATTAACTTTTAACTACTTAACTTTTTACCGTTAATAACTACTACACATTGTGTGCATTTATGACAATAAGTGGTGGATTGGGAAAGTTCTCGAACTAAACGAGGAAAACAATGATCTTTTAATTCACTTTTTTCATCCATATGGTCCCGAAACATCCTTTCAATTACCCAAAAATGGCACAGTTTGGGTAGAGGTATCCTACGTGCTTCGTACATTAACTCAATTGGAATTAACTACTGCCACTGGACGCAGTTATAACTGAAACACTTTGTAATGAAATATCTCAAATATTTATTTCACACACTTCATAACCAGAAGAAAAACCCATTTTATTCATCAATTAAATTTCTGGTATTCCAAAATTTCAAATACCACATCACTTTTTGTTCACGGATTTTGATTTGATTCAACAATTACCTATTTTTAATAGAGTTAATGGAACCTTTAAGTGTCTAAATAACGTCATATTTGTAGTGTCATATTTATAGTGATTTGTATATATTTTACAATATTAATTTTATTAAGACAAAAAATACATCTATATTTGTTTTAAGTGGTGAGAAAAATATGTTTTGTGCAATATATAAGTTGTTTGTGTTAAAAAATGAATGTAAATAAATAGGTCTTTCAATGCAACTTCGAAGCTTCATATTTCTTAAACCACCCAGATATCACTCATGAAATTTTTACTACTTGTTCATATAGGGGAAACTAGGGAGGTTTGACCAATAGGGGAGGTTTGACCCACCCTATGTTTTTCATTAATACACATGGTTTTAATTTTAACTGATAACCACTAGATAGCAGCTTGGTTTTGAGTGAAAACTGAAGTAATTCTTATTGGTTTGCCATTTTCTTGCATATTTAAGAGGCATTCTTGTGTGATCACTTTTTCAGTCAAGAAAGTAAAATTTTTTGTTGCAAGTTCTTCTCTCCTGTACTATTTGTCTTTAACATACAAAGAATTAAGTTGTTTGTTAATATTTTTTAGTTTATATTCTCATTGACAGTGTTCTTATTTATTACTTTTGTTTTGAAATTGATTTTTGAAAAATTATTTTAAAAAAGTTACTAGCAGGGGAGGTTTGACCCACATCATTCTGGGGAGGTGTGACCCGGGTCAAATCTCCCTATTAATTTTATTTTATGGTAGAAAATTGTCTTGTATTGCAACATTTAACCCTCCGTCGGTCGCAACTGTACTTTTTTGCACACCTCATACATTTTCGTTCTCCTTTCCGTTATTTTGGGGGTTATAAGTCTGAAATTTTTGCTAATCTCCTATCTTTACCGGATGTATGGCGCCAACCAATTCATTAAATTTGCGCGCTTTGTTTAGTTTGGTTTTCATCATAATAATACTATTTGACACATTGCGCTCGGTCGTGTAACTCGTCTTTAATAGTTAACTCGTCTTAAAAGTTAATGAAGAAGATTTAACAGTTAACTTTCTTAGACGATCGGATCCATTCAGCTCAAATTTTATTTATCCTGAGAAAGCAGACATTGCTACAGTTAGCAGAGATGATGTGATCAAAGTCCCTCATCCAATGATTAGTGGCGGCACTGAAAGAGTTGCCTTAAAGATGAAATTTAACTTTAACATTTCCGACTATCAGAACCTGTATTGATAGAATTTAAGTTTATTTGTTTATTTCAGCATTTTTTTCAATAGTTATTTCTTTTCTCATTGTTTATCAATGTTTTTTCTTACTTCTTTACATGCTTATAACATCAATTGTAAGGAAATAAAATTAATGCTGCTTAATTTTTGCACTTCTAAATTCTATGGGTCAAACCTCCCCTGTAGTGGGTCAAACCTCCCTTGCGTAGGGAGGTTTGACCCAGTTGAGACAGTCTACAAAAATATCCAATGGAGCAAGTAGTACTAAATTTAAATTGAAAATAATAATGTAAAGTGATGGATGCAAAACTGTTTAAGCTACCAACTGACACAAAATTGGACTTTTAATTATGCTTTAAATAAAAATACAGCCATTTTAGCAAAAAGCGGGTCAAACCTCCCTAGTTTCCCCTACCATTAGAAGACCATCCTGTAAAAATTTCATAATTTTCCTATCTGTCATATTTTAGATATTGAACTTTGATTTTGGCATTTTTTAGCCGAGATGCCAAGTTTGACTATTTTTTTATAAAAAAGGGACAGGCTTGAATTGTTTCATTTCACTTCTAAGAAATTGTTTAATAAGGGATATATTGAGGAAAAAATTTTCAAAGGTGAGTTTCAGTTTTTTCCTATAAAATTGTTAGGTCAAAAACTGAATTTTTCACTCAAAAAATAAGATTTTCAAAAATATATAAAAAAATGTTTTTTGCCATTATCATAAAAATACTTAACACATTAAATTAGTTCATTCTTTAATATATAAAATGGCTTTGAAATCATTTATATATGTTGGATAGAAAAAAAGTAATAAGGGTTTCTGTAAAGTGTGTTTTTCACCGAAAACAGGTTTCGGCCAGCCAAAAAATGGCCGCCAAAAAAATTGGAAAGGTTTAAAAAATTTTTAAAGCTTGTTTTAGTATCTCTAAAGTATGGTTAACTAACTGGCAAAGAATGAAAAAAATCAAAAATGTCGAGCAACAATTTTCTCTTTTTCTGGATGATTTCACATGGATTGACCCCATATTACAATCTAAAAAACTTATACCTGGGTCCAGCGCACTAGTTATTGATAAAATGGAATCCAAACACAAGATTGGAAATAGTCATTTCTCTGTTCTGTCTTATTACATAATATGTAATAAGACAAAAGACAGAACAGAGAAATTATTACTCTTATATATTATATAAGAGTAAAAATATAAAAGTCAAGAATAAAAGGAAGGACAATCAATAAACATTATTTTGAAGACGTTTGTCATTTCTGTTGAAACAGTAACAGTCCAATCAAAATTCCAGACAGACAAACACATAATATGCTAATACTGAAAATTAAACAAAATATTTCTGCATTGTATCACTCTACATAGAAAGTTTTAAATAGACAAATAAAACTCAAGATTTTAAAACCCAACGAAATCTATGTTGTCCATAAAACCATAGTTTGTAGTTCTGTAAAACCATCCCAACTACATCATCATAAAAAGCTTTTAATTCCTTGCTGCCAGGGTTGTTTTAGGAATTTTGTGAAAATGAAGGGTTTATAGCAGGGGTCGGCAAGTAATTTTGCTTGGGGTCTGGATAGTTCTAAAATTTTTTTATCAAGGTCCGAAGAAAAAATAGGTTCTTATTTTACTACTCTGAATTTTTATCTTCAGATACACATTTTTTACATCATACAAATATTTCAGCACTTCACCTAAATTATAAGACTAAAAATCATTGAATGAACTTTTTTTAAGTACAGTAGAACTCCAATTATCCGAATCAATTAAACCAGACCCCCTTGGGATCGGACCTGGAAAAAGTGCCCGAACCTACGAACCATGCCAGCTCCATAGGAGCAATACATAAGGTTTGGGTAAATTTGATTAGGTTCGGGGGAAGGTTACAACTTTTTCCAGGTCCGCTTGGGATAATCAAAAATTTGGATATTGGATATTTCGTGACAAAAGAGTCTAAAGTTCTTAGCCAGCCGTGTTACTTGCTTTAACCCTTTCGCACCGGCAGGGACATATGCTGTCCCACGGTGGAAAATTTTTGAAATTAAGACCGAGGTAACATTATGTCCCAGTAGCTGAAAAACTTCAAAGAACAGAATATAATGCTCCTTTGTGCCTCCTCATGATCTAATGGATATCTCATTGCAGTTGCCCCCCAGGAGCTCAAACAAGTGCAAAAATTACACTTTTCTGAATCCCTTGCCGCATTGAAAAGGTTAAACAAAGTATGGACAACCGAGCATCAGAGCTTAGGGTTTTCCATAGAACTTTGCTGCCTTCACTAATTTTCTTAAACTTCTATCTCCGTTTTAAAGCACTGACACCAAGTTCAGATGCGTTGGTTTGAATTCTGAAAAAGTTAGGATAATTGGCGATTCGGATAGTCGGAGTTCAGATAATTGGAGTTCTACTGCACATGTATGTTGTACATTAAAAAGAGGTCTGGGGTTTTTCCCCCAGAAATATTTTGAAATTTGACCATTAACACTTTCTGTCCTAGCTGCCCCAAATTTATCATAGGATGATTCAATGGGAATCTGGGGCGGTCTAGGACTGAAAGGGTTAGAGAGAGAGAGTTGAATTAATTTTTGTTGTGTAAGAATATGTATATTTATGATTTTCAAAATGTTTTGGCGGTCCGAATGCGGACCGCCAGTAGCCGACCCCTGGTTCATAGTACAACCACAGCGTTCATAACTTTTGGAATGGACTTAAAACCGGCTAATTCCACTGTTGCTGAACCCCTGCTTATTTATCTCTATATTAAAAAGAGTAACAGTTCTGTGTCAGAAAGTTTTATTTTTGAGCACTTTCACCTTTCATCTCACAAAAACTAATCAAATAATCTTATGAAAGTTTGACTATTTGTAGAAAATGGTATGGGGGGTCATTTTCATTCCAACAGCTAATACATGAAATAATAAGTTCTAATGCTCAAAGTTAAAAAAAATTTTCTGCTGCAAGTTTGCCTTCAGCAAAATCTTTAGCAGAGATGTTTTTTATGCAAACAATCTGCTTTTCATCCTGGTATGCCATTTATTGGTGTTTCAGAGGTAAAAAAAGTTACGAAGGACAGACTTCAAATCCTTTTCCACGGACCTGGAAAAAGTGCCTGAACCTACGGCCCTGGTTCAGGGGAAGCTCCTGCCAGCTCCACAGGAGCAATAGGCATAAGGTTTGGAGAAATTATATTAGGTTCGGGGGAAGGGAACAACTTTTTCCAGGTCCGATTTTCATCAAAAATTGACCTTGAACTAAAAGTTATAACAGATATAAAAAAATCTGCACTTAATTATAATTTTCTGCAATTATACATAACGGACCCATTATTCAGAAACCCAAAATCTGGAATGTTATAAAACTTCATTTTCCGAAATTCTAAATTTTCATTGTTCTGGAAATAATTCCATAGAAAAAACAGAAGAGGAGCAGAAAAAACAGAAGTGCCTAGAGTGCCGCACCTGATGTGTTTTCATTGCATTCCATTTTCAAAAACGGGAGATGATGGAAGAAAGGGAAAGCACATATTTTTGTTTAACTAAATAGCTGCATCATTAAAAGGGTCACGCTTTTAGTAATTGTGGTACACTTGTTCGTTTCGCGGGTCCATCAGGCCACCGAGCTTGCACCGATGCGGGCCTTGGACCAAAAAAAACACCGACAAATTCTGGAAATGGATCCATATGATTGCCCAAAGAGATCAAACGTTTTTTCAAGCTTCTTTCAATTTTTGCACTTTTGTGAAGGGCTTAATTTAGAGGATCGGAATTTTGTGAAGGGTCCGTTTTTGAGGATCGGAATTTAGTGAGGGTCCCTTTTGGGACCCAATTTCTCTCTAGAGTCTAGATGAACGCCTACATAATGCATTATATTGAAATATTGACAATTTATTACTTTTATTGGTAAACTGAACAGTTATTGATATAGCATTTTAATCTAAAAATTTGACATTATTTTAGCAATATTTTTAATATGTGTCCAAAATAATATGACAATTTATGAGGATATTTAGTGGGACCCTTAACGGGATTGAACCTGATTTTGTTACAAGTTACACCTAAGACTATGAAATTAAGAGTTATAATAGTCAAAGATAGTGTTCTTATTGTATTTTCACTATTAGAAAGAACATTGAATGTTATGTTATAAATTTATAAAACAGACCATGTCAAGAAAATTTAAATTTTGCACATTTGCTTACCAGAACAGTAACTATTTTGGAATAATTCACTTAAAAGGTCTGAGATAAACTTCTAAATTTTTCAAGTGATACCATGCATAATATATGTTGTTGTTGTCTTAAGCCACTCGGACACACAGCACATTTAATGTGTAACTTGCATAGTAATTCCTAATTTGTTTGAATTGTTATGCTTGGTAAAAATAAAAATTATAAACAAACTCCAAAACCAGATAATTTATCATTTTTGGATTTAGAGACAACCTATGAACCTAAGTTAATGGGTAATCCCCTATAATAAGTTCAGGTTCGATTCTGTTAATGCTCCCATTAGTAAATACCACCAATCTCTTTTGGACACCAAAAATTAGAAAATCTGCCAAATAATTTCAAACTCATAGATTAAAATGTTTAATTAGATCAATAACTGGCCAGTTCATCATTAAAAATCGGAAAAATCTGTCGATATTTGAATATATGGAATTCAAAAGAGATTGGCAATATTTAGCGGGAACGTTAATGGAATTGAACCTAAGTTTAATGTATGTGAAAATTCTGTACTCTTCAAAAATCCCAGCGCAAGCGATAAAGTCGCCAATAATGATGCAACCAGCGCCAAACGGAATATCTGTTTC
The DNA here is from genome assembly GCA_024610705.1 of Tetragnatha versicolor. NCBI lineage: Eukaryota > Metazoa > Arthropoda > Arachnida > Araneae > Tetragnathidae > Tetragnatha > Tetragnatha versicolor. Next base: position 28,329,009 of record JANDEH010000001.1, on the reverse strand, counting down.
GGAAGGTCATGCGTGAGCTGTTGCCAAAAAATCTGCTTGGCTAGATTTGCGGCGGGATTCTGGAAGAGTAGGGGAGAGGAGGGAGGAATGGGACAATTTTCACTAAATATTTTTTTATTCATTATCCCCTGCTTATTCATAGATGCAAATGGTTGGATAATAAACTTACATGTTTTAACTTAATTTTTTAAAAATATACAGTTCTTAAATGTTGTTTAATTTCATCACTTTTGATCATTACAATTACAAGAATTTTGTCCCATTCCTCCCTCATGGGTGGGAGGAGTGGGACATGAGTATGGGAGGAGTGGGACACTTTTAAAAAGTAAAGAAAATTAGTAAAATGTCATAATGAGAAAGGGCCTAGTATTTTACCTACTATTATTTTAACCTTTGCCCACATTGTTAAACAGCTTTCAATCTTATATCTATTATATAATAATTTTTGGTACTTCTCTAGAAAGCCGGCGCAAATCTTGCCAAGTGATCTAGCAAATACCGCCGCATTAAAATAGCTTTATTTCTGCTCAAAAAGAGATCTGCTTACCCAATTGTTACAAAAAAACATAATGTAAATAACAAGTTATTAAAAGAAAAACTATACATAAGTCTATATAAAAATCATATTAATAATCTTAAAATATATTTCAACGAAACTTAAAATTTTAAAACTGGTAAGTATAGTTTACAATATTTTTATTTGAGTGTTTAATTTTAAAATAAAAAGTTTCATGGGGAATGGCATTGTTGTTATTTTTTACAAGCAAAGGGTTACAAGCGGTGACTTTCCGTTTGCGCTGGTTGCATCATTATTGGCGACTTAATCGCTTGTGCCGGGATTCTGGAGTAGTACCTAATTTTTAAAAAATATTTAGTACACTTGAACTCTGTCCCATGGTGTTAAGAATCAATAATTGAATTACAATGTAGTACTTCAAGAAAAGAAAAGCATTTCAATTGAAGCAATAAAGATAGCTATCAGAAATTAATATTTTAAAATTTTGTTTACATTTTTGCATATTTAAACAGACAAATTAAGTTTAAGCTGATTTTTGCAGATGATTTGCATGTCCCATTCCTCCCTCTTCAGAGTGTCCCATTCCTCCCTCCACACATTGTTTTTAAAATATAACTTGTCACATAAACTATGCTGGTGTTAGGCTTTATGAAATTGCAGATTAGCATACATTATATCTTTTAGATTACAATGGCATTATATAATGTTTGTTCTACAAATTACATGAGAAATGAAATAAAACTAAAGATTGACTGGAAATTTACTTTGGAGGTGGGAAAATCAAAGTTTTACAACTATAAACAGAAACTTGCTGCTGGATAAACTAAATGAAGGAAATAACAAGAAGCTATAAGAAGGCCATCTAATGACCAAACTGGAAATAAAATAAACTGATTTATTTTGCCATAATTTCAGCTGTCCCACTCCTCCCACTGTCCCATTCCTCCCTCCTCTCCCCTACCGAAAATACTGGTTAAGCTGGATTCATTGTTTGGTGCCAAAGTCAAAGCATACAAATTACAAGGTGATGGATAGTAAAATTTGATGAAGCTTGAAGATTTGCATCTAGTTTTTGCTTTAGTTTACATGAAAATTGTTATGTTCCTTGTTTTGGCTGTAAGAGATACAATTTTGTCAAGTTGGCAAAATTACAATGCATGGACCTTCTTAGTTATGATTACACGTTTAATTGTAGGCTAAATAAAAAAACACTGGTTGATCTACACAAAAAGGAAATAAGAAGGAAAAATAGATGACACTTGGTTAACACAATATGTTGTTCTCATGTAAGAGTAGAGCAATATTATGATCACTTGAGAATAATCTAGAAAGTTTCAAAGCAATCATACAATTAACTCCGATTCATTTTAAATTTAAAAAGAACTAAGAGAACAAGTATTTACGCAAAGAAAACTTTCAAAACATGTTAGTTACCTTATGTAGATGGCGAGTCTTGTGAGTGAAAACTCTTTGTATTAAGTTAGTGAAGTCATCGGTCTCCATCGATCCATTTGAATTGGAGACGTTTTCCATGAACTAAATTTCATAAAATTTACTAGTCAAAGTACCTTAATTATAAACTTCGGAATTTACACAAACAGAATTAAAATTCTCATAACGAGTCGAATCCAAGCCCAAACAATTGTTTTGAATGATACGGTTACAGTTTGGATCTATTTGTCACTATTCCAGTAGTACTCTCCAGTACTAAAATACCATGAATAAAAAGATGTAAATCCAAACTTAGAGCAAAAAAATTAAAAGTTATAAAAGAAGTAAATATCACTATCATAATAGTTATTGCATAATATATATGTTTTTAGAGTTTTTCTTGAGAACAACCATCGCATGTCAAGCTCAAGCAGTGACCAGTGATGTCATACGTCATTATTTATCCGAGTTCCCAACTCCTCAGAACCAATGAGATTGGGTTAATTTACAAGGGATCTGGAATTGTGACTTCTCATTAGCTCTTAGAAACTGGGAATTCGGGTATTTAGGCATTGTGAGTGATGTCAAGCCCAGCTCAGTGGCCCAACACGACACGTGCCAGTAGTTCGTCTGCCAGTCTTGTTGAAAACAAGTAAATGTCCTAAATAAATAGTTCTTAACTGGTGAGCTAAGCTATCGAATCATAGGCGTGTTATTTTTAAAACAAAAGGCCTTTTATGAATAGCAAATAAAATGAATACACATCTTTTCATAGTTTCAAACCAAATGACTCCAAAAAATCATAAAAGAACACGTTCAGTACAGATGTACAGTATTCATTAAGGCTAATTTTATTGATGTTTCCTTTAAGAAAATAAGATTAAGTATTATTAAAACTTTTTAAATTAGCCTTCTACCAAAAAAAGGGTGCAAGTTTAGAACTGCTGATGCGCCAAGTTTTTAGCGATAAAAATCAATATATAGTAACCCCAACTAATGTTAAATGAATTATGTGGCTTCTAAATATGGCGCCAAATAGCCAAAACTTGCCAACCATCAGCAGTTCTAAACTTGCGCCAAAAAAAGTACCGGTCTGCTTTAAAATTTTTATTTATGAATTTAAGTTGAGGTAAATGTTAATAGATGGCGCGACAGCCTCTAAAATCCTGAGAACTCTTTACCGTTTTCCGTCCCTTTCTGTCTTGCCTTGCGGCAACTCCTGTATTTCATAACTTTTTCATAAACCGGGACACTGGGAGCAAACAATTTTTACCTTCAAAAAATCAAAAAGATTAAAAATTTCTTTTTATTCTAATTTCATCGACTTTTCTTTTTCTTCAATTAAATCGACATTGACGATAAAATGAATAACTTACTACGGTAGGCGGTAGGGTATTTCGAAGAGAGTGGGGTAGCCAGAAATTTTTTTGGGGGATATGGTATGGATATGATATTCATAATTTATTCAGGAGGGGATATGGGGTAGATTTAGAGGTTTTCTATGGTAAAAGTATTAATTCTACCAGAAGCAAATAAAAATGGGTACTTACGTATTATACCGTCGACCGTTCAGTAGCCGTCTATTTTAGCGGCTCAGTCATAGAAAAGTCAATGGGTTTTCATAACGTTTTTGATTAAGCGGTACGGTCGACGGGATAATACGTAAGAACCTAAAAATTTTTTCCTTATACGGACTAGAAATCTAAAAAAATTAAAACACAAATTTTGAAAAATAAAATTTCTTTCAAAGCTTCTGAATTTTTTTAAATGTTAGATCAGTGGTTCCCAACCTTTTGTGGCCCATCGCCCCCTTTCTAGAGGTTGCATAACACCTATAGCCCCCTTTTTATTCTCTGTATGTCTGATTTTAATTTAAAGTAAAGTGTACGCAATAACGCAATTTTATATCCGGGGTTCCTCCCCCAGAAAATTTTTGAATACGAATAATAATTTTAATAAAGAATTTGGATTATAATGAACTAACTATAAAAAAGTTATTATGTTCCAAGTACAAAAAGTGGGTTTGGTGGTCCTCCCCGAGAAAATTTTTGGAAATTTGACCCTAAGAAACACGGTTTTAACTTTTTTGGTACATTAAGTCTTAATACAGTCTGTCAGTACAGTTCTATTTTATTTTCTCCCTTTGAGTACTCATCGACCCCCACTTATTTATCGCCCTTTTGATAATCCAAATCGCCCACTTGGGGGCGATCGCCCCCAGGTAGGGAACCTCTGTGTTAGATGAACACCGGGGAAAAAATTCTTATCTAAATTTTACGGTGATTAATCGTGATGTGCATTTTCGGTACTCCGAGTCAGAGTGTCCGCGCTCCCGCTGCTAGATTGAGAATGACACCGTGGAAAATAAATATTTCGCAATTTATTTTTTCTTCAGATTTAGACCTGAAAATTTCACAATAACCATAAAATAATGATACCTCGAAAATATCCAAATTTCAATAATATACTCCTTTTCGTTCAGGAGATGTGGATGCCAGGATAATGACGTTTTTATAGTAATTCCTTCATCATTTTTTTATTTTTTGATATTTAAGGCTACAAATTCCACATTCACCATAAAATCATGATACCTTTAACATATCCAAATTTCAATTTTTTACTCCGTTTCGTTTAGGAGATTTGGATGCCAGGATATAATGACGTTTTAAAAGCATACGCTTCTGTTATGAACATTTCAAAGTAAAAATTTTCCAAGTAAAACACTTTAGGATTGCACTAAAAGTGAATATCCACTTATTCTGATTGTAATTAATTATTAAAAAGAAGATTTGCTTTATTCTGTCATTTTTATATGCCTCATAATTAACTAAAATGTTCATGTCCGGTAAATAACGTTATTGCCTGGGACAACCATGTTTCAATTCGAAAATGTTACTTAAAAAAATTAAAAAAAAATTTCTTCCACAAATATATATACTTACTTATAAGATATGATTAATAATATTAGATAAAAAAATCTGGGGAAAATATGCTTTTAATACACTAAAATTCCTTTTATTTGAGCATATGTCAGTAGTGGGACAAGACAAAATGATGAAATTTTGAGCTTTCAAGTTTTTTAATTCCTTAAATTTTGCTTTAAAAATTTTTTATACTTTTGTGCCATGCTTGTCATAAGGCTATTTATCAGAATGTTGGGAAGAAAAATTAATTTTAGGATAATATATGGATTTTTGACCCCTGGGCCGGAATTTTTCACACTTCCAGAGAATCACCCATAAAAGATATCGCTCTTTTCTACTTGGCACCGACTTTTCAGAGCGCGCTGATTTGAAAATATTGTACACCATAGTGAATAATTAGCTCAACAGTTAATATTAATAGCCCAATAAATTATTTTTTCGATTACCAAATGATCCTGTGCTACGTAAAAAGGGGTGTAATGTGTAATGCAATGAAAAATAATCCGTTATCTGAGAAATCACAACGTTACGTCTGTGAAGATCACTTTGATGTAATACATCAATTACAAACTTTGTATAAAAGAACTTTCAATAAGGAAGTTGAATGTGTCAGATTTTCAAAAACAAACAAGTGTTCAGTATGGTTTTTTGTATGGTAAAATGAAATATCTAGTCAGTTTTTCAAAAAAAAATGTACAGATAATTATATATTTTAATTTAAAAGTCGAGAAAAAAACAAGTGACTGAAAACGTTTATTGTTTCAATCGTAGGACGATGTCAACAATAATACCATCAACCCCATTGCTTTTCAACAATGCCTATCGTAAGATGACATCACATCCAAACTCTTGGCCTTGGCGTTTTCGCGCGCTTTTGAAAAGGGGATTTTTGTTAATTTCTTTGGCAATCATAAAATTTCTCTATCGGCCTCAAATTTTGGGTAGTTGATTATTTTTGCAAGAAGAATCGATTAAAAAAATTAAAAAAATCATGTAACTTCCTCATTAACCAAGGGTTTGGTGGTGAATCTTTCCCGTCCCCGTTTGACGGAATGTATGGTTCGCCAATTTGAAATTATAGTTCCTATGAGTAATGAGGCACGTGTGTAAGCGGCGCTCGATTTCTAAAAAAAGAGGTACCGGAACGGTAAAATTATTGGTATCAAAACTGAAAAAGCGAATACTTTTTAATACCAAAACTTGCATTGGTTTTAAAATTTAAATTTATAAAATAAATTCAAATGTGTTGTGCTAGATTAGGAAGAGTGTTCTAACTTAATTATTAATTGCATAAGACGATGAACTCTTTATACACCTTTTTTACAGTGGGTTATACTTTTTTTTCCAACAGTGTGCCTCTTGTAGGAGGTGAAACCTTACCATCAATCATTAGTGAACCAATATCAATGAACCATTAGTGTTGTATATTTTGTCAATTTAAAGAATATAATGCGTAATTAAAGTCCTTAAATAGTAGAATTTAAGGTGTCACAAATTTACTCAACGATCTGGCAAATCTGGTTCAAATAAAAAATAATCAACACCGGAGCAGATTGTGGGTAGTTCAAATTGTTCACACTGAAGATAACACAACCTTGGGCTCGGTTATTGAAATAACTTTAACTGGAGTTGATAAAATGGTATCTGTGGTTAGTTTTCGATGGTGAATTGGATTTTTAACTTTGACCCGAGAAAAACGGCTATTTCTTCGGTTATCAACTTAAGTTTAGGTTAGAGTTTATGGTGAATACGGCTGTTAGTAAAAACCTTACAATTAAATCACAAATATTGTTATTTGTAAAAAATATAAAAATGCATTATAAAAATATTTTTTAAAATTTGAAATATGCCTTTTTTATATTTTTTGGTACGATTATTACTGTTATGAACTTAATCTGAAAACAAATATAGTAAGTTGAGTTCTAAGTACAAAAAGGGGGTCTGGGGGTTCTCCTCTCGAAAAATTTTGGAATTTGATATTAAAAACAGGGTTTTAATTCATTTTAGGACTATTTTCTTACATAGATTGCTATCCGCTGTTCTGAGGAATGGGTCTCGCGGGCCGTAGTTAGGAGACCCCTGAAATAGAATATAATTTTTTTTCTGAAAATGAGGTTCCGGACCGTTCCGGCTGAAATCGAGCCCTGAGTGTAAGTAAACATTCAAGTGGCTTGGGAATAAAGAGCGTTAAATTTTCTAAGTACTGTAAGTAATGTGCTGTCCTTTAAAAAACCCACTCCAAAATGTACCCTAAAATAACCATTGAGATATTTTAAATAAATAATTGAAATAATTTTAACTTCTCATTCACCCTATCTTTATTTTTTTGAATAAGCAGATAATGTAGATTTTTGGCGAAAAATATGTTATAGTTTTGCTGATTTTGATGCTGTAAAAATGTATGTTATAAAGAATTTAAAGCATTTTCACTTGTTTTTGGGTTATTCCCATATACATATGAGAATAAAATATTGAAATTTCAGCTCAGCCAACCAATGAGGTATTTGCATGAGTGAGGGATTTGCTTGATTTTATACTTTTTTTGATACATTATGGTTTAAAACTCCCAAATTCCTGATTTTCAAGTTCAAAAATGTGTTTTTAATTATTTAAAATTCAATTTTATTTTTGCCAAAACGTCAGAAAAGTCACGTTATCAGAAAACGGGCTTTTATTGGATGTGACATCACAGCGCATGAAAACCATTGTGTTTACAGTTTTCACGTGATCTGAAAACGGGCTTCTATTGGATGTGACCTCACAGCGCATGATTTGTGATTAGAAAAAGTTTTCGCACCCAAAAAAAGAAACGAAAATTCCAAAATTTATTTCTCAGAAACTAGGCTACGATAATACTTGATGTAAACATCATTCTTCATGGTTTTTATCTACTATTTTAATAAAATTTCATCTCAAAACGTGATAATACATCATTAGGGACCTTACGTTAGTCTTTAAAATGAGGGGCGAAAAAAAAACCCGATTTTTTCTTCTGTATTAAAAGACAAAATAAATAAAATTAATGAAAAATATTTAATATTATTCAGGATATACAACTAATTATGCAAATAGAATAGTTGTTTCAGTAATTCTCGTTTTTTTCCCAGTATTTTTGATTAAAACTGAATGATACCAATAACAGCCATTTTCCATGAAAGGATAGCACTTTACCGAGTTTTACTCAAAAATGGGGTTTTGAGTAGTAGTTGGGGTAGTAATAAATAGCAGTTGGGGGTTTAAAATAAAATATCAGTACCAATTACCATTTTTTAGGCTTTTTTATAAAAAATTGTATGAGGTATTTAATAGGCCGTTTTCAACATCCGAAAAAAAACTAAAACAGTTAAAACGCTATTGTCGTTGTGTTTTGAAGACAAAACTTTTGAGAAGAAAAACTTATCTCCCAGTTTTAATTTTAGAAATAATTTGTAATAAAGTTGGTTTTAATTATCTTAACTGCTATCTTTTCTATCAAAATAAACCTTTTAATCATATTTTTTCTTAACTTTTTGAGTATTTTCAAGCATGGTTTTTTTAGGGTACATATTTTTTTATTCTTACTTAATTGTCTGCCAATTTGTAAGGGAGAGTTGGAATTTAAAATACTAAGCACTAAAATGCAGGGGAGGATGAGCCGTTAGAACACTATTTTGTTCAATTTAATTTTCATATTTTTTATGCTTTTTAGGAAGAAAAAATGAAAAAGTGTTTTTTTAAAGATAGCACTATATTAGATAACTACATCCTTTGAAGATTTCAAAGGTATTTTAAAGTTTTTTACCTAAAAAATTACAACAATCCATTTTTTTGATAAAATTACGGGTCTTATAAGCTAAGAAACGAGCTTTTTGGTAGAAAAGCACATTTTTACATTAAAAACTAGGGTTTGACCAATGCATCGGTGTCGATTGTTTGAAAAAATAGCCCTCGGCATCGGCGGCCGATGCTAAAATTTGAAAAAAATCTGCCCATCGGCCTAAAAAACATCTAAATGCCGATGTTTTGGCCGATGTTTTTCGCAAAAAAACCGAAACACATCAAACAAATAACGCAAAGACGAAATAAAATTACGAGACGAAATAAGACGAGATTTTCCTCCATCAACTCCAAATTTAGTTTTAAGTTCTAATTCCTCCTCATGGGCGTTATTTAGGGGGGCAATTGACCCCCCAAGGTTTCCCCTATAAATTCGTGAAGAATAGCTGCGATCCCCTAGCTAGAAAATTAAGTAACTTCCTCAAGGAGCATTGGGTGTAACGCAAAAAGTCTCAAAAGAAGTTAAAACACTACTTTTGAGGGCAATTTTTCAAAAATTTTCTTGGAAAGGCCTAGCACCCCTCTAAACTTTGACGTTTATTTATAACTTTAATTCTTTGAAAGCTCTGTTGTTTACGGGGAACAATTATTTTCACATGTAACCCAAAGGGTCTTAAAATGAGCTAAAACACTTCTTTAAGAGGCAAATTTTTAAATTTTTTTGTGAGGGTGATCCCCCATCCCCCAGACCCCCATTTTCGCCAAAATATGAAATTACGCTTCTGTTTAAGGGTCAAATTTCAAAATTATCTTCGAGGAAAATCCTCAAAGTCTCCTCAAAAATTTGAGCAATTGTAGAAATTATTTTATTAATTTTGTTTTTTATTAATTTTTCCCAAATTTTTCCCGAAATTTTTTTAAAATTTAACTATTTTTAGATGATTTATTTGGGCTGTAAGGGAGCGATGAGCATGGATCTGTGACGGATGCAAAGGGGGGACTATATGAGATAGCTTAAATTCACTTTTTCCATGCTAAAATTCCAAAACCTTTCTGGGGGACAACCCCCAGACCCCCCTTACTATACAGTGAGGTGGTCTTCAGAACGTTTGTGATTCCTAAGACCTTCAAAACAGGTCCGCCCTTTAATAGAAATTGTCTGAGAGACAAAAACCACTAACTCATTTTCCCCTCTATCTTTCGCTACATTCAGAAGCCCATCTAGGAATGAGAAAAAAAATAGTAATAATAACGGGCAATTATTATGTCGGCATATTTATGTATAAAAATAAATGGTTTTACTTGGAAGGATATCAGCGAGTCATTTTCCCACTTTTTTCAAACTTTGAGGGGTCTACAGGCAAATCCTAGAGTTAACTAAGGGGGCTGAAACTTCCCAAACTATCTTTTTGACCAAAGGGAATGGGAAAAGCCCTGGGTAGCGAGGTTTTTTTAAAAACAAAATCCTTCTTTTGTGACACTCTAATCTAATGCTTCCCATATTTTGTGTTCTTCCTATTAGGCAAGTCACTGACGACATCGAAAATTGCAAAAAAATCGCATAGTTCCAATATTTGTCTTGTTGTTCGGACCCATAAGTTTGTAACCAATTTTGCAGCTTTGAAAACCCTGCGCTAACTGCAAAATTCCTCGAAAAACCTAAAAAATTTCCGACTTTTTTCAATTTTTTGGCTTGTTACTCATACAAATGCATCTCCCGGTAAAAGTTTCAATTATCTTTTTTAAAGAAGATAAATTTGCAACAATTTAAGACCATTTTCAGATTTATACTTCCAACACATCCCGAGATACATCTCTTTAAAAATGGGCAGTTTTTCCCAATTCAAATTTTCCCCTACCCCAAGTTTATGTAATGCTATAATATCATTTTAACGCTAAAGCTACAATACGGCCTTTGTCTATCACAGACAGGGGTGATTTCCAAGGGTAGTAACATGACTTTTGATTCTGAAGATGTATAAATATATAGTAATTTCTTAGACTTAAGACTTTAAAACTAAGAGGACTCTAACCTTTAGACTTTGGGTTCACAATAGATTAGATATTGCTTTCTAAAACTTTTAAATGTGTAATTTGTCTCTGTGGGGGTCGTTTTCCTCAAAATTTTTAAATAATAGGATGAACAAAAAGGTTTTTGACTACACTGTGAGAAATGACAATTTTAAATTTGAGTAAATCGATATTCTCATTTTTTTTGGTTCAAATATGATGACCCAATGCTTTCAATTTTGAAACACCAGACATACTCAGTTTCAAACAATTTATAAGTCACCACTCAAATTATGCTTATTTTTAGTATATATTTGGAAATTTAAACATTTGCAATGCATCGAAAGTGACATTAAGTTGGTATACATTACAGTACATCGAAAGTGACATTAAGTTTGGACATGTAACACAAAGTTGACTTCGCAACTGAATTTACTGGTCTACTTTCCCACGTCATAATAACGTGGTTATATGGTCATGATAACTGTAACACATTGCACCCTCTTTATATAAATGTCATGGACGAATTAAAAAATTACATGCATGTTTTAAAATTTGAGTAAATTTGGATCGGAGCCTGTTTGAGTGCGTACTCATACTTGAGTAATTTTTACTCATTTTTGAGACTCTTGTTTTAAGAGTGTACTCTAAAGTTCTTTAGGAGGGGGGGGGCATGGCTCCTTCTCTGGAATCGCCAGGGGTATATGAAACGTGGAATATAAGATTAAATTCTACAGAATATTTTGGTTCTTTAAAGTTGATATTCGGTGGTTGATACGAAAGTTAGGTCCTAAAATTTGGAGATATTTTAGACTTGCTCCTTAAACACAAGGTTTTGACTCGTTTTGGTAAATTATGGGAGTGGCCCGAGCCTTGGTTTGTGCTCCCCTCATGGTGTTATCGCGGCCCCCTGGAGGGGGTTTCCACAGTTTGAGAACCACCGCACAAAGTATATAAAACCAGACTATAGTCCAAATTCGGTTCGAAAATCTATTAAATGTGGATAAACCAACTTTTAACTAGGATTGTCGACACTCCTACTTTTACTTGCATTTTTTTACCAGGTGGAGCAATACTGAAAGCTGCGGTTCTTTTATGGCCAGAAGCTAAAGATGCACAAAAGAAATTCTTGGAAAAATCTGGTTCTCCTCCTACCTCCCTCAGGTAGGCGGTATCCAGCGGGGGTTGTAAATTACCTTTGTTGAGCCGGCACGCGCCAGCAGTCAAGATCACACTTCGATCCCCTGCAGGTCAGGGGTGTGGCATGGCGCCTATTTTGCGAGTGCCTCCCCTTGTTTACAATCCGGCAGGTGCCTTGCTCCATATAGCACTTATTCCACTCTTTAATTAACTAGTCCACCTGCTGACCTGTATAAAAAATAGCCAGTGGAGTCTATTGAAAAGAAAAAACTACTCTTAGCTGAGTAATTGTTTTGTTCAATCTCAGGGTCAACTACAGCCTGCGGCCTAAATCTAGATTTCCAATGACTAAATCTAGCCCATAGACAAATTATAATCATAAGTTATTAAAAATTGCAATTGCCATTTCTCTAAAATTAAATATGTTAAGTTTTATAACACTTAAAAATAGAATTTCAGTCTTGGTTTACCATGTTCTTTATGTAAAACAAGTTTATGTATAATGTGAGCCCCAGTTAAAGATGAGGGTTTGAAATTTAATTTTAGTGTTTTAACTCATTTTGAAAGCCCTTTGGTAACAACTGAAGAGGTGTAAGTCTCAGAATTTTCAAGGAAAATAAAAATTTGAGGTCGAAATTTCGGGGGACGGTGGAATAACAACCTGTACCACTCCTGTCTTAGACTCTTGGATACGGCTCTGTACCACGGCTACACTTTTGAAATACTACTATGCCTTTGAAAGTCAAGGGAAAGGGAAATTTCTTTTCAAGAATGCTGAAAAAATCTTACCAATCCACCTCATCTCTTCTATATTATCATTTGAACTCATTGGCTTGATATATTATTCAAATGGAACCCACTATACCCACCCAATCCATTGTAAAAATAAATTCTTCTTACTACCTTCTTAGAATCCTATACAGCGGCCAAATGACCTGCATTTTTTTGTTCATTCATGAATCATTTTTCATCAGTGGTTAAATTAATATCTTCATTATTTGAGTTTTTAGTTATTTTGTGAAGATTTCAAAATCATTCGGAGCTTATTACATCTTAACACATAGGTTGTTGCTTTTTAAATAAAGTAAGATTTCCTAAAATTTACGTTTTGTACCATAAACGTTTAAACAAAGGTAAATTTTCAATTCGTAATAGACAAATGGGCAAAAAGAGTACCACTGGGGCAAACAACCCTGGGATGACCCCAAGATGTCTCAGATGACCAAAATTTTAGTTCATAACCCTGTATGAACCCTGTATCATAACCCTGTATGTATGGATCAAACGTCCGGAAGTTTTCCCACAGGAAAACTCCATATTCTTTTTCTTAACACAGAACATCCGACTAAACACACTTTTAGATTTTTGAGCCTGTAATTAATAGACGATTCGTGTTTTTGGCGTGGTGGTAACGATATTATCCACAAACCCTTGACCCTTTCACAGGTTCCACTCTGTTAATTCACATTTTGCAGGACTAAAAGGATTAAAAGTGTAATGAATAAAGTGAATTTTTTTATAAAATATAAATGCTGACAATGATGTTCATGGTGGAGTTGACGCAAGCATAACAGGTATATGTATTTTGAGTCAAAAAATTTAATTATAATTTTTTCTTTCTTGTACTTTTAAAACAGTTCATACTGTTCTTACCGTTTTTAGGTTTTAATTAAATAACTTAACCTTTTATACATCTTTGATTCGTTTTTTCGTCTTAGTTAGAAAATTAGTAGGTAAATGTTAGGGTATTTCTTTTAAAGGTTATCTTAAAGTTCTGATTTATTACTTTAAAAAGACGTAACAAACGGAACGGGTATAAATCTGACTATTGACTGTTTGGTTTTTAGCTGTTTTGATGAGCATTTTTGTTTTTTTTTGAAAATCACGTTTTTGAAACGTTTGAAACTTTTCTTTTTTAAGGGCTTTTAAGGGATTTTAACGAAAACTGAGTATACTACTCCAATAAATTTTTAAAAATTCTATGGGTCAAGATAAGAAAAATTTTTACCTTATTCCTCCAACTCTTTTGATATTTCCCGAAACTTTTGTACTTCGTATTGTGAGTTTTCATTATTTTTTGAATAAATTCTTTAATTAGTTATTTGTAATCTTACTTTACACACACGCACACAGTTTAAAAGATAATATACTAATGTTTAAAAACTCGAAAAATAATCGGAACTGATCAGTCAGCCTCGTTGTGGCCTGACTCCGTTGATCATCCTCGGGGTTAAATGTTCCTTAAAAAAACTATTTATTCTGGAAAAGTTAGTCATGCCTTCTGCTATGTGTTATTCGTAAATTAGCTATACATGGCCAGTTTTTAAATAATGTCTTTCAATAAAAAGTGACTAAACTGACTCTTTTTACTACCTACCTAATATGGATAGTTCAGTTTAGATACTTCTGTAAAAACCTTACCGGTTAATTTAGAGATTATAAAAAATACAGTTAAATGTTTGCGTTATAAATTAGAAATTGACGATACAGACCTTAATATTTAAATTGGAAGATGCAATAGTAACAGTGTCATCCAGTTCTAAGCCAATCATTATTTTTCTTATGGTAAGATATCTATACAGAAATTTTGTGTCTTATTTTTTTCTAAAGTTATCGATATTTTTTGCATGTTTAATATTTTCCTAATGTTTCCGATATTATATTATTATGTGTTGCCTGAACAGGTTTTAACTTCTTGGCAACTAATATGTTTAACTTTTCTTACTGATTTTTTGTTTTTCCAAAATGTGTAGGTATGTCAAGTCAATAAATTACTATGATTAAAAATGTAGGAATATCTCTCTGTTGAAATTATACTCTATTTATTATTTTTCTTCAATGGTTATAATCCACCACTTCATCGGTCATCAAAGCGTCACGGAAAAAAGAATCCCAGACTCGGGGCGTCCCAATCACAGCTCCTCAAGACAACTCTCCGCTTCTATCCGTCAAACCGAAGCCTCTTCGCGACCGGTCGGAAAAGTTCGTCGCACAAGAGAAAGTGGGAAAGAGAGGGGGGTGGGCACGCTGTCGGCAAACGTTATCGATTCCTGCCCGAAGGGGGACGGCAGAGGGGGGGATGAGGGAGGAGTCACGGGACTCCGGGGGAGGGTTGCGCAGCCGGTAATCTGTGGCAGCCGGTTTGACAGTCGCGAAGACAGGCGTGGTGTTACGGTCCCGGCGGAGGAATACACGACGGTGAACCACACAGGGGAGTGGTGGTTTAGAGGGAAAAGTCACGTGGTCTACCTCCCTTCCCCCGACGCGGCCTGCCCCCTCCCTGCTCCCACTTCCTTTTGCTTGCTCTCTCTCTCCTCAGTTCCTAGTTTGGGAGAGGGAAAGTCAGACGCGCTCCTCCAAACTTCTTTCTGACACGCCTTCGCGGCTCTGAGGTTTCGCTTCTCCTCTCGGCACGTGCTCGGCTGTTTTGCTTTGCACCAGCACGTGAGCCGAACTGTCATCGGCACCTACTGCGAGGTGACATCTTCGGCGAACGTAATTTACGCGTGATTTGATTGGAGATTAGTGATTGACACTCCACCACTTTATTGGAATACCAAGCCTCATCTCAACTCTACTCACGTAACGGCTTTTAACTGGTATTCAGCAATTTCCAACCGACTTCTCCAATCATTTTACACCGATTCATCAACTTCCAGCGATTCTTCGTCCGATACTTGGTGATTTGTAGCATCTCAATCACTAATACTTTTAAGTACTCTACTCTAGGAACATTTGGATTGACTGACAGTGACTATTCAACTACCTAGTGATATCTCAACCTCTATTCCTAGTGACCAAACGCTACTCTACGAACATTTGGATTGACTGACAGTGACTTTTCAACCACTAACTCCGCTTGGTGGCATCTCACCCACTAAACGCTATCCAGCGTTCTCAACCTCTACATTCAGTGACTGGACACCAGGAATTGATTTCTCTCCTGTGATCTCAACCACTATACCTAGTGACTGGATTGACTGACCCATCGACTTCCCGCCCACTTCTCCCCCGTTTTTCATGGAGCGGTGATCCCCCCAGCAGCCTCGCACTGTTCTGCGCCATGCATCTCCCGGCGGACAGCGTGAACGGGTCGCCGGCGACGACCACGACGACGACCGGCAGCCCCGAGCAGCAGCGGTCGTCGACCGACTTCATGCTGCCGACGGAGCGCTTCCTCAACGACGTGATGGCCGAGCACCCCAACGAGCTGGTGAAGACCGGCAGCCCCTGCTTCGTGTGCACGGCCCTCCCCAACCACTGGCGCTCCAACAAGACCCTGCCCGTCGCCTTCAAGGTGGTGTGTCTGGGCGAGGTGGCCGACGGCACGGTGGTCAGTATTCGCGCCGGCAACGACGAGAACTACAGCGGGGAGCTGCGGAACGCCACGGCGGTCATGAAGAACCAGGTGGCCAAGTTCAACGATCTCAGGTTCGTCGGCAGGAGCGGGAGGGGTAAGTGTCACATTATCTCTGCTGTAAAATCCCTTAGAATATATTAACTAAAATTCTCAATTTTTATCATTGAAATATCACTTGCCTCCTTTTTGTTCAGAATCCCAACATCAATAATGAATGTGAGGCAAAAAAGATAAAGTTAATACTACCTTTTAAATCACTCAGGTATATACAATTTAAAATTACACAATGATTCAAAATATTGAAAACCTCAGTCAGTCCCACTCCAGAACCAAATAATGGTTTCACTACTGTTATATCAAATTAGATGCGGCAGGGGGAGGTTCTAGCTTCGTGCCTTAATTTTTAATACACATTTTATGCGTCATAAACACAAAACATTGTTTTCATTGAATTTATATTAATGCGGGGTTGATTTAAAAATGGGTAGAATCTGTATAATTTTTGTTTCTGTTTGTTCGTAAACTATTTACATGACAAAGGAAAAACTTTGTTAAGTATCACTATCTGACATCTAAAGGTGTATTTACAATTTTTTTGTTTGATGGGTGTTTGAAAAGTGTTACATCCACTATAACATTTAATCAATAGTCTGTATGATAACAAATGTGTAATTATTAAATTGAAAAAAGTTTCCTTCACTCAGTAAAATATATTAACTTGAAGGCTTACTTACAATAGTATCTTCATTACCCTTCACTTTTTAAGGTTATTTAAAAAATTTTCGATTATTATTAACAAAGTCTAATAACCCCTCTCTAATCTAACCTGACACTGTAGTTAAAAAACTTATAAAAATGTCCCATTCACCAGTGTTAATATTTGGTTGATACAATGTAAATAAAGTTACTATGTTTTGGAGTTAATCACAAATTTACTATTAAATCAAGGTTTACAAATTATGAATGATTTTGATCATTTACTTTTAATCTAAATTGAGTTAGCTTTTGATCTATCGAATGACTGTTTACAGTAATTTTCTTTTTAGAACAATCGAAGGGGGATATGAACCTATAGTATCAAACGTTTTTGGAATATCATAGATTATTGTATTTGCAGGTTATAAACAAGGCACCTAGTATTAACACATGAACAGGTTTATGAAATCCTGTGTCTTATTCTTTTGACTAACGAACTTTTAATAGCCTCGGTACTGAAATAATTACAAAACTTCTTCAGAATATACTTAAATTTAAAGACCAAAAGAAAATTTATAAGTTTCTTTCATTCTTTACAGAGCAGTTCTACAGTTTTAGTATTGTTTCATGTATTCTAAGGATTTTAAATTAAAGCTAAAATTTGATTTACTTTTTTCAATAAAAGTGTTAAAGGATTGAATAATTTGAAAATCATCGTAATAAAGAGCTCATTTATATAAAATTTCCTCATTCTAGTTAGAAGTTTTTAGGCATAATTAAATCCTCAACTAAAGACTATACTTTAAAAATTTACTTGTTTGTCAAGTTTTATTTATTTTTGTCTCTAAATCTTTGTTCAGGAAAATATGCAATTATTAAACAAAAATTTCTTCCTAAAATTTAGTTTTCTAATCACTTAATGTTTAAAAATACTGTGAAATAAATACCCTGAACAATTCTTTATCTATCTCTGTATATTTGTAAGAAAAATTTAATTATTTGATAGTTTTCATTGAGAGGATAAGGATTCTAATATAATCTATTTATAATCTATTAAGGATAAGGATAATCTATTTGGTAATGAAGAGTATCAAAAGTGCTAAAACTAAATATTTCTATAAATTATATTGTTTTGAAATACCTGAATTAACAAATTTTAACATTATTAACGAACAAACATTACTTTCTTAACCACATCATAACGGCACACAAAATCACAGGTTAAAAAAGTTTAATAAGTTAACATATATTTGATTTATTCCATCCTTACTACAAACTGTTGTCATTAATTAAAGTTTTAGTTTTACAGTTTTGTAGCATAAAATTTGGATATCAAATTTAATTATGAAAAAGAGCAAACCTGAAAATCAAAATTATACCTAAATGTTTTGGTCGTTTTATGGTATTTGTGACATTTTGGTAACTTAACTTAAAAACATGGTAACAACTTAACTAACCTTAACATACAATTTTTTTCTCCTAATTATGTATAAAGTTGAAATTTTTATGATTTTTTTCATGGTAATGTCTAGTTAACATGCTATAATAACATCAGCGTGTTATGTGCTATAATGTATCAGAAAGTGTTAGGGAAAAACATATTTATGTAACATTAAGAAACAAAAATTTCCTTTTACGTGCTCTACAAAAATGTCACAAGTGCCATGAAATCGCCCGTCTAGGTGATTATATATTATAAGCCTTATTGATTTTACATAAAACATTAATGTTAACATGAGCTTGTAAATTTTTTATATAAGCTCACTCTTTGGATTTTTGAACATTGTGAACAGTCTGAAGTTTATTCTGATTATCATAATTCTAAATTTCACTCTTACCGGTTTTCTTTTGGAAGGAAAGCAATTAATAAAATAATAACGAATCGTCACATCATATCTCAATGGACCATTAATCAAGAAAATTGAATACGGAGAAGACACAATATAAATACGAGCAACAATTTTACAGGAGGCATTTCATTGTAATAGGAAATTGGTGAATAAAGGATTTTCACCTAAATCAACCTATCTTAACTTTCATAACCCGCGAAATCGTATAACACTATTACGCAGCTGATCATCACTTATAAACACTTTTGAAAAGTAATTGAAACAAAATTATCAAAGATATGTCTTATCCTTAACTTTCTTTTTAAGTTATACTCTATGAGAAAAATGTTCATATGCCTACTAAAATAAATTAAAATTAGTTTCCACGTTTCTTAAGAGATACACAACTTTTTTAAACTGTTTTCCGAGTGTTTTATTACTTGAGATAATGTAGTTGGCAAAAGTTAAACTTGTGTAAAAAGCTACTTAAGAATCAGATTTTAAATTATTTTCAGTTTTAGAGAAATGAAATTATTATTTTTTAATTTGAAACGGACATAGATCTTTTTAGTAACCCTAAAAACATATTGGGGGTATCGGCATTAAGCAAATATGAAGCTTAAAAACATTTAAAGATATTTACGTTCTCCCCTTTGTGTAAATTATATTTAATTATTAATCTATTGTCAAAACATCCAATCAGTAATGAAAAATTTTACTTTGAAAGGAACTTTCTTACATTTATTAAAAACATTAATCAGAAGGTAACGAATAAAAATGAATTGATAAACACTAAATCTCTAGGTTTATTTGGTTAAAAATCAAAATTTAGTTATTGTATAGATCAAACTGAAAAGATACTACCAAGTTATCGGAATTTCATTTAAGCTCTCTAGAAGAGGATTGGTTGAAAACTAGAATATGGAAATGAAAATCCTTTCTATTCTACATTCAAAAACAGATTTGGTAGGTTCAGCAGTAAATAAAAGTAGAATATCCTTAAAACATGGTTATTAGTTTCTTATTTGTTGTACTCGCATTCCGATATTGTATTGAGAAACTTCCAAAAATCAGATTAAAAAACATTAGTTTTAATACGAAAGAAAAGTTTCGATATGTTAGTATAATTCATTTTTCTTTGATTAAAACAATGTATGTACTATTTAAAAGTTAATCAAAAAACATCGAGCATCCATTTTTTCAAATTTAAAATTTTTCCGTGATTTCAATTTATTTCATTTTAATAACTTCCTCGGGCATAGTTGGGACCATAACACATTCATAATTTAATGTCCTTTCCCTATCCCACTCTTGAGAAATGTTTTCGAACTCTAAAATTAAGTTATTTGAAGCGTTCCACGTATTTCAATTTGGAATTTCTCTCCCCCCCACCATCGGGAAATTCGAACACATCTAGTACACGAAGATATTTATGCATTTTCATCTTATTATTCTTTTTATTTACCCGAGCACAATCCCAGAAAAACGAATTCAATTTCTACCCGAAGATTGTCCCAGAACCTGGCCTGTAATTTAAAACAAAGTCAGAGTGCAAAAAACTAATAGAATCAAACTTTCCATTTTGCATGAGCCTTACCGGGGTATAAATGTATAGATGAGCCACCCGAGCCTTTTTCAGCGCAATCTTTTAAACAGACGAAAAAAAAGAAAGATAACGTTATTAAATATCTAATTTGTAGATAAAATAGAGGAGAGGAACTGGCAACAAAAGTACATCAACTGAGGGTAAAAGAAGATCTCTGATACGATGCCAGATATTAATTGCATTAAACTTTCCATTATTAATGCTCTAACTGAAGCGTACTGATCCAGAAATAAGACAATTTTACTTGTTTCCCCCCTCTCCTTTCATTACTGATTTTATTCTTTGGGCGGGGGATAAAGAAATAAGGCGGCTTCTTCTCAAGAATTCAACAATCAAAGAGCAAAAAAGCGGCCCACCGAACAATAAGAGGTTTTCAGTTCGGCATATATCCGTGGGCAAGGATTCAAATAAATACAGGGACGCACGATCAACCGACTTTGGATACATATTCAATTACATCGGGAGCCGGCAATGCCCGATGCTCTTCCCACTGCCCCGCAGGGATTGCCGGTAAACGTTGTCGCGTAATTGAATTATAATTTGGTGCGTTTACAGTGGAGCGCCTCCCATCGGAGGACAGCGGAGTGTTCTCCCTCAGTGTTTAGCTAAAAATCAACGGAGAACAAAAGTGAATTAGCATGACGGAAGAAAAGGAGTTGTGTTTTTATTCCCCTTCTATTTGGCTCGGCTGTGCCGCTTTTTGCGCGTGGAAAAAGAGTTTGCCTTTTGTGTTTGGGTGGTTGTTTTTCGCTGTGCCCCCCCCCGTCGTCTGTGCTGCGATGGCTCTTATTGAGACGCAAAGTGTGGTTGATAAAGCAGAATTGCCTGACTTTTCCCCCCCTCTGTATTTCTTTTTATTTAGTTTCTCTTCTGTCTTTTCTAGGATTGGGAATAAAGGGGAATATTTTTGGGGTCATCGGTTTTGCATCGGCGTTTTTGCTGTATCAAATAGTTAGGGTATTAAGTATTTAAGTTAGGTAGGTACTATATCTTATTTGGCCTGATACGGCCCTGAGCTTTGCTTAAGTAGCACGGGAATATCAACCGCAAGTTTTAAAACGATGTTAGCCAATATCGTGAATACTGGTAAATGTCGCACATCTTGGGGAATTTTAAATTCAAATTTAAAACAAAGTTAGAGGTTAAAGTAGTAGGGATACAAAAAGTTTTTCAGGTTTAGTCACATAAATTTTTACTGATAATTTCTTTTAAAGATTATATTTTATACTTACTAAAATATAATTTTGATTGACTGAGAAGCTTTAAATTGAACCTACACATGATGAATTTCAGTTTATTCTATTGATATTTGACAAAATTGGAATGATAAAAATCACACAGAGGGTTAAATAAATGTTTCCAAATATAAAATTAGAAATGAGGGATAAAAATTGAATCATTATCATTCATTCTTTAGTGAATGTCTTCGACATTTTTCATAATATTTCGTTTAAACTGCATTCTTACTTCACTTTCAGACTTCTTCCTTTCATATTTAATAACGACTCGAAGTCTCTAATGTAGTTATCCAATATATTTTACATCTTAGGTGATGCGTTTCACAGCACGAAACATTTTTATAACTACTTGCATAGACGTCATACCTCTCGAGGTACTAATACCATCCCACCCATAACTTAAAACCGACAGGAAATAAAACAATTGTTGAACCTTTGAGGTTAGCCTTATCAAGGCTGAGAAAATACATTTTGGTCGGTTGACTGAGAAGAGAGCTATGAGAATAGACTCTCTGCGTCCACACACAAACATAACTAACGGTCGAGGAATTTTTGGTTTCCGTTATCCGGTCGGAGTTGTGGGATAACCAAAGCCTTGTCTAGAGAATCATGTTAGTGGTTGGATATCTAAATAAGGAAGAATTGGAGTATTTCTTTGAATGAACCTTTGGTGGTGGTATGTATTCACGTGTATCACGATGTATTCAAGTGTTTTGAATTAACAATGTGTTTCAAAATTCAATTCAATATCAATTTTACATTTATTTAAAAGCTATTAGCCCATTATTTTCTTTAAGATACACTGGGGTAAAAATAGTTTTGGTTTAAGGTTGGAATTATATTGTTTTGGAAAGGAGTTTAAAATGGGATGGTTTTAAATACAAACGAAAAATTCAAGAAGTAATAAGTAAGCAAGCTTACTCATAAGTAATTGTAGTTTTGGAAAACCCAGTCACTTTTAAGTGTTCTTTTCTTTCTTTTCAGTTTCTCACTCTTTCTCAGGTTGTCTCCAAAGTTCAAATAAAAAAATACCTTACTTAATACATCATTTTCCTAGCTTTATCATAAGCCATAATTACTTCTATAAACTGTTTTACAAAGAAAACTAGCCCCATCAGTTTCAATATGCCATACAAAATAGAAAACCTAGCCGAGCAACTTGATTTGTGTAACAGTAATATATTCCCGCTTTTAAGAGTAACTTTCTCCCCATACTGAAACCCTATTCTATTCAGTGTTCAAAACATCCTAATCCGAAAAATGACTTACAACCTAAAAAGGCGGATTCTCATACACCCGTCTCAATATAACCAACCAAAAAATGAAACCACCCCGCAACAAACCACGTCGAAAAACTTCCCCAATAATCCTACATCCAATAAAACCAAACCCGATACAAAAACCCAAGTCCCGCAAAAAAAAACCCGACTTTCCCCGAGTCCATTATGTCAACAATGGCGTACCTGGGGGAACGGTTCTCGAAGACCTTCCGCGGTCCTCCGATACCTCAAGAAATAAATAAAAAAGATCCCCATCCCACCACGTCCCCAAGAAAGTACTTCATAATAGCTATACTGCCATCTCTGTCCCAGGTGCTTTGGATTTTTATTTATAAAAGGGAGTGGAGGTTAATTAGACTGGGTCTCTATCAAAAGCTTTTGTGTTCTGCCCATAGCGGCGCCACCCGTCTTGTGTCTTCTGGCGATGCTGCTCAGGTAAGAAGGCTCATTGTGGTGAGTGAGGTAGCCCATGGGCTGGTTGCCCGCATTGTGTGGGGGGAATTAAGTTGTTTATCATGTCATTCCGAATTGCCCGAAATTGCGTCGTTAATGGACCGGCGGGGCGTTTGAGTTTTTGTTTGGGTTTGCGGGGTGTATGGATCGGAATTTTATTTTTGGAATAGGGATCGAATACGGGTTTCTTCAAAATAACTTTTTCCTTTGTGGGGAGAGAGGGAGGTTTTGATAAGTTCGGTCAAGCTGATAAATTCTGGAGAGGTAATAAATGATAGTGATGGACACACACTGGAACGTTTGTTCGTACATGTATCACAGAGGGAAGACTGGGATTGACGTGCTTGGAGCAACAATGAGCTAACTACAACAGTTTTATAATGGAGTTAGCTCACTGTTGCCGCAAACACCTAAAATGCCTGGGAATTCTTTGAGTAAGATACCTAGGGATTGCTTAATGGTGTCAGAGGGCTAATATAGTCCGATATACAAATCGTATGACAATAAATATTTCCATTTGTCTTTTAAAAAACACATTTGGGCAGTGATTTTTAAATAGTATTTACATTATATAAACAAGGGGTGGAGGGAAGGGAATCTTAACCCCTCGTAAATCATAAGTAATTTCTTTTGTATAGTTTTAAATAACATGACATTTCAATTTTACGCATACCCCATCTAATACCTCCTCTCATGGATCACTTACGGAATTCAATCTTACCCAAGTAAAGAGAGGTACTATAAATTTCTTAGTTAGAAATATTATTGACTTTTAACATGAAACAAGCAAACCCATCCTGTCCTCTAATAAAATAATTTTCCCAATCATTGTTTGGTACAAATACGTAAAAATAAACTTAAAATTGAAAAACTGGCTTAAAAAGCTATATCTGAATATGATTTTAATATTTTTCTTCGGAATAATATTTTCCTGTGACAAAACTAAGACATTTTTTGGAAGATAATCAAGAAACAAATCTAAAGTAACACGAAATTTTGGTTTGGTCTAAATACCCTTTAAGCTGCAACGAAAGCAAAAAGAAAAGAATTTTATACTTTATATGCCCCAAGGAACTACATTTTCCTTATCACGAAAGGCAGAAACACGAAAACTAAGATTCTTGAGGTTTTCGTTACACGAAATCAATATGATCTTGGCTTTTAGCAAAACCCTGATAACTTTGTTAATAACTTTTCACGGACCATAAATGAAAAGCATTTCTAAGACTTTATTACAAAATGAAGTCAAGCATTTATTAGCTCGTTAAACCGCACTTTGGATCGATAGAAGTGAAAGATTTTTACTCAACCAAAGAACGACACCGTTTCATTTAGCAAATTATTTTACTACCCGGTTGGAGTAAAAAAAGTTCCGTCCTCTCCACAGTCTGATGCCAATGCACAAAGTTAATTTTATTTACGAAATTTGTTTTATATTAATAAATGCTAAATACAAATGTAGCATTAATAAATGCTAAATACAAACTTAGCATTAATAAATGCTAAATATAAATTTCGCATCAGTTTCGTTGGATGATCTGGGAACGCTACATAAAAGTGTTAAAAATTTTTTCCTGTTACACATATTTCTATACTTTTTTATGCTTATAATTGCCTTTTTTCTATTTTCAGGAAAGAGCTTCACACTAACGATCTCAGTTAGCACATCGCCCCCACAAGTAATCACTTACAGCAAAGCAATCAAAGTAACCGTCGATGGACCAAGAGAACCTCGAAGTAAGTACAGCTATTTCTCCTTCCATCTCCTTAATAGCTAATTCTTGCCTTGCATCCAATTTAACGCATAAAAACATTAAAATATATACGCCGTAATCTACATTTTTGTAAATAGGATCTGGTTCAAAAATTCTGGATGTCCTGTCCATATGAATCAAAATAGGTGTTTAGAAAAAAGACCAAAATAAAAAGATAGGACAAATAAAACATGAATATGTTAAAATACAAAAATTACTATCTAAATACTACTATACTAAAACTATCTCTTTCCATTTTGCTAATTGTCAAGTTGCACGAAGTATTGATTTATGCTTGTATTTGGTCAGACCTATACTTTCTAAACATGTTTTGGCAAACCGTAAGAAACACCCGAAAAAAGAATAATTTCATAGTTAAAAAATATAGCTATTTTCAATATCCGAGCTTTTTTAGTGTAATTAAAAACGTACCCTTATTATAAAGTATCAGTAAAAAAACCAACTAAGTATGTGGGTAATCAAAACCTTGCAAAGTTAGTACTAAAGTTGAAAACTATTAAAACTCGAAACAGTGTATCCTTTTTCTGGTACCGTAAATAATGGTCTTCCCTCAAAGCTCCAGTGGGTCATCTCTAAGATGATGAATGTTGTACTTAGGAGCTAAATTGCCCAACAATTTGAGGACCAACAAAAAAAGCCTCAACGAAGCAACTAGTTTAATGTCAACATTCCTCTCGTAAGCACGTGAAAAGCCTTTTTTGTTCCAAAGGAGAGGTAAACCATAGCGCGAACCACATTCTTAATCGAAGCAGCAGAGCATGCCGTCATAAATGAGGTAGAAAATAATTTTACACTCCCGAAAAGAAAAGAAGTGCCCGGGTTAAGGAAGAAAAAAAACAAGCTCTTAAAAGACGGGGTTCTTCTTTCCCGAAAAAAGAATGCCCCTTCAAACAAAATCTTAAAGGAGGTCCCTGGTCATTAAATACTCATCTACTGCAAGCATTCTTCCATGCATCATACTAGTGTCATTGCGAGAGAGAGAGAATATACAGAAAAACTTTTTAAAAAACTCCTCCTGAAAATCGTCAGTGTTTCCATGTGGATAAAGAGAAATGATCGACTGAAAATAAGCAAGAAGCATGGCGTGTAATGCCTTTGTATGCAGCTGCACGGCAAAAAAGGCCGGCATCGATTCGGTGATTACCCGACAAAAACGAGCGTATGTCATGTATACCGCGTTCTGGGTCTTTTTCTGTAATTTCGGATACTTTTCATGTGTACGGTCCATTAAATGGCAATTTGTTCAATTCGGCTTGCAGGGAAAGTGCTTGCCATCCGGTCCGTTTGTTGTGTATATGAATGTTTTTCTGCGCCCCCTCTGCTGCAGATCAACATGTAGCGAGTTAGTCAGGTGGCGGGGTGAACGAAATAATTGACCATGAGAATGTTTTCTACCCCCCCTGAATTTGTTTAGCTTCATTGACGTATTTTATATTTTGAGCGAGTAACTTTAACACCCTTCAACACGCGCGGGAGTTCGATACGAAATAAGTTGATATAAGTATAATAACCAATTCTAATGATGCTGTACGGATATTTTTTAACAGTCAAAATATTCAAGTGATGTTTTTCCATGTGAAATAAAAAACAATAGAAGGATTTGAAAATCCCACTATGTTTCTTCTACTCTAATAAATAAATTACTTTTATTAGTGTTGCAGCAATACAAAGAGTTAATCAAAAATGTAACATTTGGAATTTTCAAATAATGATTCATAAATATTTTAAAATTCAATTCTAACTTTTAGTTTACGTACCTTGCTGCATGTAAATGACCCCTATAGCAGACCATTTTTGGAAAAAATAGCTTACACTTAGATTTTTAGTTTCTTATTAACAGTTAGATTAATAATTTTCAAAAATAAACCAAAACATCTAGTTAAATACGTAATTTAATTATCAAAAGTTTAAAACTATCCTTTTGCATGTGTAAGAGATACTATGGAAACGATGCGGTTTCTATACCCTTATGCTAGGGGACTATCTATTGTAGTCTATTCGAACCCAAATCAAACACGGGCTTCTATAGCTGAAGGCTATGTTCATGCTAAATCTACCTTGGCACCGCATCCTCACTTAAGGGTGGCCTGGGTTAACCAGTCTCTGTATATAATCTATATTCTATAATATAGGTCCGAGACCCCCTTTCCATATAGCTATGCTCCTTTGAGACTTGCATTGCATTTCATTGATGATATTATAGGAGGAACTGTAATAGTGTTGATGCTCGTTTTCAGGAACTTGAATAGGAAACACTTAAATAGTTTAAAACGTACGAAACGTTTAAACGTGTATTACGAAATAATACATGCAAGTTTCAAGTATATTCTGAAGATAAATAAAAAATTATGAGTTTAAAATAATTTTAGTAGCCTAGAAAAATATTTTGCATTAGAACAATTCATAAATATAGATGAGTGTATCAAACTAACTCCTTGGCATTACAGCCCATGTTGGACTATGGCCTCTCCAACAATTTTCCTCCAAAGCCTTCTCTCTCTTGCTTTTTGCTTCCAATTAAGGACTTTTAAAATCTTAAAGTCCTTTTCAACCTAGTGTATCAAACCTAATGTTAAAATTCGGGAAAACAAATTCAAAATGGAAGCTTATAGGCCCGGCTTTGGAGGGGAGGTTTCCCCTTCAATACCGTGTGGTTCAATAATAATAAAAAAAATCTTAAAATGCATTTTGCGGGTACACTTTGATACACAAATGCATGCAAGCAACTATTATCAACTATAAATAACTATTTTCCACAAAATAATTTAATAATAAGAGTTGTTCTCCATAGTCATATAACTTCAGTGTTATAAATCTCTAAAACATACTACCAGTTTTCTCCTTTTTTCCCAACTCGTACTACTACCATATAAAAAAATAACTCAATAAATCATAGAACATATATTTAATTACTGGTTAGCCGAGACCTCAAAAACGTTAACTACCCAATACAATGTAACTTAGACCACAGCAGACCATTATCAATCCGAGAGAGAGGTGGCAGGCAGAGGGATGAGTACCTGGCGATCGCACATTCTTCACTGCCAGACAATAATTAGTGGTTTGGCGAAGCCCCCTTCGCCACTCTGTGTTTATTTGGGCTCTGATGTCAATAATTAGTTCAAAAGGTCCTAATGCGAAGGCGGGGTGCGCGGACCTATGATTTGATGTTTGATAAACGGTTGCCTGGAGGAGAATGCTCCTTTTAATTAGCTTCCCCGTTGGAAAGGGTTGCTGAATGCTGGGGATGGAGATCTGAGGATTGAGGGACTGGTTGATGGAAGCTTTTTGTGTGCTGTTTGAGAGTGTATTAATCATTGAGTTATTCGCAGGGTTTTAGTTGTGGAGTTCAAAGTGAATGAGGGGTTTTTGTCAAGTATGAGTTAAAGCAGGTTTTTGAGTGATTTTAGAGAATGAGTGACGCATTTTTAGATGGTAATGAATGAGGCTCTAGGCGAGGGAAGATATTTAAATTTTAAGAGGTTCCTTAATGTGTGAGCATCAGTTATCATATAGTATCAACCGAAACTTCAGTTTTATACCTAAAAGCTTTACAGCCACACAGAGTTTTTAATTTATTTTCCTTAATAGTTCGCTTGCCGGGTTTTGAGATATTTGGATTAATAAGAACGCAATTTTCCATTATGCCGAGAATAAATGCAAGAAGCGGTTTTAAAGACGCGTGATACAAAACTACAGTAATTGTGTTTATACGTATAATATAATTTTTTTGTTCTTGAATAAGAACTATTTAGTAGTACTAATTCAATGTTTTTTTGTGAATAATCGGTTCTTCGAAACACTCCCAATCTTCAATTGTTTTGGATAAACAGGATCCTTTATTGTAGTCTGAATTGAAAATTTGTGTGCTTAGGGAAAAATAATAAGACTTTTTTTTGACTAACCCTAACTTGCAAAGAAAATGAAAAGAAATAAAATACTGTTTATTAAAACTAGTTAGTTGTAAACTCAAGAGCTATGTTTTTTATCAATAGCAAATTGTTTTTTTATCAGAGCAATATTTTTTGCATTTTTAACAGTTTTAACAACAGGAAAAACCAAGTTAGTGAGAGGCAGTAATGAAGTTTCACGATAAGAATTAAATGTATAAGTGATTTAACTTTTTATTTACTAAATATGCTTTTAATTTTTGTTTAGTAACTTTAAAATAACTTAAAAAGCTTCATGTTGATGAAATTTGATTTCTTCTACAAGTCTTTAAGGCAAAAAAAGTTATTAAGCTCCCTCAAGATGCAAAATAAAGAATATTTAATTTGTTCCTCTATAGAAACCGTTCTTTAAATTTTAGATAAAATATAAATTATGGATAATTGATATTATACCCTTAAATCAATTCAACCTATATTCTTTACAGTGTAAAAGCAGTATGATAACGATATCCCGTTCACCGTGTTTTGTATAGTATTTTTCAAAAAGTCATTGCTACTCACTATTTTCTACCTAGCTCTACATAACGACCTGACTCACAAATTATATGGATTCAGAACACCAAAATCCGTTTCTCGTTCCCCTTGCTTGCTGAATCGACTCCCTGTAACAGAACGCAATCCCCAAAGAGAGCAAGCGCAAGCAGTGCATTCACTCGGCTCTCGAGAGCGTCTCTTCCGGAACGAAAAGGCAAAAATCGTTGGAACGAGGTAACTCAAGTACCCGCGGCCTCCCCTTACAAATCGGCGGTTCGAACAAATGAAGTCTTCGGTATGCCGCGAAATATGCGCAGCACACCCAGCGAGACGATAAACACGAAACCGGCAATTTGCTAAACTCTTCAGATGAGGGTAGTAATTATGTTTTACCGCATGCGAGCCCAAAAAGAAGCGGAGCTCTCCTTTCGGTTCTTGCGGTACTTGGGAGGAGTGTCTCTCCACTCGTTCAAAGAACCCTACCAACTATTGTTTATTGGGAATAATCTGTAAGCTGGGGCATTCTTTGGGAAGAGAAGTTTTGTGTCTCAGCATTCCGATTCTATAAATTAGGTCTAACAAGAGTTTTCTTATCTTTTAATATAGTTTATTATTAAGGTTATAACTGCCATATTTAGTTTATTTTCTAGCATTGACTACCTTGTAAATAAAATATGTTATTAAATTCTGTATTTGAGTGTTTCGAAACATTCTATTTAAGACCCAAATAGGTATTTGAAAAACTTAACCCAGTCGTAAGAGCTAAACAACCAATTTGATTCAATACATACCGGGCATAAGTTCTATCTTTTAAAATCGTGTCTGATTTCTCAGTAAACATCGTTAGTTAACGGCTTGTTAGTATCTTCGAATCAATGCATGATAGTATTTAATCAGTTGTTTGTGGATCGTTTCTTGAGTTAATATAATGCACACCTCCCACTCACAACTCATTTTCGAATAGTAATTAACATAACATTAAATTTAAATATGGCCTAGCATATTTCAGAATTCGATCAATTAGGTATATTTTTGTCTTCTTGGTAAAACCCTTCCCTATAATCTTCGAATCTCTTCGAATCCTTTAAGTACATCAGATTAACTTAAGCCGCAAAGAGAAGTAATGCTTATTTCTATCCTACTCGAACTCATGAAGTCAACTCACAGTCAATTTACCGGTTTTCTTGAAAGATTTTAAACTGAAAGGAAAATTCAAAACATAATTTAAGAAAAAAATCAATATACTAAAAATATTCTTTTTAAAAAAAAAATTCCTGAAATTCGCGAGGAAAATTAAAACAAAGGGTTAAATAGCTATCCCTTTAGTTTGGTTGTGTTTAAGCTTCAGAGAGCTCATTTCATCATACTATATGCATCCACATTGGAAAATCGTCTTCAAATTTATCCAACCAACTGAAATAGAAGTAGAAAATAATCAAATCCATAAATAATTTCGCTTTTATACCCTCCAAGCTCTACGACTCGCTCGGTCAAGTACACCCGACTCTATCTCCCCTTCAAAACACACAGAATCCCAAACCTCAAAAATATCTCTACCCCGAAATCAACACATCCGAACTCTGAATTAAATCCCACTTTCAAAATTACCCAAAAGCGACTTAGCAGCCCTCCCACCCGAAATAATAAATAATCTCCACCTAATAGGCTTTCCCGGGTTGATTCGAAGCCCACATTAAAACCGCATAAAACTTCAATACCAGATAAATATCTGGAATGACTTGCGGCTGACCAACAAAATATTTAATAACCAGCTTTGACACCGGCCATCCCTCACAATTTCGGGACGAACCCTTCCTTCCCTTTCCCGGATCAATCCCCCCCCAACCACTGCGCCCCACTGGACAAGCGGGGCGCTGCGCCCTGTGTGAAAGCCCCTTCAACTCCGAACTCGCTAATAACATGTTCCCTGGGCTGAACAGCTGTTGCAGAACCATCTGTTAGTAACTGCGCCCCCCTTTTCTCGCGATCAATGGCGGTGTTTATCGAATGGTCCTGCTTTAGGTGGGGGGATGGAATAAAAGAGGGGCTTTAGGTGGGTTAGTCATATCGCACGCCACCCTTTCGCGACGCAAATCTCTCTCTCTCGCCGTGGAGAAGGGGGTGTATTCATAATGGGGGGTTGAGATTTTTCATATTTGGGGCGGATGGGGCATTTTTCCTTGGGGCGGGGAAGTCGGCGAGTTAATATCGGAGGAGTGAGCAGTGAGAGAGAGGGAGTTGGAGGGATAACTAATAAGTACTGGGGTGGTCTGGTGGGTTTAATTAAAGTTAAATCATGTTTTTTGAAGAACAGGTTAGGATGTATGGTGGTTAGATTCGTTGCAATGTTCGAGTTCTCTATTGGATCAGGCCTTTATTATCTCTAGATGAAAGTGATACTTTATGAGACTAGCGATAATATGTCGATTTTTAGTAGTTAGTCGCAGGCGCGGATCCAGCATGGCTCCAAGGGGGGCACTTTTCCAGACAAGATCCTCTTGTGTAAACATTGGGGGTATGGGGGTCCTCCCCCAGAAAAAAAATTGAATTTTTACGTGTAAAAGTAGGGTTTTAACCAGAGATGCCAACCATTTCGGTTTTTGCGGAATCATTCCGCATTTCGGCCGCGAATTCCGCAATTACGGATAAAGATAGAAAAACTACGGAAACTACGCTAATTATATTTTAAAGGCAATGTATTAAATTTTTCTTCTCAATTCTCTGTTTTCAATCCCTTAATACATATTTTTTTTAATTAGAAGAGTGCGAATAAAAACGACAATGCTAGACGCTAGTAACTGATGAGATGGGCAATAAGAAAGGGAAATCAATCGGATTTCGGAATATTCTAATCTGCATGGATGATTGATTCATGGGAGAAAAAAAAGGCCTTTTCTCAAATATTTGCATTTTGAGGACTTTTCTTACAAAAGATTGGGTCATTTTTCTACGAGCAGAAGGCATGGCGTTTGTCTGCAATCCAAGCGTCATATACCATTTTCTATTATTTTTTTGCAGGCGGGGGCGATTACGGATAAGAGCGTTGTCTCAGGTTGGCATCCCTGGTTTTAACTCATTTTAGAAACATTTTGAGTCTAAAGGGGGGACTTTTAAACACTATTACCTTTACTTTTTGACCCAAAATGTCAAACTTTTGGGGATTTCCTAAAAGTAAACACTGAATACCCCCATTTTAATACTAATGGGGGGTATGGGGGGGGTCTCCTAGAAAAAGTTTTGAAATTAGACCTGTAAAAGTTGGGTTTTTACTCATTTTGAGAACCTTTTTGGGTCTCCAAGGGAGGGCACTTTCCAGAGTGCCACCCCCTGGATCCGCCACTGAGTTATTGTAAGGTATGATAGAGAGAGCCAGCATTTTTTAAAGTTATGTTTGGGAATTCAAAAGAGCACGTTAATTTTTGAAATTTTGATGGATAGAATTATAGGAAAGGTAAAAAGGAGAGAAGTTAATTTGTGTACTAGAAGAAGGAGCTCTAATGCTGTTGTAGTTTTTATCACTACAAACAACAAAAATGTGTCGATTTTTGGTAGTTTTTCCAGTGCTGTGATTAGAAAAAATATTTGAGGAGACTCAATTTATTTTTTCCCTTTTTTATTATCATTTTTTTGGTAACCCCTCACATATAACGGGGGCCAAAATATTTCGGAGTTCAATGTCCCACCCCACGTCTCCCAACAATCTCAGTACTGAGATAATAATGTATTCATAATTTTAATCAAACAGTAATTTTAGTTAAAAATTTTTGAAATTAAACCCATGTCAGTTTTGACTTGGTTTTGACAGTGAGATGGGAAAGGAAGGTGAGGTGTTAACTTAAATAGAAGACGGAGCTGTAATAGAATGTAGGACTTGTACAGTAACTATTCAGATAAAGACTGGATAATGTTTCCTTTTAGTTTTAAAACATTTGGATGGTAAAAGTGTTAGAAACAATAATTGGGTTTACACAACTGAAAAGGTTTTCTAAAAGAGGCTATACGTTTTTAAATTTCACTAAAACTAAAAACATTAATAAAATAATGTTAGATACATAAGAGTACCGTATTGGTTAAATGTCTTATGAATTTATCAAAAAGTTCACTAAATGAAAAACATATTTACGAATCCCTCAACCCGCATATAATGGATAAGAGTTGTTACAAATTGATACTCTATAACATATCATGTGAGGCGCATCCCCGTTTAAGTACATCAATCTCGTTTCAACCAAGATTATAGCCTCACATTGAGGTTAATTACTTTCCACTAATGCTTCTCGTGCATTTAGTTCAGTTAGGTCACCATTATGTGATAAATTGATCATATCTTAAAAGTGGTTAGGTGATAGAAGAGAAATTTTATTGAAACACTCATTTATATAGCGTTGATATCTTAAAAAGAGCTGTTTAATCTTAATGTTAATTATCATTTAAAGTTATAAACATACTTAGTATATAAAATTTAGGTAATAAGAGTTAGGCAATTTCTTGAGATCTAATATTCTTACTAGAATACTTTAGGTTTCCGTATAATATTCCATATCCAGTCTCCGTAGAAATTATAAATGGTAATTATATTTTATTTTGATGTCTATCCTAACATCAGGAAATCATCTATATATTTGCGGAATATGTTTAATTTTTCTTTTCCCTATACTTACTTTCATGCAAATTAAAGTGGTAATAATTTAACGAGAAATTTTTTTAAATATTTTCCTATGAAGATTTTGCCTCATCATTAGTTTTCATCCAAAAATACATCTTAACATAACATAAGCTTTATTATCACATAACATAAGTACAGAAAATAAGATACAACATATTCATCACCTAGAGGACTTTGTCTCGTGGCGTGTATTTTCCTTTTTCCAAAAAAAATCACATCTCCTTCATATGTAGCCAGCCTTTTACTCTACCTCGGAAGTCTCGAAATGTGAAACTCAACAGTATCAAACAGGCCTCGGCAGATCCTACAGGAACAGAAATCAATGCAGGCAGTGAACCCATAGGGGGATCAACCTCACTTCCATCCGGATCCATCCCCCTATTCAAATCAGTCCTCTCCATCCGGGGTCCAAAATCATCGAATGTGAGTGGTCAGCCGCCGCGGCACCTGAGTCACCCCCACTTAATGGGTCCTAATATTCGATGGGCACACTTCAGCCGATTATTGACCTTCCGGGACATTACATTTCCTGTAGTAGTGCAAAGAGATCGATACCGGATTATGGACCGGAGTGAAGTTCTTTTTTGGGGGTGTTGTTGTTGGACAGTGATCGCCACGGTGTGAGTTTTGGCTAAGTGACAGATGGTGTTGGACCGTTGGTTGGACAGTTGACAATGGTGGGGTATTGTTGAGGTGCGTTTTGGTTAGGGCAGATTGGTTGTAGTAGTGTGACGTATATTGACTTGTGAACGGGTTGTCGCCTTTTATGTTCGTAATGTCGATGGGGGAGAAATAATGATGTGACATTTATGAGTAATGGCACTTTATTTTTAAAGTATGGGAATTGTCGGGTTAACAATGAAGGTGCTTTTAATGTTCTTTTCACAAGAGAAAGTGTTACGTTTCCCTTATATGACTGTAAGTCACTTATAAACACTGGGTTTAAAAGTACATACAGGAGAGTTAATTGGCCGAATCGAACCTACATGTTCAATAAAGACAAAGTTAAGGAGAAATGGAAATGGTCACTCAATGGTGTGGTTAGAACCTCCCTCCATAAAATTGCAATAGACAAATAATACCTCGTTATGGCCATATTAAAGGAAATTATACTGTCAACTCTCACGATAACTATCAGTTTTAATAAAACAAAATGAATGATGTTTAATCATGAGTAATGAAGATTAAAATAACTTCAAATGCTTCCCTAAACTCTTAAGTGTTCAATCCCATTAAAAGTAAATTCCGGCATACGCCACTGAAGACACTTGTGCGCTTGAAGTACATCCCTTGGCACTCAGCCATCTTTAAGGAATACTAAAAGGAGGTGTTAAGGTTAAGATTTAAGCTTTTAGGTTGTTAAGTTTCTAAGAAACGGAGGAGAGAAAAATGTTAAAATTGATGAGCAAAAAAACTCAGTCAAATTGGTATCAATTGGATGTTAATTTTCCATTCAAGCCACTAAAGCTATTTTGTTGAAAAGAGAACAGCGTGTAAATCTTTGCATGAAACACGATACACATTAATTCCACTAACATATGAATGATTAAAGCAACATTTTTATTGAGTCCAAATGTACACTAAAATGGTAAAATTTCATTCAATGCAAAAAACCCCTCATACAAATGAAGAAATACTCGTCGAATTGTTTCTTCCAATCCACTTTCTCCATCCCCGCTTGTCCGCACCCTACCGACCACCATTACTTTTGTCCCTACGAAGATGAGGTCGAGCCCCCTCCCTCCCCCAACTTCCATCCATTTCACACAACATTGAGAAGCGGAACCCAGAAAAAAAACTTTAAATAAAACCCCAAAAAAGGTCCTTGCGTCTCCCACACACACACACAGAAATAACTCTGATGGCCTCCTATAAGATGTGGAAATATACTGCTTTTCAGCAGCGAGTAAGAAAAAAACTCCAGGACCGTCCAGCACTGGTCCTCTGTTTTTCTTCCTTTCACCGCAAAACCATAATCTTCTGTCACTGGGGGATTTATTTGCTTTAGTTTCTCCAACGCCAGTTTAGAGCCAATGGGGGGCACGGGGCTTGATATATTATAGTAATACTTTTTCTTTCTCTTTCCTCCCTTATTTTACTTTTACTGCTTCCCGCTCTCTCCCCGCATCGGCAGAAGCACCCAGCGGAAATGATTCTCTTAACTTCTTCATTCTTAAACTTCTTTGGGGGCTGTTTTCAACATTCTTTTGAAGGTTCAATTTTTTGCGGCCCCGCCGTCCCTCGCTCTGGTTTTCTTTTCTTAATTCTTTTTTTCTCCCTGCTCCCTGTGTGTAATAGAGCTTGCCCCCTCTGACTGATGCTCCCGAATTTCTCTCTATTGGCTCCCGGATTTTCCCCGATCCCTTTCATAATGTTAAGTGCCTTCGATATATTCAGTACCCACTGTTTTCTATTGATGCGCTGTGACTAATTTGATTGGACGGTTTGTTATGTGAAAACCTGTTTGTAGAGCTTATAAATCAGATAATCTTAACAGGTCTTCTGTATTAGCTGTTACCTCTTTTAAAATATTGTATTATTATGTAATTTTAATTGTTTATTGAGAAATTGGTTCGAAAAACATGCTAGCAAAAACACCTTGAAAATGAATAAAAAATGCAGTTTACCATTCCTTTCCTAAATAAATCGAAACATGAAACTACTTTATTTATAGCAGCGTTTTTCTTTCCACCATTCAAAGTGAAATAAAATTGTACAAATGGTTTGCGTCCTACTTAATAATTTCTTTTAAATATCGCTACAATATTTTGCACGAACACACACACAAAAATTTCTACGATCATTTATTAAAGACGGAGACCTCAATGAAAAAAGTTTCGAATGGTTCCCCCAACTATTGAGAAAACTTACCTAGAATATCCACTTTTGCCATCATACAAAAGTTCAATTCAAACATTCAAAGTTCCCAACCTTTACACCATCCTAAATTCCAGGCTGAATTCCAATTTACAGGTTTCTATACACGTCCAGAACCCCCTCAAGATCCATTATCACCGCCCACCTCAAAATAATAATCCACTCCAAAGGCCCTCGGAGAGAGAGGTCCGACAAAAGAAAACCATATTCCCTCGAATAGTCAACCGCTCTAAAGAGATCTAACCAAACACGGGAACCAACTCAAACACACATAAATCCCCTCCTCCCATTAAGTTCATTTAGCGAAGCTATTTTATTACTCCGCTATACCAGACCTGACCCGCAGCTGCATGGTCAACCTGGGTAATTTAATAACCATCCATTTACCCGCTCTCTATTTCGGTCACACAATGCGGACATCTCCATCCCCGATTGTTTGCGCGCGGCATCATCAGAAATGAAATAAAACGGAGAGCTCTCCTCCCCCCTGCGGATTCTCCCACCGTCCCCTGATTAGCGGTTTTAAATTATTTAAATATTCGCCATTCACATTGTTTACACAGTGAATATGCATCATTCCCCCCCCCTTCCCATTGATCTGTGGTGATGGGGATAGATGAATGGATGGATGAAAATTCAAGGCTGAGTCATCTCTGGAGAGGGGGAGGGTTGGTTATACACCGAGGGTATACATCATTCTGGACCGGAACACTATTATACCCTGCGGAGAATGGAGCGCCATAGAAATTTGATTGGGGTCGGGTCGTAAAGGGCATTTTGTTTTGGAGGAGGGAGGTATGCGGAGAGGGGCTTTGGAAATGCCCGAATTCAAAGGGAGCGTCTTTTTCTAGGGGGGATGAAATTAGCGGTACCTTTAATTCGTAGCTTCCACTTACTTCGCACCTATTATCAATATTCTCATAAAATATTCTACTCATATTTAAATAAGTGATGCTATTTAATGGTGTGTAGAAGGAAAGGTTCTCGATGAACTTCTGATTAAATGAGAATTTTTGATAGACTGAGATTTAAGCTCATAATGGGGGTTGTTGCTCATTACATCTATCTTTTCGACGACCAATACCACAATTGTTCGTACTGACACAATTATTGTGGTATTGGTCATTTGAATTTTTCTTTGGGTCTTAGAAAAATAAATCTTCAAAATTTTCCTTCACCTGTAGATTATGCATAAGTTCTCACACATCAACAAATTACGACTTCAGAAAGGATGGTCTTTGATAAAAAAAAGAAAGATTCCAAAAAGTTCTTTTAGTATCCAAAAAGGTGTTAGTGAGATTGACACTTTGGATGTATCTCTTCCACATTCAACTAATTTCTACTCAAATAACTAAAATAAGCATCATGATTTTTCAAAAATTTATTGATTTTTATTGAGATTTGTGATATTATAATTACTTGGAACAAACATACGTATTACGTGATTAAACATAACAACTGTATTAAAATCATTATTATGACAATATTTTCGGGTGTTATACGAAAACTTACTTGGAGATTGGATGGAGATTTCAACAAAAGCATTTTTCCTTTTAGGACAACAGCAGCAACTGAGAGCGTTTGCCACAGCCTTCGGCCATCGTTCGCCTTACCTGGACCCCAGGTTCCAGGACTTCAGGGACTGGGAATCCATTCGAAGAAAGACGGAACACTGGATGGACTTGCCCAGGAGGATAGGACATCCAACAGGTACTGACTTCTGACTATATGTATCTGGATTCTGGAAGGAAATAAGTTCCATTGAGAACATGTAAAAAGAAACCATTTGATAAGTTTATAAGTATTGTTGAAATAAGATGCTAACGGGGCTACTTAGTTTCAAACTATACACATTTTAGATCGGTGGCTTCTAACTCGAAGAAATATGCAGAACACTTAACCTATAGCATCCTTATCACTTCTACTCTTAATCAATTAGAACTGTTTGCCGAGAATAAATTTAAAGATGCTTATATTCTGCCATTCTTTTGCTCTTGATCACCTTTCTCTATCTACTCTTATCTTTGCTGCTGTTTAGCATATCTTTTATCGTTGAGCAAGGGTCTCTTCAAGATACCGTTTATCTTATCATTCATTTGCTTTTAATCATATTTTTTCCTTGAATCATTTTGCTTTTGATCTCTTAAGAATATATCTATTCTTCAGCATCTTTTTGCTCTTGAGTATCTCTTCTTTCCAGCATTCATATAATCTCTAACATTTCTTTCCTAATCTTCTCTACTCTTCAGCATCTCTTTTGGCTTGAGCATATCTATATATTTTAGCGTCCCTTTGATCTTGAGCATCTCTCTTCTCTACAGCATCCAAATGATCTTTAACATCTCTTTTCTAATCTTCATCATCTTTTTTTTTCTCTTAGGCCTCTTTCTAATTTCTTCCTCATGGTTCTTTATGTTCTATTAACACTCGGAGGAGTAAAATTACGTTAAAAAAGTGAACAAGTAAACTTTCTTTTCATAAAATTTCTCAAACTTTGGCCTAGAAATAAAGCTTGATGAAAACTCCAGATTCTCAACCATTCTGCTGAGATAATCCACAATTACTTTAACTAAACATTCTATCAAGACTATCCATGGAAGAACTTTTAAATACTTGAACCATCCCTCTCCAAAAGAATATCCAAACCTCTCCACGGCCCTTTCAAGGCACTCCCCGAGAGGCAACGCCAACTCCGCCTAATAAATAGTTTCCATTCCGCAGCGTCAATTTCATGCGCAAGACATCTATTAAGGGATCTGAAGGGATTTGGTCCATTAGCCCACGGATGCTCCCCAAGCAAATCAGAAACGTCTCCTGCTTCTTATTAATATAACGACCTAACAACATTCAAACACCGAAAGAAGGAAATAAAATTAAGGGGAAATTATTAGACCCTGCTGTGCTTTGTGGCAGTGGAATGGCCATCCCCCTGATGAGGTTTTCCTCCTCGACAAAAATCCCCTCATATAAATATATATATCCAGTCCCTTCCGTTTTTGTTATTGTTATTATCGTTTTATTTTGGGACCATTTCTTTTTTTACTACCCTCCCCTTCCCCGTCTTCAATTATTCCGCCTTCTAAAAAAGTGATCATCAAAGGATCAATTGCACATTAAAGCTGTGCCCACGGAAAGGGGTATTCGGAAGAGGGAAAAAATTAAAAAAGGGGAATAAAAGTTTTTATTTATATTAAGGATGGTCTTGAATTTTAGTTAACGTTTTGCTTCCCCTTTTTTTCTTGGCGTGGTTTTTGCCTTCCCTGAAATTGCTGGGGCGTAATGTGCGCGTATTATGGGTAACGAGATATCGAATTATCCAGTAACGGGGCCGAATTTAATCACGGATTTATTGAAGTTATGGATTTTTCTTTCGGGCTGTCTCTTGATTCGGGATTCCTCCGCTCGGTTGGCTTTCAATTTTCCCTCTGGATGCTTGCGGTTGGCACTCGCTTTGAACTTCGACGGCGGAGTTATGCAGTCGAGACAAATTTCCTTGAGTATACGCGATCCTGGTTTTCCCGTGCTAGAGAAAGCGAATTCAGATCTTGCGTTTGTAACCCAATAAGACCGGTTTTGAATGAAAGGTTTAATTGATATACCTGTCGTTGTTGTCTAATATTTCTCATAACACCTTTGTTACTGTACCATAGCAAATAAATTCGTAAAAGATTTTAAGTTAAATTGCCACAATTTGAGGAAGGTACTTCGGAAATAAAACGGTTTTAAAAGTATTTAAACAAAAACAAATGAAAGTAATCAGAATAGATAGAGCTAATACGAAAATGGCTAGTAAAAACCTATTAAAAGAAACATATATGCACCAAAAATGTAACCAAAACCTGGATCAAATGTTCTTTCCCTAGTCTTAAAAAATATTTTGAAAACCATAAATTTAGATTTATTTTACAAACAAGTGAAACAATTATTTAAAAAAAAGACTTTTTATAAAGTTAAAAACAAATTGTAATGTTACTAACATAAAAGGTTTTCGTATAATATGCACAGAATATAAGAAATATCACTGATAATGCATTTAAAAGACTCAAGAATTTTTTTAATTGAAACGATTAAAAAATTATTCCAGAAAAAGAATTAAATATAACATCCTTTACGACAAAAGGAATTGCACGAAGGATTAAAATATACTCTTAAACTCTACTCTTTACAAACCTAATCCACTAGGAACCCACAAAGTAATCACTTTCGAGGGAAGAATGCCTAAACAATCGATTTCTAATACCTCCCCCTACCGCTTTAATTTGAAAACCGAATATTTGTATTCCCTCCCAGTTATGCTTTTTATGCCCGCATTGTTCCAAAAGAATTCCTCTCCCCTAAGTTATTACACCTCGAATCCCTCGCAGCAGCAAAAAGACGGCGGCGGTGGTAAAAATTATCCCCCGAACTCATAAAAGTCACCCTGTCACCCCGCCTCGCAAGATGTACCTGCGCTATCAGCCGAGCCACCAAAACAAAGAAGAAGAGGAGAGCGGCCCAGATAAATGGTGAATGTAATGAAGAAAAGGGACAAAGTGTCTCGAAACAAATGGCCTGTAACGGAGGATGCCAATTACACCTTTATAGCATACCAACCAGAAGACGATACTTACCAGGGCTTTCTTGTTGCCGAGTTTTTGTCTGGCGGAATAAAGGAAGAGAAAACAACACAACATAAAAGGCAGGGAAAATGGGAAGGTTTCGTGGTCGTAAGGAGAGGATATTTATCACAGGACGGTTAACCACAAAGTAGAATTCTCCCCTGCCCTGGCGTAAATGCAAGCCCGACGAGGAATATTGGCAAAACAATCATCTTTCACTGGTCCTTTGTTTCGCCCATTCAGATTACTTTTTTTCTGTGGAAGTCTTTTCTATTTGGCTTATTCCGCTCCCCCTCAGACCTGCCATTTTTGATAAATAGAAAGTTGTAAAGAATCTTGGATTTCGTTTTTATTCAAGGTTTTTTTTCGCTCGCTGGGGTGGTGGGGCCGTGATATGTGTCGAGGAGAATCGAATGCTTCGTGTTTCATTAAGTGAACGTCATCTCGGCGAACCCATTTCCCCCGGCTTGACTGGTGTCGTCAGGCGATATTGTGTTTTTTCCTCTCAAAAAAATGATGACTGTTAGTGGAATTTTTTACTTGAGAAGCATTTGTAAAATCAGATTGGGAGATGTCGTTTTATTTCCCGTTCTTTCTTATGACAGAGTACTTTTTCCAGTCTTTCATCTTTCAACCGCGATGTTTCAATTGCTGTTGTCCGAAATATTGGGGGAATTGATGATATTTATAGGGAAATTGAAGAGGAATGTCGAAACATGTTTTCCTTACATTCATCATATAGCTAAGGTTTTTTTTGTAAACTGGGAGCTTAAAAGAAGGTATTTTTGTGTGTGAACAATCTTTTTTTATAATATCATAAATGAAGAATTATATAATCTTGCAACCCAAACGAGACGCATTTGTTCAAACTATCAAGTTCTTAAGATTATTAGCTTTTACCCAGTACTTATAAGTTTGTTTTTAGAATTTTTTTATTTTATCATGAAGCAATAAATATGGTATGTGATTCCACAACTCCTCAGAAATTCTTCAATTTCATAACCAAAAATAATGTGTTTAACATTTAAAATACAGTAACCATTCTTGTACTTTAATAAAAATAAGTGTTTATTGAAAAGAAGAAAAAAAAGCGAAATATCTAAGTGTTGGTTGAACAGTATTGCTTATCGAATTTGCCAAACTCTATAATGTATTTACGTATTGACATTAAGATCCCTAAGTCACAACAAAAATTACAAAATAATAAATACTAATAAAAGCATTATTCTTCCAGATGCTTTGTATTTCGCCGAAGGCCACTGGGGACATCCATACTCGTCATACCTGGCATCCGCATCGGGTCTACCGGGTCCAGGTTTCCCAGCCTACCAGATAGACGTCACGCTAGCGGGAGTTTCCCCATCCTCTCAAGACTCCTGCTCTTCCTCAATGCCAATAACAGGTAAATAAATACAAATCGCGTCTTTTAC
Source organism: Tetragnatha versicolor (assembly GCA_024610705.1). NCBI lineage: Eukaryota > Metazoa > Arthropoda > Arachnida > Araneae > Tetragnathidae > Tetragnatha > Tetragnatha versicolor. Next base: position 28,285,999 of record JANDEH010000001.1, on the reverse strand, counting down.
ATTAATGTAAATCACTAGACTATATTCTCCGTCTGTCAGTTTTGGCAATCCGCAAAACTGCGCCTGCGTAAAAAGTGAACCCAATAAGGTAGATGTAAGTTTTAATGTTACCAAATCTTCCCTGGGGCAGTAAGATGCTTGCTTAGTATGCGCCCAGTTCCTGGGTTCTATCCCTGTTTGTTATTTTACTAAAAAACTTGTATTTTCCTAAAGAGATTTCAACCAACCAATCAGAGCAAACTCGACTAAAACTGACTGCTTTTAATTAGGGTCTTATATGTAAAAATCAGTGTATTTTCTAACTCATTATACTTCTTTACAGGTCTCGCAGATCACAGCGCAGTGGTGACCAGCACTAGTTCCTCTTTCAACCCCCTCAGCGACCACTCAGCGGCGGGTCTGTCGCTGAAGACGGACCCCCTCCTGGTATCGCGCTACAACAACGCGATGGCTGCGGTAGCCGCCAACCCCGAACTACGCCTCACCGACCGCCTGACAGAACTCCGGCAAGGACTGTCCAACCCCAGCGGTCCTCAACCGCCCTCAACCACCACGGTATCCCTCCTCCCTGGCTCCGGTACCTACCCGGGGTACGGCCTGCTCTCGTCACACCCCTACTACAACGGTGGCACGGCCTACGTCAACCCGCCGGTGGTTCCTCCCTCGCTCATGTACCCACAGTTGTACGGTAGCGTTGCGCACAACAGCCTGCACCCCTCCGTGCACATCCTCGGCACCCCCAACAGCTCGACCACCGAGCCGTTGCGGTCACCGGCCGAGTCGGTGAGGAATGAAGACGCGGAGACCACCCCTCCTGGGTCCAGGGGAAGTTCCACGGGCAGCGTGGCCAGTCTGAACGGCACGGCCCCCAGCGAGTCCCCGCGTCCTACCAGTGCATCGGCCGCGTCCAACGGGACGGAACTGTTCGGGGCGACGTCCAACGGCCACTCGGACTCAGGCCTTTGGAGGCCGTACTAGTCACTGACTGCATCATTTCATATCTCATCAAGTTGCTCACTGACTGTTGTTGAACTCACTTCATATTCATCACTTGAAAAAAAAATTAAAACTTCCCTGTGATCTCTTTCTGAGCCAAGCGGACACTATAAAGGAGTGCATTTTATATTTGGACTCTTAACAAGACTTAAAAAAGCTTACGGCTGGCGTCTTTCATGGAATGATTGTACCGTCGTCAAGACGACGTTCCTGAACTTGAGTACACTCCTTTTTTATATTTGTATATAGGAAGTGCTGCCGGCAAACCAGTGCGGTACTAGTCAGGTAACAAGTTATGTGCCCTTTGAAAAAAAACTGCGGTTTTTGGCTTTATTGTTTATTTTTCATTAATTGAAAAAGTATCAATTATAGTTATGTAATGCCTATGTAACTATGAATCATAATCAAGAATACGGTAAAATATGTTTTTGACCATTTGTTTTTCTTGTGACACATCTATATGTGAAAAAAATATTCCAACTTCTAGTATTTAATGACTGATTACTTATCGCCTTTTAAATGAATGGTGACCACTTCAAGAATTGACCCATTATTTAAGCTTATTTCTGGCAACTCGAAGGCCTACCATCACTTTGTCAAATTTATCTCCATTTCATTGAGAGCAGAAGTGTCGACAAGAAAAATCTATAAAAGTTAAAGAAAAACAGTTGTAAAAATGTTAATTTAAACTTATCTTTTGGTCATTCAGATATACTTTTTTAGAGCTGTACCTTAATTATTTTAAACAAAATGCGTTTCTTCATTGGCCAAACTATTCACGAAATATTTTATTTGAGTTTTATGGGTCAAAAATATATGTTTGCAAATTTGTAAAAAGTATAAATACTTGAAAATGTAAAAATTATGTACTGAAAGTTTATTTTCATAACAATAATTAAATAATCCAAGTTAGTGATCAACATTATAAAACTAGAATTACGAGCTTTTAAACGAACACTACATGTATGTATGTATAATCTCTAAGACTAGGTTCTTGAAATGTAAAAATTTGTGAAATAATGTAAATCATAAAATGCTGACAGTAAATCCTTTCAAGGTATACGTAGGTTTCAATGATTTGTTGGCAACTGAACTTGGTAAGAAAAGCTAATTATAAATTGGTTATTATTTTCCTGGGTTATAAGTAAAAATGTACGATTTTTATTATTAAGTTTTATTGAAGAACAATTTGTTTTCCATAAATTAAGGTTTTTTAATACAACATGTAACTGTTTTGAATACTCTTACCTTCAAAATATTAAAATTATGTTTTTAACCTGGTGAATGGAAAATATCCATTAAAAAAAAAAATATTTCAACTTAAATTAAATTCAAATATGAATCCTCCAAAGAAAATTATATAAAATGTTTTGATTGTCAAAATGATTGTAAATATAACGTGAAAAGTTAAACTGAATGACTTACGAGTGCCAATTTACCGTATTTTATAAAAATGTACATTGATTATTGAAAAATAAATAATTTCAAAGTACTTCAGAGTTTTTCTTATTTTGTTTAAGCTGATATTTTGTAAAAAAAACTATTTTAAGAATCATCCCAAACCAAGATCAATTTTAGTTTGATACCTATCTAAAGCATTAGTTTATTTATAGTTTCTAAAAAGGTTCCCTTTTACCACACACATACTTTGTTTTAAGCAGTAAAAACTTAATCAGCATTCATTTAATTTGAAACTTAATTGTGTAGAGGAGATATAGTGGTGTAGTGAGCACTGGTTACCCTAAAGAGAGGATTAAGATACTATTCAGAAAGACCACCAAAGATTGCAGTCACGTGACGACCACAAACACGTGATCGCCAGTCACGTGACAGCGGTCTTAACAGAAACTGTTTTTACTGCCGAATTTTTATGCCGTAGTACTGTGGAAGGCACGTTTTAGGGTTGCACAAACCGCCTAGAGAAGATAGAGAAACTATAGTTTTGAAATAGTTGGAAGCGAAAACGCGCCAACTCATCGCTTGAAATCCTGCCCTAAAGTTGGGAACTCTTTTACGGAATCGATTTAATTTGAATGATCATTTCACCTTCTATTTCTTTTCTAAGTACATACTTAACCCTTATTTTAAGACGAGTTGTTATTTCATCAATTAATTTTTTCTCACACATTAGTTTTTATTAAAAAAATAAAAAGTTAAGTATACTTTTATTTTAATTGATATAAAGTTGACTTAACCAAACCTATAGTTTCGGAAAGAATCAATGGTAATTTTTCTTATCGCTCAGAACGAAAGTGTCATTTACTAAATAAACTAAACAAATAATGTGTTACATTTTTATTTTACTAAAACGAGAGCGGGCCGTTCAAGGGTTGCATCAAAAGTTCTAGAATGATCAGATTTGCTTGTACACATGAATTTAATTCACGATAGCTTTAAAAATCACTACACGTATCATCTTACTCAAACGAAAGTTGCATGAATGTGTTAAGTAATTCAATTTAAAATTTGTCAAACTGAATTAAATATTAACTCCAGAAATAGAATCTAAATATGTATAACGTTTGCAATCGATTTGAAAAGAATAATGTATCGGAAAAAGACTTAATTACTTAGAGCTAACACCCCCCTATGGAACTTATTAAATTTTCTACTCCTCTTTCTTCTCAACCCTTTTACTTTCCTCACTTTCGGCAATCCCTTCTTGATCTAATCACGCAGAAACAAAAGAAAGCGCTGTTACTCCATTGACATTTTTAAAAGTGGGCGATCTCCGTTTTAAAAATGGGGCTGAGCCTCAAAATTGGCCAAGCCTCTCCTATTAATCCTTATGGAGCGAACTCAAAATCGATAGCAAGCTGACATTCAGCTAATTATTCTATCAAAACCGAGCCATCGATCGCGAACTCAAGTCGTGCCCATTAAAAGGGGCCTGAAATCCCACCCTTTTCCAGAGAGGAAAGAAGAGAACTCCCCCCCTTTAACGCCGCAAAGTCTGTGAAGTGGCTTGTCATTTAGTTGGCAAATGAAGTAACGCAGAGAGAAAGAAGAGAGGCATTAAAATGCAGACATAAGTTTCTGGCAACAGCCAGCAGTGTGATAAATCAGCCAGTGCCCTCTGGTGACCGCTTGGCGGTCTTCCACAGCGATAATTAGGTTAGCCGGCTTACTCGAGAGTCGGCAATTAATTTCGGAGGGTATGGTAGATACACAAACTAAGTGGTCAACCATTAATTGCGAGCGTGTGCCATTGTTTAGGCCGTAAATAAAAAAAAGCCGAGTCTGGGAGTAATAATAACGGTGTAAATTAAAAGAAGAACACGGTTCCGAACTTTTATGTTAGGGACAACAAAGCTTGGAGTAGGTTATATGAGAGACCATTGTACTTCTGGCAATTACTCAATGAGTTTTTTTCTCGTCAAGTCTGGGAAATTAGTGCGTTCGTGAAAAAGTGGAAGGGAGAGGAGTATAATTAAAGATAATTCTTAAAAGCCGGGGTGAGAAAGAAGAGAGAGGAGGAGAGGGAAGACTTTGAATTTATAATTCCTATTCTCTGGAGCTGTTTAATTTCGTTAGCAAGCTACTTAAGAACAGTAATCAAATTCGTGTAGAACAGTGGTCTGTTCTTTGACGAATCCATTTCGCCTGGGGGTGGGAGTGTAATTCGTTTAGATGGTAAGACCCTGTGATTCCAAAACGAACTGGAGGTTATGTGAAACTTTTATACAAGTTGTAGTCGAAATTAATTTAGGATTCTTAATTTTCGAAATCATTCTTTATTGCTCTCTGGGGAGAGAGGGGAGTATTATATAGTAAGTTCAACTGACTTTTATGCTTTTACTGAAATTGAATGGGGGGAAGTGATTAATTTTGATTCTTTCAAAGGCTTTCGAGGACGGTTCTTAATTGAATTCATTTTTAAAGTATATGTACTTATGTTATAACAGCTCTTGGAAGATAAAAAGTGGAAGAGTTCTCTTGTGTATGCTTTTACACGTTGAAGTTTCAAAAAGAAATGAATATTTTTTTTGTTTCGCATTAAGAGTATTAGGGTAATTTTAGCTTCAAGCGAATCAATTAGAAAGGAACTTTTAAATCACAAACTAAAATAGAAGCTACTGGGAGGTTGAAAATTCAAATATTGATTTTGACTCTAAGCATTAATTTAATAGTCTATCACCTTACGAGTAAAGTGCTTATGCATCATACACAACTGAGGTTTGATGCTTGTAGAAGAGAAGTTTTCAAGTTTGATACAGGATAATTAGATACAGAGTTTGGTATAATTTTGAAAAATCCTTTTTTAGGATCCCTCAAACATAAATATCTGCAATGTTTTTCATTCTGTGATGACATTAAACTTTTTATTTTTGGTTATTGGGTTTATTCTTTTTCAGTGAAACTCACACAGTTTAGTTTTTATTTTAGAGTTTCTCGTACTCGATATTAATCAATGAAGAAATATGTTTTATTAACTTTTCAAATTAAGAAAATAATCCAGCTTAAAATAATAATTGTTACTTAGTAAAGGAAGTTATCTCGTATGAAGTATTGATAATTTTCAAAGAAAAATTAAAAAATTTTCTTTCACATTCGACGATTCCATCTCCCTCAACTACCACGATCCCATCCTACGAGAATTCAAAAACCCTTTAGTAGACAACCACCAACTCAGAAGGTCCACTCGAAGTATAAGTGTCCACCCAACGGCCACCTGAGTTTAAGTTTAAACCGTGTTAAACAATACTTTGCTCTTAGTAGCTCCCAAACTTTCGTCCATGGCCATTTGTTTCATTTTATGAAGCATGAGTGCCTGTAGAGGTCTGCTCCCTGCAGGGACCACAAACAGCCCAACGACATCCCATTGGGTGCAGCTGTCAATGGGCCCCGTTTCCAAACACTCACTTTTGTATTTTATAGGGTGAAAAGAAGTCCTACCTATGGGTGCCGTGTGTGTGGGGTGGGGTATAAAGTTTCGCTTTATTGAAACGCTTCTGTGCAGTAATGGCCCAGGGTGGTCGTTTTTTTTCTATAGAGGGTGTGGTGGCTGTTCTGCGGGGATTAAATTCGATATTGGTGAGTGAGGAGAAATAATGGAGGTTAAGTAATGGTCGTGTGTTTAGTAAATGTAGTTATTTATGCGAGGGTAAATTTTGAATAATGAAAATATGAAATTGACTTTTAAAATTATAGGAATAGAAGTATAGGACAAGGTGGAATGCTTAGCTCTAAAAACTACAGTAGTACTATTAGAAAACTTGCCAACTTTTATGGATGGATTGGGGAAAATTCCGGATTTTGAGTTTCTTTCCATGAAAATGCAAAACTCTTGCGAAGTAAACTATTTTTTTCTAATATCTTTTTATTTCAAGACCAGATTCCTCTGCTAATCCCTGTCCTATATCGATTTTCTCAATTTTGGTCCGATTATTGAGTGAAATTTGGCGTTTTTTTTGTAAGTATTTTTTGGCTTTGTAAGCTTTATCACAACCTGCTGAAAATTTTGATGGAAATATAGGAATATTTCTTAAAAGCTATGAACAAAATATTTTATATAAAATTGATTCCAATCATAAATTTAAATAAAATAGTTTAAAGAAAAAGGTACAGTATAAGGTAACCAAATTGGTTTTGTAAAATAAATTTTGTGAAGGATAATTGAATTTCTTATTATAAGTACTATGCAATTAAAGTAAGCTATAAGCTATTAGATTTTAAACACCTTGTGGATAGAAAAGTATTGACATGTTTGAGGGAAATTGTACTTTTAAAATGAAACGGTAAGTATTAAAGGTTACGTAATGTCGTGTGTGAGTAATTACGAGAAAATATTTATGCGAGGGTAAATTTTGAATTATGAAAATCCGAAATTAACTTTTAAAATTATAGGAATAGAGGTAAATGGCAGGATGAAATGCTTAGCTCTAAAAGCTGTAGAAGTACTATTAGGTTTTTATGCCCCTTGTGGATAGAAAAGAACTGCCATGCTTGAAAAAAATTGTATTTTTTATTGCAACCCGGTAAAAAAACTCTTCTGATAGTCTATAAATAATTCAAATTACACTTATTTTTAAATCACATTTCCAGAAAATTTTCTCATTAAAAAAGTATCAACGTATCTTAGAATATTTTGTGTCCAAAGAGTGGTTAACCTAATCTCTCACAAGAAAGTACCCAAGAGTTTTTAGTGTTCTAAAAACTGTAATACCTACTTAAAAGCGAAATAACTGAATTCATTAGCTCCACCAACACTGATGACGAGAGCAACGAAAGGAGATAGAGACGCAACGTTTATGAAAACTTTCTCTGCAACATGGCCCATCTAACATTTAAATAAAATGCTTTATGAGGTTAAATAAATTTAAACCATTTTTATGAATTATTTGTGAATGCCAAATATATCCTTTTTCTGTTTTATTTTGAAGCTAATTATATTTAGGGTCAATTTTTCTATTGTGAAAGGCATTATCTAAAATCTTCGTCCATTTTAAACGCAAAATAAAAAAGCAGTTTCAAGATATCAAAATATTGTTTAATAGTCTCAACTCACACGTCTTCATAAATAAAAATTTACAAAGCGCTCATTGAATAAGTACAGTGAAATATTGGGACGTGATCTATGGACTGTAGTACAGTCCATAGATCACGTCCCAATATTTCAAAACAGCTCATGGGTGCCCCAACCTCACCGTATACTCCTCTGTTTTCCCCAGCACTTTTTTTTAAATGCCGGGGCTGGATGCTTTTGTGATGCGGGCTCGGGCGGCGGCGGTTGTGTTATGGGAAAGCGGACAGAACCGCACGACCGGGGAGCGTTTTTTGAGGAAGACTCACTACTCCATGAAAGGAGAATGGCTGATCCCCTTATTGTGGGGAAGGGCTTTTATGCCGAGGCACATGAGCGGTGACTTGTGCTGGGAAGAAGTGAACCCGCAGTCGAGGAGTCAGAGATTTTTTTGTCTGATTGTGAAACATAGAAGGATAAGGAGTAGTGTGTATCGGGGTTTTAAGTTATTTATTTAACGTTGCGAAAAAGAGATTTATTTATTTACATATTGACAAACAAAGAATAAAAAAGAGAGATTTTTAAATCACATGCGTATAACGATCCATGTAGGGATCGAGGATTTGATGATTTGTAGGATTTGATGAGTATAACTGAATAAAATAATTGGGTGTGTGTAATAAATTGGAATATAATAAAGTATAGAGCTTGTCTACCGTCGATAGGTGGTGAAAACCGTTTTTCGACCGCCTAGCGACGGCAGACAAGCTATGGGTCTTAGAGAAAAATCTTACTCATTTAAGTAGTGAAAAATTAGTATGAGTAAATCTTTTTATAACACCCCCTATTATTTGATATTGAGTTTTAAACCATACCATGTAGTTTCATGCAATACCGTGCCCAAGTTCATATTCTCATGAATATAGTTTACCTTACATCCTTCTCATAGCGACTATTTAGCGACCAATATACCCACTTACATATTTAGTTTTTTGGGAGGAGGAGAATACGAAAAAGTCAAAAACCCGGGCAAACCACATGATAATGGGATATAATGTTTGCAGAGAATACAGCCGTAACTCATATTTAGAGTTAGAAAAATTCCCAAAAAAACATTTCAATTATCAAATCAATCAAGCAATAAAAATAATTAAAATCAAATTAAAATATGAGTGTTTTATTTCCAGTTAACTAACTCACTGTTGTACATGATACAGAAAGATGTTTTCTGTCAGTTGAAAACTCCTGTTATGCCACATGTGTTTGTTTCCTTACAACACAAGTTTTAGTGCAAGGAAACTGGTTTTACAGATTCGTCTCAGAAGAGCTGCGGAGAAAATGGAAAAACGGAGTGGTTGTTCATATCATTTATAGTTTACTATCATTATTTTTCGTACTAGGTGCACAAGCGTTGGAAGGTGGGATGTTTTTCAGCACTGTTGAGGGTTCAACTCCCCATTACCAAATTTTTACAAGCTGTTTTGTTCCACACTGCTTTTTCCCCCATGCAAATTCTGAAGCTTGCAAGGAGAGGTCGTCTTCAACGGGTCTCAAAATGAGTTTAAACTACTTTTAGGGGTGAATTTCCAAAATTTGTCACTAAGTTAGATTAATCGATGATATAAATTCGATAAATTTATGATGTTTGCTTAAAAGCAACAATGGGCACAACTTTGATTGCAAAGATTTTTATTGATTTGTAATTTAGGTAATCATTGTTCATTAACTCACTGTTGAGAAGCTTTTTATTTTGTGTTCATTTTTGAACTCTGATCATTGTTACATTCATTGTTGCTTTTAAACTCCTTTTAATTATTGCAATATTTTATTTGTTACTACTAATGTAAACATTTAACACATCATAGAGGATTATTACAGTTTCACTCTATATTCATGGGTTTAAACATATTTTTCATTGAAAAAATACAGGGCAAATTTCAATGAAAAATATGTATTTATAGTACATAAGAAGAATGATATATCCGGAAGCTTGACATGGAATGGAGAGATGCTATGTTGAAGGCTAAAATGACCAAGTACGGTAAGGACAATAATATCTTTTAATAAATTGGAATATTTTTATGAATCCGTGAAACACATAACTGTAGGCCAAGATGTTATAAGAAACTGTTTTATCTCAGACTTGATACTTTATTTTATCACTAGTTGAATGAAAAAAGTAAACAGTATGGTATTTTTCCGTAATTTCCGTTGCAGATTTCGCAATGAAGGGCTGTTTTTTACTCAACAAAATATTCTGAAGAAAATTATTTTTAACTGCAACTTATATGATTTGGTGAGATATAAAACGGGTTTATAACTTCTTATTTTAAATTAAATAAGCATTAAAAACAAAAAAGAACTAAAGAACCCCCCTTTTACTTTGGAAAGTTTGAGTATAAAAACTACATTGACTGCTTTTAGAGCTTTACTTGTTAAAAACTGTGAAGAATGTTGAATGTACCAAGGGAGGAATAATCAAGGGGTTTAACGGGGCAAATAAGTTTGGAAGAGAAAGCTTTGGATTCAGGTAATATTTTTTAAATATACGCAGCATATATGCCCATTTTTTGTTTAATTTCAACAATCAATGGTGTCTGTTCCCCCATGTTTGCAAAGTTAACCCCTTACTGAAGAAATGAACTACTACAATATACCCCGATAGAAATTAAATTGAAACTATTTAAAAAGTTTCATCACATAAAATTGTCATCAGAGCTAATAAATGCTGTTTAAAGTAATACCAATAATTTAAAAGTTGTTTCGGTAACAAAGAAACAGAGTGTAACGTAAGAATATAACTAGATATTTGAATCAAAAACACTAAGGTAAAGAGAGACAATAGTTTTTTCTCTATCTCATTAACTCTCTATAATCACGTGCCAGCGTCAACTAAAAGGACACTTAATGAGATTCTTTTACCTAATTATTTTCAGCAATAAAACTTTGGATTGCAACACGTAACAAGTTCAGGAAAACTTTCTAGACTTTTTATAAATTTTTCTTAGGTGATATTATTTCATCTAATCGTTTTTATACAGTGTTGCTAGTGAAATTTTTGATCTTAGAATTACTACATACCGTATGATGTATTTTTAGGTATTCATTAGGCTTTAGGTATTCATATTCGTCCAATAAAAACGTGTGGTTGAAAAATTAAAAGATTGAATAGAAAGAAATGATTGAAAGAAAATTGAATCGCCAGTATAAAAAACGGAACAAGTTCAAAAGTGTCGAATTTACTTATTGTGCGCAAAAAATTCTACAAGTTTCCCTCTAGACATGAGTGTTTAGAGGGAAAAAATAACTACCCCGTTTTGGCACTTATAGGCCCATGAATTAGGAAAAATTAATGTCCAATCAATGTATTTTTTTATTGTACTTGAAACTATAGTTGTCTTTCTTTTCTTATTCTTTGTTCTTTAATTTAGCAAAAGTAAAATTTGACTTTAATTTTATATTTTTTCATCCAATTAATATTTGACTTCATTGTTATTCATTTATTCCATTGATATTGCCTTAATGACTCAGTTTCATAATAAATTTTAATTTTATTCGCCGTAGTCTTTATGTTTTTAACTTTTGTGATGTGAACTTAACAGAAATTTATAATTTAGTTGTCAAATGAAGTGGTTTAAAGAATTTTCTTCTTCTGAAATTTCATAAGGTTGAAAAAGGGAATAAGTCCATCTACTTTTTTCAACTTTAAAATAAGAGAGACCGGGGATGGATGGGACACCTTCAATAAATCTTAAAATTATAAATTAAATTAGTTTTTGAGTGTTCCACCAGGTAAAGGCTTCTTTCACCTTGGCTTCAAACTTGTTGCTGTTTACTATTTTAGTTACAAGCTCCTACAAGTTTCTGAATGAAAAAGATAGTTTCATTATAGCAAAAGAAACTAAGTATTACACTTTTCAAAGTGAATTTTCAATCTGATTCTTGGTTGCTTTCTTAATGGTTTATATTGTTTTCTAAACAGAATAATGCATTCTTTATGAATATACGTATAGTTGAGTTAAGCCTAAAAGCTACAGTTCTTTTGAAAGAACCTATTTTTTAAAACTGTTGCTACCGGGGTGGGATGGGACACTATGACTTGGGGTAGGATGGGACATGCCCATTTCCTCTTACAAGCTATTGCATACAATTCTTTAGATACCATTGTTTTGAAACTGACTAGTATTGCAGTTGAAAACATATTTTTTTAGATTAAAGAAGAATTTTAACTATTTTGTATTTTTCACTTAAGTTAGATTTTTTGAAGTAAAATATAGGGTAAAATATAACTGATGTTTTTGTAATAAATCTTTAAAATGTGTAAAATACTTCCATCTTTGTGGTTTTTAATCATATATTTAAAAAGTAATCATAAATTCTAATTTAAAAAGATATGTCCCATCCCACCCCGGGGTGGGATGGGACACTTTAAGAGGTTACTTTAATTCGTTCATAAATCCTAAGTTTTGTTTGCTATCACTTTGGTTATATTTTTTAAACATGTTAAAATGTTCCAAGATGTTAGTTTGAAAGTTTCAAATTTATACAATGAAAACTAAATTTTAAAAAAATATTCTTGGAAAAAGTGTCCCATCCCTCCCCGGTCTCCCCTATACTATATGCTTATATTTTTTTGATTATTAATATGTAATCTCAATCCTAAAATTCCAGTACAAATTTAGTGGTTATACAATGAAAACTCCATCACTTATACAGTCCCCCCCGATTTTCTCAAAACTTGGTTTTTGGACTTGTTCCTTTTTCAAACTGACGATTCAATTAACCCCTTAACAGTGACATTTATTTATGAAAAATTGACCAAAAATGGAAAATTTTTTTGACTGTTTAATTTTGTACTTTATACAGGGTGTTTCAAAATTGCGTTGCACGGCTTTTATTTGGAACCAACGCCTCTTAGGGCCATGAAACTAAGGTCTACCCCTAGGTAAGTGACCCTGGAGAATCCATTGAGATGACTTACAGCGCCCCTAGCGGCGGAATTAAAAAGTTAAAAAAATTAATTTAAAAACCAAAGGAGATAGAGCAAAAACCTCAGTGAGAGTATTGTTGCCAACGTCAAGAAGAACTCACTGAAAAAAATTCGATCAAAATATTTTGAATATTCGAGGAGATATTAGCATGTGAAAATAGCACTTTTTCAGGGGTCAAAAAATAAAAAGTTCGCATATTTCCAAATTTTTCAGTGTTATTTTGTAGTTTTGTGTTTTTTTTAGTTGAAAGAAGACAAAATTTAATCAAAAAATTTAAAAAATTTGGAAATATCTGAACTTTTTCTTTTTTGACCCCTGAAAAAGTGCTATTTTCACATGCTAATATCTCCGCGAATATTCAAGATATTTTGGTCAAATTTTTTCCAGTGAGTTTTTCTTGACGTTGGCAACCATACTCTCATTGAGGTTTTTGCTCCATCTCCTTTAGTTTTTGAATTAATTTTTTTAACTTTTAAATTTCGCCACTAGGGGTGCTGTAAGTCATCTCAATGGCTTCTACAAGGTCACTTACCTAGGGGTAGACCTTACTTCCATGACCCTAGGAGGCGTTGGTTCCGAATAAAAGCCGTGTAACGCAATTTTGAAACACCCTGTATAATTTTTAGTGTAAGAAAATAATTTTTTATAAAAAAAATCAAAATTTAAGTGAAATTACAAGTGTATTAATTTTTTTAACATACACATAAAAAAGTATTGGATAACACACACATCTTATTAAATTAGGAGGTAGATTATCCAAACATGATGTCTCACGATATCTTAACGACGAAAAATCACTATCATCATCGAAACGAACTCAGTTTGAGCTTCACAAAACGGAAACGTTAATTTTTCTCCTGCCCGAGCTCAGCTCGGGCATCACAAATTCTGCACGTAGTTGCCCGAGCTGAGCTCGGGCGACACTGTTAAGAGGTTAATAATGAGTTTTTTTGTTTTTTGTTTTTTTAAACTCACTAAAATTGGAAATAACGAGCTGTGGCTCCTTTGGGATGTATTTGCAATTTTCTTTTTTCTTTTCTTTTAATTCTGTGTAAAATTTTGTGAATCTATATTTTAAATTTTGTAAATTTTAGTTTTTTGTTAATAAATTGATTGATTGTTTGATGATTGTTTCATTCTGAACTTAAATGGATTCCAATATTGTCCCAATTATGATCGATGTTGACCAAATCAAATAAACAGTAACCTAACATGGGGAAAAATATAATCTCTAAAAATGTTCTAATTCTGTGTGTCATGAGCGATAATATCCCATCTGGTGAATACAAAAAAAATATTGGATACAATCACGTCTCCCTTAGATGTACGGTAGATGAAACAGAAGATACACATTTGAGCAATCTACCGTTTATCGAAAGTGAAGCCTACCTTATAAATCGCCAACTCAGTGTAATATCTGGAGGAGGCAGATCCTCTGCAAACTTCCCTCTCCCACATATCCCTGCCTTAGGGCGAAAGCTGTCCGCTCACAAAACTTTTCCTGCAGACTTTCAAGGGGCTCAGGAAAATTTTTATCGAAAGAATGCAGGCTAAATAACTCCCAGCACAAAAGAAAAAGAAAGCGAAATATCCCCCATAACTGACTACCCCACCCGGAACATACGGATAAATAAATAAATATAAATGCACTCAACACACTTAAAAATACGGGAGAAAGAAAGTAAAAAAAGGCGATCTCAGCTCGGACCAAGGAGAGTAGTAGTAGTAATAATAATAATATAAAAGTTTTCGTCGAGGGGGTGGCAGCAGTAATGCGTCTGCGCGTGTGGAAACCTACTGATAGAAGTCCGGAGGGCTTGGGTCAGGGATTTGGTGTCTAGGCGTCTTTTCCCTTTTCTCCCGAAATCCTCGGGAAATGAAGACCACCTGTAAATCCCCTTTGAGGGTAGCCAAGTCCCCGTGCAATGTGTAAGGGCGGCCGGAGGAGAGGGGGATTAGAGTCGGGGGGCTACGGCAGTGTCGTCGGGAGGGGCTGGCCCAGGGATCAGGTGGTGAGGCGGCCAGGGTTTCAGCCCGTGGGATCAAGGGGGCTGCCGCATTTGGCGCCCGCTCGCGCGATTAGCAGATGCTGGGTGGGTGGAAAAACGGATGGGGGTGGTCAAGAATGGACGTTCGATGTGTAGAAGACGAAGAACGGTTTTATGTAAATATCTCCTAAGGATGTGAGGCAGGAAAATAAGTTTATTTTCTAAAATATTTCGTGTAAAACGACAAAAAAGGTTGAAGATCAAAGGATACAGATAAATCTAACTTTTATGAGTCTTAAAATGACTAATTGATTTCATGACGATTAAATAGGAATCTATTTAAAACTATGTACAGTGCTATTAAGATTTTGTTTTTCAAAATAATGAATATAAATGTTTCGGAGTAAATTATTGTTTTAAAAGTAACTATGGATTTTTTACTATAAGTAAACTTAGTATACTATAATAAAGAGAACTATAACAGAATACCAACAGAAGTTTTAATTACAAAAATATCTTTCTGTCAAAAAATTCCATCTAAAATATCAGATCCATTAGTGATTTCAATAAGTAAATTTACAAAAGGGAAAAACGAGTCTCCCAGGCCTGCTGTGAACTTCACCAGGCACTTCTCCAAATGTGTTTCTGACACCAACAAAAGCACTAAGCAAGCGATAAATCGGAAATCGCTCTAAAACACCCCTCTCCACGTCCAAGAATCGTCAGCATTAGAAGAATATGAATTTCCTGAATAGCCCGCCAAGTATCTTCATACCCTACTCTCCACGAAAACTTAATTTTCCACTTCCCTTCGCCTGAACCTCCCGATGCAGAAGTAAGTTGCCAGCGCTTGTAGCACGGAAAGCTTACTTAAACTCCGGCAACAACTTTTCGGGTCCACCTACCTCCCTCTAACACGTCAACAAACACCCACTGAAAAGATTAGGCCTCTCTTTTGTCGGGAGACTCCCCCCGAGCGTATTTATTATGATTCCGGCAGTGGCAACAAAGAGCATTGTCGACCCGAGCGACATCTTTATCAAACGTAATAAATTACGCGGATTTTTTTTATTTCCGCGAATTTTCCGCTGGAATTCAATGGATCCCCATTGTTGCCTCAATCCATTGAGGGAAAATGAAAGAAGTTATTGCTACGGTCGTGTCGGTGGCCCACAATGGTCGAGGGTGCTGCAGCCTTGTCGGGAGATGATTTTTATTTACAGTGGGGGATTGACGGCGGATCAGGGTCTATTTGAATGCTGGATGGTCATCGGGGCGGACAAATTGGGATGGAGGGGCACAATGGACGCACTCTGGGATGCAGGCGGGGGTGGTCGGTGACTTTCTTAAGCGCTGGACATTCAAAGGGGTGTAGGCTATTTGTAGCGGTGGGTTCTGGCTTGAATGGAAATGGCTGGCTTTTAGTTAGAGTGATGGGTTTGGTTTGATATCAATGAAGAATGAAGGAGTTGGTTGCATTGGCTTATTTTCGTTTACTTGGGAATTGAAATATCCATGCAAGGGTATTTTTGAAGAAAGAAGACTTAACAAAGAAAAAGAAATGGAATCGTTTTTCGATATTGCATTAATTTGGTACTGAACATGTTTAATACCAAAGGTACACTAAAAAATCTGGGTAAATGTAAAATCAATATTTGGTGCAAAGTTTTTAATTTCCCGAAACTATGGTGCAATGAAAAAGCTAGATTGTACCAAAAACTGGTAGTATGATTGAAAAATACTTTTATGGTGCGATCGGTAGCACCAAAGTGTGGTAAAATGCTCTTAACTGGGAGTGTTGCTGAGTTGTGTTTGTGTTCGCGCCCTCTGTAGTTTTGTTTTCGCATGCGTCACAAAGAAAAAAAGATGTTATAATAAGTTTTAAAGTTACTGAAATCCTTGCTGGAGCAGTGGTAGCGTACTTTCATAGCATGCGGCAGTTCGTGGGTTTAATCCCCAGTGATTATTATTTTATTCAAATTTCCAAAAAACAGGAAAAAGTACACCATATTATGGTGCAACTCCTCTCTAATTTTGAGTGCCTTAAAACAGCATATTATGATGCAACCTCTTTCTGATTTTTGGTGCTTGTTATAGCACCATATTATGGTAAAATTATGACCCATTTTTTGTAGCCAGCAAATAAATACCATATTTTGGTGCAATACAGCCCAAAATTTTTTACAGTGTATGTCTGTTGAAATGTATTTGTATGAACTAGGTATTCAAACTGGGTGTGTATAATAAATATAGCAAATATATTTTAAGTGTGCAGTGTGTTTTATAGTACAGTTAAGTCAGTGATCGGTCCGTAGAGTCCTATTCTGACTAAACCAACGAAACAATTATAAATTTTACTTGACTTATTCACCTCCAATATTTCTCGATATCAAAATATTATTTCTGATAACTCTTCTTTCAATTTTTCAATACTAATTTAAAGTAAAACAATTTTTTTAAATAATCTCCCTCTCTCTAGCGATGTAATTCAATATAATTTTAAATACTTTAACTTAAAGTATGGATTTTTTCTTTATAGATGCATTGTAAAGTTATATTTTTGTGAATTGTTTTCTTTAAAATCTTTTTCGTCATTTTATTTTAAAATTTGTTTAAAATATCTAGCTTTTGATGAATTAAAGTTCCATGTGGTCTCTATTAGAGCAATGACTAACAAATAAGTCCTTCATTACTTACTAGAAGAGCAAAAGACTTTCTTTTTATGCAAAGTAAATGGTTTCATAAACTTCTTTCAAGATCCATTCGAAAGTAATATGCCACATGTACTCATAACTACTATTTCAGCTTCTGCCCGCCGAAAATCTATGGTTACACATAAATTTAGTCCAAAACGAAAACCCGAGAAGAAACGGTACTGACGGCACGAATGAATCACTCCCGACTTCTCTGCCAACAAAATAAGAAATATAGTTCTTAAAAGTTTTCCTCACTTTCCGAAATCATTCACAGCACTCGAAAATAAAAAAGGGTGAAGTCGAGAAAGGTATTGATTGCCGAAAAAGAGGAATCTGCATGCATTAGGAGTGAGTGCAGGTGCACATTATCGAAGGAGGGGGAATTCTTCATCGGAAGTCGGACACACACAAATCCTGATGTGGAGGATCAATGGCATATTGATGGCCTACTATCAGACGCCAACATGTTTCGGCTGCTGCGGCTCTGATACCGGCCATCTGCATAAAAGGGGCCTTCTTCTGAATTCGAGCACTTGGAAAACAATGGGGCCCTCCTCCCCCTTTTCACCGCTGATGGGGAGGGAAAAAAGAATGATCCACTCTGTCAAACAGACCCCTACCCTTTCTTTTATGGCTTTCCTGCCAAAGAACAAAGCTCTGCCCAGCCGATTAAAAACTGCGGAGGGTCTCCTTACTGGGAGAAGTGTAAGCGATATAAAGTTTTTGTCTGTAATAGGATGAAGCGTGGTTTTAGCGTTTTATTGCCTAACGAACGCCTAACTCATAAAGCATTGCACTGAAGCGAAATATCAGGTTTTCCTAGTTTCCGTTTTTTTCCCGCATGAACTTGTAAAACTGGTTTCACCTTGCGGGTTGTATTGTTGCGGTGAAGCAAATACTGGAACGGTGGCCATGGGTGATCGCCGGGTTGGATGAAACAACCGATGAGGCTAATAATCTTAAGGCTAATTCACACGGCTTCACTTTCACTATTTATTCTGAGTGATTCACAGTTGTGAATTGCTGCTAGTTTGTATAGAAAAGTGAAGGAATAAAGAGTGAAATGCCAATTCCCACTGTTCACTTTTAGATGATTCCTTCCAAATGAACAGAAAAAGGGATGTCTGACAGAGTCTTTAGTTGAGATACACCTCTCTAAGAGTTGGAATAATATTAGCAAGATTAATGTTGAATTTATGTTTTTCTAGGATTATTATTTTTTTACATATCAACTATTTACTGTTGTATCTTTATTAAATTTACAAGTTAAGATGAGTTTGTTTTCGGTAAAATAGTTTTAGAACAAGTTTTTCTTACATGAAAATTTGTTTTAAGATTCCAGTTAATTTTTCATCGACTGAATATTTTGGGGTCTCTTTTGCCCTAGTTTTGTTACAACAAATAAAAACGAAGAAAAGATTAATCAAATTACAAATGATTTAATGATAAGATTATTATCAAATTAATATTAAGTAGTATCAGAATTTAGTTTCCTCTTATTTCTGAATCAGGCAATGAAGTTCATTAAAATATAAATTACTTACTTTACTTTAAAAAATAACCTTTTGAAAGAATATTTATGAAGTGTTTTGCTATAAGTTTTATTGCTTAAAAATATGTTTACAAGTGATGCACTATTAATGCTAAATTTAGCTATAGTTCTAAAGATACTTTAATGAATCAACAAAGCATCTTGTGTTCAAATTCCAATTTATATTAATCCTAAAACATGAAAGGAAAACCTCACAAAAATCTTATACTATTAAAAATGCATTTGAAAAGCTAAATTGGAGTTAAGGTAACACTAAAAGCAATACGAAACATTGAATATGGTGTGAATACAGTTATTTTTTTGTATTCTTCTTTACCACTCCATTCTTTTTTTTCGTATTATAATGGATTAAAGATCCCAATTCTCTGTGCAGCATCTACTAAACATAGTTCATGAAAATGGAACCTTTTTATTAAATTCACAAACACTCTCTGGCCTTTAAGTTATTTAATATTAAATCTCTATAAGACATGGTAAAACAAAATCACAGCAGTGAAAAAAAATTCACAGGCGAAATTTTTAACCATCACCTGACCTAAAACATACTTCAAACAAAACCAAAAAATTATCCAGACACCAAAAGAGACGACCCCCACTCAGACGACGAACGAAGAAAAACGCTAAAATCGCACGCTCGCCCTAGCGGTGGCAGTGTGAAACTACTCGGTGAGTGACGGCTCTACAAAATCGGCGCGTATAATCCGTAAGTATTGGTATTCCCGCCTTCTTCTTTTGTTTACCCTCTTCCTCCGATGGAAAAGTGGAGAATAATGACCGAGGTGTCAGGAGCGCAATGGATGTTCGGGAGGCGTGAACAGGCTGCCAGGGAGTGTTTTTTTTTGTTTCTTGGATGTTGTTTGCTTGATGAAATGCTGTTGCCGCTCCATGTGCCGGTTTAATACTCTGGGATGATGTCGCTGTGATGAATCTCAGTCTCGTTTAGAGCTTGTGCAGCTGAGCGGGTTTGATGTAGACTTTATGCTGGAAATTAGTCCTTGGGTCTACTCTTGCAAGCCTATTTGGCTCGGTTTAGGTTGGTGGGGATTAGTTGAGGAAGTATTTTCACCAAAAAATGCACCAGTTTGGTTTGGAGGTTTTGTGATGGAGTTTTGAAATCGATAGGGGAGAGTGTTGTACCTACGGACGGTTGTACCTTCAGCCACCTCATTTTAAAATTCGGGAAAAAATGTAAATTTGAATTTGTGGTCGATTTTGAATGTAAACAGATGCTATCTAGTTGCGAACGTGAAATCAGCTGTTTAAAATATTATTTAAATTTTCTATAGTAAAAATACTGTTTTTAGGTGCTCAAAGTTTTTTTAGTGCATCACTACATTAATTATTTTCTTCCTCTATGATTATGATATGATAAAATGGGATATATGGGGGGAATCCCGGAGATTTTGACTTTTTAGTTTTGATATTAGAAATCGTCAGATCTCAATTCTTTTATCTTTTATAGAACTTTGAATGCAAAAACACCTGATGCTGTACCTTCGGACACCATTAGTGTTGTACCTACGGACACGTTCTTGTGGGTGTCTGTAGCCAGTGGCGGATCCAGCCTGGACCTAAGGGGGGGGCAACTACATTTTAAGAAGGTTTGGGTTCTTCTCCCGAAGAATTTTGAAAATTTAAATCTATTATTGAAAAAACTTAGATTATGCTCCAGGGGAAGAAGGGGGCCTGAGGGTTCTCCCCCAGCGAAATTTTTGAAAATTTTACCTTAAAAAGTAGTCTTAGGACTCATTTTTTAACATTTAGGATGAGATCGGGGATTTGGATTTTAATTAAGGTCCAAAGGTCCCATCCTCCAAGAGAGAGATCCTAAGGATGAGCGGCCCCTCTATTCTAGTTGGCAGTGGCGTAATTAAAAATTTATTTCGGCAGGAACCCAAATATCCTGCAAATAATTAAGTCATTATCAAGTCCAACGCTAGATATTTGCAACGAGGGAGATGACCTAAAATTATTCCCATGCCCTAACACGTATATTTCATAGGTGTTATGTTATGTACTTTTTTAAGCATTTTTAGGTAAAATATCAGAGTTATAAGTACAAAAGAGGGGGTTTTGGGGGTCTTCCCCCAGAAAATTTTTAGAAATTTGGCCCTAAAAAACAGGGTTTTAACTCATTTTGGTACCATCAAAGCCCGATTTTCAAGGTGGGCCCGGGCCTTATGTGTCTGATTGCCCAACAGGTCTCCTCCCCCAGAAGATTTTAGAAAAATTAACTCTAAAAACAGGTTTTTAACTAGTTTTGGTACCTCTAGCCTGAATTTTGATTATACATTTTCAGGGAGAATTTGCATTTTGATGAACTTAATGTAAAGAAGTTGTAAATAATTAAGTTCCAAATACAAAAGGGGATCTGGGGATCCTCCCCCAGAGAATTTTTTGAAATTTGACCCTAAAAAGTAGGATTTTAACTTATTTTTGCATACCTAGTCCAAAATTTGGGGGGGGGGCAGGACCTCCTCGCCCTCCCTATACTCATACCCAATTCAGGATTCTTTGCTCTTGAATTTGCCCCCCCCTCCGTAGATTGCTCTCTTTCAAGCAAGAATTGAGACAGCCATAAATTTCAGTACATGACAAGAGGTAAAGCAAGGTGTGGAATGTGTGACCAATGGTTAGCAGGGGTGTTAATTCTCGGACTGACCCTTTCAAGGTCAGACTACCAGCCCTCCCATATTGACTAATATCTTTATGCTTCCTAATTAGTGTTTGATTTTTCAATCTTCTCTTCCCTCTTACATATTTTTCCTTTTCTTACTGTATTTTTTTAAAAAAGGTACCTGAGCCCAAGGGGGGGGCAAAAGGCCTGTTGCCCCCCCTCTGGATCCGCCACTGTCTGTAGCTAATCGGCGTTTTAGAATCAGGTTTCATTTAACTGAATACATTTTAATAAATGTTAAATTAATTCTAAATGGTAATCTATTTGTCAGCGATTATTTTCAAGTGAGTTTTAGATGAAAAATCAAATATTTTGTGATCTAAACTACTTTTTTAAATTTATGATTCTACTTGGAATTTAATTTAAAATATGGTGTAAAACCCTAAGCACCCTATCGCATTTAAGTATGATGATTAAAAAAACTTAAAATTTCCCCTGAAGCAAATTATTATTGTTATTACCACCAAATGCTTGCACAACTAAGTGTCGATCGAATTGGGTTTTTTTTGGATCAGTGAAGTTTTCAGATCAATCAGCATGATTGATGAAACTATTACCTTAAATTCTGATCTGAAAATACTATGTGATTTTTGTGTTTTTGGTAAAAAATCAAGACTTTTATAATTCAACTTCGTTTTAATGATCATTTACGATCTAAAACTACATTACTTTAAAAAATATATTTTCAATTTTAAAAAGGCTTGAAATAGGTTATTAAAAGGTAATTCATCAATAAAAAAGTTCATTCTTAGCTTTTTTCAAGTAAAACTTCCCTTTTTAAGGGTGTCCACAGGTACAACTGGGTCTGTCCATAGGTACAACAGGTTGTTGTACCTTTGGACACAAATTTTTCCAAGTTATTATAAATGATTAAAAATCCAATTTTCAAGATTTTGACTAATAAAAAATATCTCTCCACTCACAAAGGTTAAAACTATAGGTTGGGCACTTTAAATGGTCAAAATGTGATTTTACCTGTCTTAGAAAAATCCAAACGTGATTTTTGTCCATAGGTACAACACTCTCCCCTATATTGCAGACAATGGCTAAGCAGATAATGGTTTCAATGGTAAGGATTTCCATTGACTTCCCTTCTCTGAAACCTAGATAGGGAATGAAGAAATTAAGAAGAAGGTAGTAAAAGAAAATGAGAGAAGAAGAGTTGATAAGAGAGAGAAAGTGAGAAAAGTCTAGAAAAGGGGGAAAATAAAAGAAAATTAAAAAATAATAAGAAAAAAAGGGAGATGGAGGTAAAATGAAAGAATAATGATAATATTTACATAAGAAAGATAAAAGAAAGGGAATGTAAGAAGGAAGTAAGGGAAAATAAAAGGAAAAAGAAAACGAGAGAAAGAAAGTGGGAAAGGAATGATGGAGAGAGAATGTTTAAGATAAAATATTGAAGAGAGAATATAGTTAGGAGTGAGACAGAATGCGATTAAAACCTAAATATTTCGAAAGAGCTAAAATACTTTATTGCAGTTTTGGATTAAATGGATTACAATACAAAATATAAAATGTCACCTTTCTATGAATACGAGTAATTTAAAATTTTCCCACACAATGCATTGAAAAATAACACACTAAATTATTTTGTGGTGCTAAATTAATTATTTAACTTAAATGCAACATAGTTTTAAAGAATCTTTTAGGGTTTTGTCAACTTGAAGGAAAATGATCACCCAAAATCACCAATGAATCACCCAAAATATTTTTGTTCTCCATACAAACAAATTTTCGAAGACATCGTTCACAACAGAATATTTATGGCGTTACTAAAACTCATGTATAAAAAAGTGCCTAACAAGTCACGAACTCTCTTTGACAGAAAAATTGTATGCACTGCTTACCAAACTTCCCCTGAAAGTACTGAGAAAAAAGGGGAACTCCACTGAAAGCGGAAGTTTACACAACTCTTTAAGCCTGCAAAAACAGGAAAACATCTTTTACATACACAAGAGACGTGAAAAGGCAGCAGGCAACTCATTGAAGTTTTATATCGCAGCACAACAGAAGCCAATTGCACTTTATTATTGACACACCCGAGCACAGAAGTGCATCATGAAAGTGTACCACCAACAAAGCCATCAGACTCTCACCGATACCATCTTCCCTAAAAAGTAAATAATGACTTTTTGAGGGGGGAGAGCACCCTTCCTTCACACTCCACCTCTCTCTTAAAAGCCCCCCCTTAATTCCCAAACTAACACTCGGAAAGCGTGACTCAGAGAACGCAATACAAAGCCCGCCATCGCAATCGGTTTACACACTAACACTCTCAACTGAGATCATATGGATGAAAACTGTTTTTCACTGCAGAATCAAAAATTGCTTATGGAGTTTCGAGTGAGAGAGAGGGGGGCATTATTGTTCGGCATCCAAAGCTCCCGGGAAGGGGGGCACTCGGGTATAGATATAATATTATCAAATCTTTCCGGATCATAGCTTCGATTGCTACATTACCTTTTCTTTCTGGGGTATCGGCGCAACGCACACACATTTTTGGCCTATTATTCATAGGGTGGAGGCTCTTTCATCCCCTGGTGAGGGGTAAGAAGCCCCTCAAAAGTAGATCAATAATAAGGGGACAAAGAAGGTTGGGGTTTATAACCGTGGGGCAAGGGAGGATGAATGGGGAAGCCCCGGCATAGGGGTGGGCTCAAATCCGACCCCCGAATGTAATCGGATGGGGTTATACGCAAAAGAACTAACCGACTTATTAAGCACACTTCCACGAGCGGCGTCTCTCTCTTTCTGCGACTGCCATTTAATTGCTCATAAAAGTGTGCGACATTTATGGGTGGTAAGTGCTCCAACCCTTTTTTTGGGAGGATGAAATGGAGAATAAAAAGGGGGTTGAGTTGTTCTTAAACATTTGATTAAAAGATGATGTGGTATTTTATTGGATACGCGTCTCTCGGATGGAAATAGGTGATTTGTTCATGCATTTGATTTCGAAATCTGCTTCTTAACAAATCAAAATTTATACGCACAAAGGAAAATTTTGTGCGTAAACTATTTGCTGCTTCTATGATGAATTAAAAGGTAAAAACAGTTTGATTTCTTGTGTTCAATTAATATTTTTTTAACTGAGACTACATTTAATGAGATTTAAAATTTCTTCATCAAGTTCTTCCAATAAAAAACTATAATTTTAGGTTCAAAATGCGCATAATAATTTCTCAATAAGATTACCTCCATTCAAAGCAAATGTTCATTAAAATTTTAACTAATTTTGAATTCCTCAGGGAACACGCCTCACCAATACTCGAATCCTGTTCCCCTATTAAAAAATTACCAAACACCTACAGATGTTTACAATATTTTGATATTCCCGTTACTTCCCCTTTACTGCCATTTATTTAAAAGAAACATCTAAAATCTAACTCAAGCTTTACATTTTCAACAGATTATTACTTTGCATGAAACCATTCCAAAAGGAAATTTCAATAAATTTCGATTCAATTCAAATAAGAGACGGCCTATATCTGAACAATAAACTACTCCAACCAAAACTACACAATGCATCACGCCACCAAAAAAAATCCAATACTAGAAACATTCCCACACCATTGTATTCACAACATTGTGCTACAAAAACCATCAACATCGCATGGCACCTTTCCGCATATCCCAGAGGTTGGATCTCTGGGCGAGGCCTATAGAGGTGGGGTATGTTCGGGTGTACCAAACGACCCCAGGGTGGCTTACCCTAGGGAAGCGGTGCACCATGCTCCCATCCATCTAGATATACACCCCCCACTCGGAAGCTTATCATTGTACCGTAGCCACTCATTCATTCAATCCGATTGGCACTGGTCTGTGCGGATAGCCGGCTGCTGGGAGATGAGATGACGGGGACTCTTTGTAGTGGGAGTTTTTTTTTCTGGGGGTTGGCTGATTGCGAGGATTAGGTCAAGTTGTGTCTTTGTGTAGATTGTAATGAGATGAGGGTGATGTGTTGTCGGTGGAGAGGGACAAAGAAACATATTTGGGAGATGTGGAGTATGGATTGGAGTGGTGTATTGTGCATTTTAGGATTCGGAAGAATTGGGATATGCGAAGAGGACTTGTCGAGACTAGTAGGAGAAAAATCTCGTAAATATGACAGAAGATAGGCTAAGTGTGCTCAAAAGAAAATGTACTTCGTTGGTATTGTCAGGATGAGAAGGTTTTGGGATTGAGAACCCAAAACAAGTTTGAATCTTCTTACTGTGAATTCCTTTTCCAGAAGCCTTATGCTATACTAATACAGCACTATTTTGATGATCTATTGAGTTTTAACTAAGTAGTTGTAACCAAAAGAATATTATTAAAAAATTATAATAAAATATTACAAAATTTTAATTTAAACTATTTTTAAAAAATTATTTACGAAATGTATACATTTTAATTTCGATCAACTTGATTAGTAATTTAGAATTGAAAACAGCATATAAATCGAAAGAAATTTGATTAAAAACATAAATTTAAAAAAAATCAAGTGAACTTTTTCTCTGCATTGCATCTAATGCTTCACCAAACTCCCCTTTATACCTTTAGTGCAAAACCAATTCGAATGAATTTGTATGAATGTAATAAGGATGCACCACTAAACCATTGGATTCGCTCGATATCTCTTCAGGGGTCAAATATCTGGATCCTCCATTTCCCTCACCTTTCTCCTCCCCCAAAAGAACCACCCTCCCCTCAACCCTCTGACTCACCCACACCCCCAACGCACACACACGTGCCCTGCCTGTCCACTCTCCCCCCAATAATGACTCCTCCCACCCACCAGCCGTGAAAAAATGACCCCGGATGCCGCTTATTGAATTCTATCATATCTCTCTCCTTCAATAATATTCAAATTAGATTTGCAGCTTTTTTCTCTATCTCCCTTCCTTGGTCTCTTCCTTCCGTAAATGTAATTTGATTCGTCCGCGTGCAAACATCGGGGGAAAAAAGCATTGCACTTATTTCCCATTTCCAACATATGAATGCGAGCGAAGACTGGGTTTTTATAGTCTCTGGCTGTAGCTTTATTGGCTGGAACGACGAAAAACGGAAAATTGGTTATACGACGGAAATGATCAACAAGCGAGGAATAATGTGATTATTTGGCAATATCGTGCTTTTCCGTTGGGACGTGGAAGGTTTTGGGGTATTATAGGGGGCATAATTCCCTTCTTGAAATGGGTAATGCTAATATCGGGCTCATCGTTGAGTGCATATTACATCCTATCTTGATTTGGACCTATCTCTTGGATTTCATATGGTTTCATCGTTTGGCAACTAGCTTTCCGATATTGACGCAATGTGTTTACCCTCTACATGAAATCAAAGAAGCACTTAGTTCAGCCGTTCTAAATGCATGTGTTTTAAGAGTAAGGTGTCATTTTAGAATATAATATTGGGAGATTTTTCCCAACTTTATTCGGAAATCGTTCTTTTTTCCTAATGCAATTTGAGAAATGGCAAGGATGGTTTGGTTTCTTTGGAGGAATATAGTTTACTACGATAACAAATTTATTTAATATCAACGAATTTATAGCTAATACCATAAATAAAAAATATTTTATAAGCATCGTTTTAAACAGATACAATATCAAATATAAGAGTTCTATAACATGAGAATTCATTTCTAAAATAACAGTGATAGCAAGAATTAATGGACAACAAATAAAGTAAAAATGTATTTGTATCAAATATTGTGTCAGTAAAACAATTTTAGTTCAAATTCTACACAGTATTGGTAGGCTAAAATTTTATTATATTCTACTTGAATAAATCAGTAAAGGATAAAGTACGATAAAGAACTTAAAAGTAGTTACGTATCTAAATGACCTCCTTATGTCTTATTTAACAATAAAAAGTTCGTAGGGGACATTGGAAATGTGTCTGCCGAATTTTGCAGACTCTGGGTTTTTAATTATTAAAATTTTTATTTAATAAACTTAAGAAGCTGTTTAGAAGTTACCAAGATAGACATGTTTCAAATGTCTTTGAACCCGTTATATATAATTAAAGCATGTATTATGCAGAATAATCAATTTGTACACTTTATTTATATTCAGAAACCAGTGATACTTTTAAAAAAGAACTACAATTAATCAATTATTATAAAAAAGCCTCCAAGTCTGATTTTTCAAAAGGATCCCTTTTCTATTTTGATAAAAGTTTTCCATAACAAATTTCCTTATTCAAATAAAATATATGAATGTAATAACCTATATGAATATAATTATCATGAATCATTATAATAAAGATTTATTTTACTAGATTATTTTGTAATTAAAAATAACCTAAAAATGTTAATAGTATTTATAATAAAAGTTTTGGGGAATTTATTTTAGGAAATCCAGAGAATAAACCTTTGAATACCCTTTTCCAATAAAACCAGGGGGTTTCTCACCCTTATTCTGATTACACCATACTTTTCAGTTATACTTGTTCAGTAATTCAGTTTATGTCGTATCCAAAAAAAAGGTTTATCAATGTCCTTCTTCATTGATCACCTTAGGGTGTTTATTTTTAAAAGTTTTCAGAATGGAAACTAATTAACTGCTTAAGTGAGAAAATTCATTTTAGTAAGTCTTAAAGTTTTTAGAACACAATGCAAAATTACTCATTTTTCTGCCTCATTAAACCCAAACCATTATCTTCAACTTACAAATAAAATTAATATTTATGAAACTAGGGGACTACCGCCCCCTGCTCGCTATCTCTCGCCAACCCCCGTTAACTGCTGACGCAGTAACTTTTGGATCGCTTCACAATTCCCTACAAAACCCAGCTCGCTGCACTTACTCACTTTATAAAACATTCTTAACACAGGGGTAGTACTTCTCCGTGGTATTCTTTCAAAAATGGCGAATATTTATTCAGTGGTGGAATTTTATCATTTCCTTTATGGTAACATGAATTGGCGGATCGCTTTATAATTCCAAGAAAGGTTCATATATAGTTCCCGCTAAATATGAACCTTCCCTTAATGTTTCAGTGCTTCCCTTAATTTATCTGTGAAAAACACATTACCTTAGGGAAATGGGTAAAAAAATGTTTACATTGCTCTGTTGTTAATTTTCTTGGGGTTGAATTCCGTTATAGTTCCCGCTAAATATCACTAATCTCTTTTGGACACTATAAAGTATAAATATTGCTAAATTGTTTCAAATTCATAGATTAAAGTGTTTAATTAGATCTATAACTATTCAGTTTATCATTAAAAATTAGAAAAATTGGATTACATTTGAATATTGAGCGTTCGAAAGAGATTGGCGATATTTAGCGGGAACTATAACGGAATTGAACCCCAAGAAAATTAACAACAAAGCAATGTAAACATTCTTTTACCCATTTCCCTACCCTAAGGTAATATTTTTTCACAGATACATTAAGGGAAGCATTGAAATATCTCAGGAATAAATTTAACTTTCTTAAAATTTGTAATGATATACTGTTAAAAATGTAGTAATTATCTTAAACATCGCGAAAATTTAGAATTTTATCTTCATGAGAAACAAACTTCGAAGTTGTGTCATTTTCATAGCAACGACACCGAATGTCAAGACTTCCAACATTTTCATCCTTATTTCTAAAACATTCACCCGTGTTATTTAGTTGTTTGCGTTTTGTCATTATGAAATAAAGAGTTACATTTTACTACCTTAAAAAACATACTTGCAAAAGGATATAAAAAATAAATGCAAAATTCAAAATTTCCGAAAGCGAGTGTATATTTTATTGTAAATATTGTAATGATTAGGTTGCCACAACTACAAAGACAAATATAAAAATATTAATTTGTTATTTAAAAAATAAAAAATAAATTAATTATATATAAGTTTAAACCCTTTGAACAACAAAAATATAAATATTGTTAAAATAACACAAAATATATTTTTTAAATTCGTGTTATAAATAGAAAGATGATTATTTAATCTATTTGAATATAAAAAAACCAGTGAAATATGTTTTCAATTGTTTTAAAATTCATAGTTTCTTGCTTTGTAACTGCGACCTTATCCGAAATCTAAAAAAATGGATATATTTTAAAATTGAGATTTTTTTTAGAAATTCTAAAGCCACTTTGCACATCCTCAAAAGAATCCGGACAGTTTGATACCAAATATGTGTTATACGGATCAGTAATTAAAAAGCCTTTCTCTGGAAACCGTTCACCAAAAACTTTTTTTTAGAATAGAGAGATATATTACTTGAATTTTAAGTTTCAATAATACTAATATTCACTACAAAAATACTATTATACTATATTAAACAAATACTATTTAAAGTGAATGCCGCCAGGAGATAGATAGATAGATAGATAGATAGATAGATAGATAGATAGATAGATAGATAGATAGATAGATAGATAGATAGATAGATAGATAGATAGATAGATAGATAGATAGGTAGGTAGGTAGGTAGGTAGGTAGGTAGGTAGGTAGGTAGGTAGGTAGGTAGGTAGGTAGGTAGGTAGGTAGATAGATAGATAGATAGATAGATAGATAGATAGATAGATAGATAGATAGATAGATAGATAGATAGATAGATAGATAGATAGATAGATAGATAGATAGATAGATAGATAGATAGATAGATAGATAGATAGATAGATAGATAGATAGATAGATAGATAGATAGATAGATAGATAGATGAATAGAATGAAGATGAAAAGGGGGAAGTGGATGAGAAAGATGAAGAAGAGATGAAAGGTAGAAGAAGGGGGATAGAATTTGGTGTTGGAGAATATGAGAACTCAAGAGCATAAGAAAAAAGAAGAAATAAATGGGTAAAGAGAGGAAAAGAGAAGGAATAAGATAAGAGAAATCAAGAGAGTCATAAGGATGAGAGGGATAGAGAGATGTGATACGTGTGAAGCGAGATACTAAAATTGCGAGTTAAGTTCATAGATTATAAGGTTAGGTTCTTAGGTTAACCACAGAATAACCTTATAGGTTCATAGGTTAAATTCATTGTGATAAGAGAAGTAAGGATGTAGATTTTTGATTGAAGAAGAATAAGTTCTATTGACCATAAATTTTTGTTTGCGATAAATGAAGAACATTTTTGAAAAACAAGGAAATAACACCAATGGTCATTTAAGTGCTAGGTTCCATCCACAAAATTGAACCCCAAAGACTAAGCACACACAAAAAAAACCTTGAAAAATTACCCCACCCACCAGGGACACAAGCCCCCTATCTCTCACTCCCCCCAAACGACAATCCATCCACAGATCCCCCACTATACGACGACACGTAATCAAATTCCGAAAGACCATCCGTTAATGCAAGACTCAGTACTTCGGCATTCGCGGGGGGACGAGCACCCCACCCTCAAGGTGGTCGGTGTCTACAAAATGTTGGACCGCTGCGGTATATCAAACGATGCGTTTCCATGGTTACGGCTTCTGCTGACGGTGCGGCAGGCCATGGGTGAAATTGTAGTTTATTAGGGGGGCGCCCCGTGCTGACGCGCGCACGTCGACACGTGTGGGAGGATTATGCGCCCCTGTGCATGCCCCGGCAATTATTCACGGGGGGAGCTGGGCACTTTATGGGTTTCGAGGTCCTTTTTTTGCGGACCCTGATGGCGGATTTTGGGAGGAATGTGGCCAGTTTTGTAATTTATGCGCAGATGGAAATCGGGATTGTAGAGTTTGTAGGCTTCCTCTTTCGCAGTCGGTGTGGTTGGGTAATCTGTAATCGGTTAGAGAGATCAAGGTCGCAGGTATAAGTTGTGATAAAATGAGTTGAGTTTGAACAGTTTCTTCCATCCTCATTTTGCTTTCTCTCTAAGTATGACTACTAATAAATAGGTATTTTAAGAAGATAAATGTGTATTTATGTTATTTTTTGTTTACATTAATTGTTCTCATTTTCGGATATTTTTTTACATCTTTGAGCATAGTAACAAAAAAAGGCAACGCTTAACAGTGTTATTTAATTTTGTAAAACATAGCTTATTTATCCTGCTAAATACAAAAAAAGTACAGTTTTAAACCCTACTTTTTAAAGTCCACTTTACTATCTTGCATATTAAAACCTTATAAAAAATATTATACAGAAATTAAAATGTAGTTATGATGTGTTTTTCTACATTAGTTTATTTTTTTTATTTAATAAGTATAAAAAAATCCCGATTCCATGTCCAAATTGCCAAATTGTAAGACAGCTGAAACAAAACAAGTCTTTTAGCTACATATTCGGGAAGCAATTCAAAAAGTTTTCTACTCTTTCTAGAGATGTTTTATCAACTCCTCCTATAACTATTAAATACCGTCTACAAAAACCAGTAAGTCATATTTCCCAAGAGAGAAAAAAAATACCGACACTCACTTAAAAAAAATGTAAGCGCAAATATTTTTATAACACACAACCACACTTCAACCTTCTTTATTCCATTCATCTCCAACCCAACAAGTAAAAAACATCCTTAACCCCAAACCATACAAATCGACTCCACTTATTTGCAAAAACCAAACTTCCCTCAAACACAATACACAACCACAAAACTTCGCCTCCACACATCTCCATTACATGTCTGTTAGGCCCCAAAAACCATCCGCTGACCCACTTCCTCTCTCCATCCTCCTCAAAAGAAGGAGAGAAAAAGAAAACTCCTCCCTCCAGAAAAGGAAGGAGGAGAAGGGATATAACTCTCTTCAGGGGTGTCACCTCCGATCAGGGAGGGCCCCTCGGCGCGGCAAATGGGAAACAACGGGACGATGAATTATTTAAGGGGGGCAAAAAGCGGAGCAGTCGATAGCGATAGGGGTGAGCGCGGGCGGAGATTGACGCATCGGGAATTCGGATCACAACCACAGGGTAACGAGATTTACCCCTTTCGCACGACTGTCGACTTCAATCGGGAGGCGCTGCTGCCGGCTTTTTCTTTAGCGTGAAAAATCTCCCCCGCCGTTGTTTCGGAAGGGACGTGAGGTGTTCGCGGTTCTTGGGTGTATATTCTTTTGGGTGAAGGGATTGGGTGTCAATCAAGGGTTGTTTTGAAATGAGGGTTGTTGGGACGATTTTTTTTCGTTTTTGAAATTGTGTGGGATTGAGAGAGACTCAAATGAATCATTTTTTATTCAGTGCATTTGCTACAAACAGTTATAAGTTATTAGATGTTGGTAGCATAGAGTTCCACTAGGGATTCTTGTTCAAATCCTTTCTTGGCTCTTACATTTGAAGCTTGAACAATTTTTACGAACTCCTGAGACCTTTTAGGTAGACAAATCGTTCTTTCTGATATACCTTCTATACAACTAAGGGGCCATTCATTAATTACGTAAGGGTCCCGAGGGGGAGGGGGTTGGAAAAATCTCCACATACCCTTACTTGGGGGTGGGAGGTCAAACCCATTCTTACGTAAGATTTTCCAAGTTAATGTAAACAAATTCCAATTATTCAAATCAAATTGCTACTATTGAATAACCCCAGAAATTTTTTTTTTAAAATGCTGACGATCTCGGTATATTATTAATTTTTTTTAAAAAATGAAGGTGTATCAGATGTATCTTTTTATTGGAGTAGCATTAAGTAAAGATGAAAATAAAACTGTTGAATCCATCTTCCAGTTGTCAAAAGTCGAAACAAAACAAAAGCAAAAGAGAGAGAAATCTTTATAAGTTTTGGTTTCATTTTTTGTGTGAATCATTTCGTGCGCTGAACTTACATCTCTACTGATAAATGGTATTCCAAAGACGAGAGATAATAATATAATGGTAATATGTAGTTGACACAGCAAGAATATTACTTATCTGTTGAAAAATAAAAATCTTTGATTTACGTCAAACTGAGAGTTTTACTGATCCTTTTCTAACATTTTATTACTTCTAAAAACGAAATGGAATCTTACGTAAGAATAGGGGGAGGGGTTTGAAAAATCTTACGTACCCTTACATGGGGGTAGGGGGTCAAAAATTGCCAAAATCATCCTTACGTAATTAATGAATGACCCCTAAGGACATACTACATATTAATGCTGTCTTTTTTATACGGCTAAAGTAATTTTAAAGATTGCCTTACATTTCCTAACTTAATGTGACCAACCACTCAACAAAGTATTCTATTTCAATATGAATATACCATCTTTTTTAAATGAATAAACAAAACAGTTAAGTTCAACTACCAGAAATTAATGAACAACATTAAAACAAAGCCTCCAGAAATGGTTAAAAAGTTACCAATATGTCATTTCACTGGTATTACCAATGTTATGTCACTAACAAGTTAAGTGTGAAACATGTTTATTATCTAGTTTTAAATATTACACCTTCAACAAGGTTAATACTATATTTCATCTAGTATAGTGGAGATTATATGTACTGATAAACAGTTTCGAATTGTTAATTGGATTATTGGAAAAATATATGGAGTTTCTTTTAACAGATAGTTTTATCTCTCATGACATTCAACAATTGGTTGAAAAGTTGGTCAAGCCCAATCCCTATCTTATTTATATCACAGAGAAACGATAAAACAAATACGCAATCCACCGATATTAAAGCCGGCGTGAGTAGATGAGAAAGGTAGCATTCCTCCAGATTTACAGGCACCGATATCAAATAATTCACCAGATCAAAAGGAATTACACCGATAATAAATCTCCACGGAGCCTCTCCGTCATCCTCGGGAGAGAGACAGAGACATAACTGGAACCGTCTTAAGTCTGAATTATTTAAGGCCGATAAGCTGACGTATATGTTCGAGGCCCGTAATGCATGGCGGTATATGCAAGGGTCCTTGCAATCCGTTAAGGTAAGGGAAGGTTTACGGAAAGAAATTCGCCTTTTCTGCAGAAGCGAATTCTTTTCTCCTGGAAAACTGCTTATCAAAAAGGGGGAGTGGGAGGGGGGACACGACAAGCAATCTAATCTACTTGCAAACAACTCAAGCACTGAGCGCCCTCCCCCAGTTTTTTTTCGCCCCCGTTTTTTGAAAGGGAAAGTGTTTATCGTAAATACACGATCACGGAGTAAAATTCAACACCTCAGGCTTAAGCGTTTGTTATTTATTTAGTTTTTGAGCGTTGGCATCGATGGATGCACGCGTACCTTTAGCATTTAAATCCGTTATTCGAAACTTTTCCCTCCCCAATCTTTTTTTTTTCTAATACTTCCTCCTTCGTCTTGAGGGAAGAGATTTAAAACCGAGAGTCGCGCACATTAAAAGCGATATGCTGGAAAAATGAGGCCTAGATTAATCAGGATTGGGCGTACGACGCAGGGTTCCATTTCTCCGGGTGTAGTCAAGATTACTGAGGGGTCGGAATATTGCAGTTCCGTAATGAGACGCCTCCTCCCCAGAGGTTTAGCGTCACCTTTATTTAGTTTATCGTTGGTGTACCGTGAAATACTTTTCTGGTAATTCTACCTCTTTGAGTTTAAAGTATCTTTCTTGTTTTTTTTTTAACAGTTTGCTACTTCGCACGTTTGCTGCGATTACAAAGTTGCATTCAGCGAGGATGGGTGATTAAATGGTGTATAGTATGTTTGTAACATTGCAAATGAAACGTTAGGTAAAGGAGAAAAGAAAAAATAATGGAAAACGACATTATTAGGCTAAACCAAGTTCGCAAATAGGGATTTACTTGAATTGATTTGAGAAATGCTTCTATTATTTAAGCACGATTCAGAAAGGTGTGACTTAGCTGATATCTTTTCAATCGTACTTAATAAATTGTAGAATAGCTGTATATAAACTGCAGCTATTTTCTCATTTAGTTGAAGCCTAAAATACACAAAAATGTAAAAGGGGTGACAAGGCAGCAGATGTACTTGAGATGCATTATACTTTTCCCTTTTGTGAATTTTCATTAAATTTCGAACAAATGAAGGGAACTGTTAGCATTTCTCTAAATATCGAACCTCGAAAGTATTTTTGAAAATTCGACTTTCTTTAACCCTTTATTTACCGACGGTACTTACAAGTACCGCCAACTTTAAAATTACATAGAATAACCATCCTTGCGAATATATTGACGATAATTTGCAGGAACACTCTTTCAGTTATCCTCTTCCAGGATAAAAAGCAGCGAAGGTTCTATGATGAGTATTTTAGCGGGAAATGCGAATAGATTTAATTGAAGTTGTAAGTTAAGCTGCCATTTTGATAGGATTCACATGATTGTCATTTTTGTTCCCGCAAAAAAGTAGTTAAATTCAAAAGTTAAGTGTATTATTTTTTAAGACTTATTACTGCGATAAAAAAAAGCTACGTTTTTCTGGTATTGTGAGAATATTTTAGCACTCCGTGTACTGACAGTACCCAAAAGTATCAATTTAAGTAATTGGGTCTAGCGGATTCAATTTTCCAATGATGATTATTTTATTTATGTAGGATCCCTCAATTTTCAATTGAGTGACTAAAAAAAAGTATTTGCACGAAAAAAATTGCAGCGAATCATAATGCGGTAAATAAAGGGTTAAAAACAAAAAATCTGCGTACTATTCCAATAAATTTAAGTGAAAAACTATTCCATACATTTTATGGGTGTCAGCATAGCATTCACCTTCATTCACCACCTTTCCCAGCAAAAAAAAATAGCAAAATTTCTTCAAAAAAGTGAAGGGAATTTGGGCACTTAGTCTTCAGTTTTCTTTAGAAACTCTGCCGTTTTTCATAAGACTGCTGAAATGCCTTTAGAATGTATTCAAAACTGCTGTAAAAAACTACTGACTTACTTGCTGAAGTCCTATTGCTAAAAATAACTACAGACTTCTTTGAGAAAACTGCACTTTTGACGCTTTTTTGAAGGAATTTTGGACATTTTTTTCTGGGTTAAACCATATTAATTTATCCTAAACTTCAAATTCAATCTTTCAGGCGCATCCTCATTTACAAGTATCGTCAATAATTATATTTTCTTTAAAATCATCACATTTAATATTTATCAATTTTTATCATATTTGTTTTTAATTCATCATTGCGTAATCGCATTACAGTCAATAAGATATCTTTATCGGTTTTATGTACATGAGAGATTTATAGGATTGGATGATTTGGCTTAGCATATGTTGTAGACTCAAACGCGCAAATTATGAATGGGTCGCAATGTAAAAGAAAGTTATACACCAAAAACTGGAAAAATAAAAATTTATGTTCCACTGATTTTAATAAATTTGCTATAATTACAGCGTCAACTCCATAATTTCTTATGTTCCCTTTACAGCTTAAAATTTACCTTTTTGCATCTCAAACCAGAATAGAAATTGAGAAAATCTCAATCACCTCCCAAGATGCGTTCGGCCATCCATTTAAAAAAAATAAAATCTTTCGGCGCCTCTCAATTACAAAAACCTCCGCTGAAAATCCACCCGGCCGAAACGAAGCAATGTAAAATCAGCATCAAGCAAAGCCCAACAAATTCGCCTCTGATTCGGAACAAGCCCCATGTTTTTATGCATCGAACTCCCTCCCCCGGTAAATCGAATCCCGCCGACGCCAGCCAGGGCATTTTCATTCCACTGATACCCAACAAGCACACCGCACGGGGCATACACACCCCAAATAAAAACCTCGAAAGCAAGAGAGAAGAAAAAGAAAGGCAAGAGAGGCAAAACAAAGCAGCAGCGATGTTGGTGACCCTCCAGCTCTGTTTTGGTCTTCCTTTTGTTTCGAGGTCCATCAGAGCAGCGGCAAAATCAAATTTGAGTCGGGCTTCCTGGACTAATGGGGTAAGAGATGGCGATCAGGGCATATTAGCGGGTTGGAGTTGGGGTCGTTTGTCAACCTGTCTTTATCGGGTCGGCTCTCGGGGAGTGAAGAAAACAAATTCTGGTCGAATCTCTCTGATGGTGGGGTGGGGAACCGATCTTTTTCCTATATCGATTGCGCCCCGGCATTTTTTTCCCCTCTCTCTCTCTCTCTCTCTCTCTCTCTCTCTCTCTCTCTCTCTCTCTCTCTCTCTCTCTCTCGCACTTTCTTCGCCCCTGGTTTTTTTCTTGTTATGGTGGCAGCGGGACATGTTTTCAAACGATACCCAGAACAAGTCAATTATTTTTTTGGAAAGGTTCTGGTGAAGTTAAAATCACTCCTATTAAAATACAGTTTGGGTTCAATCTGTTTTGAATTGCGTAGAGAGGGGTTCATAAAGGCGTGAAAGATAGATTGAATGCTTAAGAAGGCGAAACCTAATGTATTCTATCTATGTGTGAATACATATTTATTATTTTTGTTGCGTTATTAGACTAGAGTCGGCTATGTCATTGCGAATTCATTTTCAGTCCTAAAGTTCTGAGTTTATGATATCTATAATCTTAGGCCTTATGTTAGACAAGTTTTTTTTAGTTGCAAATTGTATCATTATAGGAAAGCTGAATAATCTTCCATTCAAATAAGAAAATTAATATTTTGAATAAATGAAATTAAAAAAAATTGAAATCTAAATACATTGAATATTGTTTGAATTGAATTTGTGGTACACGGGGAGTTTTTGTTTGTTTTAATGAAAATGTATATTAAATATTCTTGTGTAAATTGTTTGGATTACTTTGGGGGTTAAAATTTTAAAAGGACAGAAAAAAAGAGAATTCAAAAATCATGTTTTTAGGAATGTGCATTGTGCATACAATTTATAATAATAATCTTCACTTCACACTATCCAAAATTATTAGTTTGCATATTAACGTATACGTGATAGACCAATTCTCTTATTGCATAATTAATTAGACCAATAATTAATTATGCAATAAGAGAGGGATTTCAGTTTCGTATTTTTATAATATTTTTTCCATGAAAAACAGAAACCCTTTCTGGTTCTTGCCAGCTGGTGATCTTACAACGTCAACAAGAAACTTGATACGGAATTCTAAAAGTCTTCGCCAAAGAGGGTCTTCTTGGAACAATCGTAATAGGAATTTGATGACCAGCACCACTATCTGAAGGCCAATAAATTTGACCGCTACAGGATGCAGTTGTAAATCTCATTATGTCAAGACTGAGCTACCGACAAAGGGGTTGGCGCGTGGCCGGGTCTGGACCTCCCAACCAGCAAGCACTCCACGCTTATCAATTTGTCGTAAAAGGACGCTCACGTCTTGGGAGGTCGGTCGTTTTGTGGCCACGATAACAAAGGGATCGGAGACGTTGGACGCGTGCCTGTTGTCGCAATGGATGGGTCGTAAAAAAACTCATTTGAAACACATTTGCGGTTGAAGCCCGGGGTTTTGGACAGTGGAATTAGCCGAAGGTGACATCGGGGTGGTCGTGGATGCCCTGGTGCCGGATTGGCTCCATCTGCCATCCGAAACTGGAAGAAGGTGATAAGGTTATTGTAGGAGTTATCAACGTTTGGAAAGTTGGAAATAAAGAAATTAGTTTCCTGTTCAAAGATGGGTGGTCGCACCCCCCTCCGAATTATGTCGCCATATGACCGAAACATTATTTGGTTGACAGGACGTTACACCGAAGGGAACATTTCGTGGTCAGGCCGACAAGACATACCACCATATAGATATTCACATTTTTTAAATTTTGTTATTAAAAATTCATTTTCTAGGTTTTTTTCCCTAGATATTTTAGTATAACAGAAACAAACTGATGGTTAAATACTTGTTAATTAATTAATCTAATTAAACGTTAAGTTTAAAATATAGGGAAAACCTTTCAAACAAGTGGAACTAGCATTATTTCGTCAATAAACCTTAAGAAATCGCATAAAAAATTAAATTTTGAAGTAATTAAAAAATTAAAAAAATTAAATGTTAATATTTGTGTTACAGGCTCGTGCATTTTGGGCTAAATATTAGTGGCAATCAATTATTATTTTATCAGACCAATTTTGCGATAAAGTTTGAAGGAACTAAAAAAATTAAAAAATTAAAATAAAAGAATATAAGTTTAAACAATAATTTTTTTCAAACTTTAATGTAAAAGCAAACTTATTTGACCCCAACTTTTGTCATCCCCAGATTTTTGTTGAATGGCATTGGCATTTTTTGATCACCCATAACGTACAGTTCATAAAACCGTAATGTTTGTAAAAGCAGACACAGGCGAGGATCCAAGGGGGGGGCACTCTTGACAATGCCCTCTTGGACTCAAAAAGGTTCTCAAAATGAGCTAAAACCATACTTTTACCAGTCAAATTTCAAAATTTTTCTGGGGGAGGAGGAGAACCCCCGTACCCCCCAGAGGCACAAGTAGTGGATTTTGCGTGATACGTTTTAGAAAGTCCCCCACAATTTGTGTCATAAAGTAAAGCTTATGGTCCGGAAAAGTCCCCCCAGGAGCCGCATTGGACCCACACCTGAGCAGACATCGGCACTTCGCAATGTTTAAAACGGTTATAAAAATGAGGAAGTTTTATAAAGTCTATTTTAACCACGATTTTGAAAGCAAAAGCCCTAATTTCTAGTACGACATTAATTATTATAAAAACATCTCTCCTCATCCTCATACATCAAGACATCTCAACACTTGGATATCCATTTGCTTGCACATTGAAAGTGCTCCTTTGTTTCCTTTGTGTTAAAGCTCTATTAAGCTCATCTTGGTACAACAAAACGCTTTAAATCAGCTTCTGTTCCCCCTGTTCTAATTACCGTCGGGTGGATCAGGGATAGGCTGCACCTTTTTTTTCTAGAAGGGGAGGACCCGCGTTTAAGTACTGGGCGGCCCCACAATCCCCTTAATTGTGACCTGGTGCCAGACAAATTTCGCCCAAGGGTCACTCGTGGGGTGTGCCATTCACTCCGAGAGATCAATAGATAGAGGGTGGTTGTTTTTTTTATCCTTCCTCCATCCCCTTCCACTTTTTTATGCCATTCATGGTTCTTTGTTTCAGGATGGGGTGTGATTGTTTTTCTGAATCAGGTCGGTCGCATTGAGTAATATTGACACTAAAGTGTCTTGGATAATCATCTTGAAAGTTTTGTCATAATGGCTCTACCGCCGGGGAGGGGAAGGGGATGTATACTCACTCAGTATCGATTCGGTTTGGTCATATTACATGCATCATGCAGTGATTCCAAAGCTAGATAAATGGTTAGCTGAAAGATTTCATTAAACTATATTTATACATTGATACACACAACTACCATAACTTAAATTATGACTTACATTCATAGGTGGTAATTTTTGGATTATAGTACGTAGTTTTGTCGATTTGAGAACTGAATCCATCTAATCTCTTAATAGAAAATTCTAAACAAGTCCCCTTATAATGTTGTCTCTCCGCAATTTAATTTCATTTTCAGTGATTTAGCTCCATTTTGGAGGTGTGCTCAAAATATATTTGTTAAACCTATATTTTGAGTAATATCAATCTAGGAATAATTAATTTCACGATTTTATAGTACCCTTTCTTTAATTTATTATCTTTTAAACCAATTCAGAAGTATCTGTGAATGATACTTTAATTGACAATTGACCTTTCAAACTTCTTCTTCTTCTTCATCCAATGCCTGTCCTTGGCCTTACGGCCATTAGACGTCGAGCTTCCCAGTAGCGCAAAGACAATTCATTAGGAAGGTGAAGAAGGCCGTGGCAGGTAGACAAGTGGTTACCGTCCATTCTGGACGACTGGCAGAGAGGGCATATGTCGTCAGCAGCCAACAAAAATTACCTTTCAAACTGTTTTGCTCTTCATCGCTTTACAGAAGAAATACATTTCCAACAAAATTATAGCTGTAATACATATCAGAAGGAAAGCAACTGACAACAAAACATACGAGGAAATATATAATTTCTGTAAATTTAGTTCGTAAAATACCATAAATCATCTTTCCAAATCCCGTTTCTTGTATCTCGCAATTGCATAATTGCTATGTTTCCATAACGTTCAAAAAGTATTTATATATATCTCGGTTCAAATCACAACTACCTGTAATTGCCAGTTTTTCCACCAAATCATGAAAACAACCGACGCAATTTGATTGACCGGAAGCCCAGGAACGCCCACATTTTGTTACGGAATTATGTAATCTCCGACGATTGCATCCAGGTGTAAAAATAAAAAAATTGCTTCACTTGTTTGTGCCTCGGTATTCCGAAAATAAGGTGTGGTTGTGGAACAGATTAGATAAGTAGGAGAATGGTGTATTCATTCTGAAAATTCATCTGCTGCCCCGAGCTACAGGGAGCAGGGAATGAGCGCAATTTTCGTATTTCCGTTAGTTTTTGTTAGCCAATTATGACTTTTACTCTTGAGATAGTAAGAAAAAAAGTTTATTTTATTGTTGGGTATGAAAAAATGTTTTAATAGACGTTATGGGGGGTTTAGTGGTTTGTTCATAGAAAAATATTTTATAAAACCATCATGAATTCCAGATTTATATTCATAGAACTTTTTCTTTTCCCGTCCGCAAGATCTTTAAAGTTTTAAGTTTATGGTAATTTAAAAAAAAAACAGTAAAAAAACGTGATAAAACCCTCAAAATTGTTCATGATTTTATGAT
The DNA here is from genome assembly GCA_024610705.1 of Tetragnatha versicolor. NCBI lineage: Eukaryota > Metazoa > Arthropoda > Arachnida > Araneae > Tetragnathidae > Tetragnatha > Tetragnatha versicolor. Next base: position 28,244,246 of record JANDEH010000001.1, on the reverse strand, counting down.
AAACAACTTTTATTTTGTAGACAGTGCAATGTTTTAGATTTCGTTTTTTTTTTCGCTCCTCTAAGCACTATATTTTTTCTAATGTTAAAGAGATTTTGTGAAGTTGTTTTTCCTGCATTCTCTACACACTAAAACTCCAAATAACTGCATACATTTTAAAACATGAAATTGAGGTATTCTCTTGCAATTTTGGGTTTAAAACTAATTTTAAAAAAGTTCAAAATGAAATTTAAAAAAAAACTTTACTTGTAAAAAATTTGAGATTATATTTTATAGCATAAATACACAAAAACAACGCGTTTATTTTGCAAATTTAATTTTGAAAATATAAGTTCTAAAATAAAAAGGTTTTTTCAAGTTTTAAAATAAAAATAAAGTTTTTAAATTAAATGTGAAAAATAAAGGTTTTTTTCGTATATTCATGTTTATTTGCACAGCCTACTTTTCCTTTTAGTACTATATAGCGTTTTTACCTTTTAAAATTAACATTTCTATCAAATTTAACGCTGTAAATAAAATATAATTACTAATACAGAAAAATGTAATTACAGTAATCGAAATTTCGGTAAAAAAAAAAGATTTCCTCATAGAAAGTTCCTATTAAAGCAAAATAAAAGTTGTTCACCTTATTCAAAAACATGCAAAAAGGAATCATCCAAGTGAAAAGTGTGGGAAGTGACGTTTCACTCTTTACTCCTTAACTTAACTATGGAAGCTAGCGATTCATGAGAGTGAATGACTCAGGATGAACAGGGAAAGTGAAGCAGTATTGAATTAGCATTTACAAAACCCTGCCTAGGCTGAATTTTTTTTCTTATTGCGAGGACATTGACATCAATAAATTTTGACCTCAAAATTACTACTTATTGACACTTTAGAAAACATCCTCGGAATTCTTGGGGCATAAAAAACCCCTCATACAATTGTGGCCAAAAGTTTACCCCCAAAAAACCCTCCTCCCCTTTTCTGCATCACCTAAACACCGGCTCTTCAAAGTGGATTCTTCCCTGAGGGGGAGGCAACTCCTTCTCTGCAGATAGCCGTAAAACGGCGTTTAGGAGGGCGTTAACCAACCTTCCCTTGCGGCCGCCTAAAAAATCGTCCTCGACTTGACAGAAAGGAAGAGGCCCTTGCATATAATAGTGCGGTGTGAATTGGAAAGAAAACGATTTTGAGGTGAATTACTCACTTTGGGTAAAGTGGCTATCGCCTTAAATTACAGAGCACTTTGTACAGACAGAAATGGCACTGTTCTGAGAGAGAGAGACCAATTTTGTTTTTGCGGGAGAGACAACAACTTTGCCATCCATCTTGCGGTAATTAGTTGCTTCCATGTGGAATGGGGTAATAGAGAGTATGGATGCCAAGTGATAATTCAGTTACAGCGGAACGAAAAACAAAACGAGGGGAGTATACTTTAACTTGTCATTTGGGATCTGGCTTTTAACTTCAACTCAACCGCAACGTACATTCGGTTACAATTATTCTGTTGTTATTGAAGTTAAGCTTGTGTGTGCTGGGAAATTTTCCTGTACCTAATTATTGAATGTAAAAACTGGAAACTAATATGGATCTATAGAATATTTATTCTTACTGATATCTTGAGCATAAAAATGAAGATATGTGCAGGAGTTAAGACAAGAGTGTGAAAATATATTATCTACCAACAAAATTAATAAATATTTCAATTATTAAAACAGTAACCTGAAAACCTTCTCTGATATTTAAAATATACAATCCCTTTCGAGTTTTCAATGAGCCTAGGCCACCGGATAAGTTAAGTATTTGTAGTAGTACAATTTTTCTACATAACTAATTTTCATTCGGATAAGTTAATAGCAAAAATTAGTTTACATCCCTTAAAAATTATCCCTCTTTGAATTGAGAAAAAATAAAAACGTAATGTGTAGGGTTTTTACTATAATTTGGAATTTATTGTAACCCTATAATGACCTGGTCTACATCATTAAGCATAAATATTGTCAAAGCTAAACTAATTGCATCCAAGCTGTGGTACAAGGTGTTAAATCTGTAGGTACTTCCTATTTCAATTTCTGGGAGCAAATCTTGTTTGGTAACCCAAATTAAGTAAATCAACATTTTAAGGGATTAAATAATGGAGTTCAAAAGAGAGTAAACATTGTTGACCGGCTTCCTCAGACAGAACAGTTTGTGATTTAAAAGCAAGTGTCCAAAATTATTAATTTATTACTATTACCCTTTTTGTGTTCCTAAGATTATGGCTATTAAACCCTACGGAGGTGCTAATCCGAGATAGTAAAGCGGCACCCCAACGCCCATAAAGCCGCTTGTAACACCCGCCTGGGAGGACTTGCGTTTACCCATTTACCCCGCGAGGCTTATAATTACAGCAGAAGCAGCACTTTCGAAAAGTCTTTCGCCGGCAATAATTTTTGCGTCGGGATTTTTCTTTCTTAATGCCCGCCTTTAACACTAGAACCGCCGGAGCAGTCATTTTGACTGTTTTGCGTTTTTGATTCTAAATATTTTCAAAGATATTTGAATTACACACGTGTGATTTCATGACTTTTCCTAATTTATGCTTCTATATACGTCATCCAAATTTTATTTATTTTTGAAAAGCCGTTCCGGAGATATTTATTGGTCTACCTAGAACCGCCAAAACAGTCAATTTGACTGGTGGATGTTTATCGCATTTATTTTTTGTATTAACACCTAAATTCCAACAGTTAATGCTTTCTAAGAAATATCTAAGGGTTATTCAAACAAATTTATTATATTTTACGGTTTTGACAGCTGCAAATGGTCAATATATCATTATAAATCCCAGAAATTCATGTATATACACTTGTTTGAATTTTTTGATTTCCCACGCCTTTTTTATAATTTTCTATGAAGGATTTATAATTTCCTTCATGATAAAAGAAACAAAGTTCATTTTACTGAGCTGTTCTTACTTTTTATGTGGAAAAAGTGTGTCTATGCAATGATTCAGGCAAAACACTGCTTTACATAGCAATGCAGACAATTGATTTATTGAAACGCGCTAAATGGAGTTATGACTCCATTATTTAGTTTTTACTGTTGTGAGAAATGGTTTTATGAAAGAAATACATAATTATTCAAGAAATATTTTGTTGATAATTTTTATTTTTTGGCCCAAGAACATTGTATGATAAGTAACCCATTTCTTATTATTTACAACGAAATTTAAGATGTAAAATTAAATAGATGTGTTTTTTAAAATAGAATGAGTGTTATTTATCTTTTTTTCAAGTATTAGAAGCAATTTCGAGCTCAAAATATTATTTTTCCCGGGAGAATAGATTAACAGTCAAAATGACTGCATCCGGCGGTTCTAGGTATGCGGTACTTGCCGGCGGTTCTAGTGTTAAAACCCTCCGCTCTCCACGCGAGGGAAATCTAACAACAATCGGCTTAGTGTTACCCTGTCAGAAAAGATTCATAAATTCACGGATTGAAGACAAGGAGTGAAAAGTTTGATTTTATGTTCTATCTCCCGCATTAGCAGCGCCGCGGCGGGCGAATTTTAATCCGGGGATTAGGATGCAGAAACCACGGCGTACCCACCTAAACCTTTAAACAACAAAGCACTAAAAGATGAAAATATTCATCCGACGGCAGAGCAGAAGAAGTGTGCGGGGGATTTGATACTTAAACACTCTCTCGTTCTGATTTGTAGAGTAATTAAATTTCGCCCCCTGGTGTATGAAGGATGGCAGCAGCACAAAGAAGCTAAAGATAGAAAAGAGGTGTGAACGCGGATTAAGCCCACTCTCTCTTTTGCGTGTGTACACACACGCTGGCCTTATACGAAGGGGCTCTCTAACGCCATTAAGCGACTTGACCCGAAAGATTGCTGCCGAGGGACACGAGAGTAATTGAGGCAAATGAAGGAGGAGGAGAGTCTGGCCGAAAATGAAGGACCGAGCAAGAAAAGCAGCGGCGAAGGGGCGCAAATCTATTAAACGGCCTTCAGCCCCGGCGGAGAGTTGAATAAGAAGAGATTTAAAAAGGCGAGGCAGCACAAAGCGCGCCAAATATTAATTGAATCATCTCGACAGTGTGAGCGAGTGAAGAGGAGAGAGCGGAGGGGCACAAGGTAAACTTCATCAAGTTTTAGGGCGACAAAAATTATCAACCTTTTCACCTCGTCATGTCATTAGAAAAGGCCGGGCCCGCTCCCTTGTTTCAGCACCTAATCTAATTCAGGCTGCACCTTGGGGACTGATTATGGATAAAACCGTGGCACGACAGATGGAAAATTTTCTTTGGTGCCTCCTCGCGAAAGAACAGGAAATGAGATGTTTTAGCGCGAGAAAAACCCAGAGGGTGGCCGGAATGGGAAAAAATGTCATTTCCCTCAGAAAGAAAGGCTAAAAAGTCCTCCCCCCGCCGATTGCCGGAAATTTCGACGCGCCGCCTTTTCTGTGAAGGGATTAAAGTCGTTAGTATCAATCCCAAGTGTTGGAGGGCGGGAAAAAAGTGGCGGAGGTGATCGAATTTACGGCCTAAGTAAGGATGTCTTTGAAGTGGTTAAGTAAATCCCTCGCTTATTTATAGGTCGTGCCCTTGGCCCTTTTGTGTTGGTTTGTAAAAATCAGGCAGGCAACTTGTTACATAGTAGTTATGGATAAAATTTTTTTTTATCTTTGCATTACGTTAAACAGGTTTATACACGAGGTTCTACTCTCAGAGAGGTTATCAAGAAGCGTTTTTTTATTGACAATGCTCCTTATTTGTATTTATATTAAATTTTACTTTAATACATAGTCTCTCTTTATCGTACCATTTTCTTTCAGTTAATTTAATTTATAGCATTACTAGGGAGCTACCCCCCTGCTCGCTATCGCTCACCAACCCCCGTAAACTGCTGACGCAGGACCTTTTGGAATTGCTTCGCAATTCCCATAAAATCCAACTCACTAAACTTGACACACTTTATAAAACAATTTGCAGAAAAAGTCAACCAACTTTCCAAAAATACGTCATCAAATCCTCTCCATAAATAAAAGTTAAAAGTTCCCCTCCCTTAAAAATTTGAATATATTAACTCTAACTTATAAAAAATTTAATCGAAATGTTTTTTTAAAATACTAGGGGGATCTGCCCCCTGCTAGCTATCGCTCACCAACCCCCGGAACTGCTTCGCAGTTCTTTGAAGATCGCTTCGCGATCTTAGCGAGCAGAGCTCACTTGTTTCATCTCAACTATCCAGTAAAACCTGAAACTTGTCTGCTTAGTATCTGCTTAGTGTCTGCTAACCTTTTATCTCTCTAACTTATCAATAACTTAACGCGGACCATTATAACAAAAATATCAAAATAAAACTGTTACTAAAATATTCCTTTTTAGTTTACCAATAATTTTACTGAAATGTTTTCAAAAATATCCAGCAAGTCTACTAAATATCATCAACCATCTTAGAGAAAAAAACACATGCCATTAAAAAAACTTTTAAATTAATAAAATACACGTGTGTATCTAGTGAATCATTGGGAATAAGAAATCAGACTCTTAATAAAAAAAGTAAAAAAAAGATTTTTTAAAAAACGCTTTTATTGAAGTGTTCTAAAAGGTCAAAAATAATTATTTCGGTTTGACAAATAATTTATTGGGAAGTAGAAAATACCTTTTTGGTAAGTAAATAATAACTGATTTTCTAATTACTAAAAATAAAAGCGTGGGCGCTAGTAATTTATAAATATTTTTTAATTTAAAATTTTGTTTATGTATTTTTTAAAATTTGTACAAATTCACCTGAAGGTAAGGACCCGTATATGTAAATTCAAGTTCAGTAACACTAACATCTATGCCGAACGAGGGTTCGGACCCCAGACGTACTGCTTTGCAGTCAGATGCTCACCACTAGGCCAATACGTCGGCATTTATGAATAATTTTACATAGAACATAGAATAAACAAGTTAGAATAAATAGTGAATGTGAAGAATTACTAGCGCCCACGCTTTTATTTTTAGTAACTAGGGAGCTACCGCCCCCTGCTCGCTATCGCTCGCCAACCCCCGTAAGCTGCTGACGCAGGACCTTTTGGAATTGCTTCGCAATTCCCACAAATTCCAACTCGCCGAAATTAATACACTTTACAAAACAATTAAACAATTTACAAAAAAACGTCAACCAACTTTCCGAATATACTTCACCAAATCCCTTCCATGAATAAAGCTCCCTTAAAAGTTTGAATATAAACTCGAACTTATCAAAAATTTAAACGAAATGTTTTTAAAAATATTCAACTTAATTATTTTTAATCTATGATTATATAAAAATAACTATTTCTAATTGTTTATCAATATTCGAACCAAACAAAAACCCGTTATTTTAAAATAACTCGTTAGTATAATATGCCTAGTGTTTATCATTCATATTTTTTTTAAACCCAGACTTGTTAACCCAGACAATACCGTTTAAGCAATCGAAAATAATAAGAGACAAAACATCACTCTATGTTTACAATTAATTTCGATAAAATCAGACTAAAAATTATAAATATTGGACAAAAACTGTGAAATTTTAGTATGAAATGGCGTTCATGTAAGTTTTTAGAATATGTTTTTATCAGTCTTTGAGTGATATTTCATCAAGAAAGTACTTTTTTTAAAAGGTGAAAAACATGTTTCGTCTTAAAATATAGCGTCAATCGGTCGTTGTGATTGGATGCATAATAATTTGAATGACAGTACTTGCTTTGTAACTGCGACCTTATCCGTTATCTTAAAAAATGGAAATATTTTAAAATTGAGAATTTTTTTTAAAAATCGAAGGGCTTACTCGGAAATCCGGAAAGAATCTGGACATTTTGATACCATATATGTGTCATTCGGTTCAGTAATTAAAAAGCCTTTCTCTGGAAACCGTTCACTTAAAACTTTTTTTTAGAATAGAGAGATTAGAAAATCAGTTATTATTTACTTACCAAAAAGGTATTTTCTACTTCCCAATAAATTATTTGTCAAACCGAAATAATTATTTTTGACCTTTTAGAACACTTCAATAAAAGCGTTTTTTAAAAAATCTTTTTTTTACTTTTTTTATTTTCTACTTTTTAGTCATGGTATTTTTTTTAACAAAAACTCACAAGAAAAAATGCATTTATTACAAACATATTTAATCTGATGTTAGAATGGAATTTTAGTTTTCTACAATATGATGGTGAAATATAACATCGGCTCACTCGCCGATAAAATCCGTCCATATCAAAAAGGGCTCAAGTTTAGAACTGCTGATGCGCCAAGTTTTTAGCGATAGAAATCAATATATAGCAACCCCAACTAATGTTAAATGAATTATGTGGCTTCTAAATATGGCGCCAAATAGCCAAAACTTGCCAACCATCAGCAGTTCTAAACTTGCGCCTCAAAAAGATTCACAAGAAAAAGAAAAAAAAAGCATCCCATTCAGACTTTTCAGTAGTCCATAAATTATAAAAGTAGCGTATAATAGCGAAAATAATATATAGCAAAAATAATAAGAGACAAAACCTACACATCACTCAATGTTAAAAATTTTAATTTCGATTAAATCCAAATCAGAGAAAAAATTATAAAATTTAGACAAAAAGTGTGGAATTTTAGTATAAAATGGCGTATATGTAAGGTTTTTAGAATAACTGTATCAGTCTTTGAATGACATTTTAACCAGAAAGTACGTGTTTAAAAGGTGAAAAAATCATGTTTCATCTTAAAATATATGGCGTCAATCGGTAGTTGTGATTGTTTGCATAGTAATTTGTTTGACAATACTTGCTATGTAACTGCGACCTTATCCGTTTTATAAAAAAATGGAAATATTTTAAAATTGAGAATTTTTTGAAAAATCGAGGGGCCTACTCGGAAATCCGGAAAGAATCCGGACATTTTGATACCATATGTGTGTCATTCGGTTGAGTAATTAAAAAGCCTTTCTCTGGAAACCGTTCACCAAAAACTTTTTTTTTAGAATAGAGAGATTATATTATTTAAAGCATTTTTTATTCATTTCGTATGTTTATTATCTAGAGTAAAAATGTTCACTGTAAATTTAAATTTACTCACTTTACTTTAAATAACTGTTAATTTAAAATTTATTTATCCCATACGGGTCTTTCTCACCCTTGGAGAGTAATAATTTCTTTTTTTTCTGTATGTTCTGTACATCTACTTACACAAGAATAGAAAAATAAAAAAAATAATCATTGGAATTGGATTGTGGTCCTTCTTATTCTTGGTGATTTTTTAAAAGCTTTAGCCCTTTATTAAAATTATTTTTACATACACAAAAATTATATTATTTAATACAGTTTAAAGTGAATAAATGAAGGAAATCAAAGTTTTGTTTCAAAATTTCATCAACAGGGAAGTTATAAGTAAAAAATAAAGATAGAAAAAATGATCCAATAACTTTACCATAAATAAAAAAAGCTTAAAGTGTTGAATCTTTTTACTATTTTATGTCATGAAGTAAATATGATGTATCTCTTTTTATCTTTAAAAAAGCATATAAAGATATTCCCATTGGAAGTAAGAATGAAGTGTAAAATATTAGGATTTCCCACAGTATCTACTTGTTTGAAGGTGTCAGTATGAAAAATGTTATATTTCGCAGATTTTTGTACTACTATGTAGTATTTTGTTGAAACTATCTTTTCAGTAATTGATATAATTTTTAAGATTATGTTCTCTACATGTTTATCCTCAAATTTGATAAGCAAATTTTAACTTTTGCCTTCACTTATAAATAAAGAATAATTTTTTCTTTAAAAATCCAAAAATTACATTTTAAAATTTTAAATTTTGCTAAAAATAACTTTAAAAACTTACTTAAAACTTTTCAAATTTTCAAATAAGAGTTTCGTGCAACTTAAATCAAGCACTAAAATTTAAATAATATTTATGCCAAACCCTATTTCAAAACATTCAACTCAACGAACTCTTCACTTAACTACGCTCTCAAACCGCCAAACTCATTAACCTTACCGAACACTCCCACAGCATAAAGAAATATAACGCAATGCCAACGAATACACACACAGCACCGGCTTTATCGGCGAAAGAAGGAGTTAGTGGCGAGATCTTTGGCAACGCGATCTGGTGTTCGATTCGAATTCCCAGCGAGGGAATCGAAGAGTGAGGATGCTATCTGAGTCCACTGTGGGGACCTTGCGGGAAATGGACAATCCCGACTCTCCTAAAAGGGAGAGAGCGCCCCTATGTGCTACGAGACTTGCACTGCCAAGTACGCTGGCGCAGAAGTACTAACAGGAATTATATTATCCAAGGAGGAAAGGGGCAGTCCACATATTAAGGCAAGAGGAGGATTCGGAAATGTTTAGTTAGGTTGGATGGGGAATCAGTTCTATTGATCAAACATACATCTTTAAGTATGTAATCAATATTTATAAAGCCTTTTTAAAATTTATTCTCTCAATCTCATCTAAACGTTGATTGAAAGCTAATTTCAAAAATGTACATTCAGTTTAATTTTTAATCATTCCTATACTTCTTAAACCAATTATTTAAAAAAGTAAGCTATCATTTAACTTTTAGGAATAAATATCCTGTTTGTGTGGATAGGAATAATTTAGAAGTATAAAAATATCTGAGATAAATCTAATAAGTTATTTGGGTTTGAAAGTAGTTATAGTAGTTAATCTCTCAGCTAAATGTCACTGTATATTTTAAATCTTCTCTTCTATTCAATATTGGATAAAACAACCTAGGTATACCAACCAACTAACTTCAATATAAGTTAACTAATTCAGGATAAAAAAAGAGATTTTTGATTCATTGGTTATAGGGGTATAATACATTAACTTCAGTCATACTTTCGAAGCAACTATTGAATATCTTTCCTACAAGCATTTTTAAACAGAATCACAGCTTTGAAAATAGAGTGAAGTTTATTAGATTTTTGAATCACCAATTTTTGATGTAGACAAATTCAGATAAAAATTAGTTAAAAACTTACTTCTGTGAAATACATATGTTAATAAACCGTCAAATTTAATTGTACTTTTAGATTGTTTCTTTAGAATTTTCGCAAATTTCTTACCAGTTATCCCCCCTAAAATTTAAACGTCGCGATGTTATGTTTTACACTAATGTATACAATCTTAAAACAACAGTCTCAAAACTGAGTAAAATTACTCAAACTGTGGCTCCGAATAAAATTTATTCAAATTTGAGAACATGAATGTACTCATTTCTGAAAATGTGCATTCTCAAAAGGGAAACATCTTGAGCTTGATACATGAGAATGCCATGCACTAGCTCAAAAAAAATAAGCTCATGATGTTTCATTTTTGAGTACACACATTTTTAGAAATGAGTATATTCATGTTTTCAAATTAGAGTAAATTTGATTAGGAGCCAGTTTGAGTAATTTTTACTCAGTTTTGAGACCGTCTTTTAAGAGTGTAGGGTTCGACTTGTTCCTAATACGAATTAGTTTTTCGATCAGAAATTGTTTTTAAAAAGAATGATAACTAGTTTAACGAAATATAAATCTTCTTGAAAACCTTCAGTCACCAATATTTGCTAAAAAGATGCAGAACTTCAAAAAACAAGATGTATTATTTTAAGAAAAACGGAAACGTTTAAGAAAGAAAAAAATATCGATAATTATAAAGAGAGTTAAAACAAAAGAAACGTTAATACAAATAACACAAAATCCACAACTATCCAATGCTCATCTCACCACCCTGCAGAAACCCCACAGAGCCCGTGGAAGGCGACCTGCGCCCGGCGGCGCCCCTGCATTTGCGGCGCGCCCCTCTCTCCGCAAACGGCCGCCCTCCTAAATAGAGTCGATCTTTCACGATACCGGCGAGAGGGCTGGCGGAGTATGCGGATTACTGTAGATGCACTTTGCGGGTCGGCCGGTTGTAAAGCGTGCGGTTTGGTGTCGCACTGCCCCATAAAAGCCGACCCGCTGTCCCGCCAGCGCAGCCCCGGCACTAAATCTTGCCCCTGCCCGGCAGCTTTACTGCCCCGCTCGTGCGCCCCTCTTTAGCATAAACATAAAGCTCTCTCCGCTCCACGCTTTTATTGGTAGTGGCCTAGCCCCCTATTTTCACGACCGAATATATATATTTTTATTTTCTTTCTTTCTTCCCTCCGATGTTTCGGGGGACGGGAACAGGTGGGGGTAATGTGTCGGAGGGAGGGGGTTCTTTATAGTGCGCCTACCTCCCCCCTTTGTGTTTTTACCGGCCTCTGTGTTTTAAGGCGAAGGGGGGGTGCGTAGGTGTCGGGGCGGTTTTTATTTCTTATTTTCGGGGTTTTGGTTTTCGTTCACGCTTGCGGGATTTGATTTCTCTTCTTACTTTCTTTCTTTTTCTTCTTCTCTTCTGCTGACATCTGAATTCGAAAGTCGATGCTTGTTAGAGGGCAGGGAACAATTATGTTGCGGAATGAGTTCGGAGGAGGGGAGGATGGGGATTAAACGGTCGTTTGGTCATGAGGGGGCGGGGAAGGATTCGAGTGTTTATTGGGGAGTTTTATGGGAGGGATTTTGCTTTTTCTGAAATTTTTTATTTTTTTGGTTGTTGAGGTTAACTTTTATATTTGCTTTGGATAAATGAAATCCTGAATTTTTTCTACTGATTGCATCAGATGGTTAAATCATAAACGATTTGTTTAAATACAAATCTTAGAATGTAGCTGTTGAATTGTGTTTTTCTTTTTAAATTAGTTAACATCAATGGTCCATGAAGTTTATACATGTGCCGTTGATTTTAAGGTGATAAAAACCCAAAAATTTCAAAATTGTGTTTATTGGCTATAACATAACATAACATAACATAACATAACATAACATAACATAACATAACATAACATAACATAACATAACATAACATAACATAACATAACATAACATAACATAACATAACATAACATAACATAACATAACATAACATAACATAACATAACATAACATAACATAACATAACATAACATAACATAACATAACATAACATAACATAACATAACATAACATAACATAACATAACATAACATAACATAACATAACATAACATAACATAACATAACATAACGTTTGTTATTTTATATTGAAATTTTACATAGAACATAAAAGGAACGAACAAAACACTGAAACTAAAAATGTACATCAGAATACATAGTTTCTACTATAAACAATAGAGAAAAAAAATATTAATAAAGTTGTTTGTATTACTCAGGGGTTAGCGCAGTGACCCATAAGAGTAACTAAAAATTTTTCCTAACCTTCCTAACCTTCACTCGAAGAAAAAATTAAAATTAATTGTTCGCTGTAAATTTTTTGAATTTCATCAAATAAGTTGGTATTGCATATTTTTAAGCATTATTGATGTTTCTAGTGTAATAGTAATAGTTTTTTTGAATTTATAATAATTTTAATGGTTAGTATTTTCATAAGGAAATGTTATTTTCAACTAATATTCTCACTTTTGTTACCGAATCCTTAAAAAAATCAGAATTAAGCTATTGAAATAGGCTTGAATACTCTGTTAAACCTGTCAAATGCAAAAATTCCAATAATTTTTTATGCAGAAAATAAAAAAATTAAAAAAATTCTTTTTGTCTGTAAAATATCTAAATGAGGTCTACTTTAAGAAAAAAATTACTAAACATCCTTTAAAAATGTAGGGAGTTTCTATACAGTTTTTCACGTTTATCTCAAAACAAGAAAAGTGGAAATGTTTCTGAAATAAGTGATTAAATTATTATCCATTTTTGTTAGGTAAAAAATCTTGACCATTAATATAAACTTTTGGACTACCGAAGAATTTTTAATTTTACAATTAAAAATTCATTAAACAAAAGTAAAAAATGCTTCAATTTTTCCACACTTATTCTAAGTTTTATTAAAAAGTTGACCTGATATTTTTAAACAGCATTAAAATATAGCCTATAGACATGCATCACATACAACAAAATATCTTATACTACAACTTTTTGAAAGACTAGGGAGCTACCGCCCCCTGCTCGCTATCGCTCGCCAACCCCCGTTAACTGCTGACGCAGGGCCTTTCGGATCGCTTCGCAATCCCCACAAAACCCTGCTCACTAAAATTATTTATTTATAAAACATTTGTTATAACAATTAGTAGAAAAAACTTCAACCAACATTCTTGAAGCACACTCTCTTAAAAGTTAGAATATTTATTGGTTAAATTATCAATAATTTAATCAACACGTTTTCCTTGAAAATATCCATCAAGTCTGCTCGTGCTATTGTTATTCAATATTTACAAAAACGTTCAGCAATGAATCTGTTAAATTTAATATAGTACCTAGTAACTCGTCAAAATATCTAGTGTTTTATCATTCAAGTTTTAGTTTTAAAACAGACTTTTTAAACAATACTATTTAAGCTATTAAAAATGATAAGAGACAAAATCTACATTGCACTCAATGTTTACAAACAATTAATTTTGGTGTGTGAAATTCTATACTTGAATAGTAGATCTGTGAGTTACTGGAAAACTCTTATCAGTCTTTTAAAAATATTTTATTTAGAAAGTACATATTTTGAAGCGCATTTTCAAAGCGTGAAAGGAATTATTTTCATCGTTAATGAGTAGCGTCGGTTGGTCATTGTGATTGAAGGTATAATAAATTGTACGACAGTTTCTTGCTGTTAACTGCAACCTTATCCGTAATCCAGAAAAATGGAAATATCTTAGAATTGAGAATTTTTTTTAGAAATTCTAAAGGCACTTTGCACATCCTCAAAAGAATCCGAACAGTTTGATACCAAAAACATGTTATACGGATCAGTAATTAAAAAGCCTTTCTCTGGAAACCATTTACAAAAACTTTTTTTTAGAATAGAGAGATATTTTGTCTTTTTTCAATTTAATAATTTTAAAAATGATTTATTACCGAATATCGTCTAAATATTTTCTCTGTTTCTTGATTGAAAGATTTTACCAGTATTTTCAATGACTATTTTAATAAATTAATTAATTAACTAATGATTTAATCACCAATCGTGATTTTTTATATTACATATATAACTGCAACATCTCCATGGGAAAAATGACCTTGGCAAAGGCCTCAAACGTTTTTTACAAGAATTTTAATAAAGGTTGATTTTTGAGGCCAAAAAAATTGAAAATTAAAAAAAAATTAAACTTTTTACTGTCCGATTTTCTTCCATTGTATGTTATTATTTGAGTAATTTCTAATTGAAAACCGTTTAAATTACTTCTTTTGCAATTATTTTGTGGTTTTGAGCGATGTTTCAATTTTTTCAATTAATTTTAAAAAATTGAATTGCAATTATTATGTGCTACAATTAAAATTTGCATCCTCTACCTGTGATAAAATTAAGCGCGTTGACTCTATTAAATATTTATGAATACAATTTTATAGTAATTTAAAATGGAAGACTCATGTAAGTTATTTGTTAAACAAATTACGGTTTATTAATTTGAATTTTTTTTAAGCTTAAACGTATTATTGACCATAAATTTTTAACTTCAATATATGCCTGGGTTCAATTTTTAATCAACTATGGAATAACATGTTATGCTTCAGATTACTATAGGGTGAACCGACCTGTAGTTGACCACCTACCAGTAGTTGACCATTTGAGCATAATTTTGCAAAAAACAAGAACTGTTGTGTGTTTATTTCGAATCTGTTGCGTTGAAAACATAGCTAACATTTTATTAAAAGCTCATGCACAGTCTAAAGTTCTAGTATTGTTCTTAAAAGACGCAATAAATAGTTGAAAACAAAGTTACAACATAGCTTCAAAGCATGCTCTCTCACTACTAGCTATAATGGTATGGAGTATTTAGTTCAATCTCAAATCATCCAGCTAGTTTTTATTCCAATAGTTCATTGATTGATGTATTTAGGTCCTATATATTTAGTTTAAATAAATAAAACTATCATTATTTGTATAATATTATGTACAAGCTGGTATGCCCGGCCTTGCACGGGTGGAGTGTATAAGTTTATTTTTTTAAGTTTTCTTAAAATACATTTATAAATTTGTAAAGAAGCAATATATTACATATCAACCTGGTATCCCAGGCACCTCTTTCCTATCCCGGTGTTCCCAGTAGTTTTCAAATCCCGGTTTTCCCGGTAATTAATCCTATCCCGATGTTCCCGGTCATTTTTCCTATCCTGGGGTTCCCGGAAATCTTTTCTATCCCGGTGTTCCAGATATTTTTACCCTTTCCCGGTGTTCCCGGTAATTTTTCTCTATCCCGGTGTTTCCGGTAATTTTTCTCTATCCCGATGATCCCGATATTTTTCCACTTCCCCAGTGTTCCCGGTAATTTTCCCTTTTCCCAGTTTTCCGGGTAATTTTCCTATCCCGATGTTCCCGAAAATTTTCCTATCCCGATGTTGGAGGTTATTTTTATGTCCCGGTAATCCCGGTATTTTTTCCTATCCCGATGTTCCAGGTAATTTTTCTTTTCACGGTGTTCTCGGCAATGTTTCCTAGTAAATTAAGGAGTCTAGTGAACTAAAATAACAAATTTGAAACAATAATAAAAGATCTAGTAAATTGAAAAGTCTAGTGAACCGCTTCATTTGAAACAATGTTTTATTTTTAAGTCGTTTTCCATGAAAAAAAAATTTACACTTTTCCATAAATATTTAAATTTTAAAGGAAAATATCTTAAAATAGGGGAAACTAACGTTTCAAAATTAATTATTTGAATTTAATTTGGTGTTTTTACATCTGATATAGTTTTTAAATGGACAATTATCGAGTTTTTCCTGTTAAAATATTTAATTTTTGAAGATTTTCATCTCCTTAACAATAGTGAGTCGAGCAGATCTGCTCTGGTAGAGAAATGGAGAAATAAGCGTTTTCGGCTATAAATTCGGTTAAAAGAGGGTCAAGGGCTCGTTCTAGAACTTTGAAACATAGCCTATGTTTTTTCTGGGTTTGTTTTACGTAGGTATACCAAGTTTGGTGCAGATCGGAAGAAAACTGTGGATTTGTATAGAAGACACACACACACACACATACACATTCAATTTTATTATATTAGATATTAATTATTAACCATTTGTATGTATATTAACCATTTAATTTGATATTTGAGGGGTGGTCAACCACTGGCTGTCTAAAATAGTAAAAGTGCTAGTATTTGACCAAAGTGGTCAACTACTGGATTTTATTTGCTTTTAAGATTTCTTTTTAAACCAAGTGCGATCTTAAAGATTTTTACCTGCAGTACAGTTTTTGCTGAGATTTACTGTAAAAAAAGTTATATTTCCAGTAATTAACCAGTATGGTTAATAGGGACTCTTTATTCAATATAACTCTTTCATTGGTTCTTCACATTTCCAACACCTGCGCTTTGAAAATATGTCACTCCTCTCGCTAAGCCCTAAAATACATACCTACGGGTAGTTGGTTGGTTGGTGGTTGTCAGACATATACGCATTTTTAGTTTTTAGATAGCCTTCTGTAGTAAACGCTTGAATCGAACGATTCGCGGTGCAAGCGCTCGCTAGGTGGCGAACCGTGCTGGTTTACAGTCTGGTTTTAAAAGGTTAAACAATAAAAACACATGTTCTACTTCTTGCTAAGTATCAATATTTTATTTAAAACTCATATTTCCCCCGAGATCTTAGTTTTATGTAACTTAAAAAATGATTGAAAAAAATGAAAAACAAATGTAACATCATATTTTCAAATTTCAAACCCTTCTTGGGTGTCTGTGGACCTGATTGAATAAAATTTTTTAAGAATTTTCTAAGATGTATTCAACAAATGGAAGAAATTTTAGTAGGATTTGAAATTAGTTCAAAATTTTAAAACCATTCAATAAAACAACTGATTTTTTTGCTTAAAATTGTTAAGAAAAACTATAAACTTAAAAATTTGCTAAAATTTGGCAATTCTTAATTTTTGTGAGTTAATTGTATAATCATCAGATTAAATGAAAGTTTGTGTAAGGGTTTCTGAAACGTTTTCTTCAAACGTCTCCGTTGCGTATTTTTTCCGCCAACTTAAGGAAGAACACCCTGTTTTAAAGAAATGGGGAAAATTTCAGTGGAACTTGAACAAATAGCTCTTTTGGAAATCATAGGTTGCGTTGTGGATCAGTTGGTTGATTTGTGCTTGAGCTGTATATTTTGATTTTTATTCTGGAAATGGTGAATATGGCAATGGTCGATTACTGGAATAATGGTGGTCAAATACTGCATGTAAGTGGTCAACTACTGGCAAAATCTCAATTAATTGCTTTTAAAATAAATAAATAAAATTCTATAAAAGTGAAAGGAAAAATGATTATCAGTTATTATTCCTCATACCTTCATTGATATTAAACCACTGTCAATTTTTTTAGAAAAATTTTTTCTTAGAAAGAAAAATAAAACTTGGAGGAATTTCCACTAACTGGTCAACTACTGGTCGATTCACCCTAATCTACCCTGCATTTCTTAGGTTATCTACTAACTGTGGTCCTGTACTGTACAACGCACATGCAGAAACTGATTCAACCCAAAATTATAGCCGTTGACAATTTCTTTTTAATTTCCAGTCCTAAAAACAATCTCGTCACAAAATTCATACTCATAAAAGCGACTCTTTTACAAAATTCGTATAAGTATCGTTAATTATTTGCAAAAAAAATTCCCAAAATCTTAGAATATTTTAAGTTTGTATGTGATTTTAACATTTACATACCGATCTGCCATGGTTGCGACTAGGCCTGTAAGGGCTGCGTTTTTTCATCTGCCGGATGTATTGCAGGCAAACCAACTTTTATTGGATAAAAGATATTCTTGGTGTTGGTTTCTCCACAATGCAGGATATGGTTAAGAGAAGCCGACTATACAGGATGAAGCCGTCACGTCGGTGAAGTCGGCTTCTCGTTTTAGTTGCCATTGCGGAAAACTATTCGAACCTAACTGGGAGAATGATATTATTAACTTAAGTACGGCATACTAAGTTATGAAGATAATTCACATTGATAGCTCAAATTATAACTAATAAGTTAAAAAATGAAAGAAATTCAGGAAAAAAACTTAAAGGAAAATATCTCTTGAATTATGGCTGAAGCAAAACATTTTAAGGTTGTAGGTTTATTGCATGAAAATAAAACCTGCATTTAAAATTTTTTTTCTCAGGATTCATCTTTTTTTTTCATTACTAGGGGGCTCTGCCCCCTGCTCGCTATCGCTCACCAACCCCCGGAACTGCTTCGCAGTTCTTTGAAGATCGCTTCGCGATCTTAGCGAACAGAGCTCGCTTGTTTCATCTTAACTATCCGGTAAAACCTGGAACTTGGCTGCTTAGTTAATCATCATTTAATATCGAAACTTTTTATCTCTCTAACTTATCAATAACTTAATTCGGACCATTACTACAAAAATATCAAAATAAAACTGCATCTGAAATATCCTTGTCAATAATCCTTGTTTTACTTGTCAATAATTTAATCGAAATGTTTTTAAAAAATATCCAGCAAGTCTACTAATTATCATCAAACCATCTAAGAGAAAAAAAGCATGCCATTAAAATCTTTTAAATTTATAAAATGCACGTGTATCTAGTTAATCGTCGAAAGTAAAAGAAATCAAGAAATCAGACTCATAAAAATCGGCTGTTTCTCTAGTGAACGACCAGAAAGAGATGAAAAAATTGAAACTTTGAATCTTAATAATTCTAAAAATAATTCGAATTTTTTAAAAAACAAAACGCCAATCTTTTTATAAAAAATAATTGTATGTGCGTTTAAAATATCATAGTTTTACTGTGATTAGTTTTTCTGTTATAACGAAAAAACAGAAAAAGGGTAAAAAATTTCGAAACTTTAGAATTTAATTACTCCAAAAATAATTCGAAATTCGAAAAAAGGGCGACGAGGTGCAAAACTTCATACCTAAGAGTATGTGTCTGCAAAAAATCATGTTTCTGCTGTAAATAGATTTTGCTGGGGGCGAACTCGCAGCCGAAAAAAATAATTTTCGACTTTGACATTAAATAACTCCAGAACTAATTATCTAATTAATTAGGTTTGGAAACTGAAATGACCCTCATACATTTGTCTACCAATGGTCAAAATTTCATAATATTCTTTCAAATAGTTTTTGCGTAGTGATAGTTCAAAGTGTTCAAAAATAAAATTTTCAAAATCAGCGGCGGCGGTGACGGCGGCGGTCACTGTTACTTTTTTTTAATATAGAGAGATACATATGGAATCTATGACTTTTTCTTTTTAATATTTTTTCTCATTTAACATTTCTGAATATATTATACTTTTTCAGCTTTAGACATTAAATTAATTTTGCTATTGTTGTTATATCTAAAGTGTTAACTTAAACAATTAAAAGTTTTCTTATTTTGTATTTAAGAGCAATATTTGAAAAATTAAGTAGCGTTTAGCTTTAAATTTCCACAAAAAATATTTTATCTTTCAGAAAAATAACAAATAATAAATAAATTCTTTTACCCAAAAAAGGGGACCAAAAACTAAACCCATGATCTACTTCAGATTTATTTATTTATTAGGTAGAATTCCAAAGATTTTGGTAAATAGTCCAAGAAAGTTAGCTCAAAAAAGGGGTTCAAGTGGAACAAATTGTAAAAGAAAGTTTGATGGGTGATTCTTATAGGAAATTTTTCGTAGAAAACGATGGATTAAATGTATACCAAAATTAACCGTGCCTTTTAGCCAATATGGCGGATTTTCCAAAATGGCGTAGAATAGTTTTTAACTTATTACTTCCTAAAAATTGTTAATAAAATTATAAATTTTGCAGTAAATGATTAAAATTTAGTAGTAAAATTAATGGCGAACTGTTTTTTTCTCTTACGATAAGTCATTTATCCAATATGGCGGATTTTCCAAAATGGCGTCCACTAATGTTTATAGTAAGTAAAATTATGATGATAAATTCGTAATTTTTACAGGATATGGTTAGAATTCAGTCATAATAATATTCATATCAGTTTCCTCTCCTCAATGTATCAAATATGGTGGATTTTTCAAAATGGCGGACAATCGTGTTTTACTTATTTGCTAAAAATCGTTATTAAAATAAAACTTTTGCAGTAAATTATTAGAATTCAGTTGCAAAAATAATGTGGAACTGTTTTTTTTTCTCTTACGATAAGTCATTTATCCAATATGGTGGATTTTCCAAAATGGCGTCCACTAATATTTAAAATACATAAATTCTGATGATAAATTCATAATATGTACAGGATACGGTTAGAATTAAGTCACAATATTATTGATAAAAGTTTCCTCCCCCTCAATGTATCAAATATGGCGGATTTTCCAAAATGGCGGCCACATATATAGAGCCTTTTTATTTTTAACCTTTTTTACATATAAATAAATTTTATTTTGGCATAACATAAATATTTATATATTAAATTACCTATAAAATAGTATATTAACCAAGATTTTGCGATACATAGAAATAATTTCCAAAAAGGCGGCCCCATATTTCAAACTTAGTGGTAAATGGTAATTTTTGAATTTCTACCTACCTTTAACATTATTTACCAGTAAATTTTAGTAAAATATAAGTATTCTGCTTATATTTTACCTAATAACATTTAATATTTCTAATTATTAAGAAAAAATAATTAAAAATAAAAAGGATCTAGATAAGTGGCCGCCATTTTGGAAAATCCGCCATATTTGATACATTGAGGGGGAGGAAACTTATATGAATATTATTCAGACTTAATTCTAACTATATCCTGTAAAAATTAGGAATTTATCATCAGAATTTACTTATTATAAACATTAGTGGACGCCATTTTGGAAAATCCGCCATATTGGATAAATGACTTATCGTAAGAGAAAAAAACAGTTCTCCATTGTTTTTGCTACTAAATTTTAATCATTTACTGCAAAATTTATAATTTTATTAACAATTTTTAGGAAGTAATAAGTTAAAAACGATTGACCGCCATTTTGGAAAATCCGCCATATTGGCTAAAGGACACGTTTAATTTTGGTATACGTTTCACCATCGTTTTCTACGGAAAATTTCCTATAAGAATCACCCATCAAACTTTCTTTTACAATTTTTTCCACTTCAAACCTATCTTTCTTGGACTAAAAGCTTTTAAAACGTTTTAGAAGTTAATAGTATAGTTTTTTCTCATGTCTCTGAAGTTTTTCTCCAGTCAATATTCTTAATACAATATAATAATGTCATACACTAAAATAAAGACATACTCCTAGAAAACTTCTCCTTTAGGCTAAGCGCGCACTAGAGACTTTTGTCACGGAGACAGAGACAAAATTATCACCCTGGCTATTGCAAGAAGCTAGAGAGCGCGCACAGGTGACGAGACTCTTGGCAGATTGCCAAGAGTCATCTCCATAGAAATACATTGCTCTCGAGTGACCTAGTGTTTATAGTCGCCGCGACAAGTGCGCGCTTAGCCTATAGCCAGGGTGATAATTTTGTCTCTGTCGCCGTGACAAAAGTCTCTAGTGCGCGCTTAGCCTTATTCAGTGTCCAATGCAAATATTAATTGCATTAACAGCCTAGACTGTTTTTTTAAATAGTAGAACAAGACTGATAAAACACTATCTGGTTTTACTAATTACTTTTGCAGGTATAAACCAAGCAATTTCACAAAAATGTTCGAATTCGATTGAAATATAAACAAATATATTTTATTTTTAAAAATATATCAGAAAACAGTTCAAACTAAGATATATTTGCAAAAAAGATTTCAAAGTTTTTGTAAATGTTTAAAATTGTACCGCATAAACCTGAAAGATTGAAATTTATTTTATCTTGTAAAATTGGTCAAGGCGAGGCTTTAAATATAGTTTAGCAAAATTTAAATAATTTTAATATATTGCTTGGCTTAAACTTCTTTGAAAAATACATTCTGTCTATATTTTTAGTTTAGTAAGTTATTATTTGAAAACTAATTCAAAAGTTAATTTCGTGATTTTTCCAACTATAGATTTCTAGAATATACATGGAAAAACCTCATAAGCTGATAAAAAAATTTTGCTAAAATTTATGATCATTTTATTTTTAAAATTTTTAGCTGTATTTATTTTTAATCTCTAAAAATCTTTTTAAGGACTAATAAAGATTAGTTTTTTCAATGGATGTGTACCCAAATGGTTTCAGTAAAAATTAAATAATTTGCCAGTAAAATTTATATCACATGGATCTGCTATCATTGTTTTAGTTATTTTGATAATCTGTCCATTTTTCAATTTTCAAAATTGTTGTGATGGCTTTATCCGGCGTTTCTTAAGAGCCGGGTGCCAGACGCTCCTATAACACCAAAATCCTACAGACCACCAACCATTACATCACGAGAATAGTAAGAGAAGCAATAGACATTTTCAAGCACAAAAATAATTTCAATAGGAAAGAGGAGGGTGTTTCCATACCGAGCGTCTGGCATCCGGCTATTAAGAAATGCCGGATAATGCCATCACAACAATAGTGCAATTAGTATCTGATCTCATATTCATACCACGTTTGTAATTGGAGCATTCACGCTGTAATTGTTTTTTATTTGTTATTTATTTTTCAAATTTTAGTTGATCTTTTCGCCACTGAAGATGCTCTCTGAAGAAGAGGGTGAAACGTCTGGAGTTATAAATTCCAACCAACATAACCATCCATCCCGGAAAATAGAATAAATAATTACATATCAGGTCGTGGAAGTTTTCATCAATTTATAAAATTTATTTTATTCATCATAGACTTGTAAAATTGTAAAAGATTATATTCCTCAAAGATTAACAGAAAAAAAAACTGAAATATACTTTCTAATCTGACATAGATCGAAGACATACGAAGGTTTTAGATACTTGAAAAGAACAGTGTAGGCAATGATTTGTGTAGTTTCATTTTGAATCAAAATGGTATGTTGTGTATAGTTTTAATTTTAACAAGGATATGTAGTCCGGTTTTTATTTGTTTTACTCCTATACATTGGATATTTATTTAAAAATTTAAATTTTACTTAAGTTGATATAGTTACAAAAATAAATTCTTAAACATTTGTAAAACTACTTTAACACACCTAGAGCAAATACAGGAGCTAAGCCATTAACATTTTTAAAAAACACCCCAAGATTTTCTAACCTTTTAAAGAGGATTATTTAATTTGTATATAGCTGAAAAAGTATCACTAGGAATATTCAATGTTTATCATTTATATTTCAACTAAATCATTTGTTCTTTTAATCAATCAATTTAATCATTTATTTCTTAAATCATTTAATATTTCACCTAAATGACCGGAATATTATTTTTTCAGCTTGTGAAATTTCATGTAAGGTTTTGTTTCTTAATTCCCTATTACAAAACTGTTAAATTTCTGTAGATTTGGTATTTTTTTAGCGCTACGAATAACTAACTCCTAAAAATACAATATCCAAATAAACATACATCCAAAAACTTACTTTATTCAAAATTTCAAAGGAATTATCCTAAAATTCAAGAAAGTTATTGATTTTTTGATCAAACTCAATTGTTAATGTATGGGTTTCGAAATGATTATTTGGTTTGAAATACATATACCTCATTACTTAATCATTTAAAACTCCCGAATTTCCAGTCATAATCCTCTCATTTTACAATTTCTGCAAAGCCGCGAGTCCAAATATTTTAGAAACAAATTCGAGTAATATTTGATCAGCTTTTAGAAACAAGTGGGGAATCTAAGTTTTTATAACTTGAATAGATTAGTTTTAAATTATTGTAACCTCATAACCTTTGTTAAAGCAAAAACGAACTATATTTAGAAATGCTAAAAACATTGCACAATTTTGACGAAAATTGAGATTTGTTTCTAGTATCGGATTTGGATTAATTTTTCATTGTTACATTTCGTACAAAAGAATTTTTCCGATGTATTTTAAACTTTTTTAAAATTTTTAATGTGAATGCAATCACTCAAAAATGTATGCTAAGTATGCTTAAGTAGCTTTAAAAACCTTTTTTAAAATCATTATTTTAAACTGTACTCATATTAAATTAATGTAACGCATTTAATATAAATTCGTTACCCATATAGATTAAAAATGATGTAGTTTAAATTCTATGAAAAAGGTTTAAAACAACATCCTTTATAAAAATTTTGATACTCCCGATGTTAATATCTATTAGCTATACCTAAAAATCAAATGCCTTGTCGGAGAAACTAATCAAATCGTCAAAACAATTTTTGACTAGGAGGGATACAACCAATCCCATTGTTTTGAATAATAAAGTAATATTGTTAACTTCATAGAAGGCCTATTTTTTCACAATAGTAATACAAGAAACTTGTCTAAAGGAAAAAGCAATGAAATTAAAAAACTTAATATAAAAAAACATTCATTTTCTTATATGGAACCTTTGGAACTATCGTAAGTGTTATGTTTATTAAAATGTATTACAGGGTATATTACAAGCAAATCATTTTATGTGTACCTACATTCTAAAAGTAACAAGGTAATTACTGCATTTATTTATCTTTTTGGTTAAAATAAAGAATAAGTATAAAGGTCATTTTCAAAATTTTCTTATACATGCTCTCCCGAAGGTAAAACACAAAAGTTAAATCATTAATCTTTATTAAATTTCTGTTTAATTTTTAGTATTAGTAGAGAAGACTAAATGAAATAATATCCTGTAATAACTTAAAAAATGTAATAACTTAACTTAAACTTTTAAATTTTGTATAAAACAATCTAAAAATATGAAACTTTTATGAAATTAAGTCTTTTGTTTGTTATTTAATTTTGCTTTTTGAAGGAAAAAAAAGATTAATATTAAAAATATTAGCTATTAACAAGTTGTGAGAATTGCTAGAACTTATTTCTTAAGTTTTATTTTTATCAATAAAATATAATGTCTTCCTCACTTTATGTCAAATCCCGTTATCGTTGCATTATTTTTTTAAATGTAATAATAATTCTTCTTTAAAAATGGCAACGTGCGTTTCAAACGATTGTTTATTTACTTTAGAAACTATTTTAAAGTTTTTTATATATTCTTCTGCTAAAACCCTATCGTGTTTACAATAGAATAGTCTGTCGTCTAGGTAAGAGGATTTTATTCATGCCAAATTATTGTAATTTTTTAATATTATAAACGTTTTTTTTTAGAAATTTCAAGCCCCCCCCAAAATATAGTTTAAGAGTATATTAATATGATACCTGCTTTCTCGAGTTTCTAACAACGCCGGTATGTATAATTTAAATATTTTATTAAAATGTCAAGTTGTCATTAGTACTATTCTTATGGTAAGACTCGACCATTTTCAAACTGCTGATTCGGAAAACTGTATTAATTTATTTTTTATTGTATCGAGGTATGTACACGTTTTTTTGGCTGATTTTTAGATTGCTTGTGTTTAAAAATTATAATGCACCGAGTTATATAGTGGTGTCCTTTAAAAAAAACCCACTTTTTCACTTTTCCTTCATTAAAAGCTTAAAAAATATGATAATTCAATCGAACAAAATGGTGTTGTAACGGCTCATCCTCCCCTACATTTTAGTGCTTAGTATTTTTAATTCCAACACTCCGTTACAAATTGGCAGACATTTAAGTAAGAATCCAAAAAAAACCCAATTTTCCTAAAAAAAACCCATGTACCCTAAAAAAAACCCACTCTTGAAAATACTCAAGAATTTAAGAAAAAATATGATTGAAATGTTTATTTTGATAGAAAAGAGAATAATTAAGATAATAAAAACCAAATTCATTACAAATTATTTCTAAAATTAAAATTATGAAAAGTTTTTCTACTCAAGAATTTTGCCTTCAAAATACAACGACAATAGCGTTTTTATTGTTGTATTTTGATGAAAACGACCTATTAAATAAAAATACTTAATAAAATTTTCATAAAAAAGCTGAAAAACGGTAATTGGAACTGATATTTTATTTTAAACCCCCAACTATCAACTCTCTAAACCCATTTTCGAGTAAAACTCGGTAAAATGCTGTATTTTCAAGGAAAATGGCTGTTTTTGGTATCATTGAATTTTTATCAAAAATACTGAAAAAAACATCGAGAATTACTGAAACAACTATTCTATTTGAGTAATTAGTTGTATATCATGAATAATATTAAACATTTTGCAAAAATTTTTATTTATTTTATCATTTATTACAAAAAGAAAAGTGGGTTTTTTTAGGCACACTATGGGTTTTTTTCACCCCTCATTTCAAAGACTACCGTAGGGTCCCTAATTGGCCGACTGAGCTGAAATTTCAATATTTTATTCTCATAATAACGGGATAACACAAAAACACGTGAAGAATGCTTTAAAATGTTTATAACATATATTTTTACAGCATCAAAATCTGCATAACTGAATCATATTTTTAGCCCAAAATCGACATTTTCTATTTATTCAAATAAATAAGTAAATAAACGGTTCTTCGGCATGTTTTCAAGTTCCCTGCCATTCTAAATGGCTTACGAAGACAGGGGACATGAGAATTTAAAATTATTTTAATTATTTATTTAAAATATCTCGATGGGTTTTTTTAGGGTACAATTTGGCGTGGTTTTTTTTAAAGGACACCACTATATAGTTTTTGTTTTGTGTGATACCAAAAACTAGATTTTTAGTTTGTAATAAAGCAGCATATTACCCGTAAATTTAGGAATTAGTTTAGAAAATGTATATGACCAATTGCTCTCTCTTATTTGAAACACTTTTGAACACTTAGAACTTCTTTTATTTTAACAAATATTTTTGAATTCCAAAATGTAAGCATCTAGTGAAAAGGGCCCATAACAAAGATGAAATATGTGAAGCCTTAAAAATAAATATGTTATAGTCTTGATAGCATCATAAAAAAGTGTTTACTTACCAGTTAAATAATAAACGCTTTATTTCATTAGTTTAAGTAATTAGGTTCACTTTGACAAAATTTACACCAAAGCGTTGATTTACACAAATAAATGAATATTTGTAATAAGGAAGTTGCATGTGTCAGATTTTCAAAAGCAAACAAGTATTCCGTATGTTTTTTTGTATTGTAAAATGAAATAGCTAGTCAATTTTTCAAAAAAAATGTACAGGTTCTTAAATATTTTAATTTAAAAGTCGAGAAAAAACACGTGACTGAAAACGTTTATTGTTTAAACTACAGGGTGCGTCAAAAGTCTGGGTAAACTTTAAAAATTAATAATAAAAAAACTAAAGGAGATAAAAATGTGCCGTCTTCTGCTATGTTCTCAGGGGGAAAGCGGATTTTTTGTCACCAAATTTTGAAAAATCGTAGTTCCCTTACCTCTGGGTAGATGGAAGCACCAAATTTAGGGATTATCAGCAGCCAAGTTCCCTCTTTTATTACGAGTAGGGATATATCAAATATTGCGATTGAACCGATTTCAGAATCGAATGAAACTCAATTTTTTGTAATCTAATAGCCAATGCCGGTTTTGAGCCAAGTTGATCTGTGTTCAACTTTCAATTAGAATGAAAAATAGAGATATTTTATGATCCCCCTACACTGTAAACACATTTAATCTTTTCAAAGCAATTCCGCGAGTGAATTACGTTAAATTTGAATCTTTTTTCTGTCCTTAAGAAAGATATCAATATACTCTAATCTTAAGTATTTTCCGATTCCTCATTTTCTCTAGTTACTTTCAAATTATTTTATGAAGTTTTAAAACACAATGTTCTTAATCAGGATCAAGTTAAATCATAACCTTCTTTTTTGGTAATTGGTTTTGAATTACTTCGTTATTAATGCTAATCTAGACTTCCAGTTTGGATCATCAGTTTGAGGGAATTATTCAAAATGACATGGGTAAATTGTCGTTTTGAGGACTTTTCACCCCACCGATTTCCTATGCGATGTGATTCCTCTCGTTGAGGATCACTATGATAAATTATTGAATGTGAGACGATTCAAGTTAGCCTCTACATCTACAGTTACCAATAAAAGATAAACACTAATCAGTATTTTTCAAATGCCCTATGGATCTTCAGATTCAATTTCGGTTTGCTTGAATATAATCGGAGAGTAAATAGAGGGGCAACAGATGTTTTTGAACATAAACATGGTTGCTTACAGGTACAGCACAATGCATCAAATCATAACTCCTTGGGCACCCTGATCATGTGGGTAGATTTAGGTGGTAGGTGGGCCCTTGATGGGAGGCATAGTGGAAACCTTGAGGGGGCAAGCTGTTGCTGATGGCTTTTTTGAAACATGATTATCCCTCATATAAACGGAATTTTCTCAAACAGTTAGGCGAGGTATTCCCCTAGACCCGGCCATGACCTAGATTTCCTACAAACAAATTAACAGGGGGAAGAGATTGGGATGATCGCACCCCTTGAACAAATGCCAGATAAATTTCTGTGAAAAATAAATAAAGATTCTACAAAAAAGTTAAAATAGAGCAAAATTTTTCTATGGGAGGACCACCATCCCCATCTTAGCTCGTTATAGAGCATTACCCACAAAATTGTAATTTTAATTACATCACCAAGATTAAAATAATTCCTGTAAATGTTCTAACAATCTGCTTTATTGATTTTGTCAGGCACTTTGAGGGGAAAGGAACTTCAGAAATAATTTTGAAGCAACCCCCTCCCTCCAAAACAATACCCCCATCTGAATCGATTCCATGGAAACACCACTTGATTGTCTCTGATCCTCTAATAATTTTCTTTCGCAAACCGAAATTTTATCTCTGCGTTATTTTATTTTACCCTTCTTCTACAATATATGGGATCACACACTAATAAACACTTTATAAAATTCGATCATGAAGAACGCGTTTTTAAACCTTTAGAATAACTATAATTAGAGAAAGATAAGTTTTAGAACCTTCCTACGATTAGATTGATAATTCCCTTAAAGACAGAAAAAAATAGAGTCATCATATAAAATCCAAATTGACAATTGTGTATGGGATCGAACTAAATTAATCCCTGATTGCGTTTGAGAAGGTTAAATGTTGATGAGAAACAGTGAAATATCATAAAATATCTCCATTTTTCATTCTAATTGAAAGTTTAACACAGATCAACTTGGCTCAAAACCGGCATTGGCGATTAGATTACAAAAAATTGAGTTTCATTCGATTCTGAAATCGATTCAATCGCAATATATAATATATCCCTACTCGAAATAAAAGAGGGAACATGGCTGCTGATAATCCCTAAATTTGGTGCTTCCATCTACCCAGAGGTGAGGGAACTACGATTTTTCAAAATTTGGTGACAAAAAATCCGCCTTCCCCCTGAGAACATAGCAGAAGACGGCACATTTTTATCTCCTTTAGTTTTTTTATTATTAATTTTTAAAGTTTAACCAGACTTTTGACGCACCCTGTATAAGATGACGTCAACAATAATACCATCAACTCCATTGCTTTACAACAATGTTTAGTATAAGATGACGTCACATCCAAACTCTTGGTGTTTTCGCGCGCTTTTAAAAAGGGGATTTTTGTTAATTTTTTTGGCAATCAAAAAATTTCTCGATCGGCCTCAAATTTTGGGTAGTTGCTTATTTTTGCAAGAGGAATCGATTAAAAAAATAAAAAAAAATCATGCAACTTCCTCATTCTGTAATCCTATCGAGTTTAGATGTTTATCGTCAAAAGTTCAAAATTTAATTTGTTGGAATTTTCAATTGTTAAGAACTAAAGAAATTTATAAATTTTATTTCTATTTTGTTTTGATTAATAAAATATTATTATAAATTATATCACACTGTACACAAGAAAAATACTTTAAAGAAGTATTTTGCATTGATTTGATATTAAAAGTTATTCTTTTATATTTTGTAGATTGATTATTCTCAAATACTATACGAATTAAATGGCAACCAAATGGAAAAGTTCTTTTTAAATTTAAGTTGCAATTAATCTTCTTGACTGGAATGTATCAGTCAGATAGAGATCAAATAAGTACTCTGATATTTTTTAGATAAGTACCAAATAATTTTAAAAATAGTTCTTATTATTTTACTTAATTACTTTTTAGACTGCAAAAAGGTGAAACGAAGGTAATTTAACGAAGGTATACAAGTATTATTTTATGTATCAAAATAAGATAGAAATTTGATAGAAATTTTTAAAAAAGGTATATTTGAGCGTCACTATGACCAGAGGCTCATTTCTTTCTAAAGGAATTAAAGAGTTTATCATAAAATTGAAATTTATAGATCATTATTCTATAGTTTACTTTCAAGTTACATAAAATGATTGCGAACTTCATCTCTTATTGAAAAGTATACGGAATTAAACAAGATTTTACTTTCGAATTTAAAATTGAAAATAGTTTTTTTATGCGGAAAGTATTGAGGACAATGAGTAATGTAAATGGATTAAAATTTTTTTATACTGTCTTTTTAATGGTAAGAGTAGATTAAAAAGCTAACTACTTGAAGATCTTTTAAATTTCCGTTGCGTGTTCAAATTTAAATCTAAACTGAATTCCTCTTCTCAAATCTCAATCTATTGTTTCTATCATTCTACCAAGACAATCACTTTATTTTTCTAAATAATTAGTATTTTAAACTAGAAGGAAACATTATACGTATATTTATGGAGTAAAATATATTTTCTATATCACACAATATTTATCTCTTTAAATATTGCATAATAAAGAATAAATTTTGTAGTTTCAAATTTTTCACTTCTAAAACAGGATGAATACTCAATTTATTAATGATAAAAATTGAGGATATTTCCATAAAAATAAAGAAAAGATAGATCCATATTTCTTTTTACAGTGCACAATGTACAGCGCATATGGTGGTATTATATTAACAAAAATTATCTTCATTTTTAATATAGTTTTTGTTACTTTGTTTATTTTTTGCTTAAATTGCTTGATTAAGAAGTCATTCTTTTACTTTTGAATTATTTTTTGAAATGTGAGGTTTATGTAGAATTAATACACAAAAAAAATTCTGAAAAATTTTAGAATATATTATACATTTTATTTATAACTTTATAAAAATTGAAATGGTATGTAAATTTATTTATACCTCTTAATATTTGAGCCAATGGGCAATTTTCTTATTTTTGAAAACAAGAAAAGGTATTTTTAGTAAACAAATTCTAAATTCAAAAATTGACTCTATAAGTTTTTTTAATCTAGTTATTTGGATATTTGAAAGTAAAAATCAACAATAGTTTTGAATCCTAAAACCTTTTTTTTTCCGGAAAATGTGATGTCTTATACTGATTTTGTACTCTTTCTTTCAATAATTTTTTAATGCAATGAGTTTCCAGTCTTTACAACTAAATAGAATTGAAAATACTCCAACTTCCATAATTAGAAATAACAAAATGAATATAAAATTAAAAGTTGAATAATATATTCAAATTTTCTTTATTTTCTTTTCTTAAAAACCAGAAAAAAGGACTTAGTAATATCTAGGAGGGATTAAAATCTTTGATAACTTCAAAACTACAGTTTTAAGGATAGCTTTTCAATTTATATTTCATTCATTTCGTTCTTTAACGCTTCTTAACAAACAATGAAACAATTTTGGAGAAATAGCTAAGGGGCCATTCCTTAATTACGTAAGGATGATTTTGGCAATTTTTAACCCCCCCCTTACCCCCATGTAAGGGTACGTAAGATTTTTCAAACCCCTCCCCCAATTTTTAAGTAAGATTCCATTTCGCTTTTCAAAATAATAAAATGTTAGAAAAGGATTAGTTACACTAAAACTCTCAGTTTGACTTAAATCAAAGATTTTTATTTTTCGATAGATAAGTAATATTATTTTTAGTAATCAACAGATTAGTTATTCCATAGTGCTAATTTGATTAGAATAATTGGAATTTGTTTATATTAACAAGGAAAATCTTGCGTAAGAATAGGTTTGACGCCCCCACCCCCCAAGGAAGGGTATGTAGAGATTTTTCTAACCCCCTCCCCCTCGGGACCCTTACGTAATTATTGAATGGCCCCTAAGTAGATCAAACAAAAAATATTGAATTATTGTTCCCTTGATCAAGCTATTGATTTAATTCATCCCATTAGTACTCTTTAGCTTTGAAAAGTTTTTTCACTGCACCAGGGATAGCATCCATTCCTCTGGCAAGCGTACTGTCTCACTTTCCAACAACCCAATATCTTCGATCGGTATCTCGAAAAGAATAAGTCGCAAATATCTCTCAAGAAAAGTCTCAATATACACGCATACAACATCCCTTGACACAGATTCCCTTTCTTGACACGTCCAAAAATTAGATTCCTCCTCCTCCTTCTAAAATAAAAAAAATTGAAACGAGAAAGAAACGCATCTCGCTATCACTGTAAAAAGTAAAAAGAAAAAAAACCTCTTCCCGATCGCAAACATCCCAAAAAGCACCGTCAGGTAAGCCGAAAAGACAGGTTGTCGCTGTGAAATTGTGCTGTTTGCGGGGTCCCCTACAGGCGCCTTTACGTCTCTTTAATGGCCGACGACAAGGCACGCGGAGCTGAATAATTGATGCCGCGCCCGCCTGCCGAAAGGACAGTAGCAGTATATCTATCGAATCTTTCATATTTAATGAAAGCTTCGGAACGACAGTCTTCCTTAATTGGGCGGGGAGGAGATCACGGCACTCGGGGGAGGCCTGCATTATTGAGCACCTCCAGAGTTTTAGACCTCCGGACCACTTACCATCTTGTACATTAGGATCCATCCAATTTAACCCGATACGAATACAGGTGGTTCGGGAGTCGGCCCGACCGCCACGGATTGTCGGGTAAACCGAAGGTTGTTGACGGGACGGGGTAAGCGGTTTAGGAGGAAGGGGTTGTTGTCGCTCCGAGTTTGTGCCTCCGCCTCCCGAGGAGTGATGCTCCTTGACAGGTGCTTTTGTGTCAGATTATGTCTTTCTTATTTGCGGGCACTCGTTCCGGGAAGCACTTTGCTCGGAATGAGCTTAGCCAAGTGGACGGCTCCGTCTTTGAATATTTCCACCTTTACTTAAGATGCCGAGAGATTTTTGAGTTAATGTAGAGGGCAATATCCGCTATGTTCTGAGAGAGATCTTAGTTCGGTTTCCTGGTCCATCAAGAAATGAGAATTAGTTTGAAGGAAGAAATGGTTTTACTTTAAAATACCTCTAGAGATCTATAATAGAATGAATGTAAAATGCAAAGGGCGAAAGCATTTGACCACTGACAAAAATAAAAATAAATGTTCAGCAGCAATGAAAATAACGGAAAAGGAATAATGGAAAATAATAATTAAAAGGGATAATAGAAAAAGAATACACGAAAGAAATGTAATGAACTATTTTTTTAACTACAAACACTCATTTCAGAATTTCACGTATAAAAAACAGTCTGGTACTTAAATTGTAACGAAAACCTTATGGATGCATATCAACGTTGGTTTTTTTAGTAAAAACTGAATGTTAACATTTTAAATTCTACATTTCAGCCAATATAAATAAAAATAAAATTTGAAACTATTCTATTAAATAATCTTTGATTTTTTGGTATGCCTTGGGACTCTTGTCTTGTCATAAACAAAAGTTTCTTTCAGGGGGTAAGTGGCAGCGAATTTTGTTCCAAATTACCCCACCTAGCATTAATAGATATCAGAGATGCATAGCAGACAGGCGCGGATCCAGCACGGCTCCAAGGGGGGGCACTTTTCCAGACATGATCCCCTTGTGGTACCATTGGGGGTATGGAAGTCCTCCCCCAGAAAAAATTAAAATTTGACGTGTAAAAGTAGGGTTTTAACTCATTTCTAGAAACGTTTTGAGTCTAAGGGGGCACTTTTCAACACTTTTACCTTTACTTTTTTACCCAAAATGTCAAAATTTTGCGGATTTCCTAAAAATAAACACTTAATACCCCATTTTGATACTAATGGGGGGTATGGGGGTCCTCCCCCAGAAAATTTTTTAAATTAGACCAGTAAAAGTTCGGTTTTTACTCATTTTGAGAACCTTTTTGGGTCTCCAAGGGGGCACTTTCCAGAGTGCCACCCCCTGGATCCGCAACTGATAGCAGATACATTAATTAGAAATAAATTTAAGTACTATTTAAACTGCTAGTTTTATGGGTACAAAGAAAAATTAAAAATGCTCACCACAAAATACATTATTTATAAAAATAATGTCTCTTCTCCTATATCTAGATGTGAACCATGAAAAAAAATTTTGCATTCGTAGTTTTCATTCTTTTTATCAATGAAGACTTTTCTTCTCTTTTTTAAATACACCTCTTATTTAAGTATCCTCGTGTAAACATCTACATCTCTTCTAACAAAACTACATCATTAATCTGTATTTGAACAAGTACCAAATCTAAATCTGAACATAGTTCTTCTCAACGGACACTGGTCTACCAAAACTGGCGATCCCGGCCGCCTTTTCCTAAAACGAAAGCACCACTTACCCCACCCAAACGCTCAGAAATGTCCAGAAATGGCCTGCAAAAATGGGCCCCGCGTATCTATACATTTATATCTCCTCCCTCCTGAGGCTGCGAGGGCGATTAGGCTGTCAAAAACAATCAGGGGCGCGCTCTCAAGCGCGGCCGCCGGGCTTTGGAAGGGAAAAGGATTTATTTACCTGACCCACTCCAGAAAAAGCCTCCATGGTCAACCGAGGCCGAGATGCCACTCTTGGCTGGATATCGCTCGGCCAGAATGAAGAATGGACAGGACAGAGTGAGGAAATGGACAGTTGTGAAGAAATTTGTGGTAACCGAAATTAGGGGGGTGCATTATTTGGGAAAAATTTTGAAATTTGGCGAAATTTGCGCTGAATTTAGACAAATATGAATACTGCAACAAACTTCCGCATGAGAACAGAATTATGAAAGTAGATGTTCCTGTTACTAGAGACTGATAATAATAATAATAATAATAATAATAATAATAATAATAATAATAATAATAATAATAATAATAATAATAATAATAATAATAATAATAATAATAATAATAATGATAATGATAATGATAATGATAATGATAATAATAATAATATACCCGAATGAAGATACAGCAACGTGCAAAGGACTAGGAATTGTGCATTGATTCAATTTTATACTTATTTCCGTAGCGAAAAAACCCATGTAGATAAATGATTAATGTAAAAAAAAAATTTAAAATGCAAAAACTTGCAAGTTCTACCCTCTCACCTTAAAATGTATTTAAAAATAATTTGTTTTGTTCAAACAACGTTTTCCTGAATTACAAATTTCTGAATATAACTTGACCTAAAATTTTGATTTTACAGGTTCACAAAAAATTTTTCAAACTAATTTAAAAGGATTATTTATCTTACTGTACTTGTCTTTAAGTTTCGAACTTACCAAATTTCTATTTATTGTCAAGCTGCCGGCTAAATTTTGTAATTAACACATACTTTTCTTTGAAATTGGGTCTGTATTATTTCAAAGAAAAATATGTTTAACTTGCATGAAAATAGGGATAGTGGTTAGTGTTTTGAATCAGCTGTAACAAGTGAATAAATGCAACTTTATGAAGAAATAGCAACAATAAATAATGAAACCGAGATTAGAGTTAAAAAATAAATACAAAGACACACAAGAGAAATTCTTAACAACAATGTAATGAACAATGGATTCTTTGTGTTAAATATTTTATGTAAAAAATTAGTCAAGTAAATGAAGAAAAAGTATTTCTGACTTTTAGGGTTTTAAGAATACCTGGTGATGTTTCCTTTGTTCTTAATATGGATTTCCAAAATATTTAAAAAATAATTTTTGGTGAATGTATTTTTAATGACCTTAATTATAAAATAGTTTTCTATCTTAGCGGACGTGCCCGTTAGATGAAAGCTGTTTTGTGGATTTTAATTGCTGTGATGAACATTCGAAATGTTTATTCACTTCTAAACGATTTTGTGTAAAATTGTTTTATATTAAGTAATCACATTTTAACACAGAAAAAATACGTATACGTAGTTTCGATATGAAAAGTTAACATTTTCGTGTCAGGCGTAGGAATACACCGGATAAGTGTGTGAATGTGTGAAAATTTTCACGACTAAAATTCCGTTTTCCAGCGTAAGTAATTATTCAGTAAAAAAATCACGGAAAAGAATAAGCAAAGAGACGATTTTTTACACAGGTGGTAGTGTATGTGAATAGAACTTTTTGTCAATTTTTCAAACATAGAAATATTTCTAATTACGTAATTTAAAATATAACCTACAGCAAAACAACTTATGTGTATAATTTTTCTAGTCCCTAATATATATTTTATCATCTCATCTCAAGTATCCCAAACAAATTTGAGATCCATTCCATAGCATTTAAATAAACATCAGAGCTGGGACTGAATTTTCTCGTTTCAGATCATTTTTCGAAATAAATTTCATGCTAATATGAATTGATTAAATGTTAAAGGGTAGCTTCGTTAAACTTCGGTAATCTTCGTTGTTAATGTCGCTTTTAAATATTTGATACTGAGGTTATGGAAATTTTCTTTTAAATTTGACTTTTATAAATATTGTATAAACTATTTTTGGAAGGATAACGTAAAAGGAAAAAGTCAGTAGAAACATTTTGTTCAAACAATGGTGCAACTTTTCTAGAAAAAATTGGACACCTAAATTTTCCACATGGACAACTTCGGAAACTAGTAGTCTTTCTATCGCTGATCTGGAAAGACAGGGGGAACAAATTTAGGGAGTATGCGGAATTATTTATACTTTACAATTTGACATTAATATAAGTCAGAGGTCTCCAAAGTCTAGCATATAATGGACTATCATACCATAGTAAAATTTGTGAAATTCTAGTGAAAAAAATATTTTCCAGTCTTTAAGGCTAAGGGCGCACTAGAGACTTTTGTCACGGCGACTATAACACTAGGTCACTCGAAAGTAGCTTCTTGCAATAGCCAGGGTGATAGTTTTGTCTCAGTCGCCGTGACAAAAGTATCTAGTGCGCGCTTAGCCTATGTCTAACGAGATGTTTCTTTAACAATGAAATATGCTAATTGCTAACAATTACACAACAATGAAACACAACACAATTCAATTATTGGAAAAACCTTCTTATGCGAATGTTCATGAAATTATCTTTCTTTGGACTCAAATCTTGGAAATGTGTTGCTGAATAATTTTATCGATAGCTCGATGGAAAATGGATTCGATAAAATAGTTTCTTACTCATTAGGATAAGGTAGATGTAACTATTTTTGACCAGGTGCAGGGGAGATGGTCAAAAATAGTAGGTAGCTTAAATTAAATTTGAGGATCACGTCTAAGTTGTAAGGATTTGGAGAAAAGGATAAGTAAGTAATAATTTGGCATTTTTAAAGATCACTTTATGAAATCGAGGTTCATTTCCGTTAACGTTCCCTCTAAATATCGCCGATGCTTTTTGAACGCCATAATTCAAATATTGTGAATTTTTCTGATTTTTAATCATACTGAACAGAGAATTATAATTCTAACTAAACATTTTTAATCTATGTGTTTGAAATTTATACGTTCGATTTGAGAGCTTGATCGAGTAATGAAGCTGTCGGATGGAATGGAATTGCATAATATTCAAAGTTCCCTATAGAATCGATGCCCTTGTATTATTATTAATGAATTACGAGGGTTGTTTTTTAATTAACTTCCGTTTTTCTCCTGAAAAAAAAGTAGGAGGAATTTCGAAACAATTTTGGTGCTGATAGTTAGATACATCCTTCAGGTTCAATTTACCACCTTACTGAATAAAATCGGACATTTTTTCTATTTTTTATCAATTTTACAAG
Source organism: Tetragnatha versicolor (assembly GCA_024610705.1). NCBI lineage: Eukaryota > Metazoa > Arthropoda > Arachnida > Araneae > Tetragnathidae > Tetragnatha > Tetragnatha versicolor. Next base: position 28,206,572 of record JANDEH010000001.1, on the reverse strand, counting down.
CGCGCTCCTCGAACAACTTTCCCGCCAACCCATAGAGAATTCGGCTTTTTTTTCTCCCTTCGCTCCGTCCTCGATCACCTGCCCACCCATTGTTTAATGTTAATGCCTGCTCGCGGACGGAGCGACGGGAGGAAAAAAAGCCGAATTCTCTATGGGTTGGCGGGAAAATTGTTCGAGGAGCGCGCTTGTAAAATTGATAAAAAATATAAAAAATGTCCGATTTTATTCAGTAAAGTGGCAAATTGAACCTGAAGGATGTATCTAACTACCAGCACCAAAATTGTTTCGAAATTCCTCCTACTTTTTTTTCAGGAGAAAAACGGAAGTTAATTAAAAAACAACCCTCGTATTATAATTATTATTTATGTTGTTAAAAGAAATTTCTTTTTTTATGCATTTGGACCATTCAATTTGCGTCTTATTTTGAGAGATATTGGTCTGAAACCAATTTTAGTTTTTATAGTTTTTAGTTAAGATAAATGTTTTTCATCTTATTACATATTAACAATTTAATTTGCAGATTAAAGTTTTACAAGATCTTTTACCCATTCCGTTTATGAAAAAAGGACGTTAAATTCAGAAATTTTAAAGTAAGTTTATTATAATTTTATTTGTATTGTTTTAGTGTAAATTAGTAAAAAAGAAATATACTTAAGGAATAAGGAATTTCAAAGGTAAAATTTAGTATGAAGAATGCTGCTTTAAATTTTTAGCATTCTTCTTCTCAAATGTGTTAGAGTAAAACCATAAAGTAAATCATAGAAAATTAGGATAAGCGTATTCAATGAGGTATTCTCACGTTTTGAGATTACATTTTATTAAAATAGTAGATAAAAACCATGAAGAATGACGTTTACATCAAGTATTTTAGTAGCCTAGTTTCTAAAATAAAAATTTTTTAAATTTCGTTTTTTTTTGGGCGCGAAAACACTCTCGAATCACAAATCATGCGCTGTGAGGTCACATCCAATAGAAGCGCGTTTTCTGATCACGTGAAAACCGTAAACACAATGGTTTTCATGCGCTGTGATGTCACATCCAATAGAAGCCCGTTTTCTGATAACGTGACTTTTCTGACGTTTTGGCAAAAATAAAATTGAATTTTAATTTACCTAAAACAAATTTTTGAACTTAAAATCAGAAATTTAGGAGTTTTGAACCATAATGTATCAAAAAAGTATAAAATCAAGTAAATCCATCACTCATGCAAATACCTCATTTTCTGAACTTATTTTTTACTGCGTATCTTTTTTACCACTACGAACAAAAATAATTTATTAATAGAAACCGCAAATTTTTCTAAATGCTATGATGAGAACACACATACACTATATATAAGCATCTGAATACTTCCTTTTGGTCTCCCGTGGACCTTTTTTACACCTCAACTTGATTACCGCCAAGCTCACTGGGGAGGGTGCCTTGACACTTCATCGCGTCCGAGAATTCAATAGAAGACAATCTCCATCAAGATTTTCTTCAGCAGAAGCGACAGTCGAAGTCACTGTCAGTGATTGGTATTATATCGGGTCGGGAAGGAGAGAGCAAAAAACTTTGAGGATAGGGCAAAATCCCCTCCGCCCAAAGCTCCTTTTGGCGTGAAATTTCACTTTCCGTTACCAAAGTTAAACTTCCAATCCAACCCTTGACTGGATTTCTTATTTCATGCCCCCTCTTTTTCCCCAAATATATATCTCTACTTTATACTTTCTCCCTAAAAAAATGCCCCGCACCTAGGCGAGGGTCTTTTTGTCCTCTAAGTCCATTGTCCGCTACGCCAATAAAGGAGCCAATGAGAAAAAAGAAGGGACGGACTAAAGCCTATTTTTGTCCACCTCGCAGATATATATATATATAAAATAAAACTGCCTAAGGTGAATAGGAGCAACGCTTAAAAAACTTTTACCAACAGGAGATAGAGATAAAAAAAACGGAGAGCGGTGTGGGTTTAAATAGTGAGGTGATTTTTAGGTTGTTTCCGCAGGGGCATTTTTCGGGTTCATTTTTTCTCTCTTCCCGCTGGTTTTCGGTTCCATTTTCTCCGACCGAGAGGTAAGCCCACTTTCTGACCGAATACCGTGGGAATAAATAGTAGAAGAAAAAAAACATCTACGGGTCTATGATGGACGGCGATTCTGCGACTTTTCCTCGGCCTTTTGATGGGCTTAGTGAGGGAATTTTATAAACTTTATATCAACTGTCAATTTTATTCTTTGGCCTCCCTCTTATTCGATTCCTCTTTCCCGACGCGTGTGTGGACGGTTTTATTTGTTCGGTTTTTCGTGAGTGGACAGGGTGTAGCCAATTTCGTCTGACGGCTGTCAACACCGATATATTCCCCTCGAATATTTTGAATATGGGTTGACTTTGGACGAAGTTTTCGAGTCGGGGGAGCTTGGCGTGGCACGTGCTGTAATGCTTTTTTTTTAATTCTCGGTTGGTTTTTTAAAATTTCGAATGAAATGAGGAGCTTTTAGTTTGCTTTAGTTAAGGCATTAATGTGAATACATAAATTGTGGGAAATATTTTTATCATATAGTTACTACACTCATTGCGATAAAAAATAGCGCACCAAGAAGAAAAAGAGATATCAAAGCCAAATTTATTTCCACGATTACCCATAGTATGAAGGTTGATTGATAAAAAATTCAGACTTCCTTGAAGTTTGGGGACCGAGAAAATCAGTAAAAAGTGTTGACTCCATAGGTGTCTGTAACCGCCGCTACACGCCATAGTATTGAGTGGAAGGGGGTCTAAAGGTCTAAATGGGCTGTTGGGGATTGGAGGACCATGGTGTCTTCCCACGTAGTCAAAATTTATCTGGTGCACAAGCGGAAGTTGCATACCGGGCATGATGATTTTTCCCCATTGACCGGATTTGTTTTGTGGGCGTTGGTTCTGGAGAATGGGAAGGACGGGGTAAAAATGCTACCTAGGGGGGTAAGAAGAAAGCTTGGACATGGCGTGCAACATGTGGTTGTGCATTTTTCTCCTGAAACTGGTCCACAGGACAGGTGACAGGTCTGAAGGTAAGGACGGACAACCGGCTGTAAAACCTGAGTGACACAGCTCAGGACGGTAAAAGTACTGGTAAAACATACTCAGGAGTTGAGGACAGGGAATCCAATGCATCACCACTCCGTTACTCAGGATCACCACTCCGTGGGACGATTAGAAAATTAACAGCTGAGTGCGCCGTCTCCATTGTGTCTTCAAACTCATATCCAACCGTCATGGGGCTGCAAACCGAAATGGGATTTTCTCATAAGCACAATGTCATGACATTTGGATTTTCATTTCTTTATTTGGTGCACTATTGGAAACAGAAAGGTCCATTTTCAGCCCCTTGTTTTTAGACAAAGATGTAAGAAGCTATGCGGACCAAATGGACAATCCGTAGTTCTGCAAACGATATCCATCCCCCTCCCACATGTCTTCAGTATGTTCTACCGGTACATTGACCAACCAGAGCTGCGTCATTGAGGTTTTGAAGCCGGTTGTGTCCGTTCTTACTTTCCGACCTGTCCTGCGGACAAGTTTCAGGAGAAAAATGCACAACCACATGTTGCACGCAATGTCCAAGCTTTCTTCTTACCCCCTCAGGTTGCATTTTTACCCCATCCTTCCCATTCTCCAGAACCAACGCCCACAAAACAAGTCCGGTCAATGGGGAAAAATCATCTTGCCCGGTATGCAATGTCCGTATGTGCACCAGATAAAATTTGACTACGTGGGGAGACACCATGGTCTTCCAATCCCCAACAGCCCATTTAGATCCCCTTTCACTCAATACTATGGAGTGTAGTGGTGGTTACGGACACCTATGGAGTCAACACTTTTTACTGATTTTCTCGGTCCCCCAACTTCAAGGAAGTCCGAATTTTTTATCAACCAACCTTCAGACTATGGGTAATCATGGAAATAAATTTGGCTTTGATATCTCTTTTTCTTCTTGGTGCGCTATTTTTTATGGCAATGAGTGTATGTTAAGGCATTCATGTGAATATATAAGTTGGGTGGAATATTTTACATAATTACTAGGTTATTAAATAGGGTTTGAAAAGTTTGTAAATGACGCCATATTGTTAAACAGTTTTATGTAAAAAATATTTGTGCAGTAAGTATTGAACAGATTGGAATATATTTTCTTGCCCTACACATTAAGAACAATGATTTCAAAAACAATGATTAAAGTAATATCTTAAAATATTAACTAGTGGGCCTATGATCATTGAGTAATGAGTATAGATAAGCCAATTTTAATTTAAAAAGTATCAAATAATAAATATATACAAATAAAACAGAAAATTTACATTTTATAACAGAATTATCTTGGTTATTTTGTTTGGAAAGTATCATCTGGTTCCCACAAAGTTATGAAAATTTTGTTACTTAATTAATGTAGTGGGCCTCAAAAAAAATGGGACACTTCCAATTGTGGGCGAACGGCTCGTGGTAGAGGGACAACCAAGGTACCGTTCTTTAAGTTTCAACGAGTTCTATTAAAGGGGATGTAAAAAATTTTCTTAGGGGGTCGTCTACATATTAAAATCGATACCAAGTCCAGATTTTTCTATGGACACCCTCACATTTTACTCGACTTTTGGAAAGAACACACAAAATTTACCCTAAATACCAAGTTTCGTTTCAATACGTCAACAAGATAAGCAATTATAAAGGGATGGAATTTCGGGGCCCACCTACAAAGTGAAAAAAATTATTTTTAGGTTATTGTTGAAAATCTCATTGTTACAACTTTACCAACAATATGTGTTTTTTTACTGTTGGGACTAGTGAAAGGTGTTATTAAAATTATGAGTTTATAACTATAAGTAGGAAAAGTATCTGCGATTGGGGATGGAGAGAGGTGTAGAAAAATATTATAATTTTGAAATTATGCTAATTGTAGTCTTAATATTTATGAAAAAGATGGTAATCGACTTTTTATATTAAAGCTTGATAAATTTGCAGGTTTTTATTTACAAAATTATGTTAATAGAAAGTTATTCAATAGATCTCCCCCTGTGTTTTTTTTCTTTCTCTTCGCAAAAATTTAATTAATTAATTTACTAATTTAAAAAAATGAATCATATTCCTTCAAAATTCCCTCTGTAAAATTTCATATTTTTTTATCAATTGTTTCGTCTGTAGATAATTTTAAAGTAAAGTCGTTACTTTATGACAACCCTGTTGAGTAAAAGCTTAATGAAATTGTTTAATATCCTTGTGATCTATAGAATGTTTAAAAAAAACAAACCTGGTCTTCAGGTGTTTTCTAAATCTGAGAAATTTGGTGCTTGATTAAAAGAATACTAAGATCAATATGTTTGTGAAACTATTATCGTATGAAAAAAGTAAACTATAAAAATGCATCTGATAGCATAATGATTTATTCTATCAAACATTAAAGAGATTCCACACTCTCAAAAAAAAGGATCTGCAAGTTATCTCAGAGAGTATTTAGAAATTTGACTTTAAAACATGGTTTCAACTCATTTTTAACATTCTAAATTGTAAGGAAGAACTAGAAAAAAACAAATGAAACCAGTTGAAGAAAAAAGATAAGGTAATATTCATAACAATTTCAAAATTGTAATTTAAAGTAATATAATAAATTTATATCAAGTAAATTTAACAATATGACTTTTATTTTTTATTATAATACTTTTATAATAAAATAAAATAGATTCAATTCCATCAAAGTTCCCGCTGAGTATCGCCATGCTCTTTTAAACACCTCATATTCAAATATCGATAGATGTTTCTGATTTTTATTAATTAACTGAACAGTTATTGACCTGTATTAACCATTTTAATCTATGAGTTAAAAATTATTTAGAAATACTTTTAAATATACTTTTTGGTGTCCAAAAGAGGATGGCCAAATCTAGCGGGAACGCTAACGAAATTGAACCAGAAAATACAATATGGATCACCAAGTTGCATCAGCCCTTCCAGGGGAGCCAGAAAAATAATAATACACACTATCCAGATTACACAAAAAAGCAACCCAAATGTAATAAAATGAGTATAAACACAAAAACATATGAAAGCAAACACTCGAAGGTAATTCAAAAATTTAGAAGTTTAACTAGAACTTTAAAAGTTTAACAAATGAAATCTTATTAGAATTTAATGTTCTAAATGGAGCAGTTTGAAACAGAGAAAAGGACCTCTACTGAGAAAACGTTTGTTGCATAAAAATACTACAGAGTTTTATAGGTGACCTCTTCATTCAAAGAAAGACAATTTTATTTAAACATTAATCAAACAACAAACCAACATCAAAACTAAACAGACAACACAGTCAGAAGCGAGTACTTCCCCCTTGGTTGGCTAATACGCATTGCAGTGTAACTGGCATCGAATCTAATAAATTAGGAATGAGGGTAGTGTTCATTTTCAAAGAATTCTATGCCACTAAGCCCTCTTTGAAATAGGTCGTTAGCAGACGTGACATTTTGGGTGCAAATTAGCCTTTTCCAGCTCGCCCAAATATTTTCGATGGGGTTGAGGTCAGGAACTTAATGTATTTAAAGTTATTTTTACAGAAGTTGGTTCAGTTCTGAAATTACAGTTCTTAAATTATTACATTAATAAATCTTTCAGAATATGGTCTACTTCCCAACATCTTCCCTCCTTTTTCATCATACAGAAGTGTTAAAAAATTAAGTCATTAATTACTATATAAAAGCCTAACTATAAATCTTAAAACTAGGAATCTTAAAAGGAAAGATACACACTTAACCATACCTAAATACAGGGTGCTCCAAAAAAAGCCTCTAATAACTTTAAAAATATTATTTTAAAAATGCTATATGCTGCTATTACGGCTAAATACGGTTTTAAAAGAATTTAAACGATTTCAAGATTTTAAATCTTAAAGAAAGAATAGATTAGAAGAGAATAATAACTCTAAGAATTTAAGATTTTTAATTCACGCAAGATCCAGCACGGTTCATTTTAAGCTGAAGAATTTAAAGGGGGTTTGGGGTCCCACTTTAGAAAAGTTTTGGAAATTTGCCCCTTAAAAGTAGTGTTTTCATTCATTTTTTATACTCCTCTTTATGTCACACAAAAGGAGGATCACTCATAAGTCACGTAAGTTTAAGGGAAAAACACAAGATAATTGATTTGAAAATTTTAGGGGGGGGATCGGGGGATCTTCTATCGAAAAGTTTTGAAATTTTTACCCTTGAAAGTAGTGTTTTAACTCGCATTTCGAGACCATTTGTGCTACACCGCTCCTTGTGAGTCAGTGTAATTTTTAATGAAAAAAACAGTATAAAATTGATGTCCAAATTTCAGGAAGTTTGAACACCTATCACCACCCCCTTGGATACGGCCCCGGCGGCACATATTAACATCCTCCAAAATAATTATTTAGTTGCATAATGCATTTTTCATCAGGGAAAGAAATGAACTCATTGTTGTAACCATTGTTTAAACAACAATGCAACATAATAAATGAAAATAAATTATTGAATTTTTTCTTTAACAATATACGGTCCCTTAAGGTAATTAAAATTAATAAATATTTTATTTTCTCCGCAACTATTCATTAGAATTTTATAAAAATTTGAATTTCTGCTTAAAAAATTATTCTAAATCGAATGGCATAAACGATTTTAAAATTGATAATAATTAATTTTTTATATCTTAATTCATTTCTAATTATTTTATAATTAGACATGGAATATCTTTATAAAATTATTTTATTTACTTTTGGAAACATTTAATTTACCTACCCTCCAAATTTAGCGCTGATGCAAAAGGTAGTTTTTGAGTAGGGTAGATAAGTTTAAACCCCATTTTTTCATCGAATTTTCTGAAATTCCGACCATCTCCATCCCCTTAATTGTTGACATATTGAAACGAAACTTGGTATTTAGGGTAAATTTTGTGTGTTCTTTCCAAAAGTCGAATAAAATGTGAGGGTGTCCATAGAAAAATCTGGACTTGGTATCCAATTTAATATGTAGACGACCCCCTAAGAAAATTTTTTACATCCCCTTTAATAGAACTCGTTGAAACTTAAAGAACGGTACCTTGGTTGTCCCTCTACCATGAGCAGTTCGCCCACAATTGGAAGTGTCCCATTTTTTTTGAGGCCCACTGTACTAATACTTTGCTACTTGTACTAATGCTTAAATTAAATAACTAAATATTTCACCCCTTTTAAATTAAGTAAAAATATTTAAAAGTTTAAGAGATTTATTAAATATGACATTACATCTTTTACTATGTGAGTTGTTAATATTAATTTATACCTTTCACATTAAGTTTAATTTATAAACTTAATATGTAATTAACTCAATATTTAAAATTGACTTTAAATTCATAGCCCAAATTTGAATATGAACGAAAATAATATTGTTTTCGTTCCTATTTTTTATGAAATTATTATGAGCTTGAAGGGAATTATAAAAAAGTCACGAGGAGCACTGAAAAGGCACATCTTTTTGAAATAAAGTAAAAATATTCTTTAGAGTTCATTTATAATAGTTTTGAACAATCATATATAAAACAAAATAATTTGGCTAAAAATGATTTAATTTTGTTGGTCAATAGAGGTTGGTCAAAAGTCGTCCGATAAAATAATCTCGTGTTGGCCAAAATTGTGTAAAAACCTGTCTACATCAGGAATACTTTTTCATACTTACCCTTCGCCAGAGGTTACGGTTAAATAAAACCAACCAAAACCATAGGCAAATCCCCACCCTCATATAGAGATGCTGTTTTTCCTCTGGTGAACTATTTTTATAGATATACAGTTATCGGTTTCATTTTTTGGTTTTCTTTATATATAAATTCATAAGGTTGTTTATCCTGTATCTTAAAACGACATAAACTCTAGAACCCATCAATCTAAAGACACGTGATTGGTATAATTTTGTTTATAGATTTATTCTCTTTAAAGTGATGCAATGATTGACTTCTTTTTTTTAAATTTCAAAGTTTCGGAAAAATGTAGAAAATATTAAATATTTCTCATACATTTAAGGAAATACAACTATTAATTATCTTTCGAATTCAATCTAATAGAGTTTCTTGCTTCCAGATAAGTACATATTGAACTGACTTTTTCTCTCCAATATTTCTTAAAATTATGTTCTTATATATCATTCCTTTACATTTTAACAGCTCTCACTTAATTAGATTAAAAGTTTTAGAAGGTTAAAAGTATAAAGAATGCCCTATAATGCCCTATATTTTGAATCATACATTTCATAAGGATTTTAAGAAAATTTTATGAATAAATTGTAAATAGAGGTATTAAAAGATCAATTGAAATTTCGCTAAATTTATTTTTTTTCTCTATGATTAAAAATGACTTTGAAATTGAATTTTAAACGCAACGAAGCTAAAATTTCAAAACGTTAAAAATGTTTTGAATTTTTTAATATTAAAAAAAATAAATAATAATGAAGTTTCTTATTATGAAAAATAGTTTAAAGGAACTGAAATTGCGAATAAAAGGATACCAGGCACGTCATTTTAAGTTTATTTGTTCTAGAATTTTTGGCGTTTTAACATATGCAGAGAAAATAACTTTACTAAATTTTCTTAACATGAAAAAATATTACTCCAGAAAGAGAGAGATGGGTGATAAAAAAAAGAAACCTGGAAAATATATAACACCATTTCAATAGTGAAAAGTTATCATTACTGTAAAAGGGATTTCCCAAATTTCCCAAAAATTTCCCAAAAGAAATGACAAAAAACTCAATGCTTTGTGTTTCTACTAGCGTGAAGTTAAGAAAATAATTTCAAAATTATGAAAACATTTATACTTTATAATTATCAATTTGTTAAAACACACCTTTGGCCCCCCGGAGCTTTCTGATCGCCCTTTTTACTTTGTTTGATCCAACTTATTGGTCTAAGCTGTTAAAACTGAATTTCAAATGAATTTGGCAAAAAATTTATTTCAATTCATTTCTATTATATATTATTATATCTTGGATATTTCCACTGTGTTATGTGAATCATAAAAACATGGTAGCTTATTTACGAAAAGGAAAATTTTTTATTTTTTTAAATGACATCTAAAGGTTAAACATGCTTCATTTATTTTTGTTATGTTGATGCATTTAAATGCGCTTGGGAAAATGGTCGTAGCATGTCTTTCTTTAAAAGTACGTAAGAGATAAACAGCTTTAAATGCAAGTGAAAAAGACGCGTATTGAATTTTCTAGTATATTTAATTTTCTTATTTTTTCATAATATTCTTATAGATGTTAATGGTATTACCCTAAGGTTTCATGCGTTGATTACTTTTAATTTTTTAATGTGTCACTGCATAAAAGAACTTTGCTTGAACATTTATTAAAAGTGTTTTAAATAAACGCGATTTTCCATTTAAAAGAGCAATTGTTTTAAATGAATACTACTTATTTAATACAGTTAAAGAAAAATCTGTAACATCCAGGAAAAGTCTTCCTTTTTTGAACCAAAAAATTATGAACTACACAAAGGGTAATTTATAAATAAAAGGGGATTTCAGTTTTATTTAAAAAATGATAACAACTCGAAAACTTCATGAAAAGTTTACAGATAAAAGGTACGATTCAACCATTAATCTTAAAACTTTGGATAAGAATAAAACAATGCATTCCTCTTTATAATCGAAATCGGTGATTATTATCAGGAAAAAATGAATATTCTTAATTGGGCATGGTAAAACAGAGATCCATGTAAATTCCTTACATTAGGCTCCAAGCATTATTTTGATCATTATAACGATCAGGCAGACAGCAAAAAATCCTCAAAAGCAAAATACCATGATAACAACTCTATTCGTTCCTTATTTGCTCCCGGTAACTAGCTTTGTTGTTGCTCTCTTTCTCGAAGAAGCTAAAAACATACGTTAGGCAACAATTACGCAGCTCCCCAAAATTGTCAAAGAAGAAAAAGCTGCAACAAGCGAACAAAGAAAACACAGATGTCAAAATAAATGAGAACAAAAAGAAAGGAGCCATACTTCTAATTTTCGGCCAGCATCACAACTCCCCCTTTTTGACATTAAAAAAGGAACTGCAGAAAGTCACCGAACACAACAAAGCTAATCTACTATAACTTCTACCCTATTATGGATCAGGAAATAAGAGGAACAGTGGCGTATGGGTTCAATGGTTCGATAAGAAGGGAACTTGGCTCTCATCTATCTCTCTACCACAGAAACCCCTTTTGTTGATTCATTGGTAAGGTCATTAATATCCTTCATGAATGCTAGAGCTAGAAAAAATTAAGTAAAACAGTGATTTTAATTTGGCTTGGTATAAAAGTACAAGTGAATGTAAACCTTGACTTTTTTAATTAGTTCAATTTTTATTTTCACTACCACCAAAGACTTATTGTAATGCCTCTTGTTTATTATGTGAAACAAAACATATTAAAAAATTTCTACTTTAATAAAACTTCGATAATTTTGTCCGAAACACTGCTATTCTGAGGTTAGATTGTTGGTAGAAATTGAGGAAAATTGTTAACTGATTACTAATAAATAATAGGCACTAATTAGTTCAGATAATCCTTCTATTTAGTTTTTGTCCAGTGAATTCGAAGAATTTACAATACGTGGTATAGAAAAGAAGTACCTTTTTAAAAACTACATTAAATAAAAAATATCGTATATAATAATGTCCATAAAATTAACTAAGTTTCTTAAAGTGGTATTGGAGCAAAGAATTAAAAGTCGTGTCATTTTTATTGCGTAGTAGAATTATGTAGCCGGAATTATTTTAGTTTGTATGTTTATTGTAAAAAGTTTAATTATCAAATAATTCACGTAGTTAACTATTATTTCATAGGGAATCATAATCCTAAATTAAGGGATTCATCTTCTAATATAATTTCATTTTCCAACATCTTGGATAAATTTGTACCCTTTTCTTAAAAAATATCTGATAAAATTTGTTTCTCAATGCCGAAAAAACTTGGATTCCATGCGTAAAAATGTTGTGGATCTGGATAATCCCATGGGACAAACAGAGTAAAAACATTTCCGTTAGGTTGTTAAGAAGTCTACTTCCTTCCTAAAGAAAAAGCACTCACACAAGTCATTGACAAACATCCGAACTAAATGCTATTTTCTGTTTTTATATCTTTTATAAATATTCGTGTTTACTTAATCCTTAAATGGATATTATTAATATTAACAAGTTAGTATTTGTGTTTTAGTGACTTATCGATAATTTAATAAAATGTTCACCTTTACTTTTACCTTGATAGATTTTTTTCTTCTTGTGATTTAACATATCTATAGGGAGTTTGGAACGAAACATTACCTTATGAAAATCATCTATGAATCAAAATTAATGTATTGCTTCTTATATCATAATCCGTACTTTACTGAATTTTTGTGTACAACTTGATAAAATTTAATACTTTTAATATTTACGCACGTATATCTATTTAGTAAATAACTTAAAGTTTCTGTTTCTCAGAATAAGCTTCACAGGGTTTTTTTGTTATAGAAGTAAATAAACTAAGTAGTAAATATTGTTTCATCATTATATTGGTAATTATTTTATTTCGATTATTTTTTGTTTTATATTCCTTTGTAAATATAGAGTAATTCTAGAATGGTTGTCTTTTTCTGGTTGTGAAACAAGAGATTACAATGTACTCAAAATATTAGACATATTTGCTCTCTTTTAGTAATACTCATTTAAAACTATTTGATTCTATCATTTGCTTGTAAACTATTGTTATATGAACTGTAATATTAACTTGAACTTTGACTATTGATGTTCTGTTCATAAAGGGAATTACTACTTCTTAGAATTCTCACTTGGCTGTTATGATCGTAATGCAATTGGGTTTTAAACTTAAATTAAAATGTTGTGTTCGTGTTCTTCCGCCTAATGCCTTCAGTACTACAATAATACAGCAGATGACATCGCAATAGTAAACTCTACCACGTAAGTGAAATTTTACTCATAGGTGACTGGTACTGATGTTACCATTAATGCAAGAGTTCTTCAGAAAAAATGTCCAATATGATCTCCTATAAAAATATAATTATATAGCGCACTGAGAGAGAAGTACCCTACACACACAAGGGTTTTATCCTAAAAAAACCTTACTCAGGACTGAATCGAGTGTATGGCTTCCCGCTTCCAATCAGAAGTTTGCGATATAATTGCAGCGTTTCCAGGACTCTACTACCAGGAACTACACCACTCTCTCCTGTCGCCGAGAAATATCTCCGGGGCTAAAACAGGAGGGGGCGCGGGTGGAGTTTGAGAGATAACTTTGAAAGTTTATCCCCAAACACGGACAAGGCTTTTCGGTTATTAGCCATATTAGAGAGAAATATAGAGACAGATGTAGCTCTCTTCTTAATTGCGTTCATCAACCGATGGCGATCGCAGAGGCAGGGCATTGGTTTTTTATTAGCTCGGGACTTGGCGGAGCACGAACACCAATTTGGCGACCCACCTTGGCGGGGTGGAGGTTATTAGGGAATGCGTCAGGGATCCGCGGAGTTAACATAATTATGGGAATGAGGATACTTTTTTTATTCCGCTTTGGGTGGAGGTGTTCATCACTGATACGAGATGGGGCTTTGCTTTCTTTTTAGGGGGTCCTTCATATTTTTAGGGGAATGTGCGTATCATATATGGTAAAATTGAGAAAGTCAGTTTTTAAGATTATTTAATTGAATCGAAAGGTTAATTATAACAAGATAAATGTTGTTTACTACTTTAGAAATTATGTGTGATATGAAGAATAAGTAGGAATTGTTCCATTAATTGCAATGGAAAATAAAAATATGTACCATAAAACTGAGTAAAAAATATTTTTGTAGTCATAATTCAAAAATTAAAGTTTTATGAAATTTAATCATTGAAATTTAATTGGTAGTTAATGATGGTGTATGAAACATGGGGTCCATGGGGGCTGTCGCTCAATCTTCTTCTTCCCTATATTCATTCATTAAACATTTATGAAAAAGAGGAGTGGCTCAAGGTGCTTGAAAATATTTCAGGGGGGCAGATATGAAGTTTAAAGATTGTGTTTATAGGTGTAAACTCACAACTATCAAGCGTCACCTCCAACTGTGGACTGGTTTCGTCCTTGTTAGGACTCATCAGCACGGTATAGGATGGTAACGCAAGAGAGAGGAGAGCAAGTACTAGTCTAGCCGACTATCTTGACTAGCTTGAGAGTTGTGAGTTTACACCTATTATCAGCTTAACTAGCAATAAATGGTGAAATTCTCCTTTCATTGTGTTTATATGCTAAAATATGCAACACGTTTATGCTAAATATGAAATCCTGCCTAAATTTAAAATTAGTTCTATTTTCAAAACATTCTTTGTGTTGTAATCATAATGTTAGGGAGATGTGTAAAGAGGGCATTGGTTTTTCTTTCTCCAATCTATTACACTACAAGAATCCAATGGGAACAAATGGATGAATCACAGCGAGTCAGCTCAAAATAATCTCCGTCTATATCAGAGATACCTCTCTCAAAGCTGACCATTTTTAGCCTAAAGTATCCTCATTCATGAACCACCCTGCCCTCTATTCATTGCTCTTCACTACCTCTTTGCTCTTGTGCCCCTTTCTGATCTTAAGCACCTGTCTTCTCTTCAGTATTGCTAACCTTGAAGTTTTTTATTCACCTTAAAATAGTTTATACCTGTCTTTCTCACACATATTTTTATCACGTTTTTATTAGGTCGCTTTGTTGTCTGTCTGTCTGTCTGTTCGGGTGGAATTTAGAAATCGATTTTTAACTAACTTCCCGAAGAGGTAGAGGCTTGAAATTTTGACCACAGATCAGATCTGGATGACAATGCAATATTATCTCGTTGTTTCGGTTAAATTTGCTTCCCCTGAACCCCCAGGGGGTTTTCGGTTTCTCTAACTTCCCGAAGAGGACTTGAAATTTTGAACACAGATCAGATCTGGATAACAATGCAATATTATCTCTTTGTTTCAGGTAGAGACTTGAAATTCTGAACACAGATCAGATCTGGATAACAATGCAATATTATCTCGTTGTTATATTTATTTATCTTTAAATTATTCGGTTTTATTAGTTCTACATTTTAACAGGGGATTCAAAAAAGTTTTTCGAAATATCAATGAACCTATCTACAAAACAAATGACCAAAGAGACAGCCACACAACGTAAACGACGTTTAGAAAAGAAAACACAAATTTGCTTCCCCTGAACCCCCAGGGGGGCTTTCGGGTGGAATTTATAAATCGATTTTTGACTTTCCCAAAGAGGTAGACTTGGAATTTTGGACACAGATCAGATATGGATGACAAATGCAATATTATCTCGTTGTTTCGGTTAAATTTGCTTCCCCTGAACCCCCAGGGTTTTTTTAGTTTTAATAGATTTATATAATCTACAAAACAAAACTAAAAAGCAGAAAATAATTTATTAAATAAAAAAAACTTTTTAAAAACCACGTTTTTATAAAATGCACTAAAAAGTATAAAATAATTGTTTTCATTAAAATGCACTAAAAAGTATAAAATAATTGTTTTCATTAAAATGCACTAAAAAGTATAAAATAATTTTTTCTAACTTCTTGTAAAACGAAAAACGTGGGGCTCATGGATTATATAGGTACTTGGTATTATACGCAAGAAGCTGATGAATTATCTGAATTTAACACAATTTCTTTCATAATATATATAATTGATACACATTTAATAAGGTTCTCGCGGTGCTCTTTACACCCTATTAAATCAGATTGTACAAACTATGTCAAGTTTACGTAATTGCTACTATAAGTTATAGTGGCATTACGTCATACAAGATGAAAATAATGAACGAATCGTGAATGTTTGTGCTGTTTGGTTATAATATAATGCATGAGCCCCACGTTTTTCGTTTTACAAGAAGTTAGAAAAAATTATTTTATACTTTTTAGTGCATTTTAATGAAAACAATTATTTTATACTTTTTAGTGCATTTTAATGAAAACAATTATTTTATACTTTTTAGTGCATTTTATAAAAACGTGGTTTTTAAAAAGTTTTTTTTATTTAATAAATTATTTTAAATTTTACTTTTTCGCAGACCACTTATTGGTTTCATGGAACCTTCGGTTTAGAACCACTTCTCTATATCTTGGAATTGATTCGGCCGTTAGATTGTTGTATTCTCTTCAGATAAGAGAAAACATTGTTTTTTTTTCAAACGTTCTACTTACTTAGTTTCACAATTAATTGAACTGATTTGTATCCCTCAGAAAAATCTATAAAACACAAATATTTTTTTTTTCTCACTCGGAGCTTCACAAACACCCCTCAACGTCCTACCCCAGACCCCCAAAAACACACCAATCGCCCGGTAGCACGCTCCATCACTCTCCCTGTCACAACTCCCACATTATCATCATCATAATTATCACTCATCTTTCGCAGGGGCCACAAAGGCATAATCCTGCGGCGGCACGTGCGCCCCGGAAGACGGGCCACGGTAATGAGTCACGGTGTTCGGTGACAATGGGGAAGGGACCTACCGTCCCAAAGCAGATGGCGGCTCGCCTTTCCAATGGTTTTTTTGTGTGAGCATTGTTCTGTTCTTTGGGTGCTCGGTGGTGTTGGTTTCATTGATGTGGGATGGGGCGGTTAGATAGGGATGGGTACTGGGCTGGGACTAATTGTTTTCTGTTTTATGGGAAATTAGCGTCTTAAGGTTTTCTCAGAATCAAGATAAATGAATTAAAAATTGATATCAGAATATTTTTTCAAAAATTAGCGTTTTATTTATGTAGATGGGTGACATAATCAAGGATTTTTATGTGTAAACTTTTATCTAGGAATATACTCAATCTTTTTTTTTAAAGAATAACTCGAAAAGGTTTGTAGAATACACGAGGGAACACAATTTAATTTTATAGAGCAGAGGTTTGTACTTTTTTAAAACTCCATTTATTTTAATTCATTGATTTACCGAGTGAAAAATGTCTGAAAAATTATAATTTTTCATATGGAATTTCTCGCCGTTTTACTTTTCAAAATAAACACTTCTAACAAATTTAAAAATTGAAAATCGAATTTCATTACACAGAAAAACTAAATTTATCAAAAAACATTTCAAAGTTTAGTATACTGAAATAAACTCGCGCAAAAGTTCTTGAAACCCCTTGTGCGGGTCCATTAGAGATTCAAATACATACCACTGATATTTTTAACAAAATTTAGCTCCCAACGATTTCTTTTATGATCTTGTAAAGTTCCCCACTTCGGATTGTTGCATATTGACCCCTTACTTTATATTTTTAGAATATGTTTACATCGCATATTTTTACCATCAAAAAGTTTTAACCTGATTTAGTTAAAGGTGTTAGAGGGTAAAAAAATTAAAAATGAACTTGAACATAAATTCTTATAGGAAGTTCAAGGTGAAACTGTTACATACGATGAAACTATCTTTAAGTTGAGCTCTACAAGATTTTGTATGTTGATTTTATTATGATTGAATTAGGGTTTTTACGATTTTTTTCATGAATTAATCGTTTTTTTACTACTCTGTTTTTGAGGGGTTATTAAAGAACCTATCAGAACTTAAATGAATTTTATTTTTATGTTTAAGTTTGTTCCCGACATTAAATTCCTTTAAATAGGGAAAAACGAAAAAATTATTTTAAAAAGTTCAAAAATATTTTACATAATATATTAATTTATTATATTAATTCATAAAAAGGGAACTTGGTTGATTGCACATCAATTTAAAGAAATTAAAATTTCAAACCGAATCAGTTTGATTTAAGTTTTTATGTTTTAGAGTTTTAACTTTTAAAATACAGGAAAACAACTTTACATTACTTCTTTAAGGTAAAAACATTATTACTTTTAAAAGAAGGTTAATAAAAAAGAAACCTGAAACATAATATCAACAATATTAATTAATCTTAAAAAAATTCATAAAAAACGGAAGATTTTTATAATTTGCTTTTTTGCGTTTTTTAAAAGCATTTTTTTGAAATATCAAAGCATTTGCCACAAAATTAGGAATTTTTCTACTCACTTAATTTTTTTGTGTAGAATATGAACCACCAAAGCCCCCTCTTTCTATACTTCCCATCATTAAAATTGAAAAAAAAGGTTTTTCAAACCATCCTACTCCATATAAATGATAGAAAAATTCCAAAGGTATGGATATTAACAATAGGATCGTAGATAAAAACATATGAATTAATTAAAATTAACATATAAATTAAAAACATTAAAATTTATTTTCATAGTTTTCTTTCAATATTCAAATATTTATAGCTTTATAAAATAACGCTTTTTTAACGTAAAACGTTTAAAAACGTTTTTTTCAGGTAGATTTTTTGGCACCCTCTACTTTTTTCGAGCAGCTAAGAAGCTCACAGCCAAAATTTTAACTCTGTATTCGAATTAGAAGTCGATGACCAAGAGAAGTGAAAAATCCAAATTCGAATATTTTTATACAAAACAACTAAAATTTGTGTGACATTTTTTGCATGTTGTAAGTCATATGGACAGTGGACACCCTCAAGCCAGTTTATGAATTTTCCATGAGTGAATCGCTTGCTGTATAATTTTAGGGATAGTTTAGGGATTTGCCTAAATTTCAAAATTTTTTACACATGATTAAATTTTATTTTCATCTTTAAATTTGGTAGTAATGTTCATTTTAAGAGTTAAAAGGCTTTTAATATTTTTTCAAACAAATTTTTCATTAATTTTTTTTCACTTTTATAAAATTTTTAAATTTTATTTTTGAAAATTATGGTCATGATGCATATTAAATCAAAGAAAAAAAATTTAGAAACAAAATGGAATTAATTTCAGGTTTTTAAGTTAGAGTTATTAGCTGGTTAAAAATGCAGGAAAAACAACTTTACAAAAGTTATTCGGACATAAGAAAATTACTACAACCAAAATAAAGGTAATAAAAATTAAAACCTGGAACATTATATCTATAACCTTAGTAGTATCTTATAAAAAATCACGAACAAAATGAGAGGGTTTGATCTTTGTTTTTTTAGTTGTTTTGTATAAAAATCTTCGAATTTGGACTTTTTCCACTCCTCTTGGTCATCACTTTCTAATTAAGGTACAGATCCCAAACTTTGCCTGAATTGTTTTCCCCGTAGGTCTAAAAAATTGAAGGGGTGCCGTGGCAATTTCATAACACTTTACTTTTTCCCATAGAAAAGTGGGCTATCTTGTGTTGGAGTTATATTGTTAGCATTCTAATTCTTTTAAACCACCATTTATATTTGACCATCACCCCAAGTAGTATTCATTAGCAGTGTATCCCCTTCTTATCTATAAACAAAGTTATACATTACTCTCAAATTCGCCCTCCAAGCAAACGACTCACTACATCTCCCCAGCAAACTACTCCACTCGATCTCACCACAGCGCTAATTCTATTCTTGAGTCGTTATCAGCAGACAGCGATGGACGACGAACCAAAAAAAAAGAGAGAAAGATACCGAAAGAGGGAAACACAAGAACAACAACAACAACAAAAAAACAAGCCTCCCACACATACTAGAAGAAGAAAGAGAAAAAGAAACACAAGTCCATTGAACAAAAGTCATCTAAGAAGCGGCCCAATAGGGGCCTCCGGATCCCAAGAAAAATGGCCCCTGTCGTCACTTGCGACAGCGGAGGCCCTCCCTGCGGAGATGTCCGGCCCATCAGGTCCGCGAGGAGCAGCGAGCCGGACCGCAAGTGAATTGTCTCTCTTCTGGCCCGCTTTAATTAGAGAAACCTCTAATGGCGGCCGATGGCAGACCCAAGATTTCCATGTAATTGCGGCTTTAATCTCCGGATATGTGGGAGCTGCAGATAAGGTCCGGCGGAGGCCTTATCTGGGATGTGCCGTTTAACGAAAAAACCGCATTGGGTCGTTTGGTGGATTTGGAAGGGATTTTTTTTCGTTTGTTATTTTCGGGAGAAAGTTTTGTTTTGGGGTGATGGGGGTTGAGTTTGTTGGTTTGTTTAAGTTTGGCTGGGGAAGTGGGAATAGTCTTCGTTCAGAAGCATTTAAAGTTTCTTTCTATCAATTCTTTGTAATTTAACAATTTCGTAAACAGTTATTTTGTGAGTTTTCAAATTCAAATTTGAAAAGCAAATTTTAATGAAAACCAACACAACTTTTTACTTTTGTAAAGTTAAAACTGTAATGACCAGAATATCTAATCATCCATTATATCCGCAAACTTATCAGAATTACAAACTCTGTTAAAGGTGTTAGTCTAATGGAGGATTTACACCACTGCTGTAAAAGAGACATCAGCGATATTTTCGGCATATTTTAGTACCCGCTACTCACAAAAGATGGCGCTCGTCAATTGGTTTATTGGAATAACAATTCCCGTTTCTTCCGAAAATATCGCTGATGTCTCTTAGTCCACTGAAAATAGAGTTGAACCTCGGACAAATTGCAATAAAAGGTTTCTCAACGGTTTTCACTTAGGAATGACCTCAATAATAACATACTAAAAATCGGCCAAAATCGGCCGGGGGGAAGTTTAATTTTTTTTAAATTTTTAAAAAATGGCCGAAAAAATATTTCAAAAAATCAAATTATAAAAATAGAGACTTATGATACATGTTTATAGGCTATTTTTCAGTGCTGAATACGAATATACCATTTAAATTTTAAAAAATTTAAAATTTCAATTTTTAAAAATTAATTCAAAGTTTGGAAAGTCGAAAAAATTAAAACATCGCTCAAAACCACAAAATAATTGCAAAAGAAATAATTTAAACGGTTTTCAATTAGAAATGACTTAAATAATAACATACTAAAAATGGAAGAAAATCGGACAATAAAAAGTTTAATTTTTTTCAAATTTTCAATTTTTTTTGGCCTCAAAAATCGACCTTTTTAAAAACTCTTGTTAAAAACGTTTGAGGCATTTACCAAGGTAATTTTTCCATGGATGTTGTAGGTATATACCTCTATAACATAAAAAAACCACAATTGGTGATTAAATCATTAGTTAATTAATTAATTTATAAAAATTAACGTTGAAAATACAGGTAGAATCTTTCAATCAAGTAATAAGGAAAATATTTAGACAATATTTGGTAATAAATCATTTTAAAAATAATTAAATTGAAAAAGGACAAAATATCTTTCAAAAAATTAAAATTTTAAATTAATTTAAAAAATTTAAATTTTTTAAAATTTTTAAATTTTGTAGTATATGCATGTGATACATGTCTCTAGGCTATATTTTAGTGCTGTTTACGAATATCACGCCAACTTTTCAATAAAATTTAAATTAACTGAGGAAAAATTGAAGCATAAAAAACAAAATTATTGAGAAAAATGCTTCAATTTTTCCACAGTTAATTTAAATTTTATTGAAAAGTTGGCGTGATATTCGTAAACAGCACTAAAATATAGCCTAGAGACATGTATCACATGCATATACTACAAAATTTAAAAATTTTAAAAAATTTAAATTTTTTAAATTAATTTAAAATTTTAATTTTTTGAAAGATATTTTGTCCTTTTTCAATTTAATTATTTTTAAAATGATTTATTACCAAATATTGTCTAAATATTTTCCTTATTACTTGATTGAAAGATTCTACCTGTATTTTCAACGTTAATTTTTATAAATTAATTAATTAACTAATGATTTAATCACCAATTGTGGTTTTTTTATGTTATAGAGGTATATACCTACAACATCCATGGAAAAATGACCTTGGTAAATGCCTCAAACGTTTTTAACAAGAGTTTTTAAAAAGGTCGATTTTTGAGGCCAAAAAAATTTAAAATTTGAAAAAAATTAAACTTTTTATTGTCCGATTTTCTTCCATTTTTAGTATGTTATTATTTAAGTCATTTCTAATTGAAAACCGTTTAAATTATTTCTTTTGCAATTATTTTGTGGTTTTGAGCGATGTTTTAATTTTTTCGACTTTCCAAAGTTTGAATTAATTTTTAAAAATTGAAATTTTAAATTTTTTAAAATTTAAATGGTATATTCGTATTCAGCACTGAAAAATAGCCTATAAACATGTATCATAAGTCTCTATTTTTATAATTTGATTTTTTGAAATATTTTTTCGGCCATTTTTTAAAAATTTAAAAAAAATTAAACTTCCCCCCGGCCGATTTTGGCCGATTTTTAGTATGTTATTATTGAGGTCATTCCTAAGTGAAAACCGTTGAGAAACCTTTTATTGCAATTTGTCCGAGGTTCGGCCCTTTTTTTCGCTATTTTCAGTGGACTATCTTTTAAGCAGTGGTGTAAATCCTCCATTACAGACATTATTTGTCCCTATAACCTTAATAATAATTTAAAGCTTCTGTTTGGAGTAAAATTTTTGAATATATTTTCCTAAAACTTGATAAATTACATTTTTTACTTTAGTTGCTTTTCATACTTTAATTTGTGAGGGATCAAAATTTTGTATAGATTTTGTGAAAATAGTGTTTTTTATGGGATAGAGGTTATAAATCTTGTCCTTTTGCTACATACTATTTGTTACCACTTACACTGTTCTACACTGAAAAAATTTCCTTGATGAAAATAGTCATTTCTTATAGATTTTGGGTCGCTGAATACGAAAATCACCATTAAAATTCTCAATTGACTCAGGATTTTCGGGGAACAGCCCCTCCCCCTTTTCACGTTTTTCAACGACTTTATAACTTTGAACCCGATTTTCAGGGTCAAAAAGCATTGCTTTAATCTTCAAATTGCCCCCCAGGGGACAAGAAATGTTCAAATTAATAAAATATGATAAATTTATAACAAATGGATAGGTTTAAGGGGTAGTTAACCCCCTAAGAATGTAAAAAATTAGCTAAAAATTATAGAGGTTTTTATACGCTATTTTTTCCTCCTATTTTTTACGCAATTCCCGTTTGAAGGGTCCTAACCCTTCCCCAAAGACCCAAATTTGATGGCAATATGCAGCAAAGATTTTTGCTAAAAGCGGTTGAGGTGAGAGCGCCCCCAGAGCACCCACGGAAGGGTTCAATGCCGCACATAGAGTTTAACTGTGCTGTACAAAAAAAATTTGAAGCCACTTACTGAATTTCAGCTGATTCTTGTGTAAAATGATCTGCTGAATTCAAATATGACACCCATTTTCCTCCATCACCCTCAGTTTTTAAGGGGATGCCCCCTAATTGTTATCCACAGCCGTGCATCTGTTAACATCTTGAAACATGGAATCCTCACTCCCGAAAACCGGTCAGTTTTTAAAGAACTGAAGAGTTTCTATTTAGGATACACCCAAAATATAAGAAAAACATCATTTGTAATCTCTTCAAAATCATCGATATTAATTCCTGAACTCGCGAGCGCCTTCGCGATTCTGGAAGTCTTCCGAACTCTTCCGCGGGGACTTCTGGGAGGCTAACACCTCAACCGCTTTTAGTAAAAATTATTGCTGCATATTGTCATCAAATTTGGGTCCTTGGGGAAGGGTTAGGACCCTTCAAACGGGATTTGCGTAAAAAATAAGAGGAAAAAATAGCGTATAGAAACCTCTATAATTTTTAGCTATTTTTTTGTATTCTTAGGGGGGTAATTACCCCTTAACCCTATCCATTTGTTATAAATTTATCATATTTTATTAATTTGAACATTTCTTGTTAACTGGGGAGCAATTTGAAGACTAAAATAATGCTTTTTGACCCTGAAAATCGAGTTTAAAGTTATAAGGTCGTCGAAAAATGTAAAAAGGGGGAGGGGCTGTTCCCCGAAAATCCTGAGTCAATTGAGAATTTTAATGGTGATTTTCGTGTTCAGCGACCCAAAATCTATAAGAATTGACTATTTTCATCAAGGAAAAAATTTTGAAGGTCAAATTTGTAGAACAGTGTTATCAATGTAATATTTCCCCATTGTCTTCAAAATAATCATCTTAAATTTGAAAGTCAAAGATGTGAAGCAAACATATTTCCCTCAAAAAATACTCTAATGCACAAAAGTGATGACACACTTAAAATATCTTTCTTTTTTTTAAACAACTAGGGAGCTACCGCCCCCTGCTCGCTATTGCTCACTAACCCCCGTAAACTGCTTACTCAGGACCTTTTCGAATTGCTTCACAATTCCCACAAAATCCGACTCACTGAATTTAACTCACTTTTTAAAACAATTAAACAATTTGCAGGAAAAACATCGACCAACTTTCCAAAAATACATCACCAAATCTCCTCCATGAATAAATCTCCCTTAAAATTTAGAATATATATACTAATTCTAAGTTATCAAAAATTTAATCGAAATGTTTTTAAAAATATTCAGCTTAATTATTTTAATCCAGTTTTATAAAATTAACTATTTCTAATTGTTAATAAATATTCTGACCATAAAAAACCCTTCGCTAATGAGTATTTAAGTTTAATATTTTAAACTAAAGTAACTCGTATACCTAGTGTTTATCATTGACTTGTTCAACAATACCGTTTAAGCAATTGAAAATAATAAGAGAAAAACTACACATCACTCAATGTTTACAATTAATTTCCGATTAAATCAGACTAAAAATTATAAATATTGGAGAAAGAGTGTGAAATTTTGGTATAAAATGGCGCATATGTACCCCCCGTTTTTAGAATACTTTTATCAGTCTTTGAATGGTATTTTATTTAGAAAGTACTTTTTTTAAAAGGTGAAAAAACATATTTCTTCTTAAAATATGGCGTTAATCGGTCGTTGTGATTGGTTTCATAATAATTTGTTTGAAAGTTCTTGCTTTTTTACTGTGACCTTATCCGTTATCTAAAAAAAATGGAATATTTTAATATTGAAATTTTTTTTTGAAAAATCGAAGGGCCTACTCGGAAATCCGGAAAGAATCCGGTCATTTTGGTACAATATATGTGTCATTTGGTTCAGTAATTAAAAAGCCTTTCTCTGGAAACCATTCACCAAAAACTTTTTTTTAGAATAGAGAGATAAATATCTCTCATTTTAGTTTCTACCCTAAATTAAGAACTAACCAAAAGTAATTCTAATCGCGAATTTTCAGAGTAGGTATCTCCTTACGCGCGATTACGCTGCCATCATTGCAGAGGTTCAAGAGACACTCAACTAACAACAAGACAACACAACATTTGCAAATTTAATATCCCTTCTTGTAAGAAAAACACTTTCTCGAATCCTCATCACCAAACAACTTTCCACTCACACAAAAAGCGAATCCAACAATTAAAAACCCCCCACTCTTCAATCTTCCAAAACCCGTACCTCCATCCAAAACACCCGCAAAAAAGAACAAAACTCATCAAAAACAAACCCCCTCCATCAGAAATTAAAAATCTCACTCTCTCTCTCCAACAAAACAAAACAAAAATCCACCCCCAGCTCGACACAACTTGACCAAAACTGGCACACCAGCAGCAACTACTGCCGAACTTGCTTTAATACTTCTTTTCATCGCAAAGGGGCGCAAACGCCAGCTGGCACGCGCCTCGGGAATTATTAAAATTTTTACAGCAGGATAAGCCCCGCCGCGGCCTTTTAACGCCCCAAGGAGTGCCGGGGCTCCGACAGCAGGCATAACGCCTTGGTGAGCACACAGAGCACCCGCCCCGAATTATCTGTTCACTGTTGGCTGGACACAGGAGTTATGCACGCCGGATGGGTCCCGGAGTTTTGAGACGCCCTTGTAAAATATCTCCTCGCGCCCCGTTTTATGCGCCCCCAAGAAAAAGGGTGTTTGAGAACTGCCCTTTCTTTTTGTGCTGGGTTGATGGTTTCTTCGAGTTTTATACTTTTTGGCGTGGGGAGATTTTTATATAAAGAGTTGGGTTCTTTTTTTTCTTTTTTTAGGGGGAGGGAGGTGGGTTTTGGGAAAGTTTCGGTGTATTTAAGTTGTGGTTCCATCGACCCGGGGTAGATCGAGTCGAAACGAAAACGGGGATCAGGAAGGAGAGATGAATAGGAGTGAAAAGAAGTATTTTTCACAGTGCTTTGTGATGAAAGTTTTCGCTGCTTTTTGACTTATTCCAAGGAGACGCATAGAAATTCTGATCCCAGGGAATTCTTAATCCTTTTTCTTTAGGTTCCAGCTTCCATATAATTCGTAAAAATTATTTATTTGAAGGTTATTTACATTTCGCAGTTTTCTTTTAAGTTGGTATTTCCCTCAGTATTAATATTGTATGATTTAATTAAGTTACTTAATTCTCGATCTACGAAATAATTGTTATTTTCTGATAGCCTTAGTCAGAAAAGTATAATTTATTTTGCAATTTATGAAAAGTTACTGACTTTTTTTACCCGTATCCAGTGATAATTTTAACGCCTCTGAGAGCGTATTTCACGCTTTGAAAATAGGAAATACGCTTTTAAAAACTAGTCAGGCGTATTTTCACTCTTTACATTTTTAATAAACGTTTTGCTTAAAAAATGCATGGCACCCCACTGAAATCAAAAAAATTTTCTACTCAAATTTGTAATAAATAAATATTTCATTTATAATGTTTAATTTAAAATAAATTATTTTATTTATAATGTTTAATACTTTCTACTTTTATTAACAGATGCTATAATTGTTAAAAACCAAAATGGCATCCTCATTTTTTCTATTTCAGTTTGTCCATTAAAAAAAGCGTAAAATTAAAATTTTACTAAAATAAAAACACCTAATTTTGATTTAGTCTAGTAATGATCTTCTTTAAAAAGCTTGATATTTCCTTTTAAAGCCGATCATTGTTTTTTACTCAAAAAACTAAATTTTACGGCATAAGTTTTAATATCCTAGAAAATACTCGTATATATTTATAATTTTTAGGAATTTCTATTCCTCTCCAGGCAGCAGTTTCAAATCGAATTTCAAAATTAATTTTAAAATGTTTAATAATCATTAATAGTTATAAACCTAGTTATTCTAGTTTGAGCTAAATAAGCTTTTAACATAAATAAAAAGAAATGTTGTTAGAAACGTTTGCCTATTCCTGTATAGTTAAAGTTAAATAAAATTTATATCAAGTAACCTCCAACGAAAACTTCTACGAGCATCCTTTCCTTTATTTGTTTAATCATTGATTTGATCTCAGTTCCCCGAATTCTCATCTTTTAACCATGACCTAAACATCATTAAAACCTCGAACATTTGCTTATGAGAGAAAGGCAACCTCCAGCTACTACACATCAGACAAATTTAATCATTCGTCGGAGCAAAGTTCAAAAACGTTTTTCATCAGGGCTTTCTGCAAAAGCCTCAGAAGAAGAAAGGAAGACTTCTCCCGCCCTGTGCACCATCGAGCGTTAATCACGAAGGCAGGCCTCTTCCTTAAGTATCCGGGAAACAGGAACTTTTCCTATTCCCGGATAATTGCGTATCCCTGGCGACGGCCCTGAATAATGCAACCGCTTCCGTCAGGTGTCTCCTTACGATCGGAATGCCGGAATCCACCGGACGGATGGGGTCCGGACGGCAGGACTCTCGACTTTCTTCAGTTTCACTGCCAAGTATGCAGTCGGAAAAATAAGCTTTGGCCATACGATAGCTTTTTCTTTTTTTTGATACTGGTATAAATATGTGGGAGGTGTGAAAAAACTATTAGTATGTTTCTAAGAACTATAAGTATTTTCTTAGTGTTAATGCCTCAGTTACATTATATTTTAGTTCAATTGACAAAGAATCCTACCGTTATTGGTTACAGAAGTTAATTTTTAAAGATGTGTAAGTTGGCAATTATTAAAGTATTGTTCCTGATTATTTAAAAAATGTGTTTCCAAGAAATGTAGTTTTCAACTAATTTAAATAGCAAAGCACAAAAATTATAGGTTGTACGCACGATAAAAAATTCTTGAAAAATATTGATGATGCTTCGGTGGAAGTAGTATTCGTACCCATAACCAGTTTAATCTTTGGTTATTACACAAGCTAGAGATTGATTAAATAATTTATATTAATGGTTTATGACAGTTTTAGACCGAAACATTATTATTAAGTTAAAAATTGCTGTAAAAATCGTAGAGAGAACATTAATGTTGTCTGTGTGTGTATTTACATCAGTGGGATAATAGAGAGAGTGGAATAGTGGTTATAAGGAAGAATATGTTTCTATTTGTTCCAAATTAAGAAGGCAGGAAATTGAATTATTTGAAAAATCTTACTCTCATGGGAAAAATTTTGGTGTCTTTAAGCAGAAAAAAAAACGTTTACTGCATTCTGTATTGATTTTAAATCGACAAGTAAAGAACATTTTGTCAAAGCAAGATGCTTCTCATATTGCGTAGTTCACAGCAGAATAAACTTACAGAAGTGATAGTGAAGTATCACACGCTAAATTCGAAATTTAAACTGAAATTTCCGCACGAAGGGTGTTCATAAACTCGTAGACTTGACTCCCCTAGTAATGATGCAGCTGGGGAAGGGGATATGGGAAAAATGAGAAGGGGATGCTTTTATTTCTGCTTTCATCATCACACAGCAGTTGGTCTCGGAATCGTTATCAGTAAATCTTCCGTGCGGAGCCGACTTCGCAACGAGGGAATAATAGTTCCGATCCCCAACGACTCAGATTATTACTGCTTCATTACGCCACCAGGGGCCGCTAGCGGAGGGGCGCGTTTGAACGAAACGCGATTTTTTTCGGATTTGCTAAGGAAATCGCGCCTACGATTTGGCCGTTGGAGCGGCCTCTCTTTCATTTTTGCTCGGTGGTAGCAACAGCTAATGCAGGCACCCGGCCTAATAGATCGCTAATGCGTAAAAAATGAAGAGAGGAAAGGGAGAGAGGGATTTTTGCAGGGAGAGAAAATGAAGGAGAAATGAAATTGTCTGTGTTTTTCGAGGAGGGGAAATAGAATTTTTGAAGTTTTTTTTTCCGCGATGGTGTCGCGGGACACAGCGATACGTAAAGAATCTTTCGATAGCTTGGTTGTGATTTCTTTGGAGAGTGCGAATTAAATTTCGTAAGCGGAATTTCGGAGGGTGAAATTCGATTTGGTCTCGATTCAGTTTGGCGTGAGGAGGATCATGAAGAAACTTTTGATTTGGAAATGTTTTTCTCTCGTTGACATCGCCTCAAGTGGATGAAGTCATAGAGGATGAAGTTTAAAGTGTTATAAACGTCGTTGTTCGATGCTGTATAATGTGGCAGTTATTCTTTTTATACAGAAAATTCCTCTCAAGACTGTTTAAAAAAATAAAAATATCAGCTACAAAATGATGTTAATACGTAAGATAATACAATAAGCATATGTAATATGCACATATTTTTATTTTACTTAACTGGAAAATATATATAGTTTACACACATTTAATTAGTGTAAATGATACATTTTTAGGGGCAAAAAGTGATTGAAACAGGAAGAGAAATAACATATTTAGAATTAAAATAGGACTGAGAATTTTTTTAAAATAAAAATAGTTTTAGAGAAATTATACTTTCAAAAGTTATTGGTTTTCAATATTCATCATGAATGGAAAACTTAAAAAGTCAAATTAAAATCAATAAAACATTTGCTTGATACCAATATTTAAATTCATCTTGTTTGTAATGTTTTGAAAATGGAACAATAAGATCAGAAAAACCAATTTCATTTCATGTTTACATTCTAAATTCGCAAAAAATCCTTGAATACAACTGGGTTTCAAAATGCTTTAGAATTAAATTTAGGCTTATTACTTTTTTTAAACCAAATCCACAAAGAATTATATTCATTACTTTTCTTATTAACAGTAGGGGAGAGCGGGGATGAATGGGACAAATTTCACATTTTTGCTGAAATTGAAAAAATATACATTTTTCAATCCTGTAACAAGTTTAAAACCAGTAATTGAACTCTTGGTTACATTATAAATGAGTGTATTCAATTAATTACCCATTATTTAAACTCCAAGAAAAGTTTTTATGAACGCATGTATTTTGTCCCATTCATCCCCGTGGTGGGGATGGATGGGACACTGAGTGGGGATGAATGGGACAGTTAAAAAAGTTAAAAATTTTACGAAATAACAAAGTTATTTTAAATATTGCACAACGTTTTGCTTTTTAAAGGAACAACACACATCTATTTTCCAAAGAAAAAATTAAAAAGGCATTTAAAGGGCAAAACAGCCTACATTTATTCGACTTTATGACGAGTAAAATTAACACATAAACTGAAGCAAATCCTTTTGTTCTTTCAGCTCAGTGGTTGAAGCTGGTGTTATTTCTATTAATGCTACTCGCTTTTTATGGGTTTGTACTTTTAGGAGTGCAAATAGATAATTTTTGATGCCTGGACCTAACCCCCAAAGCCATCCTCTCCTGCAGTAACATTTTCCCTGCCATTTTTAAGGTACTTTTCATAAAAATAGAGCATAAAATCCTAACTTGTTTGAATAATTGTTTAACCATAACATATTTGAGATTACAGTTGCAACTATTTACTCATTACGACTTTGCATATTCACACATGAGTTTGAAACATAAAACACAAGTTTAAACATAAATTTTTGCACCCTATTTTAGTAAACTTTATCAGAAATTACTTAAATGAGTTGAATATAGCAAGCTATTGATGGAAAGTTTTGGAAACAGGAAATGAAGTGATGATGGAACTGTCCCATTCATCCCCGCAACTCTTGTCCCATTCATCCCCGTACCCACTTATTTTCGAAAAACTAAAATTAGACTAGGAAAAAATCCATGGATTTTCTTCATTTAAATTAGAAACTATACTAATATAAGTACTCTTTCAACACAATGTAAAATTTATAGCTTCAGTTAAATTATTTTTTAATAAATAATTATAGAAGTAAAACGATAAAAGTTACTTTTGGTATGGGAAAACACATTTAGTAGTCCTATTTATACAAAAATAGAAGCTGATGTTAATAAACACAATTTTTTGAATTGGCCAGGTACTACTATCTTATGGCTGAAATAACAAAAATTTAAAGTGAAGTTACGGTATAAAAAATTGAGCTGTCCCGTTCATCCCCTGTCCCATTAATCCCCGTTCTCCCCTAATTAAATTACTCAAGTTAACCAACAAAATTTATAATAACAGCAACTACTTATATTTATTTGAAACGAATAGGATTTTAACTTTCTTAACTTCCTTTAACTTTTAATTCCTATTTTACATGATTCTTTAAACAGAGGTAAATGGGATTCTGAATATTTAAAATGGAAAAAGCTAATAACTCTCTATAAAACTTAGATGAAAATTCATAACGCTAAATATTTATTTTTAATAACATAAGTTACAAAAAACATCTGAAAGACCATTATTATACATAACAGCTATTCGTTAAAAACAAAATCTCCACATCAAACTCACCCTAAAAACACCCTACTGATTAACGAACGAAAAACAGGACACATTAACGAGGGAAAGCAATCTTTATTAGTGATCCATCAGCAGCAGGCCCCCTCCACTAAAAACGTGTCCAAACAGAATGGGAATCGGTGACTGATGGATAGCTGTTTGTCCAGTGTCCCTTTCCCCCGTGAATAATGCATGGAACACGCTGCAAATTACAACAGCGCTCCTCACTCTGTCGCTCCTGTCAACACGGCTTGCTCTTTCTGTTCCTCTCTGTATAGCCTGGGGAGGGAGAGAGAAAAAGGGACTCGTTACTCTCTGGATTAAATACAAATCACAGGGTATGACGGTAGAGAGGTAGTAGAGGAGAATTCATTCGGTGTTTAGGATGTGGATGGATGATGCATTGGTTGTGGCTGATTTAACTGGGTGTTGTTTATTATGAGAATTTGTTGGATCATTTTGTGTAGTGAATGTCGGTGGTGTTGTGGAAGTGGATGTTGATTTTTTTAAAAATAGGAAAGATGCATTTTTGGTCAGTAGCAAATCTATGATATAATTCAAGGAAATTCTTAGGGCATATCAGTGGTAAATGGATAATGTCCAGTTGTACCCGCCCATTGGGGAAAAAAATTCAAGGAAAATGGGGGGGTCTGCATTTTTTTGATGTGGTAGTGTATTTGGGAATTTTTCATGTAAACTTAATAATCTACTTGAGAATTTTTATGATAATCTTAAGTTTGAATTATAGGAAAGGTCTGATCCCAACAGATTCGATCGAGTTATTTTAAGTTGAAATTGAGTAATTTATATACTCAACCTTTTATTCATTGATTTATGCCATTAATTTATTTTTATAAAGTAAGTTTTCATTAATATTTTATTTAATTTTCCTTCATTTCTTTTATTTATTTTAAATTCCTATCCTTTCTTTCATTCGTCGTATATTTTTATTTACTTTTAGTATTCCATAATCTGAATTTTAAAACGCGGCCTCTCTGTTTGTATAAAGTTACACAAGTTTTAGAATATCTTTTAAGGGTAGTGAAAAGTTATTAATATTTCTATTTTAACGAACCTTATAAAACCCACACAAAAGTACCTATAAAATTAAAAATGAGATGTTTTATGAAATATAGATTTAAATAAATGAAAATAAATTATACCAGTGTAATCATAAAAACATAATGCAAACTAGTTGGATGTTTACTTGCTTTATGTTTTAAGATAACGTTAAAAAATTTTTTACTCATACTAATTTTCATATTCTGGTTTTAAAACAACTTCAAATTTATCAATAAACTAATAAAAAAGACACGTGAAGATAATTTTTTTCAATAATGATTAATTCATAAAAATTAAAAAGTTTTTTTTACAAATCTTTTAGAAATCTTAGTTTAAGTATAAATTTATTTTTATTGAAGGGATTTTAACGCATAGGATACTAATTTCTTATCTTCTATCATCCATCTGAGGTTGTGTTTTTTATAATTTCTATCTTCTAAATTCTTCTTTATGGTGAACGGTTTCCAGAGAAAAACTTTTTAATTACTTATCCGAAGGACACGTATCTGGTATCAAAATAACCGGATTCTTTTCGGATTTCCGAGTAGGCTATTGGATTTTTTGAAAAAAAATATCTATTTTAAAATATTTCCATTTTTTTAGATTACGGTTAAGGTCAAAGTTACAAGGAAAACAAGGTATATAAAGTAACAAGGTATGCTCATAAGTGACGTCACCCAGGATATAAAATAACGGACCAATCAATGACAAGCATATCAGCCAATACAACGCCATTGCAATGCAACAGATCGTAGATACATCAGGATTAATTGGGTCGATATTATTGAAATTCATTATTTAGTTTGTTTTAAAACTTATGAATACAATCATCCACTTATTTAAAAAAATTAGTATAAAAATATTAAAAAAGATAATTAAAGTGACAGACGATTTTAAGAAAACTATTTCAGAATCTCAAATAAAAATAAACAAGCTGACTGGACTGTAAAAGGATCATAAAAGGTAAATGCACTAAAATTTTGAATAAATCCATTATTAAATTAAATTAATTAGTTCTTAGATTTTAGCTCATTGTTTTCTATATTTTCAAGTACTTGATTTATTTAGATACTGAATATTTTTTGCTTTAAAAATCTAAACTGCTTCGATACAATGGATATTCAAGTTAGACATAGCAGAACGGCGATATTAATTTTATCATAACAAGAATATTCTGAAAAGTTTTCATGATTGAATATTTGCTTAATATTTTGTTTTCTTTGTATCAGCAGCTGTTTTAATTACATTTATACAAGTTAGTAATTCAAATCCACAAGCAGAGAGATTGAAGCGCATCGTTGTAGAGCTCAAGGTTCATATTTTTGATCGGCTATTATTG
This sequence comes from Tetragnatha versicolor, assembly GCA_024610705.1. Taxonomy (NCBI): domain Eukaryota; kingdom Metazoa; phylum Arthropoda; class Arachnida; order Araneae; family Tetragnathidae; genus Tetragnatha; species Tetragnatha versicolor. The sequence continues at coordinate 28,172,951 of JANDEH010000001.1, read as the reverse complement.
AGTTAAAATTTTTGTTCTAATTCAAAACACTTGATAACCTATAAACATGTTCGTAATTGTGTCCAGTGTAAACTGTTATAAAAGTTTCTTTGGTCTTTATTTTAATAAAAATCACCAAAATAAGCATTTTCCCATGCTGTGAATAGGAAATATATCCTGGGTGACGTCATTTTCAAAAGCCACGCCTTTTTCGCCGGAAGAGCATACCTTGTTAGTTTATATACCGTGCAAGGAAAGCAACTTATCAAACAACTTATAGCACGCGGGGCTAGTTAAATCTCACTTTTAGATTAATTTTAGCCTAGCCATAACGTCGTACTATAAGTAAATACAAGGTAGTAAAAAACGCAACAATTTTAATATCCAGAAAAACTTTACATATTAGGAACTATCAATTTAAATGTTAAATCCCTTGAAAGGTGAAAAAAGTTCACAATAAAGAACATAAAAAAAACATTATCAAAAGAAAGTTAAGTGATGCGGCGCGGGTGCTGAGTGCTAAGTAAAAAGGAATTTTGATAGTGAGACAAAGTCTCGGCCGAAAGAGGGAGAAAGAAGCTACAATTGCCACCGAAACGCTTAGCTTTATAGAAAAACATACCTATAGGGCATGCGCAGTTCAGCACCGACGTCACAGCACTCAAACACACAGCGCCACCTCACTAGGAACCGCAGCACTAAACGCAGCAGCGCCACAAACTTATAATCATCCAATCACAAAAACAAACTAACGCCATATTTTATGAAGAAACGAATTCCTTTCACGTTTTAAAAATGTACTTTGAAGTACATTCCAAATTAAATATCTTTCAAAAACAGATAAAAATTTTATAAAAACTCACATAGATGCTCTTTTATAATAGAATTTCACACATTTTGTTTGAAATTTATTATTTATGTGTTAATACGATAAAGTACTTAGGCCTTCAAATAGACTCTAACCTCAAATGGAAATCACATGTAAGTTTATTGTCTAATACGTTGAGATATTTGTTATATAAATTTTATCATCTTAAAGATTACGTTGATTCGAAATTTCTAAAAAAACTTTATTATGCTTGGGTTCATCCCAGGATATATTATGGTTTATCAATTTGGGGGGGTGATTATATAACTACTATACAAATAATTGAAAACCTTCAGAAAAAATTTGTTAAAATAATTTTACATTCCACTAATCATAGCATCACTTTTTTTTCCTATAAAAATCTAGATATTCTTCCCCTTAAACATTTAATCTTTTACAAAAATTGTTACAATTTGTTTCAAAATCCGACTTTATGCTCAATGAAAACTTTTGTTAATCCCAGACGACCTTGTGTTATTTATAATATTCCCAAATCCAATAAACAAATTTTTCATAAATGTTTTTTTTACCTAGCACCTACATATTTTAATAGTTTACCCTCAGATATTCAATCAGCACCCAGGGTTACTATTTTTAAAAAAATGTTAAAACAATTTTTATTTACTTCTGAGAATGTGCCTGCTTTTTAATATTTCCTTGTGCTGTCTTGTTCAAATATTCTTTTTTTTATATTGTAGATGTTCTTATGACTTTCCAGGTATTTCTTTTTAGTTATTTTGGGTGTTTAAGTATGTACAACTGACACCTTTGCCAATCTATAATTCTTATTTTATTTCTTGTATTATCCTAAATTTTGTTTTTCCTTTACATATGTATATACAAATATTTTTTTCACTTTAATGGGATTTTTAAATCCCCAAAGTGTAAATAGCTTCATTTGTAAATAGTGTATGTGATCAAATAAAATTGAATTGAATTGAATTGAATTGAAATTTAATAATTTTTTTTCTGATGACCCAAGGTATATAAAGTACAGTCGAGTCCGCTTAATGTGATCACGGTTAATGTTATCAATCGGATAATGTTATCGAAATCGACAGGTCCCGATCATTCCTATATAATTTAATGTAAAATACATCGTTTAATGTGATCAACTTTGCATCATCACTCCGCTTAATGTTATCAAAATTTGTCCATATCCTCTTTAAAACGACCACTTTTGAGTTCTAATTTCATTTTGAAGGTCAATTTTTACAAGTAAACATCTGCTTCATGATAAAATCTGGCTCCTCTTTTTTTCTGAAACTCAATATGAGTAAGAAAAATTAAACATTCCGCCTGTTATATTGAAAGAAAGCGGTTATAGAGGGGGGAATCCATACTTGTGATTGGTTAAAGAAACACCAAGATCCAGGCTTTGCAGATGTTTCTGATAAGAATTTTTGATTTTCCTTCGTTTACTGGAATTCAGATTATGTAATAAATAAGTGGTTTATTGGAGTGGAAGGATATAATGGGGCGGAAAAAAAGAGAGACCTTTCTTTAAAAATACAAAGTAAGGGATTATTTAAATTTTATTAACTGAACTACTCTTATATTTCCCCCTTAAAATTTTACCTAGTGTAAATATAGAGTTTTGAATACATTTATTACGATTACATAATTTTGATTTTAAGGCAAACAATCTAGTTACACTGTTTGCTGTTTTTTGATATGAGATCGCTTATTGTTATCGATCGGATAATGTTATCAGTTTAGTCTTGGACAATTGCGATCACATTAAGCGGACTCGACTGTAACAAGGTATGCTCATAAGTGACGTCACCCAGGATATAAAATAGCGGACCAATCAATGACGAGCATATCAGCCAATACAACGCCATTGCAATGCAACAGATCGTAGATACATCAGGATTAATTGGGTCGATATTATTGAAATTCATTATTTAGTTTGTTTTAAAGCTTATGAATACAATCACCCACTTATTTAAAAAAATTAGTATAAAAATATTAAAAAAGATAATTTAAGTGACAGACGATTTTAAGAAAACTATTTCAGAATCTCAAATAAAAATAAACAAGCTGACTGGACTGTAAAAGGATCATAAAAGGTTTTTTTTTTATTTCTAATGGCAGAGAAAAAGACGACAATATCTTACAAAACAATCAGAATACAAAAGTAAGATAAAGAAAAGTCAATGTCTCATCAGCAAGGCTCTTGCACTCCAATATCGTCTCACCTCGGAGCCCCCACACAGAGCTGGACATCTTTGGATGTGGGGCCTGTCCATAATTTCATCCATGTTGCAGAGTGGGCAATTAGGACTGTCATAAACGCCAATGCGGTGCAGGTGGTTTGCAAGGCAGTCATGTCCCACTTCAAAAGGTAAATGCACTAAAATTTTGAATAAATCCATTATTAAATTAAATTAATTAGTTCTTAGATTTTAGCTCATTTTTTTCCATATTTTCAAGTACTTGATTTATTTAGATACTGAATATTTTTTGTTTTAAAAATCTAAACTGCTTCGATACAATGGATATTCAAGTTTGACATAGCAGAACGGCGATATTAATTTTATCATAACAAGAATGTTCTGAAAAGTTTTCATGATTGAATATTTGCTTAATATTTTGTTTTCTTTGTATCAGCAGCTGTTTTAATTACATTTATACAAGTTAGTAATTAAAATCAATAAGCAGAGAGATTGAAGCACATCGTTGTAGAGCTCAAGGTTCATATTTTTGATCGGCTATTATTGAGTTAAAATTTTTGTTCTAATTCAAAACACTTGATAACCTATAAACATGTTCGTAATTGTGTCCAGTGTAAACAGTTATAAAAGTTTCTTTGGTCTTTATTTTAATAAAAATCACCAAAATAAGCATTTTCCCATGCTGTGAATAGGAAATATATCCTGGGTGACGTCATTTTCAAAAGTCACGCCTTTTCCCCGGAAGAGCATACCTTGTTAGTTTATATACCTTGCTGATGACCCAAGGTATATAAAGTAACAAGGTATGCTCATAAGTGACGTCACCCAGGATATAAAATAACGGACCAATCAATGACAAGCATATAAGCCAATACTCAATACAACGTCATTGCATTGCAATGCAACAGATTGTAGATACATCAGGATTAATTGGGTCGATATTATTGAAATTCATTATTTAGTTTGTTTTAAGACTTATGAATACTATCACCCACTTATTTAAAAGAATTAGCATAAAAGTATTAAAAAGATAATTAAAGTGACAGACGATTTTAAAAATACTATTTCTGAGTCTCAAATAAAAATAAACAAGCTGACTGGACTGTAAAAGGATCATTAAAGGTAAATGCACTAAAATTTTGAATAAATCCATTATTAAATTAAATTAATTAGTTCTTAGATTTTAGCTCATTGTTTTCCATATTTTCAAGTGGTCCTTAATTTATTAAAAATCATCAAAAATAAGTATTGGGTTGTCCCATAAGTTCTGTTACTTTTTACGAAATTTCGTGTTTGAAATTTTTTTATGAAAAACTGGTAATACGTGGAGATTTCAAACAAAGAGGATTTTGATCTATGTATATTTATGAACATAACGTGTGAATTTGGCAGTTCTCATGATATTATTTCTTTTCAAAATGGTGGTTTGAAAAAAAGACAAAAAACGACGATTTTCACGTAATTTTTGTCTTTTGTATAAAAAACTGGGAAGAACGCATAATTCATGGCTAAAAAAAGTTTTACAGTATATTTGAAATGTTTCGATTAAGGTGTCTTAATTTCAAGATGATTCAATAAGTTTAAGGTAGGAAATTTCGGCTTTAAAACTTCATATATTGCTAATTTCACGTGTTTTTTAAAGCACGCCCATTGTTTTTCTATGCAGCTGGTATGAAGCAAATAAAAGGCAGATGTTTTTTGAACCATAATGCTTTTTTACACAGTTTAAACATTGAAAGAACCTTTTCATATTATAGGTGAATAGATATATTTCTAAATTCCGACGAGTTGTTTTTATTGTACATTTTTCGTATGAAGCAAATAATTGCTTTGTTCGCATAGCGTATAAACTCAGCGAGTGTAATTCGGATAAGCTAAAATGTTGCGCGCTTGAATTGTGCGCACTACTTTATAACTTAATTACAGAGATAATTTAATATACTGCATATTTTAAATACTGGGGTCTATCTGTAAGCTTTTTTGTTGTTTTTGATGATTTTTTGTGAGAATTTCTTTGAAATGACTAACATTACTGAGGAAAGTTTTTTGCAATTGATGTTATGTTTGAGACCGAAATTTCCTAAGTTAAACTTATCGAATTTTCTTGAAACTATGACATCTTAATCTAAACATTTCAAACATACAGCAAAAAAATTTTTAGCCATGAATTATGGGTTCTTCCTAGTTTTTTAAACAAAAGAAAAAAATTACGCAAAAATCGTCGTTTGCGGTCTTTTTTTCAAACCGCCATTTTGAAAAGAAATAATATCATGAGAACTACCAAAATCACACATTATGTTCATAAATGTACATAGATCAAAATCCGCTTTGTTTGAAATCTCCACCTATTACCAGTTTTTCATAAAAAATTTTCAAACACGAAACTTCGTAAAAAGTAACAGAACTTATGGGACAACCCAATATTTTCCCATGTTGTGAATAGGAAATAGCCACGCCTTTTTCGCCGGAAGAGCATACCACAGACAATATGAGACAGACCGGTCAACGGGCGGCCTACGACACGAACGCCCTCAACTCGCGGTACCTGCACTAAAACTGTGGTTACAGCTAAGCTTTTAGGTCTGGAAACCATGGAGACGTTTTGCGAAGACGTAATCCATCGACCATATGATCACCAGGATCGCGATCCTTGGCGATCACATAAGCCCATTAAATGGTTTTTAAAATTAAAAAATATCTTTTTTTCAACAATTTTTTAAAAGTTGCTATTATAATAGAAAATTTAAATTAAATCATTAAGGTTTGTTCATCAACAAAATTTCGTGATCGCATATGATGAAAAACTCGATTGTAAAAATACAAGCTTAAATATAAAGTAATCAAGAATCACACAAGTAAATAATGAATCTAAATGATTTTATTAAATCTCATATTTCAATAACTACAAATAGTATTTGTTATAATCCCTTGGCCTTTTAAGACAAACATGATGTGTAAATGAAGTTGCAATCCTCGTGAATCTAAACGAACACATCTTTTGCAAATACGAATCCCAGATCCCAGGCACATTCGAAATGAATTCTTGACAATTAAAATATATAATACTAGTATTAATAGAATTAAATACATACGCCTATAATTAACACGAATTATATTGAAAGCTTAGGGGAATTATACTGATACTATAGCTGACGGTTTAGAAATCACGTTCAAGAATGCAACACAGATTTTCCAATACTTTGCAAAATAGAGAAGAAACGAGATAAAATGTGCCTTAATGCAATAAGACACTGTTAAAATGATTTATAAATCTTGAAAACAATTTAAAAGAGTACGATTAAACGATTTACACAAACTTCATGTTTACTTTCGAAATCGAATATTGCAAGTTTCGTCAACAAAAAAATGTATAAGGATTTCGATTAAAAAATATTAAATTAATTTATTAATGCCGGTACCGCTTGTCGCAGGCGCCACTTGAGCCCTCTGGATAAGCCCCGCCTATTGACCGGTCTGTCTCTTATTGTCTGTGGAGCATACCTTGTTAGTTTATATACCTTGCTGATGACCGAAATTGTAAACATTGAGTGTATTGTAGATTTTTTCTCTAATTTTTTCCAATGGTTTAAAACAGGTATGGGCAACCTTTTCGAATCCGCGGGCCGGATTCAATGATTATAATGACGTGGAGGGCCATAGAGTAGATAACCTAATATTTTTTAAGTAAAAAATGAGTAGTTTTATTGCATATATTTACGAAGTTTAATACTAAAGTTAAAATTTAATCTGGACTTATACAATATACATACAATTACATGCAATAATTATAATGAAGTTACATTAATGTGGTCTAGAATAACATTATATACAATAACTATAAAGTTAGTTACACATTAATCTGGACTAAAATAATATCTTGATTACATACAATAATTATAATGTTTAAGTTACATTAATATGAGCAAAAATAATATTCAGAGCTCATAGTAATGAAAAAATATTTCAGGACACACTTTTAACAATTCTCATTGCATGATGCAGGAAAATTAATGGAGGAGGAATTAATGTTCAGGAGGACAGATTAACTTTAGCAGCATTGGGAAAGACAGAGAATGACTACCAAGTTACTCTCTACTGCCAAGTTAGGGTGAAACAGGGGGGGGAATATCAACTGTCGGCGATCGTCCGTCGTGAAAAGTAACAACTCTCCCACACTTATAGACGCATCCCAAGAACGAAATATAGTTGTACAGCACGTTTTAACTGCTAAAATTAAGTTATTTTCGGTGGAAGTTCTGTATCCCCTCTTTTGCTCTTGTTGACGAAAACCAGAGTGATTTTTAGTACAATTTTTTAAATGTTCCACGGGCCGGATCAAATGACGAGGCGGGCCGGATCCGGCCCGCGGGCCGTAGGTTGCCCATCGTTGGTTTAAAACGTATTGTTTAACAAGTCTGGGTTGAAACAAAATAAGAATTATTAAACACTAGGTGAACTGACGAGTTACTAGGTATAAAATTAAATTTATAATATTAATTAATGTAGTTTTCTTCAGAATATTGATTAACAATAGTTATTAGACTTGCTAAGAAAAACATTTTGATTAAATTATTTATAAGTAAGAGTTAATAAATATTCTAACTTTTAAGAGAGGGTTGGTTATTCACGGAGATGACCTACAGGGTGGGCCAAAAGTCAGTACACTTTTGAAAATTCCATAAAAACCTGAAAAAAAATCGGAAAAATAAACGGTCTTCACTCTCAGCATCCTGAGGTCACGGGATTTTTTAAGTAGACAAAAAAAATAGTTTAAAAAACGCTTATAGATGTCACCACTAGAAGCGATTTGGTATTTAGAACCTTCCGGATTCGAACATTTAACTACTAGCAAGAAAGACATAATGGTCAAGTTAATGTAATGAAGTGTAAAACTTTTAGGAATCTAGTTTTAACGATTTACAACAATGGTTTCACTATGGATTAGGATTACCTGTTCTTTTAACCCTCACATTTGCTTATTTCCACTAATGTCGCTTATATGCGCATGATCTTGGTTGTACATTTTCCCAAAAGTTTTATACTTTACTACCCTAATTTGAATATCATGTCTTTCTTGCTAGTAGTTAAGTGTTCGAATCCTTCCGGATTCGAACACTTAACTACCAAATCATTTCTAGTGGGGACATCTATTATCATTTTTTCAAACTGGTATTTTTATTGGCTTACAAAAAACCCCGTGACCTCAGGATGCTGAGAGTGAAGACCGTTTATTTTTCCGATTTTTTTCCCGGTTTTTATGAAATTTTCAAAAGTGTACTGACTTTTGGCCCACCCTGTATGACGTATGTTTGAAAAGTCGGTGGATGTTACTTCTACTAATTGTTTTAACCAATGTTTTAAAAAGCGAGTCAAGTTTAGTGAGTTGTGTTTTGTAGTAATTGCGAAGCAATCTAAAAGGTCAGGGTGTCAGCAGTTTATGGGGGATGGTGAACAGGGGGCGGTAGCTCCCCAGTCTATAAAAATTAAATACCCCATAAAATCTAGTTTTTATTTCAGAATTTCTAAAAACTTATTTATAAAAATCTCCGATTACATGAATTTAGCAGGTTTAGACAATATTTTGATATATTGTCTATTTAATACAGACAGTGAACTCAGCATTAGAAACGCAAAACATTTTATGGCATAAAACTATCCTTCAGAGGAAAATGTGTGATTCTATTTAAATTAAATAACCAACGGTGATCTTCCCTTACTTACAAATAGAATTAAAAATAATAATGGTTTAGTAGTAAGTAGGTAATACATGGAAAAACAACTCGTCGCTATATATGCATAAACAATGTATGCATTAGTTTTTAGAATAATATCCATGATGTCCCTTAACTTTGTTTGAAAATTAATTTTAACTTCGGTAAAACGAAATTAAAATTAATTTTCCCTCTTATAAACAGAAAGGAAAACATGCTTAACAAAGTTCATGGCTATCACCATGGATATTATTCTAACCTGTTTGTAGATGACATTAAATAGTAATCCAACTGAACTTAACTTTAAGAGTAATTTTTTTCTAAATCCAAATCCACCGACTCCTCAATCTCTTCTAATCCCTTCCATCCCCTCTCGAATCGCACTCGCTATCGGTCCCCACCCGACCTTTCACCGCATAAAATATTTTCCTTCCCCCCCAAAAAATAAACTGCACTAAAACGCGCAGGAAATATTGGATCCGTGACCGTGTGTCTGAGACGCTTCAAAAAAAGGGACGGAGAGATTAAAAAGAAAGGAATCGCCTCCATCGGCGTAGAAAGAATGGAAGTTTAGATACACAAAACTCCGATGGAAGTGGAGGAAATAGAGGAAGGACCCGGATGGAAAAGTGAAGACGTCAGGTGGGGGTTGACAGGGGGGAGTAGGCAAGATTCTCGTGGGTGGGAGGGGGATGGACAGGCTGTATTCGAATTTTGACTTCTTGCTGTATCGGCTGACAAAAGGTTTAGAGAGTGAGGAGAAATATCCCTATTCTTGGGGACGAAAAAAATCGTTCGAGGAGGAGATAGGGATTTGAGAAAGGATCTGGAGGAGGGATGGGATGACGCATGTGTTTTGCGGCGGAGAAGGGTAGAGAGGTATAAGAATTTTAGTCCCTTCCATGCGTTTGTTTTTGGGGAAGACAGTGTAAACGTGCCCATTCACAAGAAGGTTTTACTGTATTAATTGTAGAAAACCTTGTCCTTGTTTGTTTTTGTTCATTGTTTTATTTAAACCCCTTCTTATTTATATCGTCACCAATACACCAAAAACGCCTATTTTGTTTGGTAATACCTAATTATCTAAAGTGCATTTTTAGAGTCGCAGAGTGATGATGTACATCATGCCAGAGCCGGCAATCGTCATTTTTCTACAACAAATAAATACCAATCAGAAATGTTCAAATACAAAAATAGAAAATAAGAAAAATTGAAACCAAAAATTTACTTTTCTAACTTTATTAGATACTTCAAATATAAATACTCAGTAAAATCAATTGGACCATTTTTTAGATATCAGTCAACTAGTGCATAAGAAACAACAATCTTTCTAACAGGTATTTTTTACACGCTTAAAATCCTTTATTCTTATTAACAATTCGTTAAACTAAAAAACAAACTTTAAGAAAAAGTTAAGATTAAAAAATACAACACTCAAATTACAACTGTTTTTTCTTGGACAGAAAAGGGAAAATAAACATGTTCATTGTCAAAAATCAAGACTTCTGTCAACAAGGGTAGGTAAAAAGAACAGTTAAGAGCTGACAAAAGTTGAATTGACATTTTGGGTTAATAACCAAAGAAAGCTTTTGTGATATTTTCATAAAAAATGAATAGTTTTTTTACTTTAGAGGGTTCGCCTTGCTCGCTAATGCTTGCTAGCCTCATAAAGTTTACTTCGCTATCATTTTTCTTTGCTTTTGCAACGATAATGTATAAACAAAAATTAATTTTATTAAAAACTTGATTGAAAAGTATTTAATGTTAATTAAGTTTTTAAACATTAAATCTAAAATTTATATATCAAACATTTAAAAAAAGTTATAATAGGGTTAAAACTGAATCTTAAATTACTGATATCATAATCACGTAAGTTTCTTTATAGTATAGCATGTGGGTAAAATATACTAAATTTTTTAAAATAACATCCATGGATAAAGTGTAATCCAAACAGTAAATCCTAAAACTCATAACGATGAGTTTTGTTAAAACAGATATCCTTACTACTTAGTTGGATTCCTCAGAACGGATAATATTTAACATCAATCGTTAAACCTTGATATTTGTGTTATTAATCTCTAACAAGTGAAGTACTGATAATTTGTCTGCAAATTAAATGCAAATTTTTAAAACGTTGAATTAGTTTTGACGGGGCAGAAGATGTGTTGTGATGTAACAATAGCTTTGCCGTTATTAAAAAAAGCAAATATTTCAAATAGAGAAATTGTTTTAAAATTATCAGAGATTTTATTGCAAATCCTGAATATTTTGGTATTAAAACTGTCTTTAGTAATAGTTGTTTTAAAGTTCTGCACAAGAAAAAGAAATGTTTCTTAAAAACAAAAGCAATATCCTTACGTTACGCTATGTTCACGTTATACCGTCACTTACTGTTTTCTACCTAGCTTTCTAACAAACCTAAAGGGAAAAAAACCTTTACAAGTTGTACTGAGATATGGGGGGAAGTTGTATAACAGGCGCAATTATAAAATTATTACCCTGCGGAATTATTTTTATGCAATGGTAGTTTAATGTGTTTAGAGTTTTCCACTTTAAGTTTATTTATTTAAGCTCTTTTTAAAAGCTTCCTTAATTCAGATTATTTTTTTATCTTTTATTAAATCTTTGACCACAGTCCGTACGAATTGACCAATGAAAACAATGGAAAAAAGAAGGTTTCCACCCTGAAAGTGAAAAGAGACGCTCTGGGGGTCGGGTGGGGGTGGGAAGTGACAGCCCCTCTTTCTCGGACACCCTTCCAGATGGCGGTGTCAGCTTCAATAACCTTGCCAATCACAGCTGAGAGGGGCAAAAAGCAATCGGCGAGAAAAGAGGAGACATACGGTCACCTACAGACCGGACAGTGGTCATATTACTGCTGAATCAACCTTGCCGATAAGGGATGGAATAAGGCAGTGATGGGATATGACGTAGGGATGTTTCTCAGAGTGATGCAGATCCGTAAAAATCATAGGCTGCTGTAGATAGATAATTCAAAAACTTTAACCCACGCTCACTATTTTAAAACCTCATAAAAATTATTAGATTTAAATCTCTAAAATTTGCAAATGTTCGTTTGCTGAAAATTGTTAGCATATCTTATTCTGAAGTACTGAATTAATTCAAGTTGGGTGGATTTTTCTCTGTGAAGGAAGGTATGAACTCTAGAGTGTAAGAAAGAATGTACTAGTAAAATAAAAAAATACTAGATTAATTGATGAAAACCAAATTCCCCCTAAAAAGGGTAGTTCGTAAGCGTTTTCAAAAGAATTTGGAATTTGATATACTCCTAAGATGACTATTTTCCCAACTACTATACTCCACTGCATTTATTTTAGTAAGAAGTTATGAAGGAATATTTATCTTTTCTTTTTATCTGTGAGTATATCGGGTGAATCATACTACTTAGTTTTTGCTTTTAATTCCTTTGAAGATTATAATCATTGTGAATTCATCCTTTGAAAAATACTTCAAGAATATAAATTATGAACCAATTAAATTAGCTAAACAAAATGGTAGAAGTGTTTTATAATTAATTTAGTGATTTATTGAAAAACAAGAATGCATTACACTGTTCAACAGATTTGACCTTCAAAATTTGTTCCTTGATGAAAATAGTCAATTCTTGTAGATTTTGGGTCGCTGAATACGAAAATCACCATTAAAATTCTCAATTGACTCAGGATTTTCGGGGAACAGCCCCTCCCCCTTTTTACGTTTTTTGAGGACTTTATAACTTTAAACTCGATTTTCAGGGTCAAAAAGCATTGCTTTAGTCTTCAAATTTCCCCCAGGGGACAAAAAAGGTTCAAATTAATAAAATATAATAAATTTATAACAATGGATAGGTTTAAGGGGTAATTACCCCCTAAAAACGCAAAAAATCGTTAAAAATAGTAGGATTTGTTATACCCTATTTATTTTGCTTATTTTTTACGCAATTCCTTTTTGAAGGGCCTTCCCCAAGGACCCAAATTTGATGACAAAAGGCAGCAATAATTTTTACTAAAAGCGGTTGAGGTGTTAGCGTCCCATCAGAAGCCCCTGCGGAAGAGTTTGGAAGACTCCCAGAATCGCGAAGGCGCTCGCGAGCTCAGGAATTAATATTGATGATTTTGAAATTATTACAAATAATGTTTTTCTTATATTTTGGGTCTATCCTAAGTAGAAACTATTCAGTTCTTTAACAACTGATCGGTTTTAGGGCGTGAGGATTCCTTGTTTCCAGATGTTAATAGATGCACGGCTGTGGATAACAATTAGGGGGCATTCTCTTAAAAAATGAGGGTGATGGAGGAAAATGGGTGTCATATATGACTTCAGCAGTTCATTTTACACAAGAATAAGCTGAAATTCAGTCGGTGGCATTTTGACTTTTATTTTGCACAGCAGTTTAACTCTAAAGGCGACTTTAGACCAACCGGTTCGCGACAGCGATTCCGCGGTTTTCGGGAATTTCGACAGCCGCAGTAACTCGGCGACCTCTCAAAAGATGGCGCTGTTCAATTAAGGGAAGAGGGTCAATTTTTGTCGCGAACCGGCTGTCGCAGAATCGCTGTCGCGAACCGAGTGGTCTAAAGCCGCCTTAAGTTCGACATTGAACCCTTCCGCGGGTGCTGTGGGGGCTCTAACAGCTCAACCGCTTTTAGTAAAAATCATTGCTGCATATTGCCATCAAATTTGGGTCCTTGGTGAAGGGTTATGACCCTTCAAACGTGAATTGGGTAAAAAGTAAGCGAAATAAATAGGGTATAACAAATCATACTATTTAACGATTTTTTTGCATTTTTAGGGGGGTAATTACCCCTTAAACCTATCCATTTGTTATATAAATTTATCATATCTTTTTAATTTGGACCATTCTTGTCCCCTGGGGGGCAATTTGAAGACAAAAGCAATGCTTTTTGACCCTGAAAATCGAGTTTAAAGTTATAAAGTCGTCGAAAGACATAAAAAGGGGGAGGGGCTGTTTCCCGAAAATCCTGAGTCAATTGAGAATTTTAATGGTGATTTTCGTATTCCGCGACCCAAAATTTATAAGAAATGATTATTTTCATCAAGGAAATTTTTTCATTGTTGAACAGTGTTATCTGTATGACAGTTCTAGGGTGATAAGGGAAAAATCTAGGGATGGGGGCTATGGGGATGTACCCCTCTAAAGTTATTAACATAAACCATTAAGAGATATTATGTTTCCGTTATTTATGAAAACGTCTTTCTCTATTTCAGTTTTTTAATCTCCACACTTTTATTAAACAGGGTGACAATAAGGAATTTATGAAATTAATGAAAAAATTTTTTTTTGAAAAAGTTAAGGTAGTTCTGAGTTTTAAGGATCTCAGCCCCCAACACGACAAATTACAGAATGAGACATAATCTTTGCATGAATTACGTGTTAGTGTCCGACCCTCATCAATATTATTATTTCATTTACAAAATATCATTACTAGTCCAGTAACTTGGTGTCAAAAAAGGGGTATTTCAGGAAAAAAATACAGTAGTTGTTTTTTCAACGGTTTTATATGTTTTCGAGGGTGCTGAATCCGAATCTGAACTTTGTATACAAAATTTCCAAGTGCGTTTTACGAAAATTCGAAAAAACCCTGAAATTTCACCTCAATTTTTGTTTTTTTGTTTGTAGAACGGAAAGTATGGGTCTCTCATGAAAATGTTAAATACAACATATAAAGAAGATAAAACAAGCTACAAAATTGTCGGTTACAACTTTTTATCAGACTAATAGTTTGGCAGCTAGAGCGCGCTGAAAATAGTGCATTTTCGCTCTGGCGGCGAAAAATCCAGAAAATCAAACTTGCATCTAAAAAAAGTATTTTTTGCCTGTTGTGAATACTAGTGAAACTTTGAACTGAACTAGTGTTTCAAATTAATTTTAATAGAATAAGGAAGTTGCATGTGTCAGATTTTCAAAAACAAACAAGTGTTCCGTATGGTTTTTTGTATGGTAAAATGAAATATCTAGTCAGTTTTTCAAAAAAATGTACAGGTAATTAAATATTTTGATTTAAAAGTCGAGAAAAAAACACGTGACTGAAAACGTTTATTGTTTAAACTATAAGATGACGTCAACAATCATACCATCAACTCCATTGCTTTATAACAATGTTTAGTATAAGATGACGTCACATCCAAACTCTTGGCGTTTTCGCGCGCTTTTAAAAAGGGGATTTTTGTTAATTTTTTTGATAATCAAAAAACTTCCCGATCGGCCTCAAATTTTGGGTAGTTGCTTATTTTTGCAAGAGGAATCAATTAAAAAAATAAAAAAAAATCATGCAACTTCCTCATTAATAGAAACTGAATTTTTTATTGCCTAAAAAAACCTGCGTTTTGGGGGAGGAAATTCCTAAAGAACATTCATTTTATTAATAATTATTGGGATAAAAAGTGGGATTATATCATGTAAGACATTATTAAAGTAGTTTATCTTAGTTATCTAAATCAAAATCTGACTTTTTAAGGAAGATATGGGTCATTTTCTGGATTGCGAAATATGCCCTACTTTCAGCGAGCTCTAGCTGCCAAACTATTAGTCTGATAAAAAAGTTGTAATTGACAATTTTGTAGCTTGTTTTATTTTCTTTATTTTTTGTATTTAACATTTTCATTTTAGGGTTTTTTCGAATTTTCTTAAAACGCACTAAGAAATTTTGTATGTAAAGTTCAGATTCGGATTCAGCACCCTCGAAAACATATAAAACCGTTGAAAAAAAACTACTGTATTTTTTTCCTGAAAAAACTACCAAGTTACTGGACTATACTTATTTAACATTTTATATTACAAAATATTTTATTTACTTTTATTACAAAATCTCAATCAGAAAAATAATGATTTTAACCAGCATTCTGATTCACCCCTGTCTGCGACGTAAATTAGAACACTATTGAAGTTAATAAAATGGATATTGAAAATTTTTTTTAAAAACAATTCAATCAAAAAATTTCACCAGAAAAAGGTTTTTATTACTTATACGTATATTTTTAATTTCAAAGTTATAAAAAGTGTTCTGATTCTCCCCTGTTTTACGGTATTGTATTTTTATTACGACATAAATGATCAAGCACTTGTTCAAGACACAGTTAATAACGAAATTATTATTAAATTTGCTCTTGTTTAAAAATGTCATTAGTTCATTGTGATACTATTATAAAATGAGCATGATATGCAAGGAAACTAACTTACTGCGTCACATTTTTAAATGGAATTGATTTTATGCATTTTTTCAACATTAAATTATCTTACAGCATACATTCCTTTCAAACGCATTCAAAAAGTTCTAAATGGGAAAAATTTCAAACTAAGTATCATCCTTCAAACCAAAATGAGCGAAATCTTATAAAATTCCATTCAGAACCATTCCTTTTCACTCAACTCTTATCAAATACGACAAAATCAAAATAAATTCCGAAACAAAACTAAAACAACGCAACTGATTTCATAAAAAAACAACTCCACCTTCTAAAAACCTAAATTTGGGAAAGAAAACTGTCAGTCCCAGGAAAACAGGAAAATTCAGTGGCATCAGATTAACCTGGAAGGGGAATATGGATTTGTGTGAAGGGCGGCGGGAGCCTGCTTTTGCTTTTACGTGTCCTCCCGTGATTGGGCCAATTTTGGTCGTCAGCGTTAATAGGCTTCAAATCCAGAGATACGGAAGTTCAGACAACTGCGAACACTTTGTCTGCGGTATTGAGTTGTTTTACGCTGCTTCTCAGGTTAGGAAGTGTCTTGTTTTTGTTTCCTACTTATTTCTTTTGTTTAATGTCGCAATGAATTTTTACCACCCTTGGTACTTGTAGTTCTTTTTGTCAGGTGGGGAAATAGTAGTTTCGTCGATTTTAACATGCGTAAGGGAATAGCTTTTTTGGTACTATTCCATTATACCGGCGCAAATCCCGCCAGGCAGACTTTTTTGGCGACAGCACACAGTCACCGGAAGAAATCCCCGGAAGCAACTTCCGTTGGTGTTGCATCATTATTGGCGAATTTATCGCTTGCGCCGGTATAATGGAAAAGTACCGGTTTTTTAATGGTTAGCAATATACTTAAATATTTTTTTGTTTCTTTTATGCTCTCTTTTTGCGTTTTGACACATATTCAGGGATTGGTAAATTTAAAAACAAATCCCGTAAGAGTGAAATTATTTTGTCCCTAAATTAAAAACAAATAACGTCCACCCCAATGTTTAAGATACTTTTATTTTTGAGCATTTTACCAACTCAAAAATTATTATATGAAAGGTAATGAAATTTGAAACAATTGAACAGAAATGATTCTGGATCGTTTTCCCCTGTCAGTGGCCATTAGTATTCCTGCTAGTAGTGCTGACCATAACACAATGGAACCGAACTCCCATGCCGGGAGTCGAACCCGGGCCACCTGGGTGAAAGCCAGGAATCCTAAGAGCCAAGTCACACCTAGCAACCATAAGACGTGACAGCAATCAATCAAAGAGGGGGAAAAGCATGGAGTTCAGCATGAGACTCCCCCTATCTTGACAGGAATCTTCATTCCTGTCAAGATAGGGGACTAGGCTTTCCCCATGCTTTTTTTATGGAGATTGATTGCAGTAGCGACTATTAACCGCTCAGTGTGTTTTGCACCTAAGGGAGACGTCACGGTGGGCGCAAGAACGGGCGTATCTGGTCGGGCCGTCTTATCGGCTGGGGAATCTACCCCACTCAATTAGCGAACAAAAGATTCCCCGTTAAGCTGAATTCCCATGGGATGCGGATTTTGTAAATTCGCCAGCGAAATCCGCCAGCGAAAACCGCTCGCTGTTTTTCAAGGATTTTTTCCCCTAGCTTTTTCGCCCGATCTGTTTCTCAAACCGCTCACTAGAGGTCACTGGCTTTTGCCGACTTTTGTATTGGCTCCAAAATTTACAGTATATAACTTCAAACAACTTTATTAAGTTTTAAAAGCCTGCATTTTTCATCAAATTAGTAGTATCCACTAAAATTAAATCAATGCTTAAATCATTACTTCTAATATTTTGAAGTTTATTCATGATAAGAATGATGCAATGATTATGACGAGAAGCTCCGAGGTGAAAATGTTTCATATAATACAAAAGCTGTTGTATAAAATGGAAGTTATTTTAATTAAGAACAAAAAATAAAACTAATTATCTCACTGAAAATATTTTAAAAAGAGCTCTATGAAGAACACGAATAATTTCTGATTTCACATAGCGATATTTTTTATTCTGTTCACATGTTCTGATGAAAATATTGGTATAAATCCAAATCATGACAAAAATGTGTTTGCATTCTTTTTTAAATACTACAGTATATCTCAAAACATTCAAAAAAGTTGGACCTTTTTCTGATTTGGATAATAATAAAAAAATGACAACTTAATAAAAATAAAAATAAAAAATGCAGAACACAGACGGCATGGGAAGAATCAGATTATTGTTCTATCAAAGGTCTATTTGTATATTTTGTACATCTGAAGGAGTTTAATAATTCAGAAAATCAAATGAGAAAAGTCATTTCAATCTACAGTTCTTTTTACGAATTTAAATAGGTATATAAGGTAAATGTGGGTATAGTGGACACTTTAAGGAAAATTTTTGCTTAAATTCTTAATAAATACCAATCTATTTGCTTCGAAACGGTTATCATCCTATTTTTAGGTTAATTGGATCTTCTTCTTTCGATTTTACCATTAAAAACTTTAATTAGATTGGGCAAAGTATTTTTAATTAATTTTTTAAAAGTACTCCAAATTGCATCTATAGTGGCCACATAGATGAAGCTGTTGCTTCTATGGTGGACACCTCTTGCATCAATAGTGGACACCTGTCTTTTTCTGCCTATATGAGGGGTTTATGCATGAAATTGAGGGGTTTTTCTTGGTATAGTGGTCTAGTTCTAATTAAATCTTCCTTCCCAACGAAATGTATTTTAGATTCAATCAAATTAGCTTTATTTAAAAAAAAATTGATAGTTTTCGGCCCAAAGTCTACGCTGTAGCTGATTTGAGAGGAATTTAGCATGTAATTCAATGCTTTAGAAACATTGGTTCCCGAAGCCAGAATGAAACCAAATTTATTTTACACTCATTTTAAAGCACAGTCAACAGTTTATGAAGAAAAACTTATTCGAATTAAGTATTATTTATGTTTCTATTAGAAGCCATTGGCGGTGGCCACTATTGGAAAATCTAAGATTTTGTGTTGGTAAAGTGGACACCCCCATAAATCCTTGTAAAGTCAACATTTTCAAATAAATTTTATTCAGTATTATTTTATACACTCTTATTTATCTTGATATAAATTTAAAAGTCAATCAAGCGGTAACAAATACGAAAAAATCAGTTCCGACTTACCCGTTTCCTTACGCGATTCAATAAGCAAAATCAAATTTCAGTCACTCGGCCAATGTTGTTATTTTCAAATATTTAAATATCCTTCCCATGCTGATCTGTGGTATCGGTGGTAGTTTATCAGCTTACCTGATTGCACAATCTACTATGCCTATGAATTTTGACGTTGTTCGATGCCTCTAACTCGCTCTATTTAAAATTAATCAGCTATGTGGCCACTATTGGTACAGTGTCTACTATACCCACATTTACCTTATTAGGGTTATGATTCTGAGACTTTTTTAAAAATATTTAAAAGCCTGATGTTGCATTCGATGAACTTTTGCCCATATGTTAATTTTATAGCATTATTTTCTTTATATTGAGAAAAAACCTTGCGCGCCTAACCTCATTTCACTTTCTAATATAGGAATCACTAGTGTGTCTCGGGGAAAAAACTTTTTTACAAAAAACTTCGCTACCCAGGGATTTTCCCATTCCTTTTAGTCCCAAAAGATAGTGTGTGAAGTTTCAGCCCCATAAGTTAACTCTAGGGTGTGCCTATAGAGCCCCAAATTTGAAAAAAAGGCAAAAAAAAACTAGCAATTTTCAGAATTAAAAAAATATTTTGATATTTATATTGTTATAAAACTGGTTTAAATGTGTTCTTTAGAACATATTTAAATGAATTATATTTATTTATGTGCATTAAATGTACCCTATAGCCCCTATAATTTAAGATTAATAAGTGCTAGGGATGTTTCACTCCCCAAAGCTTATAATGCACTACCAGTAGACGAAATGAATTAAATCCGAATTTCTTCGAAGGAACTCCCTCAAATGATGACATTTGTTGTTAAATGATGTTTTAAATTATAAAGACCAGTGAAATAACAGTAATTAGGCCTTCCTCTGAACTTTTAATGCAAAAAGTGCTTTTCTGCAAAAATGCTTGTTTCTAGCTGATCAAATCCAAAATTTTCTCAAAAAGAGGGTTATAGTAATTTTTAATATCAAAAACCTTGAAATACCTTTTTAAACCATATATATTTCATTTTTATAAGTAGATTTTAACTTTAAACCATACAGATTGGAAACGACATGAATTTCTCCTATACCAGATATAAAAATAAATTTTATCGTATGAAATTATGAAAATTACCTCTTTTTAACGTATTAGGGGGAAAGTTTAATTGAAATCTTCTTTCATCAAAATACGAACAAAAATTTACAACTATTAAACAATTTTCTTTACTTTAATAAAGTTGGATTTGATCAGCTAGAAACAAGCATTTTCGAAGAAAAGCATTTTTTACATTAGAAGTTCAGTAGAAGGCCTAATTACTGTTACTTTACTGGTCTTTATATTTTAAAACATCAATGTAACACCAAATGGCATCATTTGAGGGAGTTCTTTGGAAGAAAATTGAAATTTAATTACTTTCGACCACTGTAGTGTATTATAAGCTTTGATGAGCGCAACGTCCCTTAGTAGTACAGTCGAAGAAAAAAAAAGTGAGACAGTTCGCATTGTGAGCGAACTACTGGGGTTAGAAAGATACTGTAAACGCCAATTTTCATTATTTAACGTCTACTTTAAAAAAAGCTATAGTTTATGTCCTTAGGGGGCCATCTACATATTAAACGAAGCACCAACTTTCGTTTTTCCTATGGGCGACATCAAAGATTATTCCCGATTCTGAAAGAGCACCCCCTAAAACCCCCCAAAACCAATTTTCATGTCATTTGGTCCCCAAATAAAGCCAGGAGTGGGGGTTGAAGTTCGTTGAATTTACGTTGAGATCTCGTTTTTTACGTTGAATTCTCGATTTTGATCCTTACAACTTGCTTACAACCATCAACCCCGCACGAGAATTCAACGTGAAAAACGAGATTTCAACGTAAATTCGACGAAATTCAACCCCAACTCCTGGCTTTATTTGGGGACCAAATGACATGAAAATTGGTTTTGGGGGGTTTTAGGGGGTGCTCTTTCAGAATCTGGAATAATCTTTGATGTCGCCCATTGGAAAAACAAAAGTTGGTGCTTCGTTTATTGTGTAGATGGCCCCCTAAGGACATAAACTATAGCTTTTTTTAAAGTAGACGTTAAATAATGAAAATTGGCGTTTACAGTATCTTTCTAACCCCAGTAGTTCGCTCACAATGCGAACTGTCTCACTTTTTTTTTCTGCGACTGTACCTTTTACTCTTAAATTATAGACACTATAGGTACAGTTAATAACCTTAAATAAATATAAACCCATCTAAAATGTCCTAAATAACACATTTGAACCAGTTTTATATCAATTTAAATATCACAATACACTTATTTAAAAATTCAGAAAATTGGTAATTTTTCCAATTTTTTCTTAATTTGGGGCTCTATAGGCAAACCCTAGAATCAACTTAGGGGGCTAAAACTTCACACACTATCTTTTGGGACCAAAAGGAATAGGAAAAGCTCTTTTACAAATCTATGATTTATGTAACAATCAGCTTCAAAAAAGATTATATTAACTGCCTTTTAGTGCTTCAGCCATATAAAAATCTTATTAGGCGCGCAAGCTTTTTTCACAGTTTTCAAAAATAAAAGTTATTTTCGAGAGTTAGGGACCAATACTCATCATTTGCCACCACAGGCTTTTAAATCTGAAAAAAATCATAACCCTAGTATATATCCTTTTAAGACATCAACTCGCCGTTTATCTCCAGAATTCTCGCTTCCCATGTCGTTTGCCGTCTGCTTTGTTTGTTCAATTATTCCTTGTAATCTGGAAGCCGATCATCGTAACAAAGATGATACTTTTATAATTTTATTAACTTTGCGAGTAGTTATCTCATCTTAATTAGGATGCATCATTTGAATTCTGTAAAATAGCCGATCATGGTCTGGTACGAAGCATAAAAATAAAATGGATGCTGTTATTGTCTGATGGGGCTTTCGTATTGGTCGAAGGGAATCACGTGACCAAAAACAGCAAGCGAATTTGCTGACTTCTTGAACATAAACCAAGAAAAAAAGCCGGCAAATTTCGGACAAGCGAATTTACGAGCAGTTTTTTTACTAGGCCTGTGATTGGCCTCTTCTCGTCATGTGCTCCTGTGAATCTATTTTTAAAAGGAAAGATCGATCTTCTTCAGAAAACGTAGGGAAAGTAGGGGAGCGTTTTTTGCTTGCGGATTTAAAACCGCATCCCATGGGAATTGGGCTTTATAGGGTAGATATCCGCTGCTGATTAGATTTGCCTGACCAGATACTCCCGGTCTTGAGCCCACGGTGACGTTGGCTTAGGCCCAAGTCCGACCTAGCGACCATAAGACGCTACTGCAATTAATCAAAGAGGGGAAAAAGCATGGAGTTCGGCCTGAGACTCCCCCCATCTTGACAGGAATCCTCCTTCCTGTCAAGATAGGGGACTAAGCTTTCTCCATGGTTTTTTTATGGAGATTGATGGCTGTCACGTGTTATGGTAGCTAGGTCTGACTTGCCACTTAACCGTTAGACCACATAATTTATTTATTTCCAACACAATTACAGATAAAAATCCAAGTGGTGGAAAAAGAAAGAAAACGATAAAATCATTGGAAGAAATAAAACTCGTAAGTAATTTAACAAAAGAACTCTTTGACATACTGAGATCCATATTGCAGGAATTGAAACTATTGCATATTCTATACATGATAGCACATCTTTCTTTTAACAATAGGTAATTTAAAGGTTACATGGTTTCTGGTGTTATAAATACACGGTATATGAAAATTAAATAAAGACAAAATTTGAGCACAATCAATATTAAAATTAACTTAATTGTACATAGTGGGATTTCTAACTTCACAAAAATGGGCTTCGTGTGCTTTTTCGTGAATATGCTTAGTGAAAATAGCCATTTTGTTACTTAGAATCTGTAGTTTACGAATCGCGATGGTGGAAACTTCGGGTTTGCGACTGGGGATGGTGAGGGGCGCAGAAGTGGAAAATCGACGAGTTTCGATTTTGTGTTGTTTGGAGTCAAAATGGTTCCTTTTATTTTTTTAATTTGCTCAAATACTCCATAATACGAGAAAGGGGTGTCCAGGACATTTCGCCCCAGCCATTGTACTCGACCCCGACGACCCTCCCTTTCTCATCCATCACACCTGTCAATTAACGAAGGGTTTGGTGGCGAGTCTTTCTCCGTCCTCGTTTGGCGAAATGGATGTTGCGCCAGGTTCGCCAATTTTATATTTGATTGCAAAAGGCGTAACTATGGAGATGGTCCCCTTACGGAAAAGGGGTGTTGTTGTTTCTTATCTCCCACATGATCTCACGAAGTTAGACCATGTCCAAGCAAGAATCCGTTGCACGTAAACATTTAGGTGGCGTGGGAATGAAGAGCGATGAACATTTTAGTAAAGAAATTGACTTTGATAAACTGGTAAAAATGAAATACAGAAGAAATAATTCTAAAAATAAAATCGAATTTAAATACTTAAAAAAAAAGAAATAAGTATAGATGTACTTATAGAGTGCTGGGTTTTTGTAGCATTTTAGTTTTAGATCTAACAACAAACAATAAGTTTACAACCCAGAAAAAAACATGTCAAAAATTCCTTCAAAAAAACGTCAGAAGTGCAGTTTTCTTAAAGAAGTCTGTAGTTATTTTGTAGCAATAGGACTTCAACACGTAAGTCTGCACTTTTTTACATCAATTTTGAATACATTCTAAAGGTATTTCAACGGTCTTATAAAAAACCGCAGAATTCTTGAAGAAAATTGCAGTTTTCATAAAGAAAACTGCAGACAAAGTGTCCAAATTCCCTTCACTTTTTTGAAGAAATTTTGCTGATTTTTTTTTGCTGGGAAATTTTTAGAGCTTATGCCCAACCATGATTGGGTTTGATAAAAAATTTTTGATACATATACAATTTTATAAAGAATTTTACATGATACATAATTTTAAATGTATAATAGGTAAAAATGAAATTTAAATATTATAATTATTCTCTAAACATATATAAAATACCATAAAGGGCAACCGCAGGAAAAAGGCTGTAAATGGAGAAATAGAGATAATATCGGAATTATTCTTGGAAAAAAATCTCAGAAATAGATAGATTTATCGAATAGCTACCAAAAAAACGAATATAAATCCATATGAAAAGGAGTCTAAGACGACATAACCAAAAAATGGCTATTTTTACCAAAAACACAGTATTTTGTCATCAAATACTTTCAATAGATGCTATTTTCAAAGTGAATGCAATGAAAATATATGTTCCTAATTAAAAACACAGCAATGAAAATTTCATTGTTGGTCACAAAAGGCGGATATGACGTCATAAATCCAGGATGGCTGCCATACAGTCAAAATTTCTAGTTTTTTGTTCGAAATTTTTTTAATTGCAAATTATTGCACTCTAATGAACGTAATAAAGTTATTTATAAGAATAAAATTTAAAAAAAACTTTTTTAGAATGAGTGATTGGCAGGTATTACACTACGGTTAGGAAATAATCAACGAACCTTTTCTATCTCCCTCCCCCATTTTTATCATCCAAATCAGTAATTATGAGGACAATATTATGGATTATAATGATAATAAATGGAAAATATTAATTCATTAACGAATTAAACTGAAAGGAAAATATAAACCATATACAAAAGACTTGATAAATTTCAGCAATCAATTTCCTAGTTAACTATCAAATAGTTGGGTGGCTTATTACGTAAAAATGACCGAAAACTTCAAAATGTGATAATTTAATGAAACTTTCAGGGATGTTAGATAATCATATAAGAACTAAAATATAAATGGGAACCCAAAATAAATTTTACGGCGTGATTTGACCGCTATGACGTTATGGTTTATAATTTCCTAACTGTTAAATTTGTTAATGAATTATATATTTTCCATTTTAAAAATTACTTGATACTTCTTATTTACTGTAAATGTTGTTATTTTTAATTACAATAAACTAAACGGGACGATGAAGAAAACGCCTATATATTTCAATCTATATTTTCGTTCCAAATTAGTTGAATTAAGAAGTTATCAAATGTTATTAAATTAAACAAAAATGATTATATTTAAAAACATCTAATGTTTTCTCATAGTTAATGTAAACGATCTGAGAAACAACTTGGCTTAACACTAATATTTCCGGAATTATTTCTAAACACCTGTCATTTAATTCTCCTTTACATATTAACTTTTCGACTTTAGTCAGTAACACTTTCGACTTTTAGTCTTATATGTAACTTCATTACGTTCATTGGAGTGCAATAACTTGCAATTAAAAAAATTTCGAATAAAAAATTAGAAATGTTGACTGTATGTGGCAGCCATCCTGGATTTATGACGTCATATCCGCCTTTTGTTTCATTGTTGTGTTTATAATTCGGAACATATTTTCATTACATTCACATTCACTTTGAAAATAGCATCTATTTGAAGTATTTCATAACAAAATACTCATACTGTGTTTCTGGTAAAAATATCCATTTTTTTGTTGTCTTCATAAACTCCCTTTTCTATATATTTAGATTCTTTTTTGGGTAGCTATTCGATAAATCTATCTATTTCTGAGATTTTCGTCCAAAATAATTCCGATAATATCTCTATTTCGCCATTTACAGCATTTTTCCTGCGGTAGCCATCTTGCATTCATGACGTCATACCCGCCCCCTGCACGAAATTGGAAATGAAACACCTGGTACCACGTTAATGCAGACGTCATTACGAATCAAATGATACCACTCACTAAGCTCCAGCAAAACATTTTTTGAAACATGACATAAAAGCGACTCCACTATTGCTTTGTTAAATTGAATTTCTAAAAAAAACCTTTTTTTTAAGTCAACTGACTTTAACTTTAATTTTCATGGCACTCGGCCCCACAAAATTAAAAGCTTATTAAAAGTACATAGAATATAATCCAATCTCAGTTTTTATTTCAGAAATAGGCTAAAAAACACTTTTTTTCAGGCTTAGTTCACTAGCTGGAAAAATCCCTTATAAAACCATACAGTATATGAACTAAATGGACTAAATAAATAAAACCCAAAGGTGAAACTGCTGTGACTACGGGAAATATAAATGTTATAATTTTTATAAAGGAGATAAAATCACAATTCGACCATTGATAAAATTTTTTACAACAAGCTGTTCTCCCATGAACTGAAACAATTGTACTTATCATTAACTCATAAAAAGAAAAGTTTCAGTTTAAAAGAAAGTTAAAACATAACACTTTTTTGATGGATTACTTATAATGATCAATTCCTCGCATATAATAAATTAGAAATCAATTGTTTAAAGTAAAGAAATTATTTCTGGACCATAAATACTCCTTTACAGGAAATACATGTCTTGATTTCTCACTAAAAATATACAAAGCACATAGAATTTAATCACATAGAACAAAGTTACATCTAAACACCATCTAATTGACTTTGAATATTTCTATATAGACATTTTGAATTGGCTGGCCAGTAATTTTGAGTCTAGAGTTTAAATCAATTTTTAAACCATTTAAAAAATAAGTATTTATACATCTACTAACCAAAAGAGAAAAATAAGAATTCTATAATAATTTTAAGGGTTAGTGTCTAAAAAGGTTTCAACTAAAAAAATACCCATTTTTATAACCGAATCCTCAAAAAATTAGAGTTAAGTCATGAAAATAGGCTTGATCACACTATTAATTTCAGAAACCTGTCAAAAAATGCCAAATTTTCAAAAAAATTTTCGCAAGGATGAATTTTTTAAAGAAATTTTTTTGCCATTAAATTCCTCATTTCCAAATGAGGTATTCTACAAGAAAAAAATTACTAAACATTTTCATTAAAATGTAGTGAGCCTCTAACTATAGGGGAGAGTGTTGTACCTATGGACAAAAATCACGTTTGGATTTTTCTAAGACAGGTAAAATCACATTTTGACCATTTAAAGTGCCCAACCTATAGTCCTAACCTTTGTGAGTTGAGAGATATTTTTTATTAGCCAAAATCTTGAAAATTCGATTTTTAATCATTTATAATAACTTGGAAAAATTAGTGTCCAAAGGTACAACAACCTGCTGTACCTATGGACAGACCCAGTTGTACCTGTGGACACCCTTAAAAAGGGAAGTTTTAGTTGAAAAAAGCTAAGAATGAACATTTTTATTGATGAATTACCTTTTAATAACCTATTTCAAGCCTTTTTAAAATTGAAAATAGATTTTTTAAAGTAATGTAGTTTTAGATCGTAAATGATCATTAAAACGAAGTTGAATGATAAAAGTCTTGATTTTTTACCAAAAACACAAAAATCACATGGTATTTTCAGATCAGAATTTAAGGTAATAGTTTCATCAATCATGCTGATTGATCTGACAACTTCACTGATCCAAAAAAAACAATTCGATCGACACTTAGTTGTACAAGCATTTGGTGGTAATAACAGTAATAATTTGGTGGTAAATCTTCTTCAGGTGGAAATTTTAAGTTTTTTCAATCATCATACTTAAATGCGATAGGGTGGTTAGGGTTTTACACCATATTTTACATTAAATTCCAAGTAGAATCATAAATTTAAAAAAGTAGTTTAGATCACAAAATATTTGATTTTTCATCTAAAATTCACTTGAAAATAATCGCTGACAAATAGATTACCATTTATAATTAATTTAATATTTATTAAAATGTATTCAGTTAAATAAAACCTGATTCTAAAACGCCGATGAGCTACAGACACCCACAAAAACGTGTCCGTAGGTACAACACTTATGGTGTCCGAAGGTACAGCATCAGGTGTTTTTGCATTCAAAGTTCTATAAAAGATAAAAGAATTGAGATCTGACGATTTCTAATATCAAAACTAAAAAGTCAAAATCTCTGGGATTCCCCCATATATCCCATTTTATCATATCATAATCATAGAGGAAGAAAATAATTAATGTAGTGATGCACTAAAAAAAACTTTGAGCACCTGAAAACAGTATTTTTATTATAGAAAATTTAAATAATATTTTTCACGTTAGCAACTAGATAGCATTTGTTTACATTTAAAATCGACCACAAATTCAAATTTACATTTTTTCCGAATTTTAAAAGGAGGTGGCTGAAGGTACAACCTTCCGTAGGTACAACACTCTCCCCTACAGTTTTATGCTTTTTCTCAAAACAAGAAAATTGGCATTTGACATGTTTCAGAAATAAGTGATTCAATTACCCAAAATAATTTTTGATTTGTATCATCAAATGCGTCTTATGATACAAAAAATTAATATAAAGTTTATTTATGTAAGTAGATTATTTTAAAATAAAAACATTTTTCCATGACCGACCAGTCAAAACTGTTAAGCCTGTGCTTAATAGTCTCATAAAAGCTTAAAAAAAATCTATCAATAAAAATTATCTTTTTTTTACAAGAAAATGAATCATTCTTTTAAACGGTACTAGATAAATTAATTAAATTGATAAGTTACATGTAGGTACTACAGTCGAGTCCGCTTAACCCATTAATGCCCAACTTTTTATTTTTCTTAAATATTTAGTAAAAACATAGTAAATAGCCCCAAAACAACTGGAAAAATAGTGAAAAAAATTCCAGGTTAAAATTTTAATTTCTACACCAAAATTAAAAAACGTCCCTAAAAAGGGACGTCAGGCACGAATGCCCCCGTTGTTTTTCCCTATAATAAAGGCACGGTAGAAAACTTTTTAAAGCCTCAAAAACATCTTCTACCTTTTTAATTGCAGCAAAAGTGATCGAAACCATACTCTAACATGAATATGAACAAAAAATATTAATTATTTATCCAATTAACTGTAAAATTAACCCCAATTAACGTAATTTGAGTATTGTTTATGCTCTAAAACACGTTTTTTTCCTCCCGAATCTATGTTAATTGCAAATTAATTAAGGTTTTTAATTGAAAAAGGCATTCTTTGTTTATATGTTACCTAATATTAAGTATTAATTACTTTTACACACCTCAAATCCATCAGAATATCTCAATTTGTGAAGTTTAAGTCTTTCAAATGCCCATACTTTTTTCATTTTATTTAATTTAATTGTGCGGAACACGACTTTCTCCCCAAAAATCAAGCATTAATGGGATGTGCATTAGCAAGCCAGATGATATAGATTGATCTGCAGTATAGAACACAATGATTAGCGACATCTAATTAGAAAAAAAGCCGAAAATTTATCACAAAAGCGACTTTTTTGGCAATTTTAATGACAAAAAGTCATTATAACTAATAATTATTAAACTTTTAATTAAAATAAAACCGGAATATATTTGCATAAGTAATAAATATAGTAAAATAATTAATTTATTCCTTTTAATTAATACAAATTAATTAATTTCTTATAATTTAAGACTTTTTATTCCATTAATTTAGCAGAAATAACAGTATTTTCCAAAAAAAATAAACAAAAATAAGAAATTTATGAGCTAAAATTAAAGTAATTTTATAAATATCAGTTATTTAATTCATTTCATAAGAATCGAACGCGTTTTTATGAAAAAATAAAGGTAACACTAGCATTTCACTATGGGGAAAACCACGGGGGCATTCGTGCCTGACGTCCCTTTTTAGGGACGCTTTTCGAGGGTCCAAAATAAGGTCAAGATAAAATATTTTGGAAAAATAAAAAAACACCCCAACTGATTTAATGTATAAACAGTAATATATATCGGCATTGAAATTTTTTAAAAATAACAACTAGGTTTTTTAAGCTTTTGCTTTTAAAATTTTTAAAAAAGCACTTTTCTGAAAAATTCTATCTTCCAACTTTAAAAAAAGTTAAAAAATTTTTTAATTCTGCTTTCTTCTTGTGTTCTTTATGTTCTATGATGATCAGAGATACATCATTGCAAATTTTGATTCAAAGGAACAATTTTTGTAGAAATAGGAGGATTTTTAAAAAACGTCCCTAAAAAGGGACGTCAGGCAGTAATGGGTTAATATGATCGCAATTGTCCAAGACTAAACTGATAACATTATCCGATCGATAACAATAAGCGGTCTCATATCAAAAACAGCAAACAGTGTAATTAGATTGTTTGCTTTTAAATCAAAATCATGAAATCGTAATAAATGTATTCAAAACTCTATTTTTAGACTAGGTAAAATTTTAAGGGGAAAATATAAAAGTAGTTCAATTAATAATATTAAAATAATCGCTTACTTTGTATTTTTATAGAAAGCTCTCTTTTTTCCGCTCCTTTATATCCTTTCATTCCAGTAAACGAGGGAAAATCAAAATATCTTATCAGAAACATCTGCAAAGCGTGGATCTAGGTGTTTCGTTAACCAATCCCAAGTATGGATTCGGATCCCCCATAACCGTTTTCTTTCAAAATAATATGCGGAATGTTTTATTTTTCTTACTCATACTGAGTTTCAGAAAAAAGAAGCGCCAGATGTTCCCATGGAGCAGATATTTACTTGTACAAATTGACCTTCAAAATGAAACTCGAACTCAAAAGCGGTCGTTTTAAAGGAGATACGGACTAATTTTGATAATATTAAGCGAAGTTATGATTCATAGTTGATCACATTAAACGATGTATTTTACATTAAATTAAATAGGAATGATCTGGACCTGTCGATTTCGATAACATTATCCGATTGATAACATTAACCGTGATCACATTAAGCGGATTCGACTGTATATGAATTTCCTTGTTTTGACTAAACAAAGTTGGGCCGGTTTAAATTGATTTTGGTTTTTATGTTAAGTTATTACTGTAAAATCTATATGCCATTATTTATGTGTCTTTTTGTTATTTCAAACAAATTTGGTCTACTGCCAATCATTTTGATCCGTAATATATTTTAACTTTTATAAAATTAATAAATGCTTGCATTGGGACAACTTTCAAGTAGAATTAAAAAAAGAATATAAATATTTGATATCGTAAAATTAATATAGTTTCTGAGGGAAGGTAAAAAAGAGATTCAGCACTTTTATAAAGAAGTTTTGAGAAACAGGTTTTTATTAATTTACAATATTAAACGTTTCTTATACGATTCATGCTTATAATATTCATGATTTAGAAATTTTCTTTAATTTAGAGAAGCTTGCCACAGTTTAATTCAAATTTAATTTAATTTTACTCTATTTTTTGTTTATTTATGTAAGTTTTTGTAAGTATTTGTCTATTCTAAAATGACTTAATATTTTACCCCGTGTTTATTTATAAGCTATATTTCCATAGTACTGTAATTATAGTTTAGCTTCTATTCGATTTTTAAATTTTAATATAAACACGTGGTTATGGGAGTCCTTACACGTGGTTAAAAATCGATGGCCGATATGTTACTGCAAGAAATGAGATGGTAATCAGGCGTAACCCCCTTTTTCAACAGGATGTCGATGTCAAAGGATATTCTGTAGTGCTACAGATTTACAACCGAATCGAATTAGAGGAAATAGGACCTTTTTCTGTCTAAAGGGGTCGTATAGATAAAAATATAGGAATAGTTCAGTCTTTGATACTTCGCCAAAAACGGCAACCATTTTGTGAGTCTGGCAACCCATTTCTGGAAAGAGAGGGGAGTGAACCATAAACCACAGGGGGTCCAGGGGGAAGCTGACCACATGTCAGGATACCCATCAATCAGTTGGGGCGAAAAGTCCGGTTAATCCGAGAAAGGCGAGGGAGGACTAACGGGACATAGAGTTTGGAAAGGAGATTAACCGGACTTTTCGCCCCAACTGATTGATGGGTATCCTGACATGTGGTCAGCTTCCCCCTGGACCCCCTGTGGTTTATGGTTCACTCCCCTCTCTTTCCAGAAATGGGTTGCCAGACTCACAAAATGGTTGCCGTTTTTGGCGAAGTATCAAAGACTGAACTATTCCTATATTTTTATCTATACGACCCCTTTAGACAGAAAAAGGTCCTATTTCCTCTAATTCGATTCGGTTGTAAATCTGTAGCACTACAGAATATCCTTTGACATCGACATCCTGTTGAAAAAGGGGGTTACGCCTGATTACCATCTCATTTCTTGCAGTAACATATCGGCCATCGATTTTTAACCACGTGTAAGGACTCCCATAACCACGTGTTTATATTAAAATTTAAAAATCGAATAGAAGCTAAACTATAATTACAGTACTATGGAAATATAGCTTATAAATAAACACGGGGTAAAATATTAAGTCATTTTAGAATAGACAAATACTTACAAAAACTTACATAAATAAACAAAAAATAGAGTAAAATTAAATTAAATTTGAATTAAACTGTGGCAAGCTTCTCTAAATTAAAGAAAATTTCTAAATCATGAATATTATAAGCATGAATCGTATAAGAAACGTTTAATATTGTAAATTAATAAAAACCTGTTTCTCAAAACTTCTTTATAAAAGTGCTGAATCTCTTTTTTACCTTCCCTCAGAAACTATATTAATTTTACGATATCAAATATTTATATTCTTTTTTTAATTCTACTTGAAAGTTGTCCCAATGCAAGCATTTATTAATTTTATAAAAGTTAAAATATATTACGGATCAAAATGATTGGCAGTAGACCAAATTTGTTTGAAATAACAAAAAGACACATAAATAATGGCATATAGATTTTACAGTAATAACTTAACATAAAAACCAAAATCAATTTAAACCGGCCCAACTTTGTTTAGTCAAAACAAGGAAATTCATATACAGTCGAATCCGCTTAATGTGATCACGGTTAATGTTATCAATCGGATAATGTTATCGAAATCGACAGGTCCAGATCATTCCTATTTAATTTAATGTAAAATACATCGTTTAATGTGATCAACTATGAATCATAACTTCGCTTAATATTATCAAAATTAGTCCGTATCTCCTTTAAAACGACCGCTTTTGAGTTCGAGTTTCATTTTGAAGGTCAATTTGTACAAGTAAATATCTGCTCCATGGGAACATCTGGCGCTTCTTTTTTCTGAAACTCAGTATGAGTAAGAAAAATAAAACATTCCGCATATTATTTTGAAAGAAAACGGTTATGGGGGATCCGAATCCATACTTGGGATTGGTTAACGAAACACCTAGATCCACGCTTTGCAGATGTTTCTGATAAGATATTTTGATTTTCCCTCGTTTACTGGAATGAAAGGATATAAAGGAGCGGAAAAAAGAGAGCTTTCTATAAAAATACAAAGTAAGCGATTATTTTAATATTATTAATTGAACTACTTTTATATTTTCCCCTTAAAATTTTACCTAGTCTAAAAATAGAGTTTTGAATACATTTATTACGATTTCATGATTTTGATTTAAAAGCAAACAATCTAATTACACTGTTTGCTGTTTTTGATATGAGACCGCTTATTGTTATCGATCGGATAATGTTATCAGTTTAGTCTTGGACAATTGCGATCATATTAAGCGGACTCGACTGTAGTACCTACATGTAACTTATCAATTTAATTAATTTATCTAGTACCGTTTAAAAGAATGATTCATTTTCTTGTAAAAAAAAGATAATTTTTATTGATAGATTTTTTTTAAGCTTTTATGAGACTATTAAGCACAGGCTTAACAGTTTTGACTGGTCGGTCATGGAAAAATGTTTTTATTTTAAAATAATCTACTTACATAAATAAACTTTATATTAATTTTTTGTATCATAAGACGCATTTGATGATACAAATCAAAAATTATTTTGGGTAATTGAATCACTTATTTCTGAAACATGTCAAATGCCAATTTTCTTGTTTTGAGAAAAAGCATAAAACTGTAGGGGAGAGTGTTGTACCTACGGACGGTTGTACCTTCAGCCACCTCCTTTTAAAATTCGGAAAAAATGTAAATTTGAATTTGTGGTCGATTTTAAATGTAAACAAATGCTATCTAGTTGCTAACGTGAAAAATATTATTTAAATTTTCTATAATAAAAATACTGTTTTCAGGTGCTCAAAGTTTTTTTTAGTGCATCACTACATTAATTATTTTCTTCCTCTATGATTATGATATGATAAAATGGGATATATGGGGGAATCCCAGAGATTTTGACTTTTTAGTTTTGATATTAGAAATCGTCAGATCTCAATTCTTTTATCTTTTATAGAACTTTGAATGCAAAAACACCTGATGCTGTACCTTCGGACACCATAAGTGTTGTACCTACGGACACGTTTTTGTGGGTGTCTGTAGCTCATCGGCGTTTTAGAATCAGGTTTTATTTAACTGAATACATTTTAATAAATATTAAATTAATTATAAATGGTAATCTATTTGTCAGCGATTATTTTCAAGTGAATTTTAGATGAAAAATCAAATATTTTGTGATCTAAACTACTTTTTTAAATTTATGATTCTACTTGGAATTTAATGTAAAATATGGTGTAAAACCCTAACCACCCTATCGCATTTAAGTATGATGATTGAAAAAACTTAAAATTTCCACCTGAAGAAGATTTACCACCAAATTATTACTGTTATTACCACCAAATGCTTGTACAACTAAGTGTCGATCGAATTGTTTTTTTTGGATCAGTGAAGTTGTCAGATCAATCAGCATGATTGATGAAACTATTACCTTAAATTCTGATCTGAAAATACCATGTGATTTTTGTGTTTTTGGTAAAAAATCAAGACTTTTATCATTCAACTTCGTTTTAATGATCATTTACGATCTAAAACTACATTACTTTAAAAAATCTATTTTCAATTTTAAAAAGGCTTGAAATAGGTTATTAAAAGGTAATTCATCAATAAAAATGTTCATTCTTAGCTTTTTTCAACTAAAACTTCCCTTTTTAAGGGTGTCCACAGGTACAACTGGGTCTGTCCATAGGTACAGCAGGTTGTTGTACCTTTGGACACTAATTTTTCCAAGTTATTATAAATGATTAAAAATCGAATTTTCAAGATTTTGGCTAATAAAAAATATCTCTCAACTCACAAAGGTTAGGACTATAGGTTGGGCACTTTAAATGGTCAAAATGTGATTTTACCTGTCTTAGAAAAATCCAAACGTGATTTTTGTCCATAGGTACAACACTCTCCCCTATAGTTAGAGGCTCACTACATTTTAATGAAAATGTTTAGTAATTTTTTTCTTGTAGAATACCTCATTTGGAAATGAGGAATTTAATGGCAAAAAAATTTCTTTAAAAAATTCATCCTTGCGAAAATTTTTTTGAAAATTTGGCATTTTTTGACAGGTTTCTGAAATTAATAGTGTGATCAAGCCTATTTTCATGACTTAACTCTAATTTTTTGAGGATTCGGTTATAAAAATGGGTATTTTTTTAGTTGAAACCTTTTTAGACACTAACCCTTAAAATTATTATAGAATTCTTATTTTTCTCTTTTGGTTAGTAGATGTATAAATACTTATTTTTTAAATGGTTTAAAAATTGATTTAAACTCTAGACTCAAAATTACTGGCCAGCCAATTCAAAATGTCTATATAGAAATATTCAAAGTCAATTAGATGGTGTTTAGATGTAACTTTGTTCTATGTGATTAAATTCTATGTGCTTTGTATATTTTTAGTGAGAAATCAAGACATGTATTTCCTGTAAAGGAGTATTTATGGTCCAGAAATAATTTCTTTACTTTAAACAATTGATTTCTAATTTATTATATGCGAGGAATTGATCATTATAAGTAATCCATCAAAAAAGTGTTATGTTTTAACTTTCTTTTAAACTGAAACTTTTCTTTTTATGAGTTAATGATAAGTACAATTGTTTCAGTTCATGGGAGAACAGCTTGTTGTAACAAATTTTATCAATGGTCGAATTGTGATTTTATCTCCTTTATAAAAATTATAACATTTATATTTCCCGTAGTCACAGCAGTTTCACCTTTGGGTTTTATTTATTTAGTCCATTTAGTTCATATACTGTATGGTTTTATAAGGGATTTTTCCAGCTAGTGAACTAAGCCTGAAAAAAAGTGTTTTTTAGCCTATTTCTGAAATAAAAACTGAGATTGGATTATATTCTATGTACTTTTAATAAGCTTTTAATTTTGTGGGGCCGAGTGCCATGAAAATTAAAGTTAAAGTCAGTTGACTTAAAAAAAAGTTTTTTTTTAGAAATTCAATTTAACAAAGCAATAGTGGAGTCGCTTTTATGTCATGTTTCAAAAAATGTTTTGCTGGAGCTTAGT
Organism: Tetragnatha versicolor; assembly: GCA_024610705.1. NCBI lineage: Eukaryota > Metazoa > Arthropoda > Arachnida > Araneae > Tetragnathidae > Tetragnatha > Tetragnatha versicolor. The sequence goes on along the minus strand of JANDEH010000001.1, from coordinate 28,136,786 downwards.
GAGTGGTATCATTTGATTCGTAATGACGTCTGCATTAACGTGGTACCAGGTGTTTCATTTCCAATTTCGTGCAGGGGGCGGGTATGACGTCATGAATGCAAGATGGCTACCGCAGGAAAAATGCTGTAAATGGCGAAATAGAGATATTATCGGAATTATTTTGGACGAAAATCTCAGAAATAGATAGATTTATCGAATAGCTACCCAAAAAAGAATCTAAATATATAGAAAAGGGAGTTTATGAAGACAACAAAAAAATGGATATTTTTACCAGAAACACAGTATGAGTATTTTGTTATGAAATACTTCAAATAGATGCTATTTTCAAAGTGAATGTGAATGTAATGAAAATATGTTCCGAATTATAAACACAACAATGAAACAAAAGGCGGATATGACGTCATAAATCCAGGATGGCTGCCACATACAGTCAACATTTCTAATTTTTTATTCGAAATTTTTTTAATTGCAAGTTATTGCACTCCAATGAACGTAATGAAGTTACATATAAGACTAAAAGTCGAAAGTGTTACTGACTAAAGTCGAAAAGTTAATATGTAAAGGAGAATTAAATGACAGGTGTTTAGAAATAATTCCGGAAATATTAGTGTTAAGCCAAGTTGTTTCTCAGATCGTTTACATTAACTATGAGAAAACATTAGATGTTTTTAAATATAATCATTTTTGTTTAATTTAATAACATTTGATAACTTCTTAATTCAACTAATTTGGAACGAAAATATAGATTGAAATATATAGGCGTTTTCTTCATCGTCCCGTTTAGTTTATTGTAATTAAAAATAACAACATTTACAGTAAATAAGAAGTATCAAGTAATTTTTAAAATGGAAAATATATAATTCATTAACAAATTTAACAGTTAGGAAATTATAAACCATAACGTCATAGCGGTCAAATCACGCCGTAAAATTTATTTTGGGTTCCCATTTATATTTTAGTTCTTATATGATTATCTAACATCCCTGAAAGTTTCATTAAATTATCACATTTTGAAGTTTTCGGTCATTTTTACGTAATAAGCCACCCAACTATTTGATAGTTAACTAGGAAATTGATTGCTGAAATTTATCAAGTCTTTTGTATATGGTTTATATTTTCCTTTCAGTTTAATTCGTTAATGAATTAATATTTTCCATTTATTATCATTATAATCCATAATATTGTCCTCATAATTACTGATTTGGATGATAAAAATGGGGGAGGGAGATAGAAAAGGTTCGTTGATTCTTTCCTAACCGTAGTGTAATACCTGCCAATCACTCATTCTAAAAAAGTTTTTTTTAAATTTTATTCTTATAAATAACTTTATTACGTTCATTAGAGTGCAATAATTTGCAATTAAAAAAATTTCGAACAAAAAACTAGAAATTTTGACTGTATGGCAGCCATCCTGGATTTATGACGTCATATCCGCCTTTTGTGACCAACAATGAAATTTTCATTGCTGTGTTTTTAATTAGGAACATATATTTTCATTGCATTCACTTTGAAAATAGCATCTATTGAAAGTATTTGATGACAAAATACTGTGTTTTTGGTAAAAATAGCCATTTTTTGGTTATGTCGTCTTAGACTCCTTTTCATATGGATTTATATTCGTTTTTTTGGTAGCTATTCGATAAATCTATCTATTTCTGAGATTTTTTTCCAAGAATAATTCCGATATTATCTCTATTTCTCCATTTACAGCCTTTTTCCTGCGGTTGCCCTTTATGGTATTTTATATATGTTTAGAGAATAATTATAATATTTAAATTTCATTTTTACCTATTATACATTTAAAATTATGTATCATGTAAAATTCTTTATAAAATTGTATATGTATCAAAAATTTTTTATCAAACCCAATCATGGTTGGGCATAAGCTCTAAAAATTTCCCAGCAAAAAAAAATCAGCAAAATTTCTTCAAAAAAGTGAAGGGAATTTGGACACTTTGTCTGCAGTTTTCTTTATGAAAACTGCAATTTTCTTCAAGAATTCTGCGGTTTTTTATAAGACCGTTGAAATACCTTTAGAATGTATTCAAAATTGATGTAAAAAAGTGCAGACTTACGTGTTGAAGTCCTATTGCTACAAAATAACTACAGACTTCTTTAAGAAAACTGCACTTCTGACGTTTTTTTGAAGGAATTTTTGACATGTTTTTTTCTGGGTTGTAAACTTATTGTTTGTTGTTAGATCTAAAACTAAAATGCTACAAAAACCCAGCACTCTATAAGTACATCTATACTTATTTCTTTTTTTTTAAGTATTTAAATTCGATTTTATTTTTAGAATTATTTCTTCTGTATTTCATTTTTACCAGTTTATCAAAGTCAATTTCTTTACTAAAATGTTCATCGCTCTTCATTCCCACGCCACCTAAATGTTTACGTGCAACGGATTCTTGCTTGGACATGGTCTAACTTCGTGAGATCATGTGGGAGATAAGAAACAACAACACCCCTTTTCCGTAAGGGGACCATCTCCATAGTTACGCCTTTTGCAATCAAATATAAAATTGGCGAACCTGGCGCAACATCCATTTCGCCAAACGAGGACGGAGAAAGACTCGCCACCAAACCCTTCGTTAATTGACAGGTGTGATGGATGAGAAAGGGAGGGTCGTCGGGGTCGAGTACAATGGCTGGGGCGAAATGTCCTGGACACCGGAAAGGATCAGTTCACTCCAGTCGAAGGGGTGGAAGGATAAAGTGGAACGTAAACATTTGTAAGCCTATTTTCTCTTAGGTGCATGCTTATAGTCGTCAATTAACTTAATGAAAGGTGCCGTTCTTTTCCTTATTCTTAGGCGAGAAAGAATTGCGATAGTAGAAATCTGGCAACGCTCAATAGGGGTAAGGAGAGGGGCAGGAAAAATTACGAAAATCAGCAATATCTCCTGAAAAAGAATTTCTTTTCTGCATCAACTGCGGTTGAATGTTTTGTAAATTGACACCAAAAATGGGTAAAATGCATTAAACCGATTTTCGAACGATTCTTCTACTTAAAGTAGGGCCTGAAAGGTGTAAAAAAATAAGGGGAAATTCTCAACTTTTAAGTCTTTTAAAAACTTATTTTTCCTCGTGAAGAAGAACTAATTTCAGGCTAATTTTTCCCTTTATCCACTTAAGAATACGAAATACCATTGTAGATATCTGGGACCGGCGATTAAGGAGAGGGAGAGGGGCAGAAAAAAATATTCCAGTTTTTATACTCTTCGTGGGAGAAATTTTCTACTTTTAGAAGAGTCGTAAGTGGTGCAAATAAAGGAGACAGACGCCTGACATGACGAACATCCCGTTAGAAAAGAGTTCCTCCCATTTGAAGGTGAAATTGAAGGGTTAAGTAGAACATAGGGAAATATTTGGGATGTTTTGAAAAAAATTGGGTCTATTTTAGTGAAATAATGTTGAAATCTATTTGAACAGGTTCTATGTAATCTCTAGAACTGGAAATGCGACAATAAGTAACTTTAATTCTCGACCGGGGATAATAATTGGGGCAGAAAAAAGTTAAAATTATACTTAACTGAGAAAAAGAGTAATTATCCTGTTTAAAAGGTTTTCAGGACTGAAATTTTCAGGACTGAAAAGGTCAGGAATTGTTTAAAAGGAATTCAGGACTGAAAAGGTTTTCAGGACTGGTGGTCTATCCTGAGAAGCATAACTCATCTTTGGGGGTTGAATGGATGAATTAGAATACAAATTTGATTTTTTGACAAATGGCGTAAAATTTCTTGAAAGAGAGTGATATTAAACAAATCAACTTCTGGCTCCAACTCTCTCGAATGGGTTACCCGACAATGAAATTTGGGAACCAAGACAAGGGTCCGTGGTGGGCACATAACAAATTTAATACATTAAATTTTAGTTTGTATAATTGTATCTAAATAAGGTAAAATATCCCTAAAACAAGAAAATTCATAGCAGACATGAAGAAGACTCATGTTGAAAACTGTTTCTCGGAGGGTAGAAGGATAAAATAGAATATTAAGGGTATTACATTTTACTATTTTACTAAAAAGTGAGAATTTCTCGCAAAAAATGGATTAAAAGGATTCGATTTTCCAATTTTGCTCCATGGAATATAATACGTATAGGATAAATCTGTAGTATTCGGCAGGGGAAGGTTAGTTGGGCAAAAAAAACCCTGTAATTTTTACAAATTTAAGGTATTTATCTATTTCTCAAAAAATTAGAATGTTATAAAGTTTTTTTTGCCCAACTAACCTTCCCCTGCCTAATACTACAGATTTATCCTATACGTATCATATTCCATGAAGCTAAATTGGAAAATCGAATCCTTTTAATGCATTTTTTGCGAGAAATTCTCACTTTTTAGTAAAATAGTAAAATGTAATACCCCTAATATTCTATTTTATCCTTCTACCCTCCAAGAAACAGTTTTCAACATGAGTCTTCTTCATGTCTGCTATGAATTTTCTTGTTTTAGGGATATTTTACCTTATTTAGATACAATTATACAAACTAAAATTTAATGTATTGAATTTTTTCTGCGTCGACCACGGACCCTTGTCTTGGTTCCCAAATTTCATTGTCGGGTAACCCATTCGAGAGAGTTGGAGACAGAAATTGATTTGTTTAATATCACTCTCTTTCAAGAAATTTTACACCATTTGTCAAAAAATTGAATTTGCATTCTAATTCATCCATTCAGCCCCCAAAGATGAGTTATGCTTCTCAGGATAGACCACCTTGAGTGACCCCAATCAAAAATTTCAGTCCTGAAACCATTTAAACAGGATAATTACTCTTTTTCTCAGTAATAATAATTTTTAAATTTTTTTCTGTCCCAATTAATATCCCCGGTCGAGAATGAAAGTTACATATTGTTGCATTTCCTGTTCTACAGATTACATAGAACCTGTTCAAATAGATATCTATATTATTTCACTAAAATATCCTATTGGAAAAAAAATTCCCTTACCGGAAAAAATAAACCGGCTTATGGAACACCGGTTCCTGTATGATATCGGAACCAGTATCAAACAGGAACCGATATCATACAGGAACCAGTGTTCCATAAGCCGGTATATACTGGTTCTGGTTTATACTGGAAATACTCCATAACCCGATATCATACAGGAACCAGTGATCCATAAGCCGGTATATGCTGGTTCTGGTTTATACTGGATACGGTATGATGATGGACCCAATATATACTGGAAACAGTATCACTTTGATCTGGTATTATACTGGTTCCAGTATTTATTGGGGCTGGTGTAGTATCTGATCCAGTATTGCACAAGAATGGGTGTTTCATAAACCAGATGACTCTACTAAATCCAGACCAAGTATAAAACACTGCTTCTAGTGTGAAAAAACTTACTTCAAAAATGTAGAACATGTCAGAAAAAATTCAATGTTGTAAGATTTTTCTTGTTTACAAATATAGATGAATGAACAATGCAAATTAAGAAACCAATAGCAATTTTTATTGCACTTGAATAAAAAAACATAACTTATTAAAATTAATAAGAAGCATACATAGAAATTTATTTCAAAGGAGTAGCCCAAGATTATTTTAGCCCTCCATGCATATTTAATAGGTCCATTTTTTAATAGGTCCAGGTTTTTTGTACATTTTTAGGAAGAATTTGCGTCTAAAATAACATAATTGAATTTTGACTCTAAAAAACATGTTTTTAATTAGTTTTGCTGCAACTGGAGAAAAAGTAGGGGATTCAGAGTCCAGAGTGCTGACCATTACACCATGGAACCGAATTCCCATGCCGGGAGTCGAACCCGGGCCACCTGGGTGAAAGCCAGGAATCCTAACCGCTAGACCACATGGGATATAAAGGAGGTGAAATATTTATGGTGATTGAAATTTTGAATTGGTTGTATGGATTTATAAAAGAGGATATTTGAAAAAAAGGTTCCACCGAGATTCGAACTCGGATTGCTGGATTCAGAGTCCAGAGTGCTGACCATTACACCATGGAACCGAATTCCCATGCCGGGAGTCGAACCCGGGCCACCTGGGTGAAAGCCAGGAATCCTAACCGCTAGACCACATGGGATACAGAGGAGGTGAAATATTTACAGTGATGGATATTTAGAATTGGTTGTATTGATTTATAAAAGAGGATATTTGAAATATTTAAAAAAAAGGTTCCACCGAGATTTGAATTCGGGTTGCTGGATTCAGAGCCCTGACCATTACACCATGGAGCCGAATTCCCATGCCGGGAGTTGAACCCGGGCCACCTGGGTGAAATCCAGGAATCCTAACCGCTAGACCACATGGGATACAAAAGAGGTGAAATATTTACGGTGATAGAAATTTAGAATTGCTGGTATTGATTTATAAAAGGGGATATGTGAAATATTTGAAAAAAAGTTTCCACCGAGATTCGAACTCGGATTGCTGGATTCAGAGTCCAGAGTGCTGTCCATTACATAATTGAACCGAATTCCCATGCCAGGAGTCGAAGCCGGGCCACCTGGGTGAAAGCCAGGAATCCTAACCGCTAGACCACATGGGATACAAAAGAGGAGAAATATTTACGGTGATAGAAATTTAGAATTGGTTGTATTGATTTATAAAAGGGGATATTTGAAATATTTGAAAAAAAGGTTTCACCGAGATTCGAACTCGGATTGCTGGATTCAGAGTCCAGAGTGCGGACCATTACACCATGGAACCGAATTCCCATGCCGGGTGTCGAACCCGGGCCACCTGGGTGAAAGCCAGGAATCCTAACCGCTAGACCACATGGGATACAGACGAGGTGAAATATTTACGGTGATGCATATTTAGAAATGGTTGTATTGATTTATAAAAGAGGATATTTGAAATATTTAAAAAAGGTTCCACCGAGATTCAAACCAGGATTGCTGGATTCAGAGTCCAGATTGCTGCCATTACACCATGGAACCGAATTCCCATGCCGGGAGTCGAACCCGGGCCACCTGGGTGAAAGCCAGGAATCCTAACCGCTAGACCACATGGGATACAGACGAGGTGAAATATTTACAGTGATGCATATTTAGAATTGGTTGTATTGATTTATAAAAGAGGATTTTTGAAAAAAAGGTTCCACCGAGATTCGAACTCGGATTGCTGGATTCAGAGTCCAGATTGCTGCCATTACACCATGGAACCGAATTCCCATGCCGGGAGTTGAACCCGGGCCACCTGGGTGAAAGCCAGGAATCCTAACCGCTAGACCACATAGGATACAGACGAGGTGAAATATTTACAGTGATGGGTATTTAGAATTGGTTGTATTGATTAATAAAAGAGGATATTTGAAATATTTAAAAAAAAGGTTCCACCGAGATTCGAACTCGGATTGCTGGATTCAGAGTCCAGAGTGCTGACCATTACACCATGGAACCGAATTCCCATGCCGGGAGTCTAACCCGGGCCACCTGGGTGAAAGCCAGGAATCCTAACCGCTAGACCACATGGGATACAATAGAGGAGAAATATTTACGGTGATAGAAATTTAGAATTGGTTGTATTGATTTATAAAAGAGGATATTTGAAAAATAGGTTCCACCGAGATTCGAACTCGGATTGCTGGATTCAGAGTCCAGAGTGCTGACCATTACACCATGGAACCGAATTCTCATGCCGGGAGTCGAAACCGGGCCACCTGGGTGAAAGCCAGGAATCCTAACCGCTAGACCACATGGGATACAGACGAGGTGAAATATTTACAGTGATGGATATTTAGAATTGGTTGTATTGATTTATGAAAGAGGATATTTGAAATATTTAAAAAAAAGGTTCCACCGAGATTTGAATTCGGGTTGCTGGATTCAGAGTCCTGACCATTAAACTATGGAACCGAATTCCATGCCGGGAGACGAACCCGGGCCACCTGGTTGAAATCCAGGAATCCTAACCGCTAGACCACATGGGATACAAAAGAGGAGAAATATTTACGGTGATAGAAATTTAGAATTGTTTGTATTGATTTATAAAAGGGGATATTTGAAATATTTGAAAAAAAGGTTCCACCGAGATTAGAACTCGGACTGCTGGATTCAGAGTCCAGTGTGCTGACCATTACACCATAAAACCGAATTCCCATGCCGGGAGTCGAACCCGGGCCACCTGGGTGAAAGCCAGGAATCCTAACCGCTAGACCACATGGGATATAAAGGAGGTGAAATATTTACGGTGATAGAAATTTTGAATTGGTTGTATGGATTTATGAAAGAGGATATTTGAAAAAAAGGTTCCACCGAGATTCGAAATCGGATTGCTGGATTCAGAGTTAAGAGTGCTAACCATTACACCATGGAACTAGAGATGTAAAGGCTGGAAAAAACCGGGTTTATTCCCGGGAATAAACCCGGTTTTTTGGGATGGGAATTTTGAATATTCCCGTTTCGAGGTTTTAAAGTGAAATTTTGGGAATTTTGATTCTTTAGCTTTTTGCAAAAGGTAAGTGATTTCAAGTATTTTTCAAATGTCATAATACAATATATGTATAATTTTAAGGTTAATTTTAATTCTAAGACTTGGATTTCGGATTAAGCTAAAAATAGAAGTTAGCGATATAATATTTTAAACCTCTTGAAATAATCTAAATAGTTTATAGAAAGAACTATCAATTACTAGTGTTTTATCATGTTTAGAATTGTCTTAAACTCCTCAAAAGTCCTAGAAAATGAAAACTGATGGTGAAATATAGTTGTGTTTGTTTACGGTCAAAATTCCCAATATTCCCTTAAAATTCCCGGTTTATTCCCAAAAATCCCGGGTTTTTTCCCGCCTCCCAAAAAACGTGGGAATTTTACATCTCTACAGGGAACCGAATTCCCATGCCGGGAGTCGAACCCGGGCCACCTGGGTGAAAGCCAGGAATCCTAACCGCTAGACCACAAGGGATACAGACGAGGTGAAATATTTACGGTGATGCATATTTAGAATTGGTTGCATTTTTTTATAAAAGAGGATATTTGAAATAAAGGTTCCACCGAGATTTGAACTCGGATTGCTGGATTCAGAGTCCAGAGTGCTGACCATTACACCATGAAACCGAATTCCCATGCCGGAAGTCGAACCCGGGCCTCCTGGGTGAAAGCCAGGAATCCTAACCGCTAGACCACATGGGATACAGACGAAGTGAAATATTTACAGTGATGGATATTTAGAATTGGTTGTATTGATTTTTAAAAGAGGATATTTGAAATAGTTAAAAAAGGTTCCACCGAGATTTGAATTCGGGTTGCTGGATTCAGAGTCTAGAGCCTGCCATTACACCATGGAACCGAATTCCCATGCCTGGAGATGAACCCGGGCCACCTGGGTGAAAGCCAGGAATCCTAACCGCTAGACCACATGGGATACAGACGAGGTGAAATATTTACAGTGATGCATATTTAGAATTGGTTGTATTGATTTATAAAAGAGGATATTTGAAAAAAAAAGGTTCCACCGAGATTCGAACTCGGATTGCTGGATTCAGAGTGCTGACCATTACACCATGGAACCGAATTCGCATGCCGGGAGTCGAACCCGGGCCACCTGGGTGAAAGCCAGGAATCCTAACCGCTTGACCACATGGGATACAGACGAGGTGAAATATTTACAGTGATGGATATTTAGAATTGGTTGTATTGATTTATGAAAGAGGATATTTGAAATATTTAAAAAAAAGGTTCCACTGAGATTTGAATTCGGGTTGCTGAATACAGAGTGCTAACCATTACACCATGGAACCGAACTCCCATGCCGGGAGTCGAACCCGGGCCACCTGGGTGAAAGCCAGGAATCCTAACCGCTAGACCACATGGGATACAGACGAGGTGAAATATTTACAGTGATGGATATTTAGAATTGGTTGTATTGATTTTTAAAAGAGGATATTTGAAATATTTAAAAAAGGTTCCACCGAGATTCAAACCCGGATTGCTGGATTCAGAGTCCAGATTGCTGCCATTACACCATGGAACCGAATTCCCATGCCGGGTGTCGAACCCGGGCCACTTGGGTGAAAGCCAGGAATCCTAACCGCTAGACCACATGGGATACAAAGGGATGAAATATTTACGGTGATGCATATTTAGAATTGTTTGTATTGATTTATAAAAGAGGATATTTGAAAAAAAAGGTTCCACCGAGATTCGAACTTGGATTGCTATATTTAGAGTTCAGAGTGCTGACCATTACACCATGGAACCGAATTCCCATGCCGGGAGTCGAACCCGGGCCACCTGGGTGAAAGCCAGGAATCCTAACCGCTAGACCACATGGGATACAGACGAGGTGAAATATTTACAGTGATGGATATTTAGAATTGGTTGTATTGATATATAAAAGAGGATATTTGAAAAAAAGGTTCCACCGAGATTCGAAATCGGATTGCTGGATTCAGAGTTAAGAGTGCTAACCATTACACCATGGAACTAGAGATGTAAAGGCTGGAAAAAACCGGGTTTATTCCCGGGAATAAACCCGGTTTTTTGGGATGGGAATTTTGAATATTCCCGTTTCGAGGTTTTAAAGTGAAATTTTGGGAATTTTGATTCTTTAGCTTTTTGTAAAAGGTAAGTGATTTCAAGTATTTTTCAAATGTCATAATACAATATATGTATAATTTTAAGGTTAATTTTAATTCTAAGACTTGGATTTCGGTTTAAGCTAAAAATAGAAGTTAGCGATATAATATTTTAAACCTCTTGAAATAATCTAAATAGTTTATAGAAAGAACTATCAATTACTTGTGTTTTATCATGTTTAGAATTGTCTTAAACTCCTCAAAAGTCCTAGAAAATGAAAACTGATGGTGAAATATAGTTGTGTTTGTTTACGGTCAAAATTCCCAATATTCCCTTAAAATTCCCGGTTTATTCCCAAAAATCCCGGGTTTTTTCCCGCCTCCCAAAAAATGTGGGAATTTTACATCTCTACATGGAACCGAATTCCCATGCCGGGAGTCGAACCCGGGCCACCTGGGTGAAAGCCAGGAATCCTAACCGCTAGACCACAAGGGATACAGACGAGGTGAAATATTTACGGTGATGCATATTTAGAATTGGTTGCATTTTTTTTATAAAAGAGGATATTTGAAAAAAAGGGGTACTTTCGTATTAGCCCGTCCATCGTTTTCGCCAACTTCGCCAAATTTCGCCAAAACGCGCCAAAATACGGGATTTCATCAGAATCGCCGAAAAACACATTTTTCAACATCAGAAAATAAAAAATAAAAGTTTCATGTGGTTGGGGGGGAGCTGCCGCCCCCCCCAAACCCCCCCTGCCCTAACTATAACCAAACTCGTTGTGGAGGTATCAGAAACAGTAAGGATTCAGATAGAAGGGAATCGGTATTCTTGGATGTACCAAAACTACGGATATCACTCGGTAAGACACTAACTTACTTGCAAAATGGTCGATCCTACCACCGACGATCTTTTGTCGATCCTTCCACCGGCGTGCATACGCAAAACATTGAAAGACTCTGGGGCTCGGCAAAATGGCGCAACAAAGTTCACCGTGGAACGACACGAAAGCATTTAGACTCCTACCTTTCAGATGCAGTCTTCGTTCTTACCTTGTAAACACTGTTGAATTTACGTTCAAAACAACCTGCGCGGTGCGCACACATTATTTCACCCATGGGCGTACCGATTCAAATTGCGCGCACTTGCGCAGCGATCGGAACTAGCGCGTTTTCGCTACGTTTTCCAGGGTTACCAGAATCAACGGTAGTGTTGCGGGGTTTACCAGACTTTGCGACTTATCGCCCCTGTTGGCGAATGGACGGGCTAATACGAATGTACCAAAAAAGGTTCCACCGAGATTCGAACTCGGATTGCTGGATTCAGAGTCCAGAGTGCTGACCATTACACCATGAAACCGAATTCCCATGCCGGGAGTCGAACCCGGGCCACCTGGGTGAAAGCCAGGAATCCTAACCGCTAGACCACAAGGGATACAGACGAGGTGAAATATTTACGGTGATGCATATTTAGAATTGGTTGCATTTTTTTATAAAAGAGGATATTTGAAATAAAGGTTCCACCGAGATTTGAACTCGGATTGCTGGATTCAGAGTCCAGAGTGCTGACCATTACACCATGAAACCGAATTCCCATGCCGGAAGTCGAACCCGGGCCTCCTGGGTGAAAGCCAGGAATCCTAACCGCTAGACCACATGGGATACAGACGAAGTGAAATATTTACAGTGATGGATATTTAGAATTGGTTGTATTGATTTTTAAAAGAGGATATTTGAAATAGTTAAAAAAGGTTCCACCGAGATTTGAATTCGGGTTGCTGGATTCAGAGTCTAGAGTGCTGCCATTACACCATGGAACCGAATTCCCATGCCTGGAGATGAACCCGGGCCACCTGGGTGAAAGCCAGGAATCCTAACCGCTAGACCACATGGGATACAGACGAGGTGAAATATTTACAGTGATGCATATTTAGAATTGGTTGTATTGATTTATAAAAGAGGATATTTGAAAAAAAAAGGTTCCACCGAGATTCGAACTCGGATTGCTGGATTCAGAGTGCTGACCATTACACCATGGAACCGAATTCGCATGCCGGGAGTCGAACCCGGGCCACCTGGGTGAAAGCCAGGAATCCTAACCGCTTGACCACATGGGATACAGACGAGGTGAAATATTTACAGTGATGGATATTTAGAATTGGTTGTATTGATTTATGAAAGAGGATATTTGAAATATTTAAAAAAAAGGTTCCACTGAGATTTGAATTCGGGTTGCTGAATACAGAGTGCTAACCATTACACCATGGAACCGAACTCCCATGCCGGGAGTCGAACCCGGGCCACCTGGGTGAAAGCCAGGAATCCTAACCGCTAGACCACATGGGATACAGACGAGGTGAAATATTTACAGTGATGGATATTTAGAATTGGTTGTATTGATTTTTAAAAGAGGATATTTGAAATATTTAAAAAAGGTTCCACCGAGATTCAAACCCGGATTGCTGGATTCAGAGTCCAGATTGCTGCCATTACACCATGGAACCGAATTCCCATGCCGGGTGTCGAACCCGGGCCACTTGGGTGAAAGCCAGGAATCCTAACCGCTAGACCACATGGGATACAAAGGGATGAAATATTTACGGTGATGCATATTTAGAATTGTTTGTATTGATTTATAAAAGAGGATATTTGAAAAAAAAGGTTCCACCGAGATTCGAACTTGGATTGCTATATTTAGAGTTCAGAGTGCTGACCATTACACCATGGAACCGAATTCCCATGCCGGGAGTCGAACCCGGGCCACCTGGGTGAAAGCCAGGAATCCTAACCGCTAGACCACATGGGATACAGACGAGGTGAAATATTTACAGTGATGGATATTTAGAATTGGTTGTATTGATATATAAAAGAGGATATTTGAAAAAAAGGTTCCACCGAGATTCGAAATCGGATTGCTGGATTCAGAGTTAAGAGTGCTAACCATTACACCATGGAACTAGAGATGTAAAGGCTGGAAAAAACCGGGTTTATTCCCGGGAATAAACCCGGTTTTTTGGGATGGGAATTTTGAATATTCCCGTTTCGAGGTTTTAAAGTGAAATTTTGGGAATTTTGATTCTTTAGCTTTTTGTAAAAGGTAAGTGATTTCAAGTATTTTTCAAATGTCATAATACAATATATGTATAATTTTAAGGTTAATTTTAATTCTAAGACTTGGATTTCGGTTTAAGCTAAAAATAGAAGTTAGCGATATAATATTTTAAACCTCTTGAAATAATCTAAATAGTTTATAGAAAGAACTATCAATTACTTGTGTTTTATCATGTTTAGAATTGTCTTAAACTCCTCAAAAGTCCTAGAAAATGAAAACTGATGGTGAAATATAGTTGTGTTTGTTTACGGTCAAAATTCCCAATATTCCCTTAAAATTCCCGGTTTATTCCCAAAAATCCCGGGTTTTTTCCCGCCTCCCAAAAAATGTGGGAATTTTACATCTCTACATGGAACCGAATTCCCATGCCGGGAGTCGAACCCGGGCCACCTGGGTGAAAGCCAGGAATCCTAACCGCTAGACCACAAGGGATACAGACGAGGTGAAATATTTACGGTGATGCATATTTAGAATTGGTTGCATTTTTTTTATAAAAGAGGATATTTGAAAAAAAGGGGTACTTTCGTATTAGCCCGTCCATCGTTTTCGCCAACTTCGCCAAATTTCGCCAAAACGCGCCAAAATACGGGATTTCATCAGAATCGCCGAAAAACACATTTTTCAACATCAGAAAATAAAAAATAAAAGTTTCATGTGGTTGGGGGGGAGCTGCCGCCCCCCCCAAACCCCCCCTGCCCTAACTATAACCAAACTCGTTGTGGAGGTATCAGAAACAGTAAGGATTCAGATAGAAGGGAATCGGTATTCTTGGATGTACCAAAACTACGGATATCACTCGGTAAGACACTAACTTACTTGCAAAATGGTCGATCCTACCACCGACGATCTTTTGTCGATCCTTCCACCGGCGTGCATACGCAAAACATTGAAAGACTCTGGGGCTCGGCAAAATGGCGCAACAAAGTTCACCGTGGAACGACACGAAAGCATTTAGACTCCTACCTTTCAGATGCAGTCTTCGTTCTTACCTTGTAAACACTGTTGAATTTACGTTCAAAACAACCTGCGCGGTGCGCACACATTATTTCACCCATGGGCGTACCGATTCAAATTGCGCGCACTTGCGCAGCGATCGGAACTAGCGCGTTTTCGCTACGTTTTCCAGGGTTACCAGAATCAACGGTAGTGTTGCGGGGTTTACCAGACTTTGCGACTTATCGCCCCTGTTGGCGAATGGACGGGCTAATACGAATGTACCAAAAAAGGTTCCACCGAGATTCGAACTCGGATTGCTGGATTCAGAGTCCAGAGTGCTGACCATTACACCATGAAACCGAATTCCCATGCCGGGAGTCGAACCCGGGCCACCTGGGTGAAAGCCAGGAATCCTAACCGCTAGACCACAAGGGATACAGACGAGGTGAAATATTTACGGTGATGCATATTTAGAATTGGTTGCATTTTTTTATAAAAGAGGATATTTGAAATAAAGGTTCCACCGAGATTTGAACTCGGATTGCTGGATTCAGAGTCCAGAGTGCTGACCATTACACCATGAAACCGAATTCCCATGCCGGAAGTCGAACCCGGGCCTCCTGGGTGAAAGCCAGGAATCCTAACCGCTAGACCACATGGGATACAGACGAAGTGAAATATTTACAGTGATGGATATTTAGAATTGGTTGTATTGATTTTTAAAAGAGGATATTTGAAATAGTTAAAAAAGGTTCCACCGAGATTTGAATTCGGGTTGCTGGATTCAGAGTCTAGAGTGCTGCCATTACACCATGGAACCGAATTCCCATGCCTGGAGATGAACCCGGGCCACCTGGGTGAAAGCCAGGAATCCTAACCGCTAGACCACATGGGATACAGACGAGGTGAAATATTTACAGTGATGCATATTTAGAATTGGTTGTATTGATTTATAAAAGAGGATATTTGAAAAAAAAAGGTTCCACCGAGATTCGAACTCGGATTGCTGGATTCAGAGTGCTGACCATTACACCATGGAACCGAATTCGCATGCCGGGAGTCGAACCCGGGCCACCTGGGTGAAAGCCAGGAATCCTAACCGCTAGACCACATGGGATACAGACGAGGTGAAATATTTACAGTGATGGATATTTAGAATTGGTTGTATTGATTTATGAAAGAGGATATTTGAAATATTTAAAAAAAAGGTTCCACTGAGATTTGAATTCGGGTTGCTGGATTCAGAGTGCAAACCATTACACCATGGAACCGAATTCCTATGCCGGGAGTCGAACCCGGGCCACCTGGGTGAACGCCAGGAATCCTAACCGCTAGACCACATGGGATACAGACGAGGTGAAATATTTACAGTGATGGATATTTAGAATTGGTTGTATTGATTTTTAAAAGAGGATATTTGAAATATTTAAAAAAGGTTCCACCGAGATTCAAACCCAGATTGCTGGATTCAGAGTCCAGATTGCTACCATTACACCATGGAACCGAATTCCCATGCCGGGAGTCGCACCCGGGCCACCTGGGTGAAAGCCAGGAATCCTAACCGTTAGACCACATGGGATACAGACGAGGTGAAATATTTACAGTGATGGATATTTAGAATTGGTTGTATTGATTTTTAAAAGAGGATATTTGAAATAGTTAAAAAAGTTTCCACCGAGATTCGAACTCGGGTTGCTGGATTCAGAGTCTAGAGTGCTGCCATTACACCATGGAACCGAATTCCCATGCCTGGAGATGAACCCGGGCCACCTGGGTGAAAGCCAGGAATCCTAACCGCTAGACCACATGGGATACAGACGAGGTGAAATATTTACAGTGATGGATATTTTGAATTGGTTGTATTGATTTATGAAAGAGGATATTTGAAATATTTAAAAAAAAGGTTCCACTGAGATTTGAATTCGGGTTGCTGGATTCAGAGTCTAGAGTGCTGCCATTACACCATGGAACCGAATTCCCATGCCTGGAGATGAACCCGGGCCACCTGGGTGAAAGCCAGGAATCCTAACCGCTAGACCACATGGGATACAGACGAGGTGAAATATTTACAGTGATGCATATTTAGAATTGGTTGTATTGATTTATAAAAGAGGATATTTGAAAAAAAAAGTTTCCACCGAGATTCGAACTCGGATTGCTGGATTCAGAGTGCTGACCATTACACCATGGAACCGAATTCCCATGCCGGGAGTCGAACCCGGGCCTCCTGGGTGAAAGCCAGGAATCCTAACCGCTAGACCACATGGGATACAGACGAAGTGAAATATTTACAGTGATGGATATTTAGAATTGGTTGTATTGATTTTTAAAAGAGGATATTTGAAATAGTTAAAAAAGGTTCCACCGAGATTTGAATTCGGGTTGCTGGATTCAGAGTCTAGAGTGCTGCCATTAC
Source organism: Tetragnatha versicolor (assembly GCA_024610705.1). NCBI lineage: Eukaryota > Metazoa > Arthropoda > Arachnida > Araneae > Tetragnathidae > Tetragnatha > Tetragnatha versicolor. Next base: position 28,119,838 of record JANDEH010000001.1, on the reverse strand, counting down.
ACCATGGAACCGAATTCCCATGCCTGGAGATGAACCCGGGCCACCTGGGTGAAAGCCAGGAATCCTAACCGCTAGACCACATGGGATACAGACGAGGTGAAATATTTACAGTGATGCATATTTAGAATTGGTTGTATTGATTTATAAAAGAGGATATTTGAAAAAAAAAGTTTCCACCGAGATTCGAACTCAGATTGCTGGATTCAGAGTGCTGACCATTACACCATGGAACCGAATTCCCATGCCGGGAGTCGAACCCGGGCCTCCTGGGTGAAAGCCAGGAATCCTAACCGCTAGACCACATGGGATACAGACGAAGTGAAATATTTACAGTGATGGATATTTAGAATTGGTTGTATTGATTTTTAAAAGAGGATATTTGAAATAGTTAAAAAAGTTTCCACCGAGATTCGAACTCGGGTTGCTGGATTCAGAGTCTAGAGTGCTGCCATTACACCATGGAACCGAATTCCCATGCCTGGAGATGAACCCGGGCCACCTGGGTGAAAGCCAGGAATCCTAACCGCTAGACCACATGGGATACAGACGAGGTGAAATATTTACAGTGATGGATATTTAGAATTGGTTGTATTGATTTATGAAAGAGGATATTTGAAATATTTAAAAAAAAGGTTCCACTGAGATTTGAATTCGGGTTGCTGAATTCAGAGTGCTAACCATTACACCATGGAACCGAACTCCCATGCCGGGAGTCGAACCCGGGCCACCTGGGTGAAAGCCAGGAATCCTAACCGCTAGACCACATGGGATACGGACGAGGTGAAATATTTACAGTGATGGATATTTAGAATTGGTTGTATTGATTTTTAAAAGAGGATATTTGAAATATTTAAAAAAGGTTCCACCGAGATTCAAACCCGGATTGCTGGATTCAGAGTCCAGATTGCTGCCATTACACCATGGAACCGAATTCCCATGCCGGGTGTCGAACCCGGGCCACTTGGGTGAAAGCCAGGAATCCTAACCGCTAGACCACATGGGATACAAAGGGATGAAATATTTACGGTGATGCATATTTAGAATTGTTTGTATTGATTTATAAAAGAGGATATTTGAAAAAAAAGGTTCCACCGAGATTCGAACTTGGATTGCTATATTTAGAGTTCAGAGTGCTGACCATTACACCATGGAACCGAATTCCCATGCCGGGAGTCGAACCCGGGCCACCTGGGTGAAAGCCAGGAATCCTAACCGCTAGACCACATGGGATACAGACGAGGTGAAATATTTACAGTGATGGATATTTAGAATTGGTTGTATTGATTTATGAAAGAGGATATTTGAAATATTTAAAAAAAAGGTTCCACTGAGATTTGAATTCGGGTTGCTGGATTCAGAGTGCAAACCATTACACCATGGAACCGAATTCCTATGCCGGGAGTCGAACCCGGGCCACCTGGGTGAACGCCAGGAATCCTAACCGCTAGACCACATGGGATACAGACGAGGTGAAATATTTACAGTGATGGATATTTAGAATTGGTTGTATTGATTTTTAAAAGAGGATATTTGAAATATTTAAAAAAGGTTCCACCGAGATTCAAACCCAGATTGCTGGATTCAGAGTCCAGATTGCTACCATTACACCATGGAACCGAATTCCCATGCCGGGAGTCGCACCCGGGCCACCTGGGTGAAAGCCAGGAATCCTAACCGTTAGACCACATGGGATACAGACGAGGTGAAATATTTACAGTGATGGATATTTAGAATTGGTTGTATTGATTTTTAAAAGAGGATATTTGAAATAGTTAAAAAAGTTTCCACCGAGATTCGAACTCGGGTTGCTGGATTCAGAGTCTAGAGTGCTGCCATTACACCATGGAACCGAATTCCCATGCCTGGAGATGAACCCGGGCCACCTGGGTGAAAGCCAGGAATCCTAACCGCTAGACCACATGGGATACAGACGAGGTGAAATATTTACAGTGATGGATATTTAGAATTGGTTGTATTGATTTTTAAAAGAGGATATTTGAAATAGTTAAAAAAGTTTCCACCGAGATTCGAACTCGGGTTGCTGGATTCAGAGTCTAGAGTGCTGCCATTACACCATGGAACCGAATTCCCATGCCGGGAGTCGCACCCGGGCCACCTGGGTGAAAGCCAGGAATCCTAACCGTTAGACCACATGGGATACAGACGAGGTGAAATATTTACAGTGATGGATATTTAGAATTGGTTGTATTGATTTTTAAAAGAGGATATTTGAAATAGTTAAAAAAGTTTCCACCGAGATTCGAACTCGGGTTGCTGGATTCAGAGTCTAGAGTGCTGCCATTACACCATGGAACCGAATTCCCATGCCTGGAGATGAACCCGGGCCACCTGGGTGAAAGCCAGGAATCCTAACCGCTAGACCACATGGGATACAGACGAGGTGAAATATTTACAGTGATGGATATTTAGAATTGGTTGTATTGATTTTTAAAAGAGGATATTTGAAATATTTAAAAAAGGTTCCACCGAGATTCAAACCCGGATTGCTGGATTCAGAGTCCAGATTGCTGCCATTACACCATGGAACCGAATTCCCATGCCGGGTGTCGAACCCGGGCCACTTGGGTGAAAGCCAGGAATCCTAACCGCTAGACCACATGGGATACAAAGGGATGAAATATTTACGGTGATGCATATTTAGAATTGTTTGTATTGATTTATAAAAGAGGATATTTGAAAAAAAAGGTTCCACCGAGATTCGAACTTGGATTGCTATATTTAGAGTTCAGAGTGCTGACCATTACACCATGGAACCGAATTCCCATGCCGGGAGTCGAACCCGGGCCACCTGGGTGAAAGCCAGGAATCCTAACCGTTAGACCACATGGGATACAGACGAGGTGAAATATTTACAGTGATGGATATTTAGAATTGGTTGTATTGATTTTTAAAAGAGGATATTTGAAATAGTTAAAAAAGTTTCCACCGAGATTCGAACTCGGGTTGCTGGATTCAGAGTCTAGAGTGCTGCCATTACACCATGGAACCGAATTCCCATGCCTGGAGATGAACCCGGGCCACCTGGGTGAAAGCCAGGATACCTAACCGCTAGACCACATGGGATACAGACGAGGTGAAATATTTACAGTGATGGATATTTAGAATTGGTTGTATTGATTTTTAAAAGAGGATATTTGAAATAGTTAAAAAAGTTTCCACCGAGATTCGAACTCGGGTTGCTGGATTCAGAGTCTAGAGTGCTGCCATTACACCATGGAACCGAATTCCCATGCCGGGAGTCGCACCCGGGCCACCTGGGTGAAAGCCAGGAATCCTAACCGTTAGACCACATGGGATACAGACGAGGTGAAATATTTACAGTGATGGATATTTAGAATTGGTTGTATTGATTTTTAAAAGAGGATATTTGAAATAGTTAAAAAAGTTTCCACCGAGATTCGAACTCGGGTTGCTGGATTCAGAGTCTAGAGTGCTGCCATTACACCATGGAACCGAATTCCCATGCCTGGAGATGAACCCGGGCCACCTGGGTGAAAGCCAGGAATCCTAACCGCTAGACCACATGGGATACAGACGAGGTGAAATATTTACAGTGATGGATATTTAGAATTGGTTGTATTGATTTTTAAAAGAGGATATTTGAAATATTTAAAAAAGGTTCCACCGAGATTCAAACCCGGATTGCTGGATTCAGAGTCCAGATTGCTGCCATTACACCATGGAACCGAATTCCCATGCCGGGTGTCGAACCCGGGCCACTTGGGTGAAAGCCAGGAATCCTAACCGCTAGACCACATGGGATACAAAGGGATGAAATATTTACGGTGATGCATATTTAGAATTGTTTGTATTGATTTATAAAAGAGGATATTTGAAAAAAAAGGTTCCACCGAGATTCGAACTTGGATTGCTATATTTAGAGTTCAGAGTGCTGACCATTACACCATGGAACCGAATTCCCATGCCGGGAGTCGAACCCGGGCCACCTGGGTGAAAGCCAGGAATCCTAACCGCTAGACCACATGGGATACAGACGAGGTGAAATATTTACAGTGATGGATATTTAGAATTGGTTGTATTGATTTATGAAAGAGGATATTTGAAATATTTAAAAAAAAGGTTCCACTGAGATTTGAATTCGGGTTGCTGGATTCAGAGTGCAAACCATTACACCATGGAACCGAATTCCTATGCCGGGAGTCGAACCCGGGCCACCTGGGTGAACGCCAGGAATCCTAACCGCTAGACCACATGGGATACAGACGAGGTGAAATATTTACAGTGATGGATATTTAGAATTGGTTGTATTGATTTTTAAAAGAGGATATTTGAAATATTTAAAAAAGGTTCCACCGAGATTCAAACCCAGATTGCTGGATTCAGAGTCCAGATTGCTACCATTACACCATGGAACCGAATTCCCATGCCGGGAGTCGCACCCGGGCCACCTGGGTGAAAGCCAGGAATCCTAACCGTTAGACCACATGGGATACAGACGAGGTGAAATATTTACAGTGATGGATATTTAGAATTGGTTGTATTGATTTATAAAAGAGGATATTTGAAATAGTTAAAAAAGTTTCCACCGAGATTCGAACTCGGGTTGCTGGATTCAGAGTCTAGAGTGCTGCCATTACACCATGGAACCGAATTCCCATGCCGGGAGTCGCACCCGGGCCACCTGGGTGAAAGCCAGGAATCCTAACCGTTAGACCACATGGGATACAGACGAGGTGAAATATTTACAGTGATGGATATTTAGAATTGGTTGTATTGATTTTTAAAAGAGGATATTTGAAATAGTTAAAAAAGTTTCCACCGAGATTCGAACTCGGGTTGCTGGATTCAGAGTCTAGAGTGCTGCCATTACACCATGGAACCGAATTCCCATGCCTGGAGATGAACCCGGGCCACCTGGGTGAAAGCCAGGAATCCTAACCGCTAGACCACATGGGATACAGACGAGGTGAAATATTTACAGTGATGGATATTTAGAATTGGTTGTATTGATTTTTAAAAGAGGATATTTGAAATATTTAAAAAAGGTTCCACCGAGATTCAAACCCGGATTGCTGGATTCAGAGTCCAGATTGCTGCCATTACACCATGGAACCGAATTCCCATGCCGGGTGTCGAACCCGGGCCACTTGGGTGAAAGCCAGGAATCCTAACCGCTAGACCACATGGGATACAAAGGGATGAAATATTTACGGTGATGCATATTTAGAATTGTTTGTATTGATTTATAAAAGAGGATATTTGAAAAAAAAGGTTCCACCGAGATTCGAACTTGGATTGCTATATTTAGAGTTCAGAGTGCTGACCATTACACCATGGAACCGAATTCCCATGCCGGGAGTCGAACCCGGGCCACCTGGGTGAAAGCCAGGAATCCTAACCGCTAGACCACATGGGATACAGACGAGGTGAAATATTTACAGTGATGGATATTTAGAATTGGTTGTATTGATTTATGAAAGAGGATATTTGAAATATTTAAAAAAAAGGTTCCACTGAGATTTGAATTCGGGTTGCTGGATTCAGAGTGCAAACCATTACACCATGGAACCGAATTCCTATGCCGGGAGTCGAACCCGGGCCACCTGGGTGAACGCCAGGAATCCTAACCGCTAGACCACATGGGATACAGACGAGGTGAAATATTTACAGTGATGGATATTTAGAATTGGTTGTATTGATTTTTAAAAGAGGATATTTGAAATATTTAAAAAAGGTTCCACCGAGATTCAAACCCAGATTGCTGGATTCAGAGTCCAGATTGCTACCATTACACCATGGAACCGAATTCCCATGCCGGGAGTCGCACCCGGGCCACCTGGGTGAAAGCCAGGAATCCTAACCGTTAGACCACATGGGATACAGACGAGGTGAAATATTTACAGTGATGGATATTTAGAATTGGTTGTATTGATTTATAAAAGAGGATATTTGAAAAAAAGGTTCCACCGAGATTCGAACTCGGATTGCTGGATTCAGAGTCCAGAGTGCTGACCATTACACCATGGAACCGAATTCCCATGCCGGGTGTCGAACCCGGGCCACCTGGGTGAAAGCCAGGAATCCTAACCGCTAGACCACATGGGATACAGACGAGGTGAAATATTTACGGTGATGCATATTTAGAAATGGTTGTATTGATTTATAAAAGAGGATATTTGAAAAGAAGGTTCCACCGAGATTCGAACTCGGATTGCTGGATTCAGAGTCCAGAGTGCTGACCATTACACCATGGAACCGAATTCCCATGCCGGGAGTCGAACCCGGGCTACCTGATTGAAAGCCAGGAATCCTAAACGCTAGACCACATGGGATACAGGCGAGGTGAAATATTTACAGTGATGGATATTTAGTAGGGTGGCCCTTATTTTTCAAAGTTGGATTTTTGTTTCGCGCCGGGCTGATTTTCTTCCTTTTACTATAGAATGAAAGTGTGCAAAAGGATTTTCCAATATTTTAATATTAACACGTGCCTCATCGGGGGTTAAGTTTTCCCATAGCGCGCCATATCAATAGTATGGCTTACGACGGGAATAGCGTCTCCGCTAAGAATGAAGAAACATAAGACTTCGTAAGACATAAGAATATTATTAGTATGCATTAAATTAGTTAAAAAGTCAAGAATTAAACAAAAGTATTTATTGAAAAAAATTAAAAAGCATACATATTGCATATAATTCAGAACTGCTTAACGTAAAACAACAATTACACTACTCGACAAAAAAATAGGGTCAAAATGCTTCTGACACAATTCAAGCAGATTCTTATGTAAAATGACCCCCTGAATCCGAATCCAACCCTCGTTTTTCTCCACCACGTACAGATTTTCGGGGAACAGCCCTTCCCCCTTTTTTGCGTTTTTCGATCACTTAATGACTTTGAATTCGATTTTCAGGGGCAAAAACTATTACTTTATCCTTTAATTACACCCGAGGGAACAAGAAAGGTTAAAGCTTCTAAAATATACAAATTTGTAGCAAATGGGTAAGTTTAAGGGGTTATTAACCCCCTAAAAATGCAAAAAATCGTTAAAAATTATAGAGATTGTTTTTGGCTTTTTTTCCTCTAATTTTTTACGCAATTTATCATTAAAGGGTCCTAACCCTTCCCCAAGGACCCAAATTTATTGAATATATGCAGCAATGATTTTTACAAAAAGCTCTCTTACAAAAAGCTCGGTAAACTCTTAAGACTTCCTACCAAGCTTTTATCAGGCCAATCTTGGAATATGGTTATCCCGTTTATTGTTGTGCATCTGAAACCAACTTGTACAAACTGGAAAAGGTCCAGTTGAGTGCTGCTCGCATTATCACTGGAATGAAACGTAGCTGTCCATCCGAGATCGTACTCTTTGAAGCAGATTTGCAGCCTCTTTCCATGAGACGCCAGGCCAGTTTAGTCAAATACTACAATAAACTTTCTAGCATAGATCAAGGAAACAAAACTGCTTGCTACCTAAACAGTTGGAGATGTAATCAAAGGCTAAAGAGAAACAGCCCCTTTTCCCTGATTAAATCACAACAGCTAATTGCACCAAATGTGGAACCTCAATATATTCATTGTAACTTAAATACTAGTACAGACCTTTCCAATGTTGAGTTTTGTGATGGTCTCCTTACCACCCTCAATAAGAAAGAATGTGTTCCTGAACTTCTTAGACAACTGGCCCTGGAAGTCATCAATAAAATCTCTCCAAATGATATTACAATATATTCAGATGGCAGCAAAATGAATATTCAGGCAGGTAGTGGAACTTACATTAAAACTCCTCAAGAGAAGTACTTCCTAAAGCAACGAAATCCAGATTATTGTTCCGTATTTCGAAGCGAATTAATTGCTATTGACATGGGACTGGAGAAAATAATGTACGAAAACAACTTCGGAGATCTCTGGATACTTTCTGACAGTAAAAGTTCAATTCAACACCTCAGAAACTGGTCTCTCTTAGAAGATAAAACTAGCTTATCAATCCTACGTAAAGTAAACCTCATAGCCCTTCAGCATAAAGTCCACTTTCAATGGATCCCTTCCCATGTCGATATCTATGGTAACGAGCTGGCCGATACTCTTGCTAAAGAGGGCCTTGCCCATCCAACACCTTTCACCTCGAAGCTCACCTATCTGGAACTGTTCTCCAAGCAAAAAGTCAAAAATAAAGAAAAATGGTTAATACCTCCGTCCCACAATTGGTATAAAGGCAAAAGGCCTGGACAATCTCTTTCCCTTCCCTGTGACAGGCAGACTAACACCCTTCTGTCTCGCCTCGCCAGTGGACATCTGAAGGGTCTCACTTTTTCTGGAAGCACCAAGAGGTTCCCCATCTGCCCTAAATGCCAGAAAGATCAGGCATCACCTCAGCATATCTTGAGCTGTCTGGGATTGGACTGGAACGACATCTTTGACAGTCCACTGCTAACGTCAGACTTCATAAGGGTCAACGGTTTCATCGATTTGGTCTGACTCCGTCAGACAAAGGGAGATTAAAAACAACAACAACAACAACAAAAAGCGGTTGAGGTGTTAGCGCCCCCAAAGCACCCTCGGAAGGGTTCTATTCCATACTTAAGGGTTAAACTGCTATACAAAAAAATTTCAACTGTTACTGACTGAATTTCAGTCGATTCTTGTGTAAAATGACCTCTTGAACGCAAATATGACACCCGTTTTCCCCCATCACCTTCAATTTTTAATGGGACAACCCCCAATTGTTATCCACAGCCCACGCATGTATTATCAGCTTGAAACATGGAACCCCCATCCCCAAAAAATGGCCAGTTTTTAACGAACTGAACAATTTTCCTCAGGATAGACCTGAAATATAAGAACAATTTAATTTTTGAGCTTTTCAAAATATGAATTTTAATTCCTGAGTTCACTAGCGGCGGCGCGATTCAGAGAGTCTCTTCCGCGAATGCTTCGGGGGCGCTAACACCTCAACCGCTACTAGCTAAAACCCCTGCTGCATACATTCATTAAATTCGGGTTCTTGGGGAAGGGTTAGGACCCTTTAATGATAAATTGCGTGAAGAAGTAGAGGAAAAAATAGCCAAAAACAATCTCTATAATTTTTAACGATTTTTTTGCATTTTTAGGGGGGTAATAACCCCTTAAACTTACCCATTTGCTACAAATTTGTATATTTTAGAAGCTTTAACCTTTCTTGTTCCCTCGGGTGTAATTTAAAGGCTAAAGTAAAAGTTTTTGCCCCTGGAAATCGAATTGAAAGTCATTAAGTCATCGAAAAACGCAAAAAGGGGGAGGGACTGTTCCCCGAAAATCTGTACGTGATGGAGAAAAACGGGGGTCGGATTCGGATTCAGGGGGTCATTTTACATAAGAATCTGCTTGAATTGTGTCAGAAGCATTTTGACCCTATTTTTTTTGTCGAGTAGTGTAATTGTTGTTTTACGTTAAGCAGTTCTGAATTATATGCAATATGTATGCTTTTTAATTTTTTTTCAATAAATACTTTTGTTTAATTCTTGACTTTTTAACTAATTTAATGCATACTAATAATATTCTTATGTCTTACGAAGTCTTATGTTTCTTCATTCTTAGCGGAGACGCTATTCCCGTCGTAAGCCATACACTATTGCTATGGGCGCTATGGGAAAACTTCACCCCCGATGAGGCACGTGTTAATATTAAAATATTGGAAAATCCTTTTGCACACTTTTATTCTATAGTAAAAGGAAAAAAAATCAGCCCGGCGCGAAACAAAATATTGAAAAAAAATTTTCTCCATTATAATAAGGGCCACCCTAATATTTAGAATTGGTTGTATTGATTTGTAAAAGAGGATATTTGAAATATTTAAAAAAGGTTCCACCGAGATTCAAACCAGGATTGCTGGATTCAGAGTCCAGATTGCTGCCATTACACCATGGAACCGAATTCCCATGCCGGGTGTCGAACCCGGGCCACTTGGGTGAAAGCCAGGAATCCTAACCGCTAGACCACATGGGATACAGACGAGGTGAAATATTTACAGTGATGGATATTTAGAATTGGTTGTATTGATTTATAAAAGAGGATATTTGAAATATTTAAAAAAAGGTTCCACCGAGATTCGAACTCGGATTGCTGGATTCAGAGTCCAGAGTGCTGACCATTACACCATGGAACCGAATTCCATGCCGGGAGACGAACCCGGGCCACCTGGTTGAAATCCAGGAATCCTAACCGCTAGACCACATGGGATACAAAAGAGGAGAAATATTTACGGTGATAGAAATTTAGAATTGTTTGTATTGATTTATAAAAGGGGATATTTGAAATATTTAAAAAAGGTTCCACCGAGGTTCAAACCAGGATTGCTGGATTCAGAGTCCAGATTGCTGCCATTACACCATGGAACCGAATTCCCATGCCGGGAGTCGAACCCGGGCCACCTGGGTGAAAGCCAGGAATCCTAACCGCTAGACCACATGGGATACAGACGAGGTGAAATATTTACAGTGATGGATATTTAGAATTGGTTGTATTGATTTATAAAAGAGGATATTTGAAATATTTAAAAAAAAGTTTCCACCGAGATTCGAACTCGGATTGCTGGATTCAGAGTCCAGAGTGCTGACCATTACACCATGGAACTGAATTCCATGCCGGGAGACGAACCCGGGCCACCTGGTTGAAATACAGGAATCCTAACCGCTAGACCACATGGGATACAAAAGAGGAGAAATATTTACGGTGATAGAAATTTAGAATTGGTTGCATTGATTTATAAAAGAGGATATTTGAAAAAAAGGTTCCACCGAGATTCGAACTCGGATTGCTGGATTCAGAGTCCAGAGTGCTGACCATTACACCATGGAACCGAATTCCCATGCCGGGAGACGAACCCGGGCCACCTGGTTGAAATCCAGGAATCCTAACCGCTAGACCACATGGGATACAAAAGAGGAGAAATATTTACGGTGATAGAAATTTAGAATTGGTTGCATTGATTTATAAAAGAGGATATTTAAAAAAAAGGTTCCACCGAGATTCGAACTCGGATTGCTGGATTCAGAGTCCAGAGTGCTGACCATTACACCATGGGACCGAATTCCCATGCAGGGAGTCGAACCCTGGCCACCTGGGTGAAAGCCAGGAATCCTAACCGCTAGACCACATGGGATACAGAAGAGGTGAAATATTTACAGTGATGGATATTTAGAATTGGTTGTATTGATTTATGAAAGAGGATATTTGAAATATTTAAAAAAAAGGTTCCACCGAGATTTGAATTCGGGTTGCTGGATTCAGAGTCCTGACCATTAAACTATGGAACCGAATTCCATGCCGAGAGACGAACCCGGGCCACCTGGTTGAAATCCAGGAATCCTAACCGCTAGACCACATGGGATACAAAAGAGGAGAAATATTTACGGTGATAGAAATTTAGAATTGTTTGTATTGATTTATAAAAGGGGATATTTGAAATATTTGAAAAAAAGGTTCCACCGAGATTAGAACTCGGATTGCTGGATTCAGAGTCCAGTGTGCTGACCATTACACCATAAAACCGAATTCCCATGCCGGGAGTCGAACCCGGGCCACCTGGGTGAAAGCCAGGAATCCTAACCGCTAGACCACATGGGATATAAAGGAGGTGAAATATTTACGGTGATAGAAATTTTGAATTGGTTGTATGGATTTATGAAAGAGGATATTTGAAAAAAAGGTTCCACCGAGATTCGAAATCGGATTGCTGGATTCAGAGTTCAGAGTGCTAACCATTACACCATGGAACTAGAGATGTAAAGGCTGGAAAAAACCGGGTTTATTCCCGGGAATAAACCCGGTTTTTTGGGATGGGAATTTTGAATATTCCCGTTTCGAGGTTTTAAAGTGAAATTTTGGGAATTTTGATTCTTTAGCTTTTTGTAAAAGGTAAGTGATTTCAAGTATTTTTCAAATGTCATAATACAATATATGTATAATTTTAAGGTTAATTTTAATTCTAAGACTTGGATTTCGGTTTAAGCTAAAAATAGAAGTTAGCGATATAATATTTTAAACCTCTTGAAATAATCTAAATAGTTTATAGAAAGAACTATCAATTACTAGTGTTTAATCATGTTTAGAATTGTCTTAAACTCCTCAAAAGTCCTAGAAAATGAAAACTGATGGTGAAATATAGTTGTGTTTGTTTACGGTCAAAATTCCCAATATTCCCTTAAAATTCCCGGTTTATTCCCAAAAATCCCGGGTTTTTTCCCGCCTCCCAAAAAATGTGGGAATTTTACATCTCTACATGGAACCGAATTCCCATGCCGGGAGTCGAACCCGGGCCACCTGGGTGAAAGCCAGGAATCCTAACCGCTAGACCACAAGGGATACAGACGAGGTGAAATATTTACGGTGATGCATATTTAGAATTGGTTGCATTTTTTTATAAAAGAGGATATTTGAAATAAAGGTTCCACCGAGATTCGAACTCGGATTGCTGGATTCAGAGTCCAGAGTGCTGACCATTACACCATGAAACCGAATTCCCATGCCGGAAGTCGAACCCGGGCCTCCTGGGTGAAAGCCAGGAATCCTAACCGCTAGACCACATGGGATACAGACGAGGTGAAATATTTACAGTGATGGATATTTAGAATTGGTTGTATTGATTTTTAAAAGAGGATATTTGAAATAGTTAAAAAAGGTTCTCCGAGATTTGAATTCGGGTTGCTGGATTCAGAGTCTAGAGTGCTGCCATTACACCATGGAACCGAATTCCCATGCCTGGAGTTGAACCCGGGCCACCTGGGTGAAAGCCAGGAATCCTAACCGCTAGACCACATGGGATACAGACGAGGTGAAATATTTACAGTGATGCATATTTAGAACTGGTTGTATTGATTTATAAAAGAAGATATTTGAAAAAAAGGTTCCACCGAGATTTGAACTCGGATTGCTGGATTCAGAGTCCAGAGTGCTGACCATTACACCATGGAACCGAATTCCCATGCCGGGAGTCGAACCCGGGCCACCTGGGTGAAAGCCATGAATCCTAACCGCTAGACCACATGGGATACAGACGAGGTGAAATATTTACAGTGATGGATATTTAGAATTGGTTGTATTGATTTATGAAAGAGGATATTTGAAATATTTAAAAAAAAGGTTCCACCGAGATTCGAACTCGGATTGCTGCATTCAGAGTCCAGAGTGCTGACCATTAATTACACAATGGAACCGAATTCCCATGCCGGGAGTCGAACCCGGGCCACCTGGGTGAAAGCCAGGAATCCTAACCGCTAGACCACATGGGATACAGACGAGGTGAAATATTTACAGTGATGGATATTTAGAATTGGTTGTATTGATTTATGAAAGAGGATATTTGAAATATTTAAAAAAAAGGTTCCACCGAGATTCGAACTCGGATTGCTGGATTTAGAGTACAGAGTACTGACCATTACACCATGGAACCGAATTCCCATGCCGGGAGTCGACCCCAGGCCACCTGGGTGAAAGCCAGGAATCCTAACCGCTAGACCACATGGGATACAGACGAGGTGAAATATTTACAGTGATGGATATTTAGAATTGGTTGTATTGATTTATAAAAGAGGATATTTGAAAAAAAGGTTCCACCGAGATTCGAACTCGGATTGCTGGATTCAGACTCCAGAGTGCTGACCATTACACCATGGTACCGAATTCCCATGCCGGGAGTCGAACCCGGGCCACCTGGGTGAAAGCCAGGAATCCTAACCGCTAGACCACATGGGATACAGACGAGGTGAAATATTTACAGTGATGGATATTTAGAATTGGTTGTATTGATTAATAAAATAGGATATTTGAAAAAAAGGTTCCACCGAGATTCGAACTCGGATTGCTGCATTCAGAGTCCAGAGTGCTGACCATTAATTACACAATGGAACCGAATTCCCATGCCGGGAGTCGAACCCGGGCCACCTGGGTGAAAGCCAGGAATCCTAACCGCTAGACCACATGGGATACAGACGAGGTGAAATATTTACAGTGATGGATATTTAGAATTGGTTGTATTGATTAATAAAATAGGATATTTGAAAAAAAGGTTTCACCGAGATTCGAACTCGGATTGCTGCATTCAGAGTCCAGAGTGCTGACCATTAATTACACAATGGAACCGAATTCCCATGCCGGGAGTCGATCCCGGACCACCTGGGTGAAAGCCAGGAATCCTAACCGCTAGACCACATGGGATACAGACGAGGTGAAATATTTACAGTGATGGATATTTAGAATTGGTTGTATTGATTTATGAAAGAGGATATTTGAAATATTTAAAAAAAAGATTCCACCGAGATTCGAACTCGGATTGCTGGATTCAGAGTACAGAGTGCTGACCATTACACCATGGAACCGAATTCCCATGCCGGGAGTCGAACCCGGGCCACCTGGGTGAAAGCCAGGAATCCTAACCGCTATACCACATGGGATATAAAGGAGGTGAAATATTTACGGTGATAGAAATTTTGAATTGGTTGTATTGATTTATAAAAGAGGATATTTGAAAAAAAGGTTCCACCGAGATTCGAACTCGGATTGCTGGATTCAGAGTCCAGAGTGCTGACCATTACACCATGGAACCGAATTCCCATGCCGGGAGTCGAACCCGGGCCACCTGGGTGAAAGCCAGGAATCCTAACCGCTAGACCACATGGGATACAGACGAGGTGAAATATTTACAGTGATGGATATTTAGAATTGGTTGTATTGATTTATGAAAGAGGATATTTGAAATATTTAAAAAAAAGGTTCCACCGAGATTCGAACTCGGATTGCTGGATTCAGAGTCCAGAGTGCTGACCATTACACCATGGAACCGAATTCCCATGCCGGGAGTCGAACCCGGGCCACCTGGGTGAAAGCCAGGAATCCTAACCGCTAGACCACATGGGATACAGACGAGGTGAAATATTTACAGTGATGGATATTTAGAATTGGTTGTATTGATTTATAAAAGAGGATATTTGAAAAAAAGGTTCCACCGAGATTCGAACTCGGATTGCTGGATTCAGAGTCCAGTGTGCTGACCATTACACCATGGAACCGAATTCCCATGCCGGGAGTCGAACCCGGGCCACCTGGGTGAAAGCCAGGAATCCTAACCGCTAGACCACATGGAATACAGACGAGGTGAAATATTTACAGTGATGGATATTTAGAATTGGTTGTATTGATTTATGAAAGAGGATATTTGAAATATTTAAAGAAAAGGTTCCACCGAGATTCGAACTCGGATTGCTGGATTCAGAGTCCAGAGTGCTGACCATTACACCATGGAACCGAATTCCCATGCCGGGAGTCGAACCCGGGCCACCTGGGTGAAAGCCAGGAATCCTAACCGCTAGACCACATGGGATACAGACGAGGTGAAATATTTACAGTGATGGATATTTAGAATTGGTTGTATTGATTTATAAAAGAGGATATTTGAAATATTTAAAAAAAAGTTTCCACCGAGATTCGAACTCGGATTGCTGGATTCAGAGTCCAGAGTGCTGACCATTACACCATGGAACCGAATTCCCATGCCAGGAGTCGAACCCGGGCCACCTGGGTGAAAGCCAGGAATCCTAGCCGCTAGACCACATGGGATACAGACGAGGTGAAATATTTACAGTGATGGATATTTAGAATTGGTTGTATTGATTTATAAAAGAGGATATTTGAAAAAAAGGTTCCACCGAGATTCGAACTCGGATTGCTGGATTCAGAGTCCAGTGTGCTGACCATTACACCATGGAACCGAATTCCCATGCCGGGAGTCGAACCCGGGCCACCTGGGTGAAAGGGAGGAATCCTAACCGCTAGACCACATGGGATATAAAGGAGGTGAAATATTTACGGTGATAGAAATTTTGAATTGGTTGTATGGATTTATAAAAGAGGATATTTGAAAAAAAGGTTCCACCGAGATTCGAACTCGGATTGCTGGATTCAGAGTCCTGACCATTACACCATGGAACCGAATTCCCATGCCGGGAGTCGAACCCGGGCCACCTGGGTGAAAGCCAGGAATCCTAACCGCTAGACCACATGGGATACAGACGAGGTGAAATATTTACAGTGATGGATATTTAGAATTGGTTGTATTGATTTATGAAAGAGGATATTTGAAATATTTAAAAAAAAGGTTCCACCGGGATTCGAACTCGGATTGCTGGATTCAGAGTCCTGACCATTACACCATGGAACCGAATTCCCATGCCAGGAGTCGAACCCGGGCCACCTTGGTGAAAGCCAGGAATCCTAACCGCTAGACCACATGGGATACAGACGAGGTGAAATATTTACAGTGATGGATATTTAGAATTGGTTGTATTGATTTATAAAAGAATATATTTGAAAAAAAGGATGCCACCGAGAAAGGTGCCACCGAGATTCGAACTCGGATTGCTGGATTCAGAGTCCAGAGTGCTGACCATTACACCATGGAACCGAATTCCCATGCCGGGAGTCGAACCCGGGCCACCTGGGTGAAAGCCAGGAATCCTAACCGCTAGACCACATGGGATACAGACGAGGTGAAATATTTACAGTGATGGATATTTAGAATTGGTTGTATTGATTTATGAAAGAGGATATTTGAAAAAAAGGTTCCACCGAGATTCGAACTCGGATTGCTGGATTCAGAGTCCAGAGTGCTGACCATTAATTACACCATGGAACCGAATTCCCATGCCGGGAGTCGAACCCGGGCCACCTGGGTGAAAGCCAGGAATCCTAACCGCTAGACCACATGGGATACAGACGAGGTGAAATATTTACAGTGATGGATATTTAGAATTGGTTGTATTGATTTATGAAAGAGGATATTTAAAATATTTAAAAAAAAGGTTCCACCGGGATTCGAACTCGGATTGCTGGATTCAGAGTCCAGAGTGCTGACCATTACACCATGGAACCGAATTCCCATGCCGGGAGTCGAACCCGGGCCACCTGGGTGAAAGCCAGGAATCCTAACCGCTAGACCACATGGGATACAGACGAAGTGAAATATTTACTGTGATGGATATTTAGAATTGGTTGTATTGATTTATAAAAGAGGATATTTGAAAAAAAAGGTTCCACCGAGATTCGAACTCGGATTGCTGGATTCAGAGTCCAGAGAGCTGACCATTACACCATGGAACCGAATTCCCATGCCGGGAGTCGAACCCGGGCCACCTGGGTGAAAGCCAGGAATCCTAACCGCTAGACCACATGGGATACAGACGAGGTGAAATATTTACAGTGATGGATATTTAGAATTGGTTGTATTGATTTATGAAAGAGGATATTTGAAATATTTAAAAAAAAGGTTCCACCGAGATTCGAACTCGGATTGCTGGATTCAGAGTCCCGACCATTACACCATGGAACCGAATTCCCATGCCAGGAGTCGAACCCGGGCCACCTGGGTGAAAGCCAGGAATCCTAACCGCTAGACCACATGGGATACAGACGAGGTGAAATATTTACAGTGATGGATATTTAGAATTGGTTGTATTGATTTATAAAAGAATATATTTGAAAAAAAGGATGCCACCGAGAAAGGTGCCACCGAGATTCGAACTCGGATTGCTGGATTCAGAGTCCAGAGTGCTGACCATTACACCATGGAACCGAATTCCCATGCCGGGAGTCGAACCCGGGCCACCTGGGTGAAAGCCATGAATCCTAACCGCTAGACCACATGGGATACAGACGAGGTGAAATATTTACAGTGATGGATATTTAGAATTGGTTGTATTGATTTATGAAAGAGGATATTTGAAATATTTAAAAAAAAGGTTCCACCGAGATTCGAACTCGGATTGCTGCATTCAGAGTCCAGAGTGCTGACCATTAATTACACAATGGAACCGAATTCCCATGCCGGGAGTCGAACCCGGGCCACCTGGGTGAAAGCCAGGAATCCTAACCGCTAGACCACATGGGATACAGACGAGGTGAAATATTTACAGTGATGGATATTTAGAATTGGTTGTATTGATTTATGAAAGAGGATATTTGAAATATTTAAAAAAAAGGTTCCACCGAGATTCGAACTCGGATTGCTGGATTTAGAGTACAGAGTACTGACCATTACACCATGGAACCGAATTCCCATGCCGGGAGTCGACCCCAGGCCACCTGGGTGAAAGCCAGGAATCCTAACCGCTAGACCACATGGGATACAGACGAGGTGAAATATTTACAGTGATGGATATTTAGAATTGGTTGTATTGATTTATAAAAGAGGATATTTGAAAAAAAGGTTCCACCGAGATTCGAACTCGGATTGCTGGATTCAGAGTCCAGAGTGCTGACCATTACACCATGGTACCGAATTCCCATGCCGGGAGTCGAACCCGGGCCACCTGGGTGAAAGCCAGGAATCCTAACCGCTAGACCACATGGGATACAGACGAGGTGAAATATTTACAGTGATGGATATTTAGAATTGGTTGTATT
Source organism: Tetragnatha versicolor (assembly GCA_024610705.1). Classification (NCBI taxonomy): domain Eukaryota; kingdom Metazoa; phylum Arthropoda; class Arachnida; order Araneae; family Tetragnathidae; genus Tetragnatha; species Tetragnatha versicolor. Next base: position 28,101,424 of record JANDEH010000001.1, on the reverse strand, counting down.
GATTAATAAAATAGGATATTTGAAAAAAAGGTTCCACCGAGATTCGAACTCGGATTGCTGCATTCAGAGTCCAGAGTGCTGACCATTAATTACACAATGGAACCGAATTCCCATGCCGGGAGTCGAACCCGGGCCACCTGGGTGAAAGCCAGGAATCCTAACCGCTAGACCACATGGGATACAGACGAGGTGAAATATTTACAGTGATGGATATTTAGAATTGGTTGTATTGATTAATAAAATAGGATATTTGAAAAAAAGGTTTCACCGAGATTCGAACTCGGATTGCTGCATTCAGAGTCCAGAGTGCTGACCATTAATTACACAATGGAACCGAATTCCCATGCCGGGAGTCGATCCCGGACCACCTGGGTGAAAGCCAGGAATCCTAACCGCTAGACCACATGGGATACAGACGAGGTGAAATATTTACAGTGATGGATATTTAGAATTGGTTGTATTGATTTATGAAAGAGGATATTTGAAATATTTAAAAAAAAGATTCCACCGAGATTCGAACTCGGATTGCTGGATTCAGAGTACAGAGTGCTGACCATTACACCATGGAACCGAATTCCCATGCCGGGAGTCGAACCCGGGCCACCTGGGTGAAAGCCAGGAATCCTAACCGCTATACCACATGGGATATAAAGGAGGTGAAATATTTACGGTGATAGAAATTTTGAATTGGTTGTATTGATTTATAAAAGAGGATATTTGAAAAAAAGGTTCCACCGAGATTCGAACTCGGATTGCTGGATTCAGAGTCCAGAGTGCTGACCATTACACCATGGAACCGAATTCCCATGCCGGGAGTCGAACCCGGGCCACCTGGGTGAAAGCCAGGAATCCTAACCGCTAGACCACATGGGATACAGACGAGGTGAAATATTTACAGTGATGGATATTTAGAATTGGTTGTATTGATTTATGAAAGAGGATATTTGAAATATTTAAAAAAAAGGTTCCACCGAGATTCGAACTCGGATTGCTGGATTCAGAGTCCAGAGTGCTGACCATTACACCATGGAACCGAATTCCCATGCCGGGAGTCGAACCCGGGCCACCTGGGTGAAAGCCAGGAATCCTAACCGCTAGACCACATGGGATACAGACGAGGTGAAATATTTACAGTGATGGATATTTAGAATTGGTTGTATTGATTTATAAAAGAGGATATTTGAAAAAAAGGTTCCACCGAGATTCGAACTCGGATTGCTGGATTCAGAGTCCAGTGTGCTGACCATTACACCATGGAACCGAATTCCCATGCCGGGAGTCGAACCCGGGCCACCTGGGTGAAAGCCAGGAATCCTAACCGCTAGACCACATGGAATACAGACGAGGTGAAATATTTACAGTGATGGATATTTAGAATTGGTTGTATTGATTTATGAAAGAGGATATTTGAAATATTTAAAGAAAAGGTTCCACCGAGATTCGAACTCGGATTGCTGGATTCAGAGTCCAGAGTGCTGACCATTACACCATGGAACCGAATTCCCATGCCGGGAGTCGAACCCGGGCCACCTGGGTGAAAGCCAGGAATCCTAACCGCTAGACCACATGGGATACAGACGAGGTGAAATATTTACAGTGATGGATATTTAGAATTGGTTGTATTGATTTATAAAAGAGGATATTTGAAATATTTAAAAAAAAGTTTCCACCGAGATTCGAACTCGGATTGCTGGATTCAGAGTCCAGAGTGCTGACCATTACACCATGGAACCGAATTCCCATGCCAGGAGTCGAACCCGGGCCACCTGGGTGAAAGCCAGGAATCCTAGCCGCTAGACCACATGGGATACAGACGAGGTGAAATATTTACAGTGATGGATATTTAGAATTGGTTGTATTGATTTATAAAAGAGGATATTTGAAAAAAAGGTTCCACCGAGATTCGAACTCGGATTGCTGGATTCAGAGTCCAGTGTGCTGACCATTACACCATGGAACCGAATTCCCATGCCGGGAGTCGAACCCGGGCCACCTGGGTGAAAGGGAGGAATCCTAACCGCTAGACCACATGGGATATAAAGGAGGTGAAATATTTACGGTGATAGAAATTTTGAATTGGTTGTATGGATTTATAAAAGAGGATATTTGAAAAAAAGGTTCCACCGAGATTCGAACTCGGATTGCTGGATTCAGAGTCCTGACCATTACACCATGGAACCGAATTCCCATGCCGGGAGTCGAACCCGGGCCACCTGGGTGAAAGCCAGGAATCCTAACCGCTAGACCACATGGGATACAGACGAGGTGAAATATTTACAGTGATGGATATTTAGAATTGGTTGTATTGATTTATGAAAGAGGATATTTGAAATATTTAAAAAAAAGGTTCCACCGGGATTCGAACTCGGATTGCTGGATTCAGAGTCCTGACCATTACACCATGGAACCGAATTCCCATGCCAGGAGTCGAACCCGGGCCACCTTGGTGAAAGCCAGGAATCCTAACCGCTAGACCACATGGGATACAGACGAGGTGAAATATTTACAGTGATGGATATTTAGAATTGGTTGTATTGATTTATAAAAGAATATATTTGAAAAAAAGGATGCCACCGAGAAAGGTGCCACCGAGATTCGAACTCGGATTGCTGGATTCAGAGTCCAGAGTGCTGACCATTACACCATGGAACCGAATTCCCATGCCGGGAGTCGAACCCGGGCCACCTGGGTGAAAGCCAGGAATCCTAACCGCTAGACCACATGGGATACAGACGAGGTGAAATATTTACAGTGATGGATATTTAGAATTGGTTGTATTGATTTATGAAAGAGGATATTTGAAAAAAAGGTTCCACCGAGATTCGAACTCGGATTGCTGGATTCAGAGTCCAGAGTGCTGACCATTAATTACACCATGGAACCGAATTCCCATGCCGGGAGTCGAACCCGGGCCACCTGGGTGAAAGCCAGGAATCCTAACCGCTAGACCACATGGGATACAGACGAGGTGAAATATTTACAGTGATGGATATTTAGAATTGGTTGTATTGATTTATGAAAGAGGATATTTAAAATATTTAAAAAAAAGGTTCCACCGGGATTCGAACTCGGATTGCTGGATTCAGAGTCCAGAGTGCTGACCATTACACCATGGAACCGAATTCCCATGCCGGGAGTCGAACCCGGGCCACCTGGGTGAAAGCCAGGAATCCTAACCGCTAGACCACATGGGATACAGACGAAGTGAAATATTTACTGTGATGGATATTTAGAATTGGTTGTATTGATTTATAAAAGAGGATATTTGAAAAAAAAGGTTCCACCGAGATTCGAACTCGGATTGCTGGATTCAGAGTCCAGAGAGCTGACCATTACACCATGGAACCGAATTCCCATGCCGGGAGTCGAACCCGGGCCACCTGGGTGAAAGCCAGGAATCCTAACCGCTAGACCACATGGGATACAGACGAGGTGAAATATTTACAGTGATGGATATTTAGAATTGGTTGTATTGATTTATGAAAGAGGATATTTGAAATATTTAAAAAAAAGGTTCCACCGAGATTCGAACTCGGATTGCTGGATTCAGAGTCCCGACCATTACACCATGGAACCGAATTCCCATGCCAGGAGTCGAACCCGGGCCACCTGGGTGAAAGCCAGGAATCCTAACCGCTAGACCACATGGGATACAGACGAGGTGAAATATTTACAGTGATGGATATTTAGAATTGGTTGTATTGATTTATAAAAGAATATATTTGAAAAAAAGGATGCCACCGAGAAAGGTGCCACCGAGATTCGAACTCGGATTGCTGGATTCAGAGTCCAGAGTGCTGACCATTACACCATGGAACCGAATTCCCATGCCGGGAGTCGAACCCGGGCCACCTGGGTGAAAGCCAGGAATCCTAACCGCTAGACCACATGGGATACAGACGAGGTGAAATATTTACAGTGATGGATATTTAGAATTGGTTGTATTGATTTATGAAAGAGGATATTTGAAATATTTAAAAAAAAGTTTCCACCGAGATTCGAACTCGGATTGCTGCATTCAGAGTCCAGAGTGCTGACCGTTAATTACACCATGGAACCGAATTCCCATACCGGGAGTCGAACCCGGGCCACCTGGGTGAAAGCCAGGAATCCTAACCGCTAGACCACATGGGATACAGACGAAGTGAAATATTTACAGTGATGGATATTAAGAATTGGTTGTATTGATTTATGAAAGAGGATATTTGAAATATTTAAAAAAAAGGTTCCACCGAGATTCAAATTCGGATTGCTGGATTCAGAGTCCAGAGTGCTGACCATTACACCATGGAACCGAATTCCCATGCCGGGAGTCGAACCCGGGCCACCTGGGTGAAAGCCAGGAATCCTAACCGCTAGACCACATGGGATACAGACGAGGTGAAATATTTACAGTGATGGATATTTAGAAATGGTTGTATTGATTTATAAAAGAGGATATTTGAAAAAAAGGTTCCACCGAGATTCGAACTCGGATTGCTGGATTCAGAGTCCAGAGTGCTGACCATTACACCATGGAACCGAATTCCCATGCCGGGAGTCGATCCCGGGCCACCTGGGTGAAAGCCAGGAATCCTAACCGCTAGACCACATGGGATACAGACGAGGTGAAATATTTACAGTGATGGATATTTAGAATTGGTTGTATTGATTTATGAAAGAGGATATTTAAAATATTTAAAAAAAAGGTTCCACCGGGATTCGAACTCGGATTGCTGGATTCAGAGTCCAGAGTGCTGACCATTACACCATGGAACCGAATTCCCATGCCGGGAGTCGAACCCGGGCCACCTGGGTGAAAGCCAGGAATCCTAACCGCTAGACCACATGGGATACAGACGAGGTGAAATATTTACAGTGATGGATATTTAGAATTGGTTGTATTGATTTATAAAAGAGGATATTTGAAAAAAAAGGTTCCACCGAGATTCGAACTCGGATTGCTGGATTCAGAGTCCAGAGTGCTGACCATTACACCATGGAACCGAATTCCCATGCCGGGAGTCGAACCCGGGCCACCTGGGTGAAAGCCAGGAATCCTAACCGCTAGACCACATGGGATACAGACGAGGTGAAATATTTACAGTGATGGATATTTAGAATTGGTTGTATTGATTTATGAAAGAGGATATTTGAAATATTTAAAAAAAAGGTTCCACCGAGATTCGAACTCGGATTGCTGGATTCAGAGTCCTGACCATTACACCATGGAACCGAATTCCCATGCCAGGAGTCGAACCCGGGCCACCTGGGTGAAAGCCAGGAATCCTAACCGCTAGACCACATGGGATACAGACGAGGTGAAATATTTACAGTGATGGATATTTAGAATTGGTTGTATTGATTTATGAAAGAGGATATTTGAAATATTTAAAAAAAAGTTTCCACCGAGATTCGAACTCGGATTGCTGCATTCAGAGTCCAGAGTGCTGACCATTAATTACACCATGGAACCGAATTCCCATACCGGGAGTCGAACCCGGGCCACCTGGGTGAAAGCCAGGAATCCTAACCGCTAGACCACATGGGATACAGACGAAGTGAAATATTTACAGTGATGGATATTTAGAATTGGTTGTATTCATTTATGAAAGAGGATATTTGAAATATTTAAAAAAAAGTTTCCACCGAGATTCGAACTCGGATTGCTGCATTCAGAGTCCAGAGTGCTGACCGTTAATTACACCATGGAACCGAATTCCCATACCGGGAGTCGAACCCGGGCCACCTGGGTGAAAGCCAGGAATCCTAACCGCTAGACCACATGGGATACAGACGAAGTGAAATATTTACAGTGATGGATATTAAGAATTGGTTGTATTGATTTATGAAAGAGGATATTTGAAATATTTAAAAAAAAGGTTCCACCGAGATTCAAATTCGGATTGCTGGATTCAGAGTCCAGAGTGCTGACCATTACACCATGGAACCGAATTCCCATGCCGGGAGTCGAACCCGGGCCACCTGGGTGAAAGCCAGGAATCCTAACCGCTAGACCACATGGGATACAGACGAGGTGAAATATTTACAGTGATGGATATTTAGAAATGGTTGTATTGATTTATAAAAGAGGATATTTGAAAAAAAGGTTCCACCGAGATTCGAACTCGGATTGCTGGATTCAGAGTCCAGAGTGCTGACCATTACACCATGGAACCGAATTCCCATGCCGGGAGTCGATCCCGGGCCACCTGGGTGAAAGCCAGGAATCCTAACCGCTAGACCACATGGGATACAGACGAGGTGAAATATTTACAGTGATGGATATTTAGAATTGGTTGTATTGATTTATGAAAGAGGATATTTAAAATATTTAAAAAAAAGGTTCCACCGGGATTCGAACTCGGATTGCTGGATTCAGAGTCCAGAGTGCTGACCATTACACCATGGAACCGAATTCCCATGCCGGGAGTCGAACCCGGGCCACCTGGGTGAAAGCCAGGAATCCTAACCGCTAGACCACATGGGATACAGACGAGGTGAAATATTTACAGTGATGGATATTTAGAATTGGTTGTATTGATTTATAAAAGAGGATATTTGAAAAAAAAGGTTCCACCGAGATTCGAACTCGGATTGCTGGATTCAGAGTCCAGAGTGCTGACCATTACACCATGGAACCGAATTCCCATGCCGGGAGTCGAACCCGGGCCACCTGGGTGAAAGCCAGGAATCCTAACCGCTAGACCACATGGGATACAGACGAGGTGAAATATTTACAGTGATGGATATTTAGAATTGGTTGTATTGATTTATGAAAGAGGATATTTGAAATATTTAAAAAAAAGGTTCCACCGAGATTCGAACTCGGATTGCTGGATTCAGAGTCCTGACCATTACACCATGGAACCGAATTCCCATGCCAGGAGTCGAACCCGGGCCACCTGGGTGAAAGCCAGGAATCCTAACCGCTAGACCACATGGGATACAGACGAGGTGAAATATTTACAGTGATGGATATTTAGAATTGGTTGTATTGATTTATGAAAGAGGATATTTGAAATATTTAAAAAAAAGTTTCCACCGAGATTCGAACTCGGATTGCTGCATTCAGAGTCCAGAGTGCTGACCATTAATTACACCATGGAACCGAATTCCCATACCGGGAGTCGAACCCGGGCCACCTGGGTGAAAGCCAGGAATCCTAACCGCTAGACCACATGGGATACAGACGAAGTGAAATATTTACAGTGATGGATATTTAGAATTGGTTGTATTGATTTATGAAAGAGGATATTTGAAATATTTAAAAAAAAGGTTCCACCGAGATTCAAATTCGGATTGCTGGATTCAGAGTCCAGAGTGCTGACCATTACACCATGGAACCGAATTCCCATGCCGGGAGTCGAACCCGGGCCACCTGGGTGAAAGCCAGGAATCCTAACCGCTAGACCACATGGGATACAGACGAGGTGAAATATTTACAGTGATGGATATTTAGAAATGGTTGTATTGATTTATAAAAGAGGATATTTTAAAAAAAGGTTCCCCCGAGATTCGAACTCGGAATGCTGGATTCAGAGTCCAGTGTGCTGACCATTACACCATGGAACCGAATTCCCATGCCGGGAGTCGAACCCGGGCCACCTGGGTGAAAGCCAGGAATCCTAACCGCTAGACCACATGGGATACAGACGAGGTGAAATATTTACAGTGATGGATATTTAGAATTGGTTGTATTCATTTATGAAAGAGGATATTTGAAATATTTAAAAAAAAGGTTCCACCGAGATTCGAACTCGGATTGCTGGATTCAGAGTGCTGACCATTACACCATGGAACCGAATTCCCATTCCGGGAGTCGAGCCCGGGCCACCTGGGTGAAAGCCAGGAATCCTAACCGATAGACCACATGGGATACAGACGAGGTGAAATATTTACAGTGATGGATATTTAGAATTGGTTGTATTGATTTATAAAAGAGGATATTTGAAAAAAAGGTTCCACCGAGATTCGAACTCGGATTGCTGGATTCAGAGTCCAGTGTGCTGACCATTACACCATGGAACCGAATTCCCATGCCGGGAGTTAAACCCGGGCCACCTGGGTGAAAGCCAGGAATCCTAACCGCTAGACCACATGGGATATAAAGGAGGTGAAATATTTACGGTGATAGAAATTTTGAATTGGTTGTATGGATTTATAAAAGAGGATATTTGAAAAAAAGGTTCCACCGAGATTCGAACTCGGATTGCTGGATTCAGAGTACAGAGTGCTGACCATTACACCATGGAACCGAATTCCCATGCCGGGAGTCGAACCCGGGCCACCTGGATGAAAGCCAGGAATCCTAACCGCTAGACCACATGGGATACAGACGAGGTGAAATATTTACAGTGATGGATATTTAGAATTGGTTGTATTGATTTATAAAAGAGGATATTTGAAAAAAAGGTTCCACCGAGATTCGAACTCGGATTGCTGGATTCAGAGTCCAGAGTGCTGACCATTACACCATGGAACCGAATTCCCATGCCGGGAGTCGAACCCGGGCCACCTGGGTGAAAGCCAGGAATCCTAACCGCTAGACCACATGGGATACAGACGAGGTGAAATATTTACAGTGATGGATATTTAGAATTGGTTGTATTGATTTATGAAAGAGGATATTTGAAATATTTAAAAAAAAGGTTCAAACGAGATTCGAACTCGGATTGCTGGATTCAGAGTCCAGAGTGCTGACCATTACACCATGGAACCGAATTCCCATGCCGGGAGTCGAACCCGGGCCACCTGGGTGAAAGCCAGGAATCCTAACCGCTAGACCACATGGGATACAGACGAGGTGAAATATTTCCACTGATGGATATTTAGAATTGGTTGTATTGATTTATAAAAGAGGATATTTGAAAAATAGGTTCCACCGAGATTCGAACTCGGATTGCTGGATTCAGAGTCCAGTGTGTGCTGACCATTACACCATGGAACCGAATTCCCATGCCGGGAGTCGAACCCGGGCCACCTGGGTGAAAGCCAGGAATCCTAACCGCTAGACCACATGGGATACAGACGAGGTGAAATATTTACAGTGATGGATATTTAGAATTGGTTGTATTCATTTATGAAAGAGGATATTTGAAATATTTAAAAAAAAGTTTCCACCGAGATTCGAACTCGGATTGCTGCATTCAGAGTCCAGAGTGCTGACCGTTAATTACACCATGGAACCGAATTCCCATACCGGGAGTCGAACCCGGGCCACCTGGGTGAAAGCCAGGAATCCTAACCGCTAGACCACATGGGATACAGACGAAGTGAAATATTTACAGTGATGGATATTAAGAATTGGTTGTATTGATTTATGAAAGAGGATATTTGAAATATTTAAAAAAAAGGTTCCACCGAGATTCAAATTCGGATTGCTGGATTCAGAGTCCAGAGTGCTGACCATTACACCATGGAACCGAATTCCCATGCCGGGAGTCGAACCCGGGCCACCTGGGTGAAAGCCAGGAATCCTAACCGCTAGACCACATGGGATACAGACGAGGTGAAATATTTACAGTGATGGATATTTAGAAATGGTTGTATTGATTTATAAAAGAGGATATTTTAAAAAAAGGTTCCCCCGAGATTCGAACTCGGAATGCTGGATTCAGAGTCCAGTGTGCTGACCATTACACCATGGAACCGAATTCCCATGCCGGGAGTCGAACCCGGGCCACCTGGGTGAAAGCCAGGAATCCTAACCGCTAGACCACATGGGATACAGACGAGGTGAAATATTTACAGTGATGGATATTTAGAATTGGTTGTATTCATTTATGAAAGAGGATATTTGAAATATTTAAAAAAAAGGTTCCACCGAGATTCGAACTCGGATTGCTGGATTCAGAGTGCTGACCATTACACCATGGAACCGAATTCCCATTCCGGGAGTCGAGCCCGGGCCACCTGGGTGAAAGCCAGGAATCCTAACCGATAGACCACATGGGATACAGACGAGGTGAAATATTTACAGTGATGGATATTTAGAATTGGTTGTATTGATTTATAAAAGAGGATATTTGAAAAAAAGGTTCCACCGAGATTCGAACTCGGATTGCTGGATTCAGAGTCCAGTGTGCTGACCATTACACCATGGAACCGAATTCCCATGCCGGGAGTTAAACCCGGGCCACCTGGGTGAAAGCCAGGAATCCTAACCGCTAGACCACATGGGATATAAAGGAGGTGAAATATTTACGGTGATAGAAATTTTGAATTGGTTGTATGGATTTATAAAAGAGGATATTTGAAAAAAAGGTTCCACCGAGATTCGAACTCGGATTGCTGGATTCAGAGTACAGAGTGCTGACCATTACACCATGGAACCGAATTCCCATGCCGGGAGTCGAACCCGGGCCACCTGGATGAAAGCCAGGAATCCTAACCGCTAGACCACATGGGATACAGACGAGGTGAAATATTTACAGTGATGGATATTTAGAATTGGTTGTATTGATTTATAAAAGAGGATATTTGAAAAAAAGGTTCCACCGAGATTCGAACTCGGATTGCTGGATTCAGAGTCCAGAGTGCTGACCATTACACCATGGAACCGAATTCCCATGCCGGGAGTCGAACCCGGGCCACCTGGGTGAAAGCCAGGAATCCTAACCGCTAGACCACATGGGATACAGACGAGGTGAAATATTTACAGTGATGGATATTTAGAATTGGTTGTATTGATTTATGAAAGAGGATATTTGAAATATTTAAAAAAAAGGTTCAAACGAGATTCGAACTCGGATTGCTGGATTCAGAGTCCAGAGTGCTGACCATTACACCATGGAACCGAATTCCCATGCCGGGAGTCGAACCCGGGCCACCTGGGTGAAAGCCAGGAATCCTAACCGCTAGACCACATGGGATACAGACGAGGTGAAATATTTCCACTGATGGATATTTAGAATTGGTTGTATTGATTTATAAAAGAGGATATTTGAAAAATAGGTTCCACCGAGATTCGAACTCGGATTGCTGGATTCAGAGTCCAGTGTGTGCTGACCATTACACCATGGAACCGAATTCCCATGCCGGGAGTCGAACCCGGGCCACCTGGGTGAAAGCCAGGAATCCTAACCGCTAGACCACATGGGATACAGACGAGGTGAAATATTTACAGTGATGGATATTTAGAATTGGTTGTATTCATTTATGAAAGAGGATATTTGAAATATTTAAAAAAAAGTTTCCACCGAGATTCGAACTCGGATTGCTGCATTCAGAGTCCAGAGTGCTGACCGTTAATTACACCATGGAACCGAATTCCCATACCGGGAGTCGAACCCGGGCCACCTGGGTGAAAGCCAGGAATCCTAACCGCTAGACCACATGGGATACAGACGAAGTGAAATATTTACAGTGATGGATATTAAGAATTGGTTGTATTGATTTATGAAAGAGGATATTTGAAATATTTAAAAAAAAGGTTCCACCGAGATTCAAATTCGGATTGCTGGATTCAGAGTCCAGAGTGCTGACCATTACACCATGGAACCGAATTCCCATGCCGGGAGTCGAACCCGGGCCACCTGGGTGAAAGCCAGGAATCCTAACCGCTAGACCACATGGGATACAGACGAGGTGAAATATTTACAGTGATGGATATTTAGAAATGGTTGTATTGATTTATAAAAGAGGATATTTTAAAAAAAGGTTCCCCCGAGATTCGAACTCGGAATGCTGGATTCAGAGTCCAGTGTGCTGACCATTACACCATGGAACCGAATTCCCATGCCGGGAGTCGAACCCGGGCCACCTGGGTGAAAGCCAGGAATCCTAACCGCTAGACCACATGGGATACAGACGAGGTGAAATATTTACAGTGATGGATATTTAGAATTGGTTGTATTCATTTATGAAAGAGGATATTTGAAATATTTAAAAAAAAGGTTCCACCGAGATTCGAACTCGGATTGCTGGATTCAGAGTGCTGACCATTACACCATGGAACCGAATTCCCATTCCGGGAGTCGAGCCCGGGCCACCTGGGTGAAAGCCAGGAATCCTAACCGATAGACCACATGGGATACAGACGAGGTGAAATATTTACAGTGATGGATATTTAGAATTGGTTGTATTGATTTATAAAAGAGGATATTTGAAAAAAAGGTTCCACCGAGATTCGAACTCGGATTGCTGGATTCAGAGTCCAGTGTGCTGACCATTACACCATGGAACCGAATTCCCATGCCGGGAGTTAAACCCGGGCCACCTGGGTGAAAGCCAGGAATCCTAACCGCTAGACCACATGGGATATAAAGGAGGTGAAATATTTACGGTGATAGAAATTTTGAATTGGTTGTATGGATTTATAAAAGAGGATATTTGAAAAAAAGGTTCCACCGAGATTCGAACTCGGATTGCTGGATTCAGAGTACAGAGTGCTGACCATTACACCATGGAACCGAATTCCCATGCCGGGAGTCGAACCCGGGCCACCTGGATGAAAGCCAGGAATCCTAACCGCTAGACCACATGGGATACAGACGAGGTGAAATATTTACAGTGATGGATATTTAGAATTGGTTGTATTGATTTATAAAAGAGGATATTTGAAAAAAAGGTTCCACCGAGATTCGAACTCGGATTGCTGGATTCAGAGTCCAGAGTGCTGACCATTACACCATGGAACCGAATTCCCATGCCGGGAGTCGAACCCGGGCCACCTGGGTGAAAGCCAGGAATCCTAACCGCTAGACCACATGGGATACAGACGAGGTGAAATATTTACAGTGATGGATATTTAGAATTGGTTGTATTGATTTATGAAAGAGGATATTTGAAATATTTAAAAAAAAGGTTCAAACGAGATTCGAACTCGGATTGCTGGATTCAGAGTCCAGAGTGCTGACCATTACACCATGGAACCGAATTCCCATGCCGGGAGTCGAACCCGGGCCACCTGGGTGAAAGCCAGGAATCCTAACCGCTAGACCACATGGGATACAGACGAGGTGAAATATTTCCACTGATGGATATTTAGAATTGGTTGTATTGATTTATAAAAGAGGATATTTGAAAAATAGGTTCCACCGAGATTCGAACTCGGATTGCTGGATTCAGAGTCCAGTGTGTGCTGACCATTACACCATGGAACCGAATTCCCATGCCGGGAGTCGAACCCGGGCCACCTGGGTGAAAGCCAGGAATCCTAACCGCTAGACCACATGGGATACAGACGAGGTGAAATATTTACAGTGATGGATATTTAGAATTGGTTGTATTCATTTATGAAAGAGGATATTTGAAATATTTAAAAAAAAGTTTCCACCGAGATTCGAACTCGGATTGCTGCATTCAGAGTCCAGAGTGCTGACCGTTAATTACACCATGGAACCGAATTCCCATACCGGGAGTCGAACCCGGGCCACCTGGGTGAAAGCCAGGAATCCTAACCGCTAGACCACATGGGATACAGACGAAGTGAAATATTTACAGTGATGGATATTAAGAATTGGTTGTATTGATTTATGAAAGAGGATATTTGAAATATTTAAAAAAAAGGTTCCACCGAGATTCAAATTCGGATTGCTGGATTCAGAGTCCAGAGTGCTGACCATTACACCATGGAACCGAATTCCCATGCCGGGAGTCGAACCCGGGCCACCTGGGTGAAAGCCAGGAATCCTAACCGCTAGACCACATGGGATACAGACGAGGTGAAATATTTACAGTGATGGATATTTAGAATTGGTTGTATTGATTTATAAAAGAGGATATTTGAAAAAAAAGGTTCCACCGAGATTCGAACTCGGATTGCTGGATACAGAGTCCAGAGTGCTGACCATTACACCATGGAACCGAATTCCCATGCCGGGAGTCGAACCCGGGCCACCTGGGTGAAAGCCAGGAATCCTAACCGCTAGACCACATGGGATACAGACGAGGTGAAATATTTACAGTGATGGATATTTAGAATTGGTTGTATTGATTTATGAAAGAGGATATTTGAAATATTTAAAAAAAAGGTTCCACCGAGATTCGAACTCGGATTGCTGGATTCAGAGTCCTGACCATTACACCATGGAACCGAATTCCCATGCCAGGAGTCGAACCCGGGCCACCTGGGTGAAAGCCAGGAATCCTAACCGCTAGACCACATGGGATACAGACGAGGTGAAATATTTACAGTGATGGATATTTAGAATTGGTTGTATTGATTTATGAAAGAGGATATTTGAAATATTTAAAAAAAAGTTTCCACCGAGATTCGAACTCGGATTGCTGCATTCAGAGTCCAGAGTGCTGACCATTAATTACACCATGGAACCGAATTCCCATACCGGGAGTCGAACCCAGGCCACCTGGGTGAAAGCCAGGAATCCTAACCGCTAGACCACATGGGATACAGACGAAGTGAAATATTTACAGTGATGGATATTTAGAATTGGTTGTATTGATTTATGAAAGAGGATATTTGAAATATTTAAAAAAAAGGTTCCACCGAGATTCAAATTCGGATTGCTGGATTCAGAGTCCAGAGTGCTGACCATTACACCATGGAACCGAATTCCCATGCCGGGAGTCGAACCCGGGCCACCTGGGTGAAAGCCAGGAATCCTAACCGCTAGACCACATGGGATACAGACGAGGTGAAATATTTACAGTGATGGATATTTAGAAATGGTTGTATTGATTTATAAAAGAGGATATTTTAAAAAAAGGTTCCCCCGAGATTCGAACTCGGAATGCTGGATTCAGAGTCCAGTGTGCTGACCATTACACCATGGAACCGAATTCCCATGCCGGGAGTCGAACCCGGGCCACCTGGGTGAAAGCCAGGAATCCTAACCGCTAGACCACATGGGATACAGACGAGGTGAAATATTTACAGTGATGGATATTTAGAATTGGTTGTATTCATTTATGAAATAGGATATTTGAAATATTTAAAAAAAAGGTTCCACCGAGATTCGAACTCGGATTGCTGGATTCAGAGTGCTGACCATTACACCATGGAACCGAATTCCCATTCCGGGAGTCGAGCCCGGGCCACCTGGGTGAAAGCCAGGAATCCTAACCGCTAGACCACATGGGTTACAGACGAGGTGAAATATTTACAGTGATGGATATTTAGAATTGGTTGTATTGATTTATAAAAGAGGATATTTGAAAAAAAGGTTCCACCGAGATTCGAACTCGGATTGCTGGATTCAGAGTCCAGTGTGCTGACCATTACACCATGGAACCGAATTCCCATGCCGGGAGTTAAACCCGGGCCACCTGGGTGAAAGCCAGGAATCCTAACCGCTAGACCACATGGGATATAAAGGAGGTGAAATATTTACGGTGATAGAAATTTTGAATTGGTTGTATGGATTTATAAAAGAGGATATTTGAAAAAAAGGTTCCACCGAGATTCGAACTCGGATTGCTGGATTCAGAGTACAGAGTGCTGACCATTACACCATGGAACCGAATTCCCATGCCGGGAGTCGAACCCGGGCCACCTGGATGAAAGCCAGGAATCCTAACCGCTAGACCACATGGGATACAGACGAGGTGAAATATTTACAGTGATGGATATTTAGAATTGGTTGTATTGATTTATAAAAGAGGATATTTGAAAAAAAGGTTCCACCGAGATTCGAACTCGGATTGCTGGATTCAGAGTCCAGAGTGCTGACCATTACACCATGGAACCGAATTCCCATGCCGGGAGTCGAACCCGGGCCACCTGGGTGAAAGCCAGGAATCCTAACCGCTAGACCACATGGGATACAGACGAGGTGAAATATTTACAGTGATGGATATTTAGAATTGGTTGTATTGATTTATGAAAGAGGATATTTGAAATATTTAAAAAAAAGGTTCAAACGAGATTCGAACTCGGATTGCTGGATTCAGAGTCCAGAGTGCTGACCATTACACCATGGAACCGAATTCCCATGCCGGGAGTCGAACCCGGGCCACCTGGGTGAAAGCCAGGAATCCTAACCGCTAGACCACATGGGATACAGACGAGGTGAAATATTTCCACTGATGGATATTTAGAATTGGTTGTATTGATTTATAAAAGAGGATATTTGAAAAATAGGTTCCACCGAGATTCGAACTCGGATTGCTGGATTCAGAGTCCAGTGTGTGCTGACCATTACACCATGGAACCGAATTCCCATGCCGGGAGTCGAACCCGGGCCACCTGGGTGAAAGCCAGGAATCCTAACCGCTAGACCACATGGGATACAGACGAGGTGAAATATTTACAGTGATGGATATTTAGAATTGGTTGTATTCATTTATGAAAGAGGATATTTGAAATATTTAAAAAAAAGTTTCCACCGAGATTCGAACTCGGATTGCTGCATTCAGAGTCCAGAGTGCTGACCGTTAATTACACCATGGAACCGAATTCCCATACCGGGAGTCGAACCCGGGCCACCTGGGTGAAAGCCAGGAATCCTAACCGCTAGACCACATGGGATACAGACGAAGTGAAATATTTACAGTGATGGATATTAAGAATTGGTTGTATTGATTTATGAAAGAGGATATTTGAAATATTTAAAAAAAAGGTTCCACCGAGATTCAAATTCGGATTGCTGGATTCAGAGTCCAGAGTGCTGACCATTACACCATGGAACCGAATTCCCATGCCGGGAGTCGAACCCGGGCCACCTGGGTGAAAGCCAGGAATCCTAACCGCTAGACCACATGGGATACAGACGAGGTGAAATATTTACAGTGATGGATATTTAGAAATGGTTGTATTGATTTATAAAAGAGGATATTTGAAAAAAAGGTTCCACCGAGATTCGAACTCGGATTGCTGGATTCAGAGTCCAGAGTGCTGACCATTACACCATGGAACCGAATTCCCATGCCGGGAGTCGATCCCGGGCCACCTGGGTGAAAGCCAGGAATCCTAACCGCTAGACCACATGGGATACAGACGAGGTGAAATATTTACAGTGATGGATATTTAGAATTGGTTGTATTGATTTATGAAAGAGGATATTTAAAATATTTAAAAAAAAGGTTCCACCGGGATTCGAACTCGGATTGCTGGATTCAGAGTCCAGAGTGCTGACCATTACACCATGGAACCGAATTCCCATGCCGGGAGTCGAACCCGGGCCACCTGGGTGAAAGCCAGGAATCCTAACCGCTAGACCACATGGGATACAGACGAGGTGAAATATTTACAGTGATGGATATTTAGAATTGGTTGTATTGATTTATAAAAGAGGATATTTGAAAAAAAAGGTTCCACCGAGATTCGAACTCGGATTGCTGGATTCAGAGTCCAGAGTGCTGACCATTACACCATGGAACCGAATTCCCATGCCGGGAGTCGAACCCGGGCCACCTGGGTGAAAGCCAGGAATCCTAACCGCTAGACCACATGGGATACAGACGAGGTGAAATATTTACAGTGATGGATATTTAGAATTGGTTGTATTGATTTATGAAAGAGGATATTTGAAATATTTAAAAAAAAGGTTCCACCGAGATTCGAACTCGGATTGCTGGATTCAGAGTCCTGACCATTACACCATGGAACCGAATTCCCATGCCAGGAGTCGAACCCGGGCCACCTGGGTGAAAGCCAGGAATCCTAACCGCTAGACCACATGGGATACAGACGAGGTGAAATATTTACAGTGATGGATATTTAGAATTGGTTGTATTGATTTATGAAAGAGGATATTTGAAATATTTAAAAAAAAGTTTCCACCGAGATTCGAACTCGGATTGCTGCATTCAGAGTCCAGAGTGCTGACCATTAATTACACCATGGAACCGAATTCCCATACCGGGAGTCGAACCCGGGCCACCTATGTGAAAGCCAGGAATCCTAACCGCTAGACCACATGGGATACAGACGAAGTGAAATATTTACAGTGATGGATATTTAGAATTGGTTGTATTGATTTATGAAAGAGGATATTTGAAAAAAAGTTTCCACCGAGATTCAAATTCGGATTGCTGGATTCAGAGTCCAGAGTGCTGACCATTACACCATGGAACCGAATTCCCATGCCGGGAGTCGAACCCGGGCCACCTGGGTGAAAGCCAGGAATCCTAACCGCTAGACCACATGGGATACAGACGAGGTGAAATATTTACAGTGATGGATATTTAGAAATGGTTGTATTGATTTATAAAAGAGGATATTTGAAAAAAAGGTTCCCCCGAGATTCGAACTCGGAATGCTGGATTCAGAGTCCAGTGTGCTGACCATTACACCATGGAACCGAATTCCCATGCCGGGAGTCGAACCCGGGCCACCTGGGTGAAAGCCAGGAATCCTAACCGCTAGACCACATGGGATACAGACGAGGTGAAATATTTACAGTGATGGATATTTAGAATTGGTTGTATTCATTTATGAAAGAGGATATTTGAAATATTTAAAAAAAAGGTTCCACCGAGATTCGAACTCGGATTGCTGGATTCAGAGTGCTGACCATTACACCATGGAACCGAATTCCCATTCCGGGAGTCGAGCCCGGGCCACCTGGGTGAAAGCCAGGAATCCTAACCGCTAGACCACATGGGATACAGACGAGGTGAAATATTTACAGTGATGGATATTTAGAATTGGTTGTATTGATTTATAAAAGAGGATATTTGAAAAAAAGGTTCCACCGAGATTCGAACTCGGATTGCTGGATTCAGAGTCCAGTGTGCTGACCATTACACCATGGAACCGAATTCCCATGCCGGGAGTTAAACCCGGGCCACCTGGGTGAAAGCCAGGAATCCTAACCGCTAGACCACATGGGATATAAAGGAGGTGAAATATTTACGGTGATAGAAATTTTGAATTGGTTGTATGGATTTATAAAAGAGGATATTTGAAAAAAAGGTTCCACCGAGATTCGAACTCGGATTGCTGGATTCAGAGTACAGAGTGCTGACCATTACACCATGGAACCGAATTCCCATGCCGGGAGTCGAACCCGGGCCACCTGGATGAAAGCCAGGAATCCTAACCGCTAGACCACATGGGATACAGACGAGGTGAAATATTTACAGTGATGGATATTTAGAATTGGTTGTATTGATTTATAAAAGAGGATATTTGAAAAAAAGGTTCCACCGAGATTCGAACTCGGATTGCTGGATTCAGAGTCCAGAGTGCTGACCATTACACCATGGAACCGAATTCCCATGCCGGGAGTCGAACCCGGGCCACCTGGGTGAAAGCCAGGAATCCTAACCGCTAGACCACATGGGATACAGACGAGGTGAAATATTTACAGTGATGGATATTTAGAATTGGTTGTATTGATTTATGAAAGAGGATATTTGAAATATTTAAAAAAAAGGTTCAAACGAGATTCGAACTCGGATTGCTGGATTCAGAGTCCAGAGTGCTGACCATTACACCATGGAACCGAATTCCCATGCCGGGAGTCGAACCCGGGCCACCTGGGTGAAAGCCAGGAATCCTAACCGCTAGACCACATGGGATACAGACGAGGTGAAATATTTCCACTGATGGATATTTAGAATTGGTTGTATTGATTTATAAAAGAGGATATTTGAAAAATAGGTTCCACCGAGATTCGAACTCGGATTGCTGGATTCAGAGTCCAGTGTGTGCTGACCATTACACCATGGAACCGAATTCCCATGCCGGGAGTCGAACCCGGGCCACCTGGGTGAAAGCCAGGAATCCTAACCGCTAGACCACATGGGATACAGACGAGGTGAAATATTTACAGTGATGGATATTTAGAATTGGTTGTATTCATTTATGAAAGAGGATATTTGAAATATTTAAAAAAAAGTTTCCACCGAGATTCGAACTCGGATTGCTGCATTCAGAGTCCAGAGTGCTGACCGTTAATTACACCATGGAACCGAATTCCCATACCGGGAGTCGAACCCGGGCCACCTGGGTGAAAGCCAGGAATCCTAACCGCTAGACCACATGGGATACAGACGAAGTGAAATATTTACAGTGATGGATATTAAGAATTGGTTGTATTGATTTATGAAAGAGGATATTTGAAATATTTAAAAAAAAGGTTCCACCGAGATTCAAATTCGGATTGCTGGATTCAGAGTCCAGAGTGCTGACCATTACACCATGGAACCGAATTCCCATGCCGGGAGTCGAACCCGGGCCACCTGGGTGAAAGCCAGGAATCCTAACCGCTAGACCACATGGGATACAGACGAGGTGAAATATTTACAGTGATGGATATTTAGAAATGGTTGTATTGATTTATAAAAGAGGATATTTGAAAAAAAGGTTCCACCGAGATTCGAACTCGGATTGCTGGATTCAGAGTCCAGTGTGTGCTGACCATTACACCATGGAACCGAATTCCCATGCCGGGAGTCGAACCCGGGCCACCTGGGTGAAAGCCAGGAATCCTAACCGCTAGACCACATGGGATACAGACGAGGTGAAATATTTACAGTGATGGATATTTAGAATTGGTTGTATTCATTTATGAAAGAGGATATTTGAAATATTTAAAAAAAAGTTTCCACCGAGATTCGAACTCGGATTGCTGCATTCAGAGTCCAGAGTGCTGACCGTTAATTACACCATGGAACCGAATTCCCATACCGGGAGTCGAACCCGGGCCACCTGGGTGAAAGCCAGGAATCCTAACCGCTAGACCACATGGGATACAGACGAAGTGAAATATTTACAGTGATGGATATTAAGAATTGGTTGTATTGATTTATGAAAGAGGATATTTGAAATATTTAAAAAAAAGGTTCCACCGAGATTCAAATTCGGATTGCTGGATTCAGAGTCCAGAGTGCTGACCATTACACCATGGAACCGAATTCCCATGCCGGGAGTCGAACCCGGGCCACCTGGGTGAAAGCCAGGAATCCTAACCGCTAGACCACATGGGATACAGACGAGGTGAAATATTTACAGTGATGGATATTTAGAAATGGTTGTATTGATTTATAAAAGAGGATATTTGAAAAAAAGGTTCCACCGAGATTCGAATTCGGATTGCTGGATTCAGAGTCCAGAGTGCTGACCATTACACCATGGAACCGAATTCCCATGCCGGGAGTCGATCCCGGGCCACCTGGGTGAAAGCCAGGAATCCTAACCGCTAGACCACATGGGATACAGACGAGGTGAAATATTTACAGTGATGGATATTTAGAATTGGTTGTATTGATTTATGAAAGAGGATATTTAAAATATTTAAAAAAAAGGTTCCACCGGGATTCGAACTCGGATTGCTGGATTCAGAGTCCAGAGTGCTGACCATTACACCATGGAACCGAATTCCCATGCCGGGAGTCGAACCCGGGCCACCTGGGTGAAAGCCAGGAATCCTAACCGCTAGACCACATGGGATACAGACGAGGTGAAATATTTACAGTGATGGATATTTAGAATTGGTTGTATTGATTTATAAAAGAGGATATTTGAAAAAAAAAGGTTCCACCGAGATTCGAACTCGGATTGCTGGATTCAGAGTCCAGAGTGCTGACCATTACACCATGGAACCGAATTCCCATGCCGGGAGTCGAACCCGGGCCACCTGGGTGAAAGCCAGGAATCCTAACCGCTAGACCACATGGGATACAGACGAGGTGAAATATTTACAGTGATGGATATTTAGAATTGGTTGTATTGATTTATGAAAGAGGATATTTGAAATATTTAAAAAAAAGGTTCCACCGAGATTCGAACTCGGATTGCTGGATTCAGAGTCCTGACCATTACACCATGGAACCGAATTCCCATGCCAGGAGTCGAACCCGGGCCACCTGGGTGAAAGCCAGGAATCCTAACCGCTAGACCACATGGGATACAGACGAGGTGAAATATTTACAGTGATGGATATTTAGAATTGGTTGTATTGATTTATGAAAGAGGATATTTGAAATATTTAAAAAAAAGTTTCCACCGAGATTCGAACTCGGATTGCTGCATTCAGAGTCCAGAGTGCTGACCATTAATTACACCATGGAACCGAATTCCCATACCGGGAGTCGAACCCGGGCCACCTATGTGAAAGCCAGGAATCCTAACCGCTAGACCACATGGGATACAGACGAAGTGAAATATTTACAGTGATGGATATTTAGAATTGGTTGTATTGATTTATGAAAGAGGATATTTGAAAAAAAGTTTCCACCGAGATTCAAATTCGGATTGCTGGATTCAGAGTCCAGAGTGCTGACCATTACACCATGGAACCGAATTCCCATGCCGGGAGTCGAACCCGGGCCACCTGGGTGAAAGCCAGGAATCCTAACCGCTAGACCACATGGGATACAGACGAGGTGAAATATTTACAGTGATGGATATTTAGAAATGGTTGTATTGATTTATAAAAGAGGATATTTGAAAAAAAGGTTCCCCCGAGATTCGAACTCGGAATGCTGGATTCAGAGTCCAGTGTGCTGACCATTACACCATGGAACCGAATTCCCATGCCGGGAGTCGAACCCGGGCCACCTGGGTGAAAGCCAGGAATCCTAACCGCTAGACCACATGGGATACAGACGAGGTGAAATATTTACAGTGATGGATATTTAGAATTGGTTGTATTGATTTATGAAAGAGGATATTTGAAATATTTAAAAAAAAGGTTCAAACGAGATTCGAACTCGGATTGCTGGATTCAGAGTCCAGAGTGCTGACCATTACACCATGGAACCGAATTCCCATGCCGGGAGTCGAACCCGGGCCACCTGGGTGAAAGCCAGGAATCCTAACCGCTAGACCACATGGGATACAGACGAGGTGAAATATTTCCACTGATGGATATTTAGAATTGGTTGTATTGATTTATAAAAGAGGATATTTGAAAAATAGGTTCCACCGAGATTCGAACTCGGATTGCTGGATTCAGAGTCCAGTGTGTGCTGACCATTACACCATGGAACCGAATTCCCATGCCGGGAGTCGAACCCGGGCCACCTGGGTGAAAGCCAGGAATCCTAACCGCTAGACCACATGGGATACAGACGAGGTGAAATATTTACAGTGATGGATATTTAGAATTGGTTGTATTCATTTATGAAAGAGGATATTTGAAATATTTAAAAAAAAGTTTCCACCGAGATTCGAACTCGGATTGCTGCATTCAGAGTCCAGAGTGCTGACCGTTAATTACACCATGGAACCGAATTCCCATACCGGGAGTCGAACCCGGGCCACCTGGGTGAAAGCCAGGAATCCTAACCGCTAGACCACATGGGATACAGACGAAGTGAAATATTTACAGTGATGGATATTAAGAATTGGTTGTATTGATTTATGAAAGAGGATATTTGAAATATTTAAAAAAAAGGTTCCACCGAGATTCAAATTCGGATTGCTGGATTCAGAGTCCAGAGTGCTGACCATTACACCATGGAACCGAATTCCCATGCCGGGAGTCGAACCCGGGCCACCTGGGTGAAAGCCAGGAATCCTAACCGCTAGACCACATGGGATACAGACGAGGTGAAATATTTACAGTGATGGATATTTAGAAATGGTTGTATTGATTTATAAAAGAGGATATTTGAAAAAAAGGTTCCACCGAGATTCGAACTCGGATTGCTGGATTCAGAGTCCAGTGTGTGCTGACCATTACACCATGGAACCGAATTCCCATGCCGGGAGTCGAACCCGGGCCACCTGGGTGAAAGCCAGGAATCCTAACCGCTAGACCACATGGGATACAGACGAGGTGAAATATTTACAGTGATGGATATTTAGAATTGGTTGTATTCATTTATGAAAGAGGATATTTGAAATATTTAAAAAAAAGTTTCCACCGAGATTCGAACTCGGATTGCTGCATTCAGAGTCCAGAGTGCTGACCGTTAATTACACCATGGAACCGAATTCCCATACCGGGAGTCGAACCCGGGCCACCTGGGTGAAAGCCAGGAATCCTAACCGCTAGACCACATGGGATACAGACGAAGTGAAATATTTACAGTGATGGATATTAAGAATTGGTTGTATTGATTTATGAAAGAGGATATTTGAAATATTTAAAAAAAAGGTTCCACCGAGATTCAAATTCGGATTGCTGGATTCAGAGTCCAGAGTGCTGACCATTACACCATGGAACCGAATTCCCATGCCGGGAGTCGAACCCGGGCCACCTGGGTGAAAGCCAGGAATCCTAACCGCTAGACCACATGGGATACAGACGAGGTGAAATATTTACAGTGATGGATATTTAGAAATGGTTGTATTGATTTATAAAAGAGGATATTTGAAAAAAAGGTTCCACCGAGATTCGAACTCGGATTGCTGGATTCAGAGTCCAGAGTGCTGATCATTACACCATGGAACCGAATTCCCATGCCGGGAGTCGATCCCGGGCCACCTGGGTGAAAGCCAGGAATCCTAACCGCTAGACCACATGGGATACAGACGAGGTGAAATATTTACAGTGATGGATATTTAGAATTGGTTGTATTGATTTATGAAAGAGGATATTTAAAATATTTAAAAAAAAGGTTCCACCGGGATTCGAACTCGGATTGCTGGATTCAGAGTCCAGAGTGCTGACCATTACACCATGGAACCGAATTCCCATGCCGGGAGTCGAACCCGGGCCACCTGGGTGAAAGCCAGGAATCCTAACCGCTAGACCACATGGGATACAGACGAGGTGAAATATTTACAGTGATGGATATTTAGAATTGGTTGTATTGATTTATAAAAGAGGATATTTGAAAAAAAAGGTTCCACCGAGATTCGAACTCGGATTGCTGGATTCAGAGTCCAGAGTGCTGACCATTACACCATGGAACCGAATTCCCATGCCGGGAGTCGAACCCGGGCCACCTGGGTGAAAGCCAGGAATCCTAACCGCTAGACCACATGGGATACAGACGAGGTGAAATATTTACAGTGATGGATATTTAGAATTGGTTGTATTGATTTATGAAAGAGGATATTTGAAATATTTAAAAAAAAGGTTCCACCGAGATTCGAACTCGGATTGCTGGATTCAGAGTCCTGACCATTACACCATGGAACCGAATTCCCATGCCAGGAGTCGAACCCGGGCCACCTGGGTGAAAGCCAGGAATCCTAACCGCTAGACCACATGGGATACAGACGAGGTGAAATATTTACAGTGATGGATATTTAGAATTGGTTGTATTGATTTATGAAAGAGGATATTTGAAATATTTAAAAAAAAGTTTCCACCGAGATTCGAACTCGGATTGCTGCATTCAGAGTCCAGAGTGCTGACCATTAATTACACCATGGAACCGAATTCCCATACCGGGAGTCGAACCCGGGCCACCTATGTGAAAGCCAGGAATCCTAACCGCTAGACCACATGGGATACAGACGAAGTGAAATATTTACAGTGATGGATATTTAGAATTGGTTGTATTGATTTATGAAAGAGGATATTTGAAAAAAAGTTTCCACCGAGATTCAAATTCGGATTGCTGGATTCAGAGTCCAGAGTGCTGACCATTACACCATGGAACCGAATTCCCATGCCGGGAGTCGAACCCGGGCCACCTGGGTGAAAGCCAGGAATCCTAACCGCTAGACCACATGGGATACAGACGAGGTGAAATATTTACAGTGATGGATATTTAGAAATGGTTGTATTGATTTATAAAAGAGGATATTTGAAAAAAAGGTTCCCCCGAGATTCGAACTCGGAATGCTGGATTCAGAGTCCAGTGTGCTGACCATTACACCATGGAACCGAATTCCCATGCCGGGAGTCGAACCCGGGCCACCTGGGTGAAAGCCAGGAATCCTAACCGCTAGACCACATGGGATACAGACGAGGTGAAATATTTACAGTGATGGATATTTAGAATTGGTTGTATTCATTTATGAAAGAGGATATTTGAAATATTTAAAAAAAAGGTTCCACCGAGATTCAAACTCGGATTGCTGGATTCAGAGTGCTGACCATTACACCATGGAACCGAATTCCCATTCCGGGAGTCGAGCCCGGGCCACCTGGGTGAAAGCCAGGAATCCTAACCGCTAGACCACATGGGATACAGACGAGGTGAAATATTTACAGTGATGGATATTTAGAATTGGTTGTATTGATTTATAAAAGAGGATATTTGAAAAAAAGGTTCCACCGAGATTCGAACTCGGATTGCTGGATTCAGAGTCCAGTGTGCTGACCATTACACCATGGAACCGAATTCCCATGCCGGGAGTTAAACCCGGGCCACCTGGGTGAAAGCCAGGAATCCTAACCGCTAGACCACATGGGATATAAAGGAGGTGAAATATTTACGGTGATAGAAATTTTGAATTGGTTGTATGGATTTATAAAAGAGGATATTTGAAAAAAAGGTTCCACCGAGATTCGAACTCGGATTGCTGGATTCAGAGTACAGAGTGCTGACCATTACACCATGGAACCGAATTCCCATGCCGGGAGTCGAACCCGGGCCACCTGGATGAAAGCCAGGAATCCTAACCGCTAGACCACATGGGATACAGACGAGGTGAAATATTTACAGTGATGGATATTTAGAATTGGTTGTATTGATTTATAAAAGAGGATATTTGAAAAAAAGGTTCCACCGAGATTCGAACTCGGATTGCTGGATTCAGAGTCCAGAGTGCTGACCATTACACCATGGAACCGAATTCCCATGCCGGGAGTCGAACCCGGGCCACCTGGGTGAAAGCCAGGAATCCTAACCGCTAGACCACATGGGATACAGACGAGGTGAAATATTTACAGTGATGGATATTTAGAATTGGTTGTATTGATTTATGAAAGAGGATATTTGAAATATTTAAAAAAAAGGTTCAAACGAGATTCGAACTCGGATTGCTGGATTCAGAGTCCAGAGTGCTGACCATTACACCATGGAACCGAATTCCCATGCCGGGAGTCGAACCCGGGCCACCTGGGTGAAAGCCAGGAATCCTAACCGCTAGACCACATGGGATACAGACGAGGTGAAATATTTCCACTGATGGATATTTAGAATTGGTTGTATTGATTTATAAAAGAGGATATTTGAAAAATAGGTTCCACCGAGATTCGAACTCGGATTGCTGGATTCAGAGTCCAGTGTGTGCTGACCATTACACCATGGAACCGAATTCCCTTGCCGGGAGTCGAACCCGGGCCACCTGGGTGAAAGCCAGGAATCCTAACCGCTAGACCACATGGGATACAGACGAGGTGAAATATTTACAGTGATGGATATTTAGAATTGGTTGTATTGATTTATGAAAGAGGATATTTGAAATATTTAAAAAAAAGGTTCCACCGAGATTCGAACTCGGATTGCTGGATTCAGAGTCCAGAGTGCTGACCATTACACCATGGAACCGAATTCCCATGTCGGGAGTCGAACCCGGGCAACCTGGGTGAAAGCCAGGAATCCTAACCGCTAGACCACATGGGTTACAGACGAGGTGAAATATTTACAGTGATGGATATTTAGAATTGGTTGTATTGATTTATAAAAGAGGATATTTGAAAAAAAGGTTCCACCGAGATTCGAACTCGGATTGCTGGATTCAGAGTCCAGTGTGCTGACCATTACACCATGGAACCGAATTCCCATGCCGGGAGTTAAACCCGGGCCACCTGGGTGAAAGCCAGGAATCCTAACCGCTAGACCACATGGGATATAAAGGAGGTGAAATATTTACGGTGATAGAAATTTTGAATTGGTTGTATGGATTTATAAAAGAGGATATTTGAAAAAAAGGTTCCACCGAGATTCGAACTCGGATTGCTGGATTCAGAGTACAGAGTGCTGACCATTACACCATGGAACCGAATTCCCATGCCGGGAGTCGAACCCGGGCCACCTGGATGAAAGCCAGGAATCCTAACCGCTAGACCACATGGGATACAGACGAGGTGAAATATTTACAGTGATGGATATTTAGAATTGGTTGTATTGATTTATAAAAGAGGATATTTGAAAAAAAGGTTCCACCGAGATTCGAACTCGGATTGCTGGATTCAGAGTCCAGAGTGCTGACCATTACACCATGGAACCGAATTCCCATGCCGGGAGTCGAACCCGGGCCACCTGGGTGAAAGCCAGGAATCCTAACCGCTAGACCACATGGGATACAGACGAGGTGAAATATTTACAGTGATGGATATTTAGAATTGGTTGTATTGATTTATGAAAGAGGATATTTGAAATATTTAAAAAAAAGGTTCAAACGAGATTCGAACTCGGATTGCTGGATTCAGAGTCCAGAGTGCTGACCATTACACCATGGAACCGAATTCCCATGCCGGGAGTCGAACCCGGGCCACCTGGGTGAAAGCCAGGAATCCTAACCGCTAGACCACATGGGATACAGACGAGGTGAAATATTTCCACTGATGGATATTTAGAATTGGTTGTATTGATTTATAAAAGAGGATATTTGAAAAATAGGTTCCACCGAGATTCGAACTCGGATTGCTGGATTCAGAGTCCAGTGTGTGCTGACCATTACACCATGGAACCGAATTCCCTTGCCGGGAGTCGAACCCGGGCCACCTGGGTGAAAGCCAGGAATCCTAACCGCTAGACCACATGGGATACAGACGAGGTGAAATATTTACAGTGATGGATATTTAGAATTGGTTGTATTGATTTATGAAAGAGGATATTTGAAATATTTAAAAAAAAGGTTCCACCGAGATTCGAACTCGGATTGCTGGATTCAGAGTCCAGAGTGCTGACCATTACACCATGGAACCGAATTCCCATGTCGGGAGTCGAACCCGGGCAACCTGGGTGAAAGCCAGGAATCCTAACCGCTAGACCACATGGGATACAGACGAGGTGAAATATTTACAGTGATGGATATTTAGAATTGGTTGTATTGATTTATAAATGAGGATATTTGAAAAAAAGGTTCCACCGAGATTCGAACTCGGATTGCTGGATTCAGAGTCCAGAGTGCTGACCATTACACCATGGAACCGAATTCCCATGCCGGGAGTCGAACCCGGGCCACCTGGGTGAAAGCCAGGAATCCTTACCGCTAGACCACATGGGATACAGACGAGGTGAAATATTTACAGTGATGGATATTTAGAATTGGTTGTATTGATTTATGAAAGAGGATATTTGAAATATTTAAAAAAAAGGTTCCACCGAGATTCGAACTCGGATTGCTGGATTCAGAGTCCAGAGTGCTGACCATTACACCATGGAACCGAATTCCCATGCCGGGAGTCGAACCCGGGCCACCTGGGTAAAAGCCAGGAATCCTAACCGCTAGACCACATGGGATACAGACGAGGTGAAATATTTACAGTGATGGATATTTAGAATTGGTTGTATTGATTTATAAAAGAGGATATTTGAAAAAAAGGTTCCACCGAGATTCGAACTCGGATTGCTGGATTCAGAGTCCAGTGTGCTGACCATTACAACATGGAACCGAATTCCCATGCCGGGAGTTGAACCCGGGCCACCTGGGTGAAAACCAGGAATCCTAACCGCAAGACCACATGGGATATAAAGGAGGTGAAATACTTACGGTGATAGAAATTTTGAATTGGTTGTATGGATTTATAAAAGAGGATATTTGAAAAAAAGGTTCCACCGAGATTCGAAATCGGATTGCTGGATTCAGAGTCCAGAGTGCTGACCATTAATTACACCATGGAACCGAATTCCCATGCCGGGAGTCGAACCCGGGCCACCTGGGTGAAAGCCAGGAATCCTAACCGCTAGACCACATGGGATACAGACGAGGTGAAATATTTACAGTGATGGATATTTAGAATTGGTTGTATTGATTTATAAAAGAGGATATTTGAAAAAAAGGTTCCACCGAGATTCGAACTCGGATTGCTGGATTCAGAGTCCAGAGTGCTGACCATTACACCATGGAACCGAATTCCCATGCCGGGAGTCGAACCCGGGCCACCTGGGTGAAAGCCAGGAATCCTAACCGCTAGACCACATGGGATACAGACGAGGTGAAATATTTACAGTGATGGATATTTAGAATTGGTTGTATTGATTTATAAAAGAGGATATTTGAAAAAAAGGTTCCACCGAGATTCGAACTCGTATTGCTGGATTCAGAGTCCAGAGTGCTGACCATTACACCATGGAACCGAATTCCCATGCCGGGAGTCGAACCCGGGCCACCTGGGTGAAAGCCAGGAATCCTAACCGCTAGACCACATGGGATACAGACGAGGTGAAATATTTACAGTGATGGATATTTAGAATTGGTTGTATTGATTTATGAAAGAGGATATTTGAAATATTTAAAAAAAAGGTTCAAACGAGATTCGAACTCGGATTGCTGGATTCAGAGTCCAGAGTGCTGACCATTACACCATGGAACCGAATTCCCATGCCGGGAGTCGAACCCGGGCCACCTGGGTGAAAGCCAGGAATCCTAACCGCTAGACCACATGGGATACAGACGAGGTGAAATATTTACAGTGATGGATATTTAGAATTGGTTGTATTGATTTATAAAAGAGGATATTTGAAAAAAAGGTTCCACCGAGATTCGAACTCGGATTGCTGGATTCAGAGTCCAGAGTGCTAACCATTACACCATGAAACCGAATTCCCATGCCGGGAGTCGAACCCGGGCCACGTGGTTGAAAGCCAGGAATCCTAACCGCTAGACCACATGGGATACAGACGAGGTGAAATATTTACAGTGATGGATATTTAGAATTGGTTGTATTGATTTATAAATGAGGATATTTGAAAAAAAGGTTCCACCGAGATTCGAACTCGGATTGCTGGATTCAGAGTCCAGAGTGCTGACCATTACACCATGGAACCGAATTCCCATGCCGGGAGTCGAACCCGGGCCACCTGGGTGAAAGCCAGGAATCCTAACCGCTAGACCACATGGGATACAGACGAGGTGAAATATTTACAGTGATGGATATTTAGAATTGGTTGTATTGATTTATGAAAGAAGATATTTGAAATATTTAAAAAAAAGGTTCCACCGAGATTCGAACTCGGATTGCTGGATTCAGAGTCCAGAGTGCTGACCATTACACCATGGAACCAAATTCCCATGCCGGGAGTCGAACCCGGGCCACCTGGGTAAAAGCCAGGAATCCTAACCGCTAGACCACATGGGATACAGACGAGGTGAAATATTTACAGTGATGGATATTTAGAATTGGTTGTATTGATTTATAAAAGAGGATATTTGAAAAAAAGGTTCCACCGAGATTCGAACTCGGATTGCTGGATTCAGAGTCCAGTGTGCTGACCATTACAACATGGAACCGAATTCCCATGCCGGGAGTCGAACCCGGGCCACCTGGGTGAAAACCAGGAATCCTAACCGCAAGACCACATGGGATATAAAGGAGGTGAAATACTTACGGTGATAGAAATTTTGAATTGGTTGTATGGATTTATAAAAGAGGATATTTGAAAAAAAGGTTCCACCGAGATTCGAACTCGGATTGCTGGATTCAGAGTCCAGAGTGCTGACCATTAATTACACCATGGAACCGAATTCCCATGCCGGGAGTCGAACCCGGGCCACCTGGGTGAAAGCCAGGAATCCTAACCGCTAGACCACATGGGATACAGACGAGGTGAAATATTTACAGTGATGGATATTTAGAATTGGTTGTATTGATTTATAAAAGAGGATATTTGAAAAAAAGGTTCCACCGAGATTCGAACTCGGATTGCTGGATTCAGAGTCCAGAGTGCTGACCATTACACCATGGAACCGAATTCCCATGCCGGGAGTCGAACCCGGGCCACCTGGGTGAAAGCCAGGAATCCTAACCGCTAGACCACATGGGATACAGACGAGGTGAAATATTTACAGTGATGGATATTTAGAATTGGTTGTATTGATTTATAAAAGAGGATATTTGAAAAAAAGGTTCCACCGAGATTCGAACTCGGATTGCTGGATTCAGAGTCCAGAGTGCTGACCATTACACCATGGAACCGAATTCCCATGCCGGGAGTCGAACCCGGGCCACCTGGGTGAAAGCCAGGAATCCTAACCGCTAGACCACATGGGATACAGACGAGGTGAAATATTTACAGTGATGGATATTTAGAATTGGTTGTATTGATTTATGAAAGAGGATATTTGAAATATTTAAAAAAAAGGTTCAAACGAGATTCGAACTCGGATTGCTGGATTCAGAGTCCAGAGTGCTGACCATTACACCATGGAACCGAATTCCCATGCCGGGAGTCGAACCCGGGCCACCTGGGTGAAAGCCAGGAATCCTAACCGCTAGACCACATGGGATACAGACGAGGTGAAATATTTCCAGTGATGGATATTTAGAATTGGTTGTATTGATTTATAAAAGAGGATATTTGAAAAAAAGGTTCCACCGAGATTCGAACTCGGATTGCTGGATTCAGAGTCCAGTGTGTGCTGACCATTACACCATGAAACCGAATTCCCATGCCGGGAGTCGAACCCGGGCCACGTGGTTGAAAGCCAGGAATCCTAACCGCTAGACCACATGGGATACAGACGAGGTGAAATATTTACAGTGATGGATATTTAGAATTGGTTGTATTGATTTATAAATGAGGATATTTGAAAAAAAGGTTCCACCGAGATTCGAACTCGGATTGCTGGATTCAGAGTCCAGAGTGCTGACCATTACACCATGGAACCGAATTCCCATGCCGGGAGTCGAACCCGGGCCACCTGGGTGAAAGCCAGGAATCCTAACCGCTAGACCACATGGGATACAGACGAGGTGAAATATTTACAGTGATGGATATTTAGAATTGGTTGTATTGATCACAGACAATAAGAGACAGACCGGTCAATGGGCGGCCCACGACACGAACGCCCTCAACCCGCGGTACCTGCACTAAAACTGTGGTTACAGTTAAGCTTTTAGGTCTGGCAACCATGAAGACGTTTTGCGAAGACGTAATCCATCGACCATATGATCACCAGGATCGCGATCCTTGGCGATCACATAAGCCATTTTAATGCTTTTTAAAATTAAAAAATTTCTTTTCTTTCAACAAATTTTTAAAATTTGCTATTATAATAGAAAGTTTAAATTAAATCATTAAGGTTTGTTCATCAACAAAATTTCTTGATCGCATATGATGAAAAACTCGATTGTAAAAATACAAGCTTAAATATAAAGTAATCAAGAATCACACAAGTAAATAATGAATCTAATTGATTTTATTAAATCTCATATTTCAATAACTGCAAATATTTGTTATAATCCCTTGGCTTTTTAAGACAAAAATGTTGTGTAAATGAAGTTGAAATCCCCGTGAATCTAAACGAACACATCTTTTGCAAATACGAATTCCAGATCCCAGGCACATTCAAAATGAATTCTTGACAATAAAAATATATAATACTAGGATTCATTTTCATCTGAATTAAATATATAAGCCTATAATTAACGCGATTTATACCGAATTCTATCAGGCTTAGAAATCAAGTTCTAGAATGCAACACAGATTTTCCAATACATTGCAAAATAGGGAAGAAACGAGATAAAATATGCCTTAATGCAATAAGACACTGTTAAAATGATTTACAAATCTTGAAAACAATTGAAAAGAGTCCGATTAAAACGATTTACACAAACTTCATGTTTACTTTCAAAATCGAATATTGCACGTTTCGTCAACAAAAAAATGTATAAAGATTTCGATTAAAAAATATTAAATTAAATCGATTAATGCCGGTACCGCTTGTCAGGGGTGCCACTTGAGCTCTCTGGATAAGCCCCGCCTATTGACCGGTCTGTCTCTTATTGTCTGTGGTATTGATTTATGAAAGAGGATATTTGAAAAAAAGGTTCCACCGAGATTCGAACTCGGATTGCTGGATTCAGAGTCCAGTGTGCTGACCATTACAACATGGAACCGAATTCCCATGCCGGGAGTCGAACCCGGGCCACCTGGGTGAAAACCAGGAATCCTAACCGCAAGACCACATGGGATATAAAGGAGGTGAAATACTTACGGTGATAGAAATTTTGAATTGGTTGTATGGATTTATAAAAGAGGATATTTGAAAAAAAGGTTCCACCGAGATTCGAACTCGGATTGCTGGATTCAGAGTCCAGAGTGCTGACCATTAATTACACCATGGAACCGAATTCCCATGCCGGGAGTCGAACCCGGGCCACCTGGGTGAAAGCCAGGAATCCTAACCGCTAGACCACATGGGATACAGACGAGGTGAAATATTTACAGTGATGGATATTTAGAATTGGTTGTATTGATTTATAAAAGAGGATATTTGAAAAAAAGGTTCCACCGAGATTCGAACTCGGATTGCTGGATTCAGAGTCCAGAGTGCTGACCATTACACAATGGAACCGAATTCCCATGCCGGGAGTCGAACCCGGGCCACCTGGGTGAAAGCCAGGAATCCTAACCGCTAGACCAAATGGGATACAGACGAGGTGAAATATTTACAGTGATGGATATTTAGAATTGGTTCTATTGATTTATAAAAGAGGATATTTGAAAAAAAGGTTCCACCGAGATTCGAACTCGGATTGCTGGATTCAGAGTCCAGTGTGCTGACCATTACAACATGGAACCGAATTCCCATGCCGGGAGTCGAACCCGGGCCACCTGGGTGAAAACCAGGAATCCTAACCGCAAGACCACATGGGATATAAAGGAGGTGAAATATTTACGGTGATAGAAATTTTGAATTGGTTGTATGGATTTATAAAAGAGGATATTTGAAAAAAATGTTCCACCGAGATTCGAACTCGGATTGCTGGATTCAGAGTCCAGAGTGCTGACCATTAATTACACCATGGAACCGAATTCCCATGCCGGGAGTCGAACCCGGGCCACCTGGGTGAAAGCCAGGAATCCTAACCGCTAGACCACATGGGATACAGACGAGGTGAAATATTTACAGTGATGGATATTTAGAATTGGTTGTATTGATTTATAAAAGAGGATATTTGAAAAAAAGGTTCCACCGAGATTCGAACTCGGATTGCTGGATTCAGAGTCCAGAGTGCTGACCATTACACCATGGAACCAAATCCCCATGCCGGGAGTCGAACCCGGGCCACCTGGATGAATGCCAGGAATCCTAACCGCTAGACCACATGGGATATAAAGGAGGTGAAATATTTACGGTGATAGAAATTTTGAATTGGTTGTATGGATTTATAAAAGAGGATATTTGAAAAAAAGGTTCCACCGAGATTCGAACTCGGATTGCTGGATTCAGAGTACAGAGTGCTGACCATTACACCATGGAACCGAATTCCCATGATGGGAGTCGAACCCGGGCCACCTGGGTGAAAGCCATGAATCCTAACCGCTAGACCACATGGGATACAGACGAGGTGAAATATTTACAGTGATGGATATTTAGAATTGGTTGTATTGATTTATAAAAGAGGATATTTGAAAAAAAGGTTCCACCGAGATTCGAACTCGGATTGCTGGATTCAGAGTCCAGAGAGCTGACCATTACCCCATGGAACCGAATTCCCATGCCGGGAGTCGAACCCGGGCCACCTGGGTGAAAGCCAGGAATCCTAACCGCTAGACCACATGGGATACAGACGAGGTGAAATATTTACAGTGATGGATATTTAGAATTGGTTGTATTGATTTATGAAAGAGGATATTTGAAATATTTAAAAAAAAGGTTCCACTGAGATTCGAACTCGGATTGCTGGATTCAGAGTCCAGTGTGCTGACCATTACAAGATGGAACCGAATTCCCATGCCGGGAGTCGAACCCGGGCCACCTGGGTGAAAACCAGGAATCCTAACCGCAAGACCACATGGGATATAAAGGAGGTGAAATATTTACGGTGATAGAAATTTTGAATTGGTTGTATGGATTTATAAAAGAGGATATTTGAAAAAAATGTTCCACCGAGATTCGAACTCGGATTGCTGGATTCAGAGTCCAGAGTGCTGACCATTAATTACACCATGGAACCGAATTCCCATGCCGGGAGTCGAACCCGGGCCACCTGGGTGAAAGCCAGGAATCCTAACCGCTAGACCACATGGGATACAGACGAGGTGAAATATTTACAGTGATGGATATTTAGAATTGGTTGTATTGATTTATAAAAGAGGATATTTGAAAAAAAGGTTCCACCGAGATTCGAACTCGGATTGCTGGATTCAGAGTCCAGAGTGCTGACCATTACACCATGGAACCAAATCCCCATGCCGGGAGTCGAACCCGGGCCACCTGGATGAATGCCAGGAATCCTAACCGCTAGACCACATGGGATATAAAGGAGGTGAAATATTTACGGTGATAGAAATTTTGAATTGGTTGTATGGATTTATAAAAGAGGATATTTGAAAAAAAGGTTCCACCGAGATTCGAACTCGGATTGCTGGATTCAGAGTACAGAGTGCTGACCATTACACCATGGAACCGAATTCCCATGATGGGAGTCGAACCCGGGCCACCTGGGTGAAAGCCATGAATCCTAACCGCTAGACCACATGGGATACAGACGAGGTGAAATATTTACAGTGATGGATATTTAGAATTGGTTGTATTGATTTATAAAAGAGGATATTTGAAAAAAAGGTTCCACCGAGATTCGAACTCGGATTGCTGGATTCAGAGTCCAGAGTGCTGACCATTACCCCATGGAACCGAATTCCCATGCCGGGAGTCGAACCCGGGCCACCTGGGTGAAAGCCAGGAATCCTAACCGCTAGACCACATGGGATACAGACGAGGTGAAATATTTACAGTGATGGATATTTAGAATTGGTTGTATTGATTTATAAAAGAGGATATTTGAAAAAAAGGTTCCACCGAGATTCGAACTCGGATTGCTGGATTCAGAGTCCAGAGTGCTGACCATTACACCATAGGACCGAATTCCCATGCCGGGAGTCGAACCCGGGCCACCTGGGTGAAAGCCAGGAATCCTAACCGCTAGACCACATGGGATACAGACGAGGTGAAATATTTACAGTGATGGATATTTAGAATTGGTTGTATTGATTAATAAAATAGGATATTTGAAAAAAAGGTTCCACCGAGATTCGAACTCGGATTGCTGGATTCAGAGTCCAGAGTGCTGACCATTACACCATGGAACCGAATTCCCATGCCGGGAGTCGAACCCGGGCCACCTGGGTGAAAGCCAGGAATCCTAACCGCTAGACCACATGGGATACAGACGAGGTGAAATATTTACAGTGATGGATATTTAGAATTGGATGTATTGATTTATAAAAGAGGATATTTGAAAAAAAGGTTCCACCGAGATTCGAACTCGGATTGCTGGATTCAGAGTCCAGTGTGCTGACCATTACACCATGGAACCGAATTCCCATGCCGGGAGTCGAACCCGGGCCACCTGGGTGAAAGCCAGGAATCCTAACCGCTAGACCACATGTGGTATAAAGGAGGTGAAATATTTACGGTGATAGAAATTTTGAATTGGTTGTATGGATTTATAAAAGAGGATATTTGAAAAAAAGGTTCCACCATGATTCGAACTCGGATTGCTGGATTCAGAGTACAGAGTGCTGACCATTACACCATGGAACCGAATTCCCATGCCGGGAGTCGAACCCGGGCCACCTGGGTGAAAGCCAGGAATCCTGACCGCTAGACCACATGGGATACACACGAGGTGAAATATTTACAGTGATGGATATTTAGAATTGGTTGTATTGATTTATAAAAGAGGATATTTGAAAAAAAGGTTCCACCGAGATTCGAACTCGGATTGCTGGATTCAGAGTCCAGAGTGCTGACCATTACACCATGGAACCGAATTCCCATGCCGGGAGTCGAACCCGGGCCACCTGGGTGAAAGCCAGGAATCCTAACCGCTAGACCACATGGGATACAGACGAGGTGAAATATTTACAGTGATGGATATTTAGAATTGGTTGTATTGATTTATGAAAGAGGATATTTGAAATATTTAAAAAAAAGGTTCCACCGAGATTCGAACTCGGATTGCTGGATTCAGAGTCCAGAATGCTGACCATTCCGCGAAGAAGGGCCCTGTTTGTCTCAAGGTTAAGCCCCGAAACAACGGAATCCATAGTTAAAGAAAGTTTAAGTTTTTTGCATCTTGAATATCTCAACTGTCGTAGACTTAAATCTAGATTCCCATCTTATGCTTCATTTCATATTGAAACTTTTGAAAATGACTTTGAAAAACTGTTGGATGAATGTGTATGGCCCGAGGGCTGCATAGTCTCCGAATTTAGGGGCCGCTTGAGAAATGATCAAGTATATAATTTGTGTGATCCTGTTGATCTTGGTTCACCTCAAACTCCCTGTGTTGATCCCCCCAGTGAATCTGAATCATGACTGAAAATCCTATATCAAAATGTACGTGGTTTGAGAACGAAGCTACATGATTTTTACAGTTCTGTATCCTCTGAGGACTATGACATTATTTGTGTTACCGAGTCTTGGCTTTGCAGTGAAATTGACTCTGGTGAATTATTTGATGATAGATATATAGTTTATCGGAGAGATCGTGATCCAACTACAAGCGGTTGTGAACGCGGGGGTGGTGTGTTAATTGCTGTCAAGAAATGTTTTCCTTCCTCTCATATCCTATGCGTTAATTTGGATTTGGAATGTTTATTTGTTAGAATTAGTTTAAAGTGTGGACGGAATTTACTTCTTTGTGTTATTTACATACCGCCTCAGGCAAATGTTGATACCTATATTAAATTTTTTGATTACTTTGAAAATTTCCTTACTGATCAAAATATTTTCATCTGTGGTGATTTTAATCTACCTCTCAAAAAGGATTCCCTAAACGGTGGTTGTCTTGGACACTCTTTAATTGAGCTATCTAATTTTATGAATTTGTACAACTTGACTCAGGTTAATAATGTTTTAAATTTTAATGATAAATATTTAGACTTGTTTTTAACTAATATCAATATGTGCGATCTAATAGTTGAGCGTAATGACAGACCTATGGTTTCTGAGGATCCTCATCACCCTGCTCTTTCTGTTTTTATTAATTACAAACCTGTTCGCATGGGCGATGCCGATTCCAAGGTCTTTGGATTTGATTACAAAAAGACGAATTTCCTGTATATGTGGTTTTTATTGGGTTCTGTTGATTGGAATTTTCTTAATACTTTCTCGGATATAAATATTGCGATTGATAAATTTTATGATGTCCTTTTTGATATTTTTAGCAAAACTATTCCAGTCAGGGTATCTAATAACAAATACCCTTTTTGGTACTCATCCGAGACCAGATGTTTATTAAAAAAGAAAGTTCGTGCTCGTAAAAATCTAAGAAAAAATAATAATTCTGATACTGTTAATGAATTTAAATATCTGAGGTCTGCCCTGAAAACGAGTATAAAAAATGATTATCTTAATTATGTATCTTCTCTTGAAAATAACCTAATTTTAGCTCCTAATAAATTTTGGTCATACTTTAAAAATAAAAGCACTGACTCGGTAAAGGCATCTTATAATGGTAGGGAATCCGAAGACCATCTTGAAATCTCAAATATGTTTGCTCAATATTTTAGCTCTGTGTATAAAGGTAGTTCTGAATTTTTTGGACCGATTACTTCTGATCATAGCTTTAATCCTTGTTTTTCTGATATGGTAAGAATTGGTAGAATTTCTCATGATGATGTTTTGTCTGCTATAAAAGAATTGAAATCAACTTTAACTATTGGTGTAGATAATGTGCCCTCTTTTATCATCAAAGGCTGTTCTGACTTTTTTATTTATCCTCTTTTAATTTTATTTAATTTATCACTTAAAACGAATTGTTTTCCTTATGTTTGGAAACAAACTAAAATAATACCTATTCATAAAAAGGGTAACCTTATTGATTGTAAAAATTACAGGCCTATTGCCATCTTGAGTCCTTTTTCAAAGATTTTTGAAAGTATTGTGTATAAAAAAATTTTTGGTCAAGTTATCTAATCTCTCCCTTTCAACATGGTTTTATGCCTAAACGATCTACTTCAACTAATCTACTTTGTTTGCACAGTAAAATTATTTCTGCTTTTGAAAGCGGGACTCAACTTGACGTTATATACACGGATTTTTCTAAGGCCTTTGACTCAATAGATTTTGGTATTTTATTGAGTAAATTAAATAATTATGGTTTCCATGAAAATTTTATTGAATGGCTATTTTCCTATTTAAACGATCGTTCTTTATATGTTTACTTTAAAAATGCCATTTCCGGTAGGTTCACAAATACTTCTGGTGTTCCCCAAGGTTCTAACCTTGGACCCTTACTCTTCATTTTATTTATTAATGATCTCTGTAATGTATTTAAAAACTCTGAATATTTATTTTTTGCTGATGATTTAAAAATTATGAAACCTGTAAAAACTACTCTTGATGCCTTAAATTTACAACTTGATCTAAATAATCTACAACAATGGTGTGCTATTAATGGCTTAGATCTCAATATAGCTAAATGCTCGGTTATTTCTTATGCTCGCTTATCCAATCCTCCTATGTATATGTATCAGATAAATAATTCAAATCTAAATCGTGTAAATACTATTACAGATCTGGGTGTCATTTTTCAATCTAATCTTGATTTTTCTTCTCATATAGACAGTATGGTTTCTAAAGCATATAGAAAACTTGGATACTTAAAACGCAAAACAATTAATTTTTCTAATGAACGAACTTTAATAATTCTTTATTATTCATTGATACGCTCAACCCTAGAATATTGCAATATAATATGGAATCCCCATTACAATAACAAAATGATTTATATTGAAAGAGTGCAAAATAATTTCCTTCGTTATCTTTTTTATAAAAAAAATAGTTATTACCCTCATGATATTTCTTCTTCTAGTCTTGCTAAGTCCTTTAATATTCCATCCTTGAGATCTCGTAGGGATCTGTCTTGTTTATTATTCTTTTATAAAATTCTTAATAATTTATTTGATTGTCCTGACATTTTGTGTTTAATTCAGTTTTCTGTTAATAATTATAATTTACGCAAAAAATATCTTTTCGCCAGTCCATTTTCTAAATTTAATTATATTGCCAGTTCTCCTATTAATAGATTTTACATGATTTTCAACATGCAATGTAGTGAAATTGATATTTTTTCGGTGTCTTTTAGTGCTTTTAAAAGATTATGTGAAAGTGTTTTATTCAATTAATTTTTCTTGTTTTTTTTTTCTCCCTTTCACCACTGTAAATGGATTTATCTTTTGTGTGTGTAAATATTTAAATAAAATAAAAATAAAAAATAAAATAAAAATAAATTACAACATGGAACCGAACTCCCATGCCGGGAGTCGAACCCGGGCCACCTGGGTGAAAGCCAGGAATCCTAACCGCTAGACCACATGGGATATAGAGGAGGTGAAATATTTACGGTGATAGAAATTTTGAATTGGTTGTATTGATTTATAAAAGAGGATATTTGAAAAAAAGGTTCCACCGAGATTCGAACTCGGATTGCTGGATTCAGAGTACAGAGTGCTGACCATTACACCATGGAACCGAATTCCCATGCCGGGAGTCGAACCCGGGCCACCTGGGTGAAAGCCAGGAATCCTAACCGCTAGACCACATGGGATATAGAGGAGGAGAAATATTTACGGTGATAGAAATTTTGAATTGGTTGTATGGATTTATAAAAGAGGATATTTGAAAAAAAGGTTCCACCGAGATTCGAACTCGGATTGCTGCATTCAGAGTCCAGAGTGCTGACCATTAATTACACCATGGAACCGAATTCCCATGCCGGGAGTCGAACCCGGGGCACCTGGGTGAAAGCCAGGAATCCTAACCGCTAGACCACATGGGATACAGACGAGGTGAAATATTTACAGTGATGGATATTTAGAATTGGTTGTATTGATTTATAAAAGAGGATATTTGAAAAAAAGGTTCCACCGAGATTCGAACTCGGATTGCTGGATTCAGAGTACAGAGTGCTGACCATTACACCATGGAACCGAATTCCCATGATGGGAGTCGAACCCGGGCCACCTGGGTGAAAGCCAGGAATCCTAACCGCTAGACCACATGGGATACAGACGAGGTGAAATATTTACAGTGATGGATATTTAGAATTGGTTGTATTGATTTATAAAAGAGGATATTTGAAAAAAAGGTTCCACCGAGATTCGAACTCGGATTGCTGGATTCAGAGTCCAGAGTGCTGACCATTACACCATGGAACCGAATTCCCATGCCGGGAGTCGAACCCGGGCCACCTGGGTGAAAGCCAGGAATCCTAACCGCTAGACCACATGGGATACAGACGAGGTGAAATATTTACAGTGATGGATATTTAGAATTGGTTGTATTGATTTATGAAAGAGGATATTTGAAATATTTAAAAAAAAGGTTCCACCGAGATTCGAACTCGGATTGCTGCATTCAGAGTCCAGAGTGCTGACCATTAATTACACCATGGAACCGAATTCCCATGCCGGGAGTCGAACCCGGGCCACCTGGGTGAAAGCCAGGAATCCTAACCGCTAGACCACATGGGATACAGACGAGGTGAAATATTTACAGTGATGGATATTTAGAATTGGTTGTATTGATTTATAAAAGAGGATATTTGAAAAAAAGGTTCCACCGAGATTCGAACTTGGATTGCTGGATTCAGAGTCCAGTGTGCTGACCATTACACCATGGAACCGAATTCCCATGCCGGGAGTCGAACC
This sequence comes from Tetragnatha versicolor, assembly GCA_024610705.1. Taxonomy (NCBI): domain Eukaryota; kingdom Metazoa; phylum Arthropoda; class Arachnida; order Araneae; family Tetragnathidae; genus Tetragnatha; species Tetragnatha versicolor. The sequence continues at coordinate 28,058,911 of JANDEH010000001.1, read as the reverse complement.
CGGGCCACCTGGGTGAAAGCCAGGAATCCTAACCGCTAGACCACATGGAATACAGACGAGGTGAATTATTTACAGTGATGGATATTTAGAATTGGTTGTATTGATTTATGAAAGAGGATATTTGAAATATTTAAAGAAAAGGTTCCACCGAGATTCGAACTCGGATTGCTGGATTCAGAGTCCAGAGTGCTGACCATTACACCATGGAACCGAATTCCCATGCCGGGAGTCGAACCCGGGCCACCTGGGTGAAAGCCAGGAATCCTAACCGCTAGACCACATGGGATACAGACGAGGTGAAATATTTACAGTGATGGATATTTAGAATTGGTTGTATTGATTTATAAAAGAGGATATTTGAAATATTTAAAAAAAAGGTTCCACCGAGATTCGAACTCGGATTGCTGGATTCAGAGTCCAGTGTGCTGACTATTACACCATGGAACCGAATTCCCATGCCGGGAGTCGAACCCGGGCCACCTGGGTGAAAGCCAGGAATCCTAACCGCTAGACCACATGGGATACAGACGAGGTGAAATATTTACAGTGATGGATATTTAGAATTGGTTGTATTGATTTATAAAAGAGGATATTTGAAAAAAAGGTTCCACCGAGATTCGAACTCGGATTGCTGGATTCAGAGTCCAGTGTGCTGACCATTAATTACACAATGGAACCGAATTCCCATGCCGGGAGTCGAACACGGGCCACCTGGGTGAAAGCCAGGAATCCTAACCGCTAGACCACATGGGATACAGACGAGGTGAAATATTTACAGTGATGGATATTTAGAATTGGTTGTATTGATTTATAAAAGAGGATATTTGAAAAAAAGGTTCCACCGAGATTCGAACTCGGATTGCTGGATTCAGAGTCCAGAGTGCTGACCATTACACCATGGAACCGAATTCCCATGCCGGGAGTCGAACCCGGGCCACCTGGGTGAAAGCCAGGAATCCTAACCGCTAGACCACATGGGATACAGACGAGGTGAAATATTTACAGTGATGGATATTTAGAATTGGTTGTATTGATTTATGAAAGAGGATATTTGAAATATTTAAAAAAAAGGTTCCACCGAGATTCGAACTCGGATTGCTGCATTCAGAGTCCAGAGTGCTGACCATTAATTACACCATGGAACCGAATTCCCATGCCGGGAGTCGAACCCGGGCCACCTGGGTGAAAGCCAGGAATCCTAACCGCTAGACCACATGGGATACAGACGAGGTGAAATATTTACAGTGATGGATATTTAGAATTGGTTGTATTGATTTATAAAAGAGGATATTTGAAAAAAAGGTTCCACCGAGATTCGAACTTGGATTGCTGGATTCAGAGTCCAGTGTGCTGACCATTACACCATGGAACCGAATTCCCATGCCGGGAGTCGAACCCGGGCCACCTGGGTGAAAGCCAGGAATCCTAACCGCTAGACCACATGGAATACAGACGAGGTGAATTATTTACAGTGATGGATATTTAGAATTGGTTGTATTGATTTATGAAAGAGGATATTTGAAATATTTAAAGAAAAGGTTCCACCGAGATTCGAACTCGGATTGCTGGATTCAGAGTCCAGAGTGCTGACCATTACACCATGGAACCGAATTCCCATGCCGGGAGTCGAACCCGGGCCACCTGGGTGAAAGCCAGGAATCCTAACCGCTAGACCACATGGGATACAGACGAGGTGAAATATTTACAGTGATGGATATTTAGAATTGGTTGTATTGATTTATAAAAGAGGATATTTGAAATATTTAAAAAAAAGGTTCCACCGAGATTCGAACTCGGATTGCTGGATTCAGAGTCCAGTGTGCTGACTATTACACCATGGAACCGAATTCCCATGCCGGGAGTCGAACCCGGGCCACCTGGGTGAAAGCCAGGAATCCTAACCGCTAGACCACATGGGATACAGACGAGGTGAAATATTTACAGTGATGGATATTTAGAATTGGTTGTATTGATTTATAAAAGAGGATATTTGAAAAAAAGGTTCCACCGAGATTCGAACTCGGATTGCTGGATTCAGAGTCCAGTGTGCTGACCATTAATTACACAATGGAACCGAATTCCCATGCCGGGAGTCGAACACGGGCCACCTGGGTGAAAGCCAGGAATCCTAACCGCTAGACCACATGGGATACAGACGAGGTGAAATATTTACAGTGATGGATATTTAGAATTGGTTGTATTGATTTATGAAAGAGGATATTTGAAAAAAAGGTTCCACCGAGATTCGAACTCGGATTGCTGGATTCAGAGTCCAGAGTGCTGACCATTAATTACACCATGGAACCGAATTCCCATGCCGGGAGTCGAACCCGGGCCACCTGGGTGAAAGCCAGGAATCCTAACCGCTAGACCACATGGGATACAGACGAGGTGAAATATTTACAGTGATGGATATTTAGAATTGGTTGTATTGATTTATGAAAGAGGATATTTGAAATATTTAAAAAAAAGGTTCCACCGAGATTCGAACTCGGATTGCTGGATTCAGAGTCCTGACCATTACACCATGGAACCGAATTCCCATGCCAGGAGTCGAACCCGGGCCACCTGGGTGAAAGCCAGGAATCCTAACCGCTAGACCACATGGGATACAGACGAGGTGAAATATTTACAGTTATGGATATTTAGAATTGGTTGTATTGATTTATAAAAGAATATATTTGAAAAAAAGGTGCCACCGAGATTCGAACTCGGATTGCTGGATTCAGAGTCCAGAGTTTTGACCATTACACCATGGAACCGAATTCCCATGCCGGGAGTCGAACCCGGGCCACCTGGGTGAAAGCCAGGAATCCTAACCGCTAGACCACATGGGATACAGACGAGGTGAAATATTTACAGTGATGGATATTTAGAATTGGTTGTATTGATTTATGAAAAAGGATATTTGAAATATTTAAAAAAAAGTTTCCACCGAGATTCGAACTCGGATTGCTGCATTCAGAGTCCAGAGTGCTGACCATTAATTACACCATGGAACCGAATTCCCATACCGGGAGTCGAACCCGGGCCACCTGGGTGAAAGCCAGGAATTCTAACCGCTAGACCACATGGGATACAGACGAGGTGAAATATTTACAGTGATGGATATTTAGAATTGGTTGTATTGATTTATAAAAGAGGATATTTGAAAAAAAAGGTTCCACCGAGATTCGAACTCGGATTGCTGGATTCAGAGTCCAGAGTGCTGACCATTACACCATGGAACCGAATTCCCATGCCGGGAGTCGAACCCGGGCCACCTGGGTGAAAGCCAGGAATCCTAACCGCTAGACCACATGGGATACAGACGAGGTGAAATATTTACAGTGATGGATATTTAGAATTGGTTGTATTGATTTATGAAAGAGGATATTTGAAATATTTAAAAAAAAGGTTCCACCGAGATTCGAACTCGGATTGCTGGATTCAGAGTCCTGACCATTACACCATGGAACCGAATTCCCATGCCAGGAGTCGAACCCGGGCCACCTGGGTGAAAGCCAGGAATCCTAACCGCTAGACCACATGGGATACAGACGAGGTGAAATATTTACAGTGATGGATATTTAGAATCGGTTGTATTGATTTATAAAAGAATATATTTGAAAAAAAGGATGCCACCGAGAAAGGTGCCACCGAGATTCGAACTCGGATTGCTGGATTCAGAGTCCAGAGTGCTGACCATTACACCATGGAACCGAATTCCCATGCCGGGAGTCGACCCCGGGCCACCTGGGTGAAAGCCAGGAATCCTAACCGCTAGACCACATGGGATACAGACGAGGTGAAATATTTACAGTGATGGATATTTAGAATTGGTTGTATTGATTTATGAAAGAGGATATTTGAAAAAAAGGTTCCACCGAGATTCGAACTCGGATTGCTGGATTCAGAGTCCAGAGTGCTGACCATTAATTACACCATGGAACCGAATTCCCATGCCGGGAGTCGAACCCGGGCCACCTGGGTGAAAGCCAGGAATCCTAACCGCTAGACCACATGGGATACAGACGAGGTGAAATATTTACAGTGATGGATATTTAGAATTGGTTGTATTGATTTATGAAAGAGGATATTTAAAATATTTAAAAAAAAGGTTCCACCGGGATTCGAACTCGGATTGCTGGATTCAGAGTCCAGAGTGCTGACCATTACACCATGGAACCGAATTCCCATGCCGGGAGTCGAACCCGGGCCACCTGGGTGAAAGCCAGGAATCCTAACCGCTAGACCACATGGGATACAGACGAGGTGAAATATTTACAGTGATGGATATTTAGAATTGGTTGTATTGATTTATAAAAGAGGATATTTGAAAAAAAAGGTTCCACCGAGATTCGAACTCGGATTGCTGGATTCAGAGTCCAGAGTGCTGACCATTACACCATGGAACCGAATTCCCATGCCGGGAGTCGAACCCGGGCCACCTGGGTGAAAGCCAGGAATCCTAACCGCTAGACCACATGGGATACAGACGAGGTGAAATATTTACAGTGATGGATATTTAGAATTGGTTGTATTGATTTATGAAAGAGGATATTTGAAATATTTAAAAAAAAGTTTCCACCGAGATTCGAACTCGGATTGCTGCATTCAGAGTCCAGAGTGCTAACCATTAATTACACCATGGAACCGAATTCCCATACCGGGAGTCGAACCCGGGCCACCTGGGTGAAAGCCAGGAATCCTAACCGCTAGACCACATGGGATACAGACGAAGTGAAATATTTACAGTGATGGATATTTAGAATTGGTTGTATTGATTTATAAAAGAGGATATTTGAAATATTTAAAAAAAAGGTTCCACCGAGATTCAAATTCGGATTGCTGGATTCAGAGTCCAGAGTGCTGACCATTACACCATGGAACCGAATTCCCATGCCGGGAGTCGAACCCGGGCCACCTGGGTGAAAGCCAGGAATCCTAACCGCTAGACCACATGGGATACAGACGAGGTGAAATATTTACAGTGATGGATATTTAGAAATGGTTGTATTGATTTATGAAAGAGGATATTTGAAATATTTAAAAAAAAGGTTCCACCGAGATTCAAATTCGGATTGCTGGATTCAGAGTCCAGAGTGCTGACCATTAATTACACCATGGAACCGAATTCCCATACCGGGAGTCGAACCCGGGCCACCTGGGTGAAAGCCAGGAATTCTAACCGCTAGACCACATGGGATACAGACGAGGTGAAATATTTACAGTGATGGATATTTAGAATTGGTTGTATTGATTTATAAAAGAGGATATTTGAAAAAAAAGGTTCCACCGAGATTCGAACTCGGATTGCTGGATTCAGAGTCCAGAGTGCTGACCATTACACCATGGAACCGAATTCCCATGCCGGGAGTCGAACCCGGGCCACCTGGGTGAAAGCCAGGAATCCTAACCGCTAGACCACATGGGATACAGACGAGGTGAAATATTTACAGTGATGGATATTTAGAATTGGTTGTATTGATTTATGAAAGAGGATATTTGAAATATTTAAAAAAAAGGTTCCACCGAGATTCGAACTCGGATTGCTGGATTCCGAGTCCTGACCATTACACCATGGAACCGAATTCCCATGCCAGGAGTCGAACCCGGGCCACCTGGGTGAAAGCCAGGAATCCTAACCGCTAGACCACATGGGATACAGACGAGGTGAAATATTTACAGTGATGGATATTTAGAATCGGTTGTATTGATTTATAAAAGAATATATTTGAAAAAAAGGATGCCACCGAGAAAGGTGCCACCGAGATTCGAACTCGGATTGCTGGATTCAGAGTCCAGAGTGCTGACCATTACACCATGGAACCGAATTCCCATGCCGGGAGTCGAACCCGGGCCACCTGGGTGAAAGCCAGGAATCCTAACCGCTAGACCACATGGGATACAGACGAGGTGAAATATTTACAGTGATGGATATTTAGAATTGGTTGTATTGATTTATGAAAGAGGATATTTGAAATATTTAAAAAAAAGTTTCCACCGAGATTCGAACTCGGATTGCTGCATTCAGAGTCCAGAGTGCTGACCATTAATTACACCATGGAACCGAATTCCCATACCGGGAGTCGAACCCGGGCCACCTGGGTGAAAGCCAGGAATCCTAACCGCTAGACCACATGGGATACAGACGAAGTGAAATATTTACAGTGATGGATATTTAGAATTGGTTGTATTGATTTATAAAAGAGGATATTTGAAATATTTAAAAAAAAGGTTCCACCGAGATTCAAATTCGGATTGCTGGATTCAGAGTCCAGAGTGCTGACCATTACACCATGGAACCGAATTCCCATGCCGGGAGTCGAACCCGGGCCACCTGGGTGAAAGCCAGGAATCCTAACCGCTAGACCACATGGGATACAGACGAGGTGAAATATTTACAGTGATGGATATTTAGAAATGGTTGTATTGATTTATGAAAGAGGATATTTGAAATATTTAAAAAAAAGGTTCCACCGAGATTCAAATTCGGATTGCTGGATTCAGAGTCCAGAGTGCTGACCATTAATTACACCATGGAACCGAATTCCCATACCGGGAGTCGAACCCGGGCCACCTGGGTGAAAGCCAGGAATTCTAACCGCTAGACCACATGGGATACAGACGAGGTGAAATATTTACAGTGATGGATATTTAGAATTGGTTGTATTGATTTATAAAAGAGGATATTTGAAAAAAAAGGTTCCACCGAGATTCGAACTCGGATTGCTGGATTCAGAGTCCAGAGTGCTGACCATTACACCATGGAACCGAATTCCCATGCCGGGAGTCGAACCCGGGCCACCTGGGTGAAAGCCAGGAATCCTAACCGCTAGACCACATGGGATACAGACGAGGTGAAATATTTACAGTGATGGATATTTAGAATTGGTTGTATTGATTTATGAAAGAGGATATTTGAAATATTTAAAAAAAAGGTTCCACCGAGATTCGAACTCGGATTGCTGGATTCAGAGTCCTGACCATTACACCATGGAACCGAATTCCCATGCCAGGAGTCGAACCCGGGCCACCTGGGTGAAAGCCAGGAATCCTAACCGCTAGACCACATGGGATACAGACGAGGTGAAATATTTACAGTGATGGATATTTAGAATCGGTTGTATTGATTTATAAAAGAATATATTTGAAAAAAAGGATGCCACCGAGAAAGGTGCCACCGAGATTCGAACTCGGATTGCTGGATTCAGAGTCCAGAGTGCTGACCATTACACCATGGAACCGAATTCCCATGCCGGGAGTCGAACCCGGGCCACCTGGGTGAAAGCCAGGAATCCTAACCGCTAGACCACATGGGATACAGACGAGGTGAAATATTTACAGTGATGGATATTTAGAATTGGTTGTATTGATTTATGAAAGAGGATATTTGAAAAAAAGGTTCCACCGAGATTCGAACTCGGATTGCTGGATTCAGAGTCCAGAGTGCTGACCATTAATTACACCATGGAACCGAATTCCCATGCCGGGAGTCGAACCCGGGCCACCTGGGTGAAAGCCAGGAATCCTAACCGCTAGACCACATGGGATACAGACGAGGTGAAATATTTACAGTGATGGATATTTAGAATTGGTTGTATTGATTTATGAAAGAGGATATTTAAAATATTTAAAAAAAAGGTTCCACCGGGATTCGAACTCGGATTGCTGGATTCAGAGTCCAGAGTGCTGACCATTACACCATGGAACCGAATTCCCATGCCGGGAGTCGAACCCGGGCCACCTGGGTGAAAGCCAGGAATCCTAACCGCTAGACCACATGGGATACAGACGAGGTGAAATATTTACAGTGATGGATATTTAGAATTGGTTGTATTGATTTATAAAAGAGGATATTTGAAAAAAAAGGTTCCACCGAGATTCGAACTCGGATTGCTGGATTCAGAGTCCAGAGTGCTGACCATTACACCATGGAACCGAATTCCCATGCCGGGAGTCGAACCCGGGCCACCTGGGTGAAAGCCAGGAATCCTAACCGCTAGACCACATGGGATACAGACGAGGTGAAATATTTACAGTGATGGATATTTAGAATTGGTTGTATTGATTTATGAAAGAGGATATTTGAAATATTTAAAAAAAAGTTTCCACCGAGATTCGAACTCGGATTGCTGCATTCAGAGTCCAGAGTGCTGACCATTAATTACACCATGGAACCGAATTCCCATACCGGGAGTCGAACCCGGGCCACCTGGGTGAAAGCCAGGAATCCTAACCGCTAGACCACATGGGATACAGACGAAGTGAAATATTTACAGTGATGGATATTTAGAATTGGTTGTATTGATTTATAAAAGAGGATATTTGAAATATTTAAAAAAAAGGTTCCACCGAGATTCAAATTCGGATTGCTGGATTCAGAGTCCAGAGTGCTGACCATTACACCATGGAACCGAATTCCCATGCCGGGAGTCGAACCCGGGCCACCTGGGTGAAAGCCAGGAATCCTAACCGCTAGACCACATGGGATACAGACGAGGTGAAATATTTACAGTGATGGATATTTAGAAATGGTTGTATTGATTTATGAAAGAGGATATTTGAAATATTTAAAAAAAAGGTTCCACCGAGATTCAAATTCGGATTGCTGGATTCAGAGTCCAGAGTGCTGACCATTAATTACACCATGGAACCGAATTCCCATACCGGGAGTCGAACCCGGGCCACCTGGGTGAAAGCCAGGAATTCTAACCGCTAGACCACATGGGATACAGACGAGGTGAAATATTTACAGTGATGGATATTTAGAATTGGTTGTATTGATTTATAAAAGAGGATATTTGAAAAAAAAGGTTCCACCGAGATTCGAACTCGGATTGCTGGATTCAGAGTCCAGAGTGCTGACCATTACACCATGGAACCGAATTCCCATGCCGGGAGTCGAACCCGGGCCACCTGGGTGAAAGCCAGGAATCCTAACCGCTAGACCACATGGGATACAGACGAGGTGAAATATTTACAGTGATGGATATTTAGAATTGGTTGTATTGATTTATGAAAGAGGATATTTGAAATATTTAAAAAAAAGGTTCCACCGAGATTCGAACTCGGATTGCTGGATTCAGAGTCCTGACCATTACACCATGGAACCGAATTCCCATGCCAGGAGTCGAACCCGGGCCACCTGGGTGAAAGCCAGGAATCCTAACCGCTAGACCACATGGGATACAGACGAGGTGAAATATTTACAGTGATGGATATTTAGAATCGGTTGTATTGATTTATATTTGAAAAAAAGGATGCCACCGAGAAAGGTGCCACCGAGATTCGAACTCGGATTGCTGGATTCAGAGTCCAGAGTGCTGACCATTACACCATGGAACCGAATTCCCATGCCGGGAGTCGAACCCGGGCCACCTGGGTGAAAGCCAGGAATCCTAACCGCTAGACCACATGGGATACAGACGAGGTGAAATATTTACAGTGATGGATATTTAGAATTGGTTGTATTGATTTATGAAAGAGGATATTTGAAAAAAAGGTTCCACCGAGATTCGAACTCGGATTGCTGGATTCAGAGTCCAGAGTGCTGACCATTAATTACACCATGGAACCGAATTCCCATGCCGGGAGTCGAACCCGGGCCACCTGGGTGAAAGCCAGGAATCCTAACCGCTAGACCACATGGGATACAGACGAGGTGAAATATTTACAGTGATGGATATTTAGAATTGGTTGTATTGATTTATGAAAGAGGATATTTAAAATATTTAAAAAAAAGGTTCCACCGGGATTCGAACTCGGATTGCTGGATTCAGAGTCCAGAGTGCTGACCATTACACCATGGAACCGAATTCCCATGCCGGGAGTCGAACCCGGGCCACCTGGGTGAAAGCCAGGAATCCTAACCGCTAGACCACATGGGATACAGACGAGGTGAAATATTTACAGTGATGGATATTTAGAATTGGTTGTATTGATTTATAAAAGAGGATATTTGAAAAAAAAGGTTCCACCGAGATTCGAACTCGGATTGCTGGATTCAGAGTCCAGAGTGCTGACCATTACACCATGGAACCGAATTCCCATGCCGGGAGTCGAACCCGGGCCACCTGGGTGAAAGCCAGGAATCCTAACCGCTAGACCACATGGGATACAGACGAGGTGAAATATTTACAGTGATGGATATTTAGAATTGGTTGTATTGATTTATGAAAGAGGATATTTGAAATATTTAAAAAAAAGGTTCCACCGAGATTCGAACTCGGATTGCTGGATTCAGAGTCCTGACCATTACACCATGGAACCGAATTCCCATGCCAGGAGTCGAACCCGGGCCACCTGGGTGAAAGCCAGGAATCCTAACCGCTAGACCACATGGGATACAGACGAGTTGAAATATTTACAGTGATGGATATTTAGAATTGGTTGTATTGATTTATAAAAGAATATATTTGAAAAAAAGGATGCCACCGAGAAAGGTGCCACCGAGATTCGAACTCGGATTGCTGGATTCAGAGTCCAGAGTGCTGACCATTACACCATGGAACCGAATTCCCATGCCGGGAGTCGAACCCGGGCCACCTGGGTGAAAGCCAGGAATCCTAACCGCTAGACCACATGGGATACAGACGAGGTGAAATATTTACAGTGATGGATATTTAGAATTGGTTGTATTGATTTATGAAAGAGGATATTTGAAATATTTAAAAAAAAGTTTCCACCGAGATTCGAACTCGGATTGCTGCATTCAGAGTCCAGAGTGCTGACCATTAATTACACCATGGAACCGAATTCCCATGCCGGGAGTTAAACCCGGGCCACCTGGGTGAAAGCCAGGAATCCTAACCGCTAGACCACATGGGATATAAAGGAGGTGAAATATTTACGGTGATAGAAATTTTGAATTGGTTGTATGGATTTATAAAAGAGGATATTTGAAAAAAAGGTTCCACCGAGATTCGAACTCGGATTGCTGGATTCAGAGTACAGAGTGCTGACCATTACACCATGGAACCGAATTCCCATGCCGGGAGTCGAACCCGGGCCACCTGGGTGAAAGCCAGGAATCCTAACCGCTAGACCACATGGGATACAGACGAGGTGAAATATTTACAGTGATGGATATTTAGAATTGGTTGTATTGATTTATAAAAGAGGATATTTGAAAAAAAGGTTCCACCGAGATTCGAACTCGGATTGCTGGATTCAGAGTCCAGAGTGCTGACCATTACACCATGGAACCGAATTCCCATGCCGGGAGTCGAACCCGGGCCACCTGGGTGAAAGCCAGGAATCCTAACCGCTAGACCACATGGGATACAGACGAGTTGAAATATTTACAGTGATGGATATTTAGAATTGGTTGTATTGATTTATAAAAGAATATATTTGAAAAAAAGGATGCCACCGAGAAAGGTGCCACCGAGATTCGAACTCGGATTGCTGGATTCAGAGTCCAGAGTGCTGACCATTACACCATGGAACCGAATTCCCATGCCAGGAGTCGAACCCGGGCCACCTGGGTGAAAGCCAGGAATCCTAACCGCTAGACCACATGGGATACAGACGAGTTGAAATATTTACAGTGATGGATATTTAGAATTGGTTGTATTGATTTATAAAAGAATATATTTGAAAAAAAGATGCCACCGAGAAAGGTGCCACCGAGATTCGAACTCGGATTGCTGGATTCAGAGTCCAGAGTGCTGACCATTAATTACACCATGGAACCGAATTCCCATACCGGGAGTCGAACCCGGGCCACCTGGGTGAAAGCCAGGAATCCTAACCGCTAGACCACATGGGATACAGACGAAGTGAAATATTTACAGTGATGGATATTTAGAATTGGTTGTATTGATTTATAAAAGAGGATATTTGAAATATTTAAAAAAAAGGTTCCACCGAGATTCAAATTCGGATTGCTGGATTCAGAGTCCAGAGTGCTGACCATTACACCATGGAACCGAATTCCCATGCCGGGAGTCGAACCCGGGCCACCTGGGTGAAAGCCAGGAATCCTAACCGCTAGACCACATGGGATACAGACGAGGTGAAATATTTACAGTGATGGATATTTAGAAATAATTGTATTGATTTATGAAAGAGGATATTTGAAATATTTAAAAAAAAGGTTCCACCGAGATTCAAATTCGGATTGCTGGATTCAGAGTCCAGAGTGCTGACCATTACACCATGGAACCGAATTCCCATGCCGGGAGTCGAACCCGGGCCACCTGGGTGAAAGCCAGGAATCCTAACCGCTAGACCACATGGGATACAGACGAGGTGAAATATTTACAGTGATGGATATTTAGAATTGGTTGTATTGATTTATGAAAGAGGATATTTGAAAAAAAGGTTCCACCGAGATTCGAACTCGGATTGCTGGATTCAGAGTCCAGAGTGCTGACCATTAATTACACCATGGAACCGAATTCCCATGCCGGGAGTCGAACCCGGGCCACCTGGGTGAAAGCCAGGAATCCTAACCGCTAGACCACATGGGATACAGACGAGGTGAAATATTTACAGTGATGGATATTTAGAATTGGTTGTATTGATTTATGAAAGAGGATATTTAAAATATTTAAAAAATAGGTTCCACCGGGATTCGAACTCGGATTGCTGGATTCAGAGTCCAGAGTGCTGACCATTACACCATGGAACCGAATTCCCATGCCGGGAGTCGAACCCGGGCCACCTGGGTGAAAGCCAGGAATCCTAACCGCTAGACCACATGGGATACAGACGAGGTGAAATATTTACAGTGATGGATATTTAGAATTGGTTGTATTGATTTATAAAAGAGGATATTTGAAAAAAAAGGTTCCACCGAGATTCGAACTCGGATTGCTGGATTCAGAGTCCAGAGTGCTGACCATTACACCATGGAACCGAATTCCCATGCCGGGAGTCGAACCCGGGCCACCTGGGTGAAAGCCAGGAATCCTAACCGCTAGACCACATGGGATACAGACGAGGTGAAATATTTACAGTGATGGATATTTAGAATTGGTTGTATTGATTTATGAAAGAGGATATTTGAAATATTTAAAAAAAGGTTCCACCGAGATTCGAACTCGGATTGCTGGATTCAGAGTCCTGACCATTACACCATGGAACCGAATTCCCATGCCAGGAGTCGAACCCGGGCCACCTGGGTGAAAGCCAGGAATCCTAACCGCTAGACCACATGGGATACAGACGAGTTGAAATATTTACAGTGATGGATATTTCGAATTGGTTGTATTGATTTATAAAAGAATATATTTGAAAAAAAGGATGCCACCGAGAAAGGTGCCACCGAGATTCGAACTCGGATTGCTGGATTCAGAGTCCAGAGTGCTGACCATTACACCATGGAACCGAATTCCCATGCCGGGAGTCGAACCCGGGCCACCTGGGTGAAAGCCAGGAATCCTAACCGCTAGACCACATGGGATACAGACGAGGTGAAATATTTACAGTGATGGATATTTAGAATTGGTTGTATTGATTTATGAAAGAGGATATTTGAAATATTTAAAAAAAAGTTTCCACCGAGATTCGAACTCGGATTGCTGCATTCAGAGTCCAGAGTGCTGACCATTAATTACACCATGGAACCGAATTCCCATACCGGGAGTCGAACCCGGGCCACCTGGGTGAAAGCCAGGAATCCTAACCGCTAGACCACATGGGATACAGACGAAGTGAAATATTTACAGTGATGGATATTTAGAATTGGTTGTATTGATTTATGAAAGAGGATATTTGAAATATTTAAAAAAAAGGTTCCACCGAGATTCAAATTCGGATTGCTGGATTCAGAGTCCAGAGTGCTGACCATTACACCATGGAACCGAATTCCCATGCCGGGAGTCGAACCCGGGCCACCTGGGTGAAAGCCAGGAATCCTAACCGCTAGACCACATGGGATACAGACGAGGTGAAATATTTACAGTGATGGATATTTAGAATTGGTTGTATTGATTTATAAAAGAGGATATTTGAAAAAAAGGTTCCACCGAGATTCGAACTCGGATTGCTGGATTCAGAGTCCAGTGTGCTGACCATTACACCATGGAACCGAATTCCCATGCCGGGAGTCGAACCCGGGCCACCTGGGTGAAAGCCAGGAATCCTAACCGCTAGACCACATGGGATACAGACGAGGTGAAATATTTACAGTGATGGATATTTAGAATTGGTTGTATTCATTTATGAAAGAGGATATTTGAAATATTTAAAAAAAAGGTTCCACCGAGATTCGAACTCGGATTGCTGGATTCAGAGTGCTGACCATTACACCATGGAACCGAATTCCCATGCCGGGAGTTAAACCCGGGCCACCTGGGTGAAAGCCAGGAATCCTAACCGCTAGACCACATGGGATACAGACGAGGTGAAATATTTACAGTGATGGATATTTAGAATTGGTTGTATTGATTTATAAAAGAGGATATTTGAAAAAAAGGTTCCACCGAGATTCGAACTCGGATTGCTGGATTCAGAGTCCAGTGTGCTGACCATTACACCATGGAACCGAATTCCCATGCCGGGAGTTAAACCCGGGCCACCTGGGTGAAAGCCAGGAATCCTAACCGCTAGACCACATGGGATATAAAGGAGGTGAAATATTTACGGTGATAGAAATTTTGAATTGGTTGTATGGATTTATAAAAGAGGATATTTGAAAAAAAGGTTCCACCGAGATTCGAACTCGGATTGCTGGATTCAGAGTCCAGAGTGCTGACCATTACACCATGGAACCGAATTCCCATGCCGGGAGTCGAACCCGGGCCACCTGGGTGAAAGCCAGGAATCCTAACCGCTAGACCACATGGGATACAGACGAGGTGAAATATTTACAGTGATGGATATTTAGAATTGGATGTATTGATTTATAAAAGAGGATATTTGAAAAAAAGGTTCCACCGAGATTCGAACTCGGATTGCTGGATTCAGAGTCCAGTGTGCTGACCATTACACCATGGAACCGAATTCCCATGCCGGGAGTCGAACCCGGGCCACCTGGGTGAAAGCCAGGAATCCTAACCGCTAGACCACATGTGGTATAAAGGAGGTGAAATATTTACGGTGATAGAAATTTTGAATTGGTTGTATGGATTTATAAAAGAGGATATTTGAAAAAAAGGTTCCACCATGATTCGAACTCGGATTGCTGGATTCAGAGTACAGAGTGCTGACCATTACACCATGGAACCGAATTCCCATGCCGGGAGTCGAACCCGGGCCACCTGGGTGAAAGCCAGGAATCCTGACCGCTAGACCACATGGGATACACACGAGGTGAAATATTTACAGTGATGGATATTTAGAATTGGTTGTATTGATTTATAAAAGAGGATATTTGAAAAAAAGGTTCCACCGAGATTCGAACTCGGATTGCTGGATTCAGAGTCCAGAGTGCTGACCATTACACCATGGAACCGAATTCCCATGCCGGGAGTCGAACCCGGGCCACCTGGGTGAAAGCCAGGAATCCTAACCGCTAGACCACATGGGATACAGACGAGGTGAAATATTTACAGTGATGGATATTTAGAATTGGTTGTATTGATTTATGAAAGAGGATATTTGAAATATTTAAAAAAAAGGTTCCACCGAGATTCGAACTCGGATTGCTGGATTCAGAGTCCAGAATGCTGACCATTCCGCGAAGAAGGGCCCTGTTTGTCTCAAGGTTAAGCCCCGAAACAACGGAATCCATAGTTAAAGAAAGTTTAAGTTTTTTGCATCTTGAATATCTCAACTGTCGTAGACTTAAATCTAGATTCCCATCTTATGCTTCATTTCATATTGAAACTTTTGAAAATGACTTTGAAAAACTGTTGGATGAATGTGTATGGCCCGAGGGCTGCATAGTCTCCGAATTTAGGGGCCGCTTGAGAAATGATCAAGTATATAATTTGTGTGATCCTGTTGATCTTGGTTCACCTCAAACTCCCTGTGTTGATCCCCCCAGTGAATCTGAATCATGACTGAAAATCCTATATCAAAATGTACGTGGTTTGAGAACGAAGCTACATGATTTTTACAGTTCTGTATCCTCTGAGGACTATGACATTATTTGTGTTACCGAGTCTTGGCTTTGCAGTGAAATTGACTCTGGTGAATTATTTGATGATAGATATATAGTTTATCGGAGAGATCGTGATCCAACTACAAGCGGTTGTGAACGCGGGGGTGGTGTGTTAATTGCTGTCAAGAAATGTTTTCCTTCCTCTCATATCCTATGCGTTAATTTGGATTTGGAATGTTTATTTGTTAGAATTAGTTTAAAGTGTGGACGGAATTTACTTCTTTGTGTTATTTACATACCGCCTCAGGCAAATGTTGATACCTATATTAAATTTTTTGATTACTTTGAAAATTTCCTTACTGATCAAAATATTTTCATCTGTGGTGATTTTAATCTACCTCTCAAAAAGGATTCCCTAAACGGTGGTTGTCTTGGACACTCTTTAATTGAGCTATCTAATTTTATGAATTTGTACAACTTGACTCAGGTTAATAATGTTTTAAATTTTAATGATAAATATTTAGACTTGTTTTTAACTAATATCAATATGTGCGATCTAATAGTTGAGCGTAATGACAGACCTATGGTTTCTGAGGATCCTCATCACCCTGCTCTTTCTGTTTTTATTAATTACAAACCTGTTCGCATGGGCGATGCCGATTCCAAGGTCTTTGGATTTGATTACAAAAAGACGAATTTCCTGTATATGTGGTTTTTATTGGGTTCTGTTGATTGGAATTTTCTTAATACTTTCTCGGATATAAATATTGCGATTGATAAATTTTATGATGTCCTTTTTGATATTTTTAGCAAAACTATTCCAGTCAGGGTATCTAATAACAAATACCCTTTTTGGTACTCATCCGAGACCAGATGTTTATTAAAAAAGAAAGTTCGTGCTCGTAAAAATCTAAGAAAAAATAATAATTCTGATACTGTTAATGAATTTAAATATCTGAGGTCTGCCCTGAAAACGAGTATAAAAAATGATTATCTTAATTATGTATCTTCTCTTGAAAATAACCTAATTTTAGCTCCTAATAAATTTTGGTCATACTTTAAAAATAAAAGCACTGACTCGGTAAAGGCATCTTATAATGGTAGGGAATCCGAAGACCATCTTGAAATCTCAAATATGTTTGCTCAATATTTTAGCTCTGTGTATAAAGGTAGTTCTGAATTTTTTGGACCGATTACTTCTGATCATAGCTTTAATCCTTGTTTTTCTGATATGGTAAGAATTGGTAGAATTTCTCATGATGATGTTTTGTCTGCTATAAAAGAATTGAAATCAACTTTAACTATTGGTGTAGATAATGTGCCCTCTTTTATCATCAAAGGCTGTTCTGACTTTTTTATTTATCCTCTTTTAATTTTATTTAATTTATCACTTAAAACGAATTGTTTTCCTTATGTTTGGAAACAAACTAAAATAATACCTATTCATAAAAAGGGTAACCTTATTGATTGTAAAAATTACAGGCCTATTGCCATCTTGAGTCCTTTTTCAAAGATTTTTGAAAGTATTGTGTATAAAAAAATTTTTGGTCAAGTTATCTAATCTCTCCCTTTCAACATGGTTTTATGCCTAAACGATCTACTTCAACTAATCTACTTTGTTTGCACAGTAAAATTATTTCTGCTTTTGAAAGCGGGACTCAACTTGACGTTATATACACGGATTTTTCTAAGGCCTTTGACTCAATAGATTTTGGTATTTTATTGAGTAAATTAAATAATTATGGTTTCCATGAAAATTTTATTGAATGGCTATTTTCCTATTTAAACGATCGTTCTTTATATGTTTACTTTAAAAATGCCATTTCCGGTAGGTTCACAAATACTTCTGGTGTTCCCCAAGGTTCTAACCTTGGACCCTTACTCTTCATTTTATTTATTAATGATCTCTGTAATGTATTTAAAAACTCTGAATATTTATTTTTTGCTGATGATTTAAAAATTATGAAACCTGTAAAAACTACTCTTGATGCCTTAAATTTACAACTTGATCTAAATAATCTACAACAATGGTGTGCTATTAATGGCTTAGATCTCAATATAGCTAAATGCTCGGTTATTTCTTATGCTCGCTTATCCAATCCTCCTATGTATATGTATCAGATAAATAATTCAAATCTAAATCGTGTAAATACTATTACAGATCTGGGTGTCATTTTTCAATCTAATCTTGATTTTTCTTCTCATATAGACAGTATGGTTTCTAAAGCATATAGAAAACTTGGATACTTAAAACGCAAAACAATTAATTTTTCTAATGAACGAACTTTAATAATTCTTTATTATTCATTGATACGCTCAACCCTAGAATATTGCAATATAATATGGAATCCCCATTACAATAACAAAATGATTTATATTGAAAGAGTGCAAAATAATTTCCTTCGTTATCTTTTTTATAAAAAAAATAGTTATTACCCTCATGATATTTCTTCTTCTAGTCTTGCTAAGTCCTTTAATATTCCATCCTTGAGATCTCGTAGGGATCTGTCTTGTTTATTATTCTTTTATAAAATTCTTAATAATTTATTTGATTGTCCTGACATTTTGTGTTTAATTCAGTTTTCTGTTAATAATTATAATTTACGCAAAAAATATCTTTTCGCCAGTCCATTTTCTAAATTTAATTATATTGCCAGTTCTCCTATTAATAGATTTTACATGATTTTCAACATGCAATGTAGTGAAATTGATATTTTTTCGGTGTCTTTTAGTGCTTTTAAAAGATTATGTGAAAGTGTTTTATTCAATTAATTTTTCTTGTTTTTTTTTTCTCCCTTTCACCACTGTAAATGGATTTATCTTTTGTGTGTGTAAATATTTAAATAAAATAAAAATAAAAAATAAAATAAAAATAAATTACAACATGGAACCGAACTCCCATGCCGGGAGTCGAACCCGGGCCACCTGGGTGAAAGCCAGGAATCCTAACCGCTAGACCACATGGGATATAGAGGAGGTGAAATATTTACGGTGATAGAAATTTTGAATTGGTTGTATTGATTTATAAAAGAGGATATTTGAAAAAAAGGTTCCACCGAGATTCGAACTCGGATTGCTGGATTCAGAGTACAGAGTGCTGACCATTACACCATGGAACCGAATTCCCATGCCGGGAGTCGAACCCGGGCCACCTGGGTGAAAGCCAGGAATCCTAACCGCTAGACCACATGGGATATAGAGGAGGAGAAATATTTACGGTGATAGAAATTTTGAATTGGTTGTATGGATTTATAAAAGAGGATATTTGAAAAAAAGGTTCCACCGAGATTCGAACTCGGATTGCTGCATTCAGAGTCCAGAGTGCTGACCATTAATTACACCATGGAACCGAATTCCCATGCCGGGAGTCGAACCCGGGGCACCTGGGTGAAAGCCAGGAATCCTAACCGCTAGACCACATGGGATACAGACGAGGTGAAATATTTACAGTGATGGATATTTAGAATTGGTTGTATTGATTTATAAAAGAGGATATTTGAAAAAAAGGTTCCACCGAGATTCGAACTCGGATTGCTGGATTCAGAGTACAGAGTGCTGACCATTACACCATGGAACCGAATTCCCATGATGGGAGTCGAACCCGGGCCACCTGGGTGAAAGCCAGGAATCCTAACCGCTAGACCACATGGGATACAGACGAGGTGAAATATTTACAGTGATGGATATTTAGAATTGGTTGTATTGATTTATAAAAGAGGATATTTGAAAAAAAGGTTCCACCGAGATTCGAACTCGGATTGCTGGATTCAGAGTCCAGAGTGCTGACCATTACACCATGGAACCGAATTCCCATGCCGGGAGTCGAACCCGGGCCACCTGGGTGAAAGCCAGGAATCCTAACCGCTAGACCACATGGGATACAGACGAGGTGAAATATTTACAGTGATGGATATTTAGAATTGGTTGTATTGATTTATGAAAGAGGATATTTGAAATATTTAAAAAAAAGGTTCCACCGAGATTCGAACTCGGATTGCTGCATTCAGAGTCCAGAGTGCTGACCATTAATTACACCATGGAACCGAATTCCCATGCCGGGAGTCGAACCCGGGCCACCTGGGTGAAAGCCAGGAATCCTAACCGCTAGACCACATGGGATACAGACGAGGTGAAATATTTACAGTGATGGATATTTAGAATTGGTTGTATTGATTTATAAAAGAGGATATTTGAAAAAAAGGTTCCACCGAGATTCGAACTTGGATTGCTGGATTCAGAGTCCAGTGTGCTGACCATTACACCATGGAACCGAATTCCCATGCCGGGAGTCGAACCCGGGCCACCTGGGTGAAAGCCAGGAATCCTAACCGCTAGACCACATGGAATACAGACGAGGTGAATTATTTACAGTGATGGATATTTAGAATTGGTTGTATTGATTTATGAAAGAGGATATTTGAAATATTTAAAGAAAAGGTTCCACCGAGATTCGAACTCGGATTGCTGGATTCAGAGTCCAGAGTGCTGACCATTACACCATGGAACCGAATTCCCATGCCGGGAGTCGAACCCGGGCCACCTGGGTGAAAGCCAGGAATCCTAACCGCTAGACCACATGGGATACAGACGAGGTGAAATATTTACAGTGATGGATATTTAGAATTGGTTGTATTGATTTATAAAAGAGGATATTTGAAATATTTAAAAAAAAGGTTCCACCGAGATTCGAACTCGGATTGCTGGATTCAGAGTCCAGTGTGCTGACTATTACACCATGGAACCGAATTCCCATGCCGGGAGTCGAACCCGGGCCACCTGGGTGAAAGCCAGGAATCCTAACCGCTAGACCACATGGGATACAGACGAGGTGAAATATTTACAGTGATGGATATTTAGAATTGGTTGTATTGATTTATAAAAGAGGATATTTGAAAAAAAGGTTCCACCGAGATTCGAACTCGGATTGCTGGATTCAGAGTCCAGTGTGCTGACCATTAATTACACTGTCGCAGCGCCGCTTAAGCAGTTCATCAGGTTCACTTGCTCATGTTCAGAAGGTGGCTTAATAAGAAGGCAGGCTTTGGATAAACTTAACAAATTTATTTGAACATTAAAAATCAAGGTAAAGGCTGTGCCGGCACGGCAACAAGAAGAGAAGGCAAGAAGAACGATTAACAACAGTGATCGCCTTTTATAAGATAGGGGATGTGTTGCCACACCCATGTACTAAATTTCATAACAGTTCATTTGCATAAATTACACTGGAATTTACAGAACATTAGAAGTGGGACTCGAACCACACTGGAGATTATAGAACAATAGCAGTGGGACTCGAACCGTAGTCGAACTTTAGCCGCCACAGTACCCCCCCTCAGTGATCAAGGGGTATCCTGAAACGGATTCGCCTTCCGGAACGACTAACAGTCTCTGCGGGTTGAACAGGAACAGTCCGGGGATGTTGAGAGCTTCCCGTCTCAAGCTGTGGCTGAAGGAGGAATGCTGGCTTAACTCGATCAATCGAAACTGTTACCTTGTGGTTACCACGCTGTATTTGAAGGTTCTTCCTATTCCTACGGAGAATCTTGAATGGACCCTCGTAAGGAGGCTGAAGAGGGCGGCGCACTGAGTCGACCCGAACAAACACGTGAGAGCATGTACCGAGTTCCTTGTGGACGAATACATCTGGTCTGGAGTGACGTGCCACAGGAACAGGCTTCAAGAGGTTCATGCCTGTCCGGAACCGCTTGACGCAGTCATGAAGCTGGCGAGGTGTTGGCGTGACCGTAGCCTCTGCGAAGAACTCACCGGGCAGGCGTGGTGTCGAGCCGAATACGAACTGAGTAATCGAGGCGTCCAAGTCTTCGCGGATGGCGGAGCGCAGACCAAGCAAGATCAAGGGGAGTTTCGCAACCCAGTCCTCGGAGGCTTGACAGCGAATCGCAGCCTTAAGACCTCTGTGAAACCGCTCAACCATGCCGTTAGCTGCGGGGTGGTAAGCGGTAGTCCGAGACTTCTCAGCTCCCAAAAGGTTCGAAAACTGCTGGAGAAGTTGAGACTCGAATTGTGCTCCCTGGTCTGTGATGATGGTCTGCGGACATCCAAACCTGGCGATCCAAACTGAAAGGAAAGCTTCGGCAACTGTCTCAGCCGTCTGATCCGGTATCGGGATCGCCTCGGGCCAACGAGTCCATCTGTCCACACACGTGAGACAATAACGATTGCCACGCGATGGAGGAAGAGGACCCACAATGTCCATATGAATAACTCGAAAACGATCGTCCGGCTCGGGGAAAGTTCCAAGAGGTGACCTAGTATGTCTAGTAACTTTTGACTTTTGGCACGGCACACATGACCGGGCCCACTCAGCGCAGTCTGCTCGTAAATTTTTCCAGACGAATCTTGACCTCACCATTCTGATGGACGAGCGAACACCTGGGTGAGCCAGATCGTGCACACTGTCAAATACTTGACGACGAAACTCTCTTGGTATATACGGCCGGTCTACACCAGTTGAAACGTCACAAAAAACTTTTAAATTTGTTCCGGGAATCGAAACATCCTTTATGACCAGGTTTGATCCCGGACCACGCAACACCTCTAATTCTGGGTCATTAAGTTGACTATTAGCTAATAATTTATAATCTATTTGATTAGGAAAATCTAAACTGAAAATTCGTGACAGAGCATCAGCAACCACATTTTCATCACCAGGTAGATACTGGATATTGGTGGTAAACTGACCTATGTACTCTAAATGTCTCTGTTGTCTTGGTGAGCACTTGTCCGATCTCTGCCGGAATGCGAACGAAAGTGGTTTGTGGTCGGAAAAAATTACAAATTCTCTACCTTCTAAAAAATGCCGAAAATGCTTGACTGCCGAGTATGCAGCCAATAACTCTCGGTCATAAGCGCTGTATTTAATTTCAGCAGAATTTAGTTTCCGGGAGAAATACTGAAGAGGTTGAACTTTCCCACCAACCACTTGGTTCAACACAGCTCCAACAGAGACCGAAGAAGCGTCAACCATGAGAGAAATTTCTGCATCCATTACTGGATGAGCTAACAAAGTAGATGTCGCCAGACATTCCCTACATGCCTCAAAAGCATTAATGGCTTCTTCGTGCCATTGAATTTTTGACTGATCGTTCTTTTTTTTGCTGTTAATGAACGCGTATAATGTGGACTGGATCTCTGCTGCCCTTGGGATGAAACGATGGTAATAGTTAAGCATCGCAAGGAAACGTCTCAGATCCTTCACAGTCTCAGGACGAGGAAAATTAGCTATGGCTGATACCTTTTCGGGTACGGGTGCTATACCAGCAGGGGAAATGAGATAACCCAAGAACATTAACTCACTAGCACCAAAGATGCATTTATCAGGGTTAATAACCAACCCGTACTGCTTCAGCCTGCTAAATATTTGCTTTAAGTGATCTTTATGAGATCCCTTGTCCTCTGAGACTATCAATATGTCATCCAAGTAGGAAAAGCAGAAATCCAGCCCTCTAAGCACTTCGTGCATAAACCTTTGGAAGGTATTCCCTGCATTTCTTAATCCAAAAGGCATTTTAACGAACGAAAAAGAACCGAAAGGGGTTGTTACTGTTGTTTTTGAAACATCGGATGGCTCGACAGGAATCTGGTAATACGCCCTAACTAAGTCAATTTTTGAAAAGACTGTTTTCCCCGAAAGGCAGTGGGAAAAATCGTGGATGTGGGGGATCGGGTAACGGTCAGGAACGGTGACAGAGTTTACCCGCCTGAAATCCCCACAAACGCGCCAAGACTTATCTTTTTTGGGAACCAAATGTATTGGGCTGGCCCAAGGGCTGTTGGCCGGAACAACAATGCCTTCCGCGAGCAACCTTTCAAACTCCTGTCGAACGATCTTCAGTTTTTCTGGCGACAATCTACGAGGCTTAGAAAAAACGGGTGGGCCCGTCGTCTGGATACAGTGGGTAGTGGTATGTAATACGTTGGTAGTTGATAGGTTTGCGTTTAGCATCTCGGGAAATTCTTGCAACAGGTCATGGTAAGGGGAATCGTTAGACACCAAACTCAACCCAAGAGAAGGACCCTGGAAAACTTTTGATTTAATGCTGAGAGTTGTCTCCTTATCGATTAATCTTTTGTTTTTAACATCTACAATAAGACCAAACTTATGTAAGAAATCCGCGCCGAGAATGGGCCGGGTGACTTCCGCAATCAGAAAGTTAAAAGGAAACTTACGCCGCAATCCAATGTCAACGTTTACGAATTGCATGCCGAAAGTTCGTATGCGCGAGCCATTTGCAGCATACAGGTTAACGTTTTGATTTGGCTTCAAATTTTTTGATTTATCCTTCGGAATTACGGAAACACCCGCCCCAGTGTCGACAAGATAGCGTAACTTGGTGACTTTATCAAAAACAAAGAGACGACTGCCGCTAAACTCGACCTCCTCCGTCGTCGCGAGGGTCGGGTTGGCTAGTTTTCCGAACCCCTCCAGGTACATGGCGGGTTGCATTTACGAGCCCTCTCGCCGTATCGAGCATGATACCAGCACAACTCACTATCCCCTTCATCCTTTGGCCTCGGGCTCTTCGAGCGAAATCTACCGCGTGATTTCGAGCGATTGCGAGATCTACCTATTCTCGAGA
This sequence comes from Tetragnatha versicolor, assembly GCA_024610705.1. NCBI lineage: Eukaryota > Metazoa > Arthropoda > Arachnida > Araneae > Tetragnathidae > Tetragnatha > Tetragnatha versicolor. The sequence goes on along the minus strand of JANDEH010000001.1, from coordinate 28,034,335 downwards.
CCTGCTCGCGCAGCGCCGAAATTTCCTTCCGCAAAAGAGCTAGCTCGGAAACCTCACTATCTGGCTTTCTATCTATCGCAAAAGCCCCTGCACCTCTAGAAACCTCCAAAATTTTGTCCGCTATGTCAGCCTGCGCTAACACGTCTTCCCTTGAAGCGCTGAGGATTTGATGAGCCGACACCGGTAAGCGCCGTAACCAAAGCGTTTTCACAGACTCATCCGAAAATCCCTTTCCCAATTCAATCATTTCCCTTAATAAGGTACTAGGTTTTTTATCCCCCAATTCCAGATCGTGCAATAACAACCGCAGTCTCGACGTCTCAGACTCAGAGAACTGATCGACCAAACGTTTCTTTAACGCGGCATACTTCCCCGAAGCAGGAGGAGAGCAAATTAGATCACTGACGTGAGAAAGAATGCTCTCATCTAAAGCAGCTACCAAACAAAAGTACTTCGTTTGATCAGCACTAATGCCGGAGGTGGCAAACTGTGCTTCAATAAAGTGGAAATATGGTACCACATTTGATTTCCAAAATTGGGGTGGCTTAAAGCCGACTGCGTGGACTTCATTTTGATCAATCGGGACATTGGGGTTGGGAACGGGGGCATTGGTTTTTTCGGGAGATTGAGACATACCACCTCACAGACGACGGCTCCAAAAAAATTCAAAAAAGGCACAATATTTCATACTAAATAAATATTAATACTAATAAACCCTATCAGAACCAGAGGTGTCACGCGGTGCGAAAATCAGAAGGGTTACCTGGTTTTAAACAAACTCATCCTCAGTTCAACTCACGTCCGGGTCACCACTGTCGCAGCGCCGCTTAAGCAGTTCATCAGGTTCACTTGCTCATGTTCAGAAGGTGGCTTAATAAGAAGGCAGGCTTTGGATAAACTTAACAAATTTATTTGAACATTAAAAATCAAGGTAAAGGCTGTGCCGGCACGGCAACAAGAAGAGAAGGCAAGAAGAACGATTAACAACAGTGATCGCCTTTTATAAGATAGGGGATGTGTTGCCACACCCATGTACTAAATTTCATAACAGTTCATTTGCATAAATTACACTGGAATTTACAGAACATTAGAAGTGGGACTCGAACCACACTGGAGATTATAGAACAATAGCAGTGGGACTCGAACCGTAGTCGAACTTTAGCCGCCACAACACAATGGAACCGAATTCCCATGCCGGGAGTCGAACACGGGCCACCTGGGTGAAAGCCAGGAATCCTAACCGCTAGACCACATGGGATACAGACGAGGTGAAATATTTACAGTGATGGATATTTAGAATTGGTTGTATTGATTTATGAAAGAGGATATTTGAAAAAAAGGTTCCACCGAGATTCGAACTCGGATTGCTGGATTCAGAGTCCAGAGTGCTGACCATTAATTACACCATGGAACCGAATTCCCATGCCGGGAGTCGAACCCGGGCCACCTGGGTGAAAGCCAGGAATCCTAACCGCTAGACCACATGGGATACAGACGAGGTGAAATATTTACAGTGATGGATATTTAGAATTGGTTGTATTGATTTATGAAAGAGGATATTTGAAATATTTAAAAAAAAGGTTCCACCGAGATTCGAACTCGGATTGCTGGATTCAGAGTCCTGACCATTACACCATGGAACCGAATTCCCATGCCAGGAGTCGAACCCGGGCCACCTGGGTGAAAGCCAGGAATCCTAACCGCTAGACCACATGGGATACAGACGAGGTGAAATATTTACAGTTATGGATATTTAGAATTGGTTGTATTGATTTATAAAAGAATATATTTGAAAAAAAGGTGCCACCGAGATTCGAACTCGGATTGCTGGATTCAGAGTCCAGAGTGCTGACCATTACACCATGGAACCGAATTCCCATGCCGGGAGTCGAACCCGGGCCACCTGGGTGAAAGCCAGGAATCCTAACCGCTAGACCACATGGGATACAGACGAGGTGAAATATTTACAGTGATGGATATTTAGAATTGGTTGTATTGATTTATAAAAGAGGATATTTGAAAAAAAAGGTTCCACCGAGATTCGAACTCGGATTGCTGGATTCAGAGTCCAGAGTGCTGACCATTACACCATGGAACCGAATTCCCATGCCGGGAGTCGAACCCGGGCCACCTGGGTGAAAGCCAGGAATCCTAACCGCTAGACCACATGGGATACAGACGAGGTGAAATATTTACAGTGATGGATATTTAGAATTGGTTGTATTGATTTATGAAAGAGGATATTTGAAATATTTAAAAAAAAGGTTCCACCGAGATTCGAACTCGGATTGCTGGATTCAGAGTCCTGACCATTACACCATGGAACCGAATTCCCATGCCAGGAGTCGAACCCGGGCCACCTGGGTGAAAGCCAGGAATCCTAACCGCTAGACCACATGGGATACAGACGAGGTGAAATATTTACAGTGATGGATATTTAGAATCGGTTGTATTGATTTATAAAAGAATATATTTGAAAAAAAGGATGCCACCGAGAAAGGTGCCACCGAGATTCGAACTCGGATTGCTGGATTCAGAGTCCAGAGTGCTGACTATTACACCATGGAACCGAATTCCCATGCCGGGAGTCGAACCCGGGCCACCTGGGTGAAAGCCAGGAATCCTAACCGCTAGACCACATGGGATACAGACGAGGTGAAATATTTACAGTGATGGATATTTAGAATTGGTTGTATTGATTTATGAAAGAGGATATTTGAAAAAAAGGTTCCACCGAGATTCGAACTCGGATTGCTGGATTCAGAGTCCAGAGTGCTGACCATTAATTACACCATGGAACCGAATTCCCATGCCGGGAGTCGAACCCGGGCCACCTGGGTGAAAGCCAGGAATCCTAACCGCTAGACCACATGGGATACAGACGAGGTGAAATATTTACAGTGATGGATATTTAGAATTGGTTGTATTGATTTATGAAAGAGGATATTTAAAATATTTAAAAAAAAGGTTCCACCGGGATTCGAACTCGGATTGCTGGATTCAGAGTCCAGAGTGCTGACCATTACACCATGGAACCGAATTCCCATGCCGGGAGTCGAACCCGGGCCACCTGGGTGAAAGCCAGGAATCCTAACCGCTAGACCACATGGGATACAGACGAGGTGAAATATTTACAGTGATGGATATTTAGAATTGGTTGTATTGATTTATAAAAGAGGATATTTGAAAAAAAAGGTTCCACCGAGATTCGAACTCGGATTGCTGGATTCAGAGTCCAGAGTGCTGACCATTACACCATGGAACCGAATTCCCATGCCGGGAGTCGAACCCGGGCCACCTGGGTGAAAGCCAGGAATCCTAACCGCTAGACCACATGGGATACAGACGAGGTGAAATATTTACAGTGATGGATATTTAGAATTGGTTGTATTGATTTATGAAAGAGGATATTTGAAATATTTAAAAAAAAGGTTCCACCGAGATTCGAACTCGGATTGCTGGATTCAGAGTCCTGACCATTACACCATGGAACCGAATTCCCATGCCAGGAGTCGAACCCGGGCCACCTGGGTGAAAGCCAGGAATCCTAACCGCTAGACCACATGGGATACAGACGAGTTGAAATATTTACAGTGATGGATATTTAGAATTGGTTGTATTGATTTATAAAAGAATATATTTGAAAAAAAGGATGCCACCGAGAAAGGTGCCACCGAGATTCGAACTCGGATTGCTGGATTCAGAGTCCAGAGTGCTGACCATTACACCATGGAACCGAATTCCCATGCCGGGAGTCGAACCCGGGCCACCTGGGTGAAAGCCAGGAATCCTAACCGCTAGACCACATGGGATACAGACGAGGTGAAATATTTACAGTGATGGATATTTAGAATTGGTTGTATTGATTTATGAAAGAGGATATTTGAAATATTTAAAAAAAAGTTTCCACCGAGATTCGAACTCGGATTGCTGCATTCAGAGTCCAGAGTGCTGACCATTAATTACACCATGGAACCGAATTCCCATACCGGGAGTCGAACCCGGGCCACCTGGGTGAAAGCCAGGAATCCTAACCGCTAGACCACATGGGATACAGACGAAGTGAAATATTTACAGTGATGGATATTTAGAATTGGTTGTATTGATTTATAAAAGAGGATATTTGAAATATTTAAAAAAAAGGTTCCACCGAGATTCAAATTCGGATTGCTGGATTCAGAGTCCAGAGTGCTGACCATTACACCATGGAACCGAATTCCCATGCCGGGAGTCGAACCCGGGCCACCTGGGTGAAAGCCAGGAATCCTAACCGCTAGACCACATGGGATACAGACGAGGTGAAATATTTACAGTGATGGATATTTAGAAATGGTTGTATTGATTTATGAAAGAGGATATTTGAAATATTTAAAAAAAAAGGTTCCACCGAGATTCAAATTCGGATTGCTGGATTCAGAGTCCAGAGTGCTGACCATTAATTACACCATGGAACCGAATTCCCATACCGGGAGTCGAACCCGGGCCACCTGGGTGAAAGCCAGGAATTCTAACCGCTAGACCACATGGGATACAGACGAGGTGAAATATTTACAGTGATGGATATTTAGAATTGGTTGTATTGATTTATAAAAGAGGATAATTGAAAAAAAAGGTTCCACCGAGATTCGAACTCGGATTGCTGGATTCAGAGTCCAGAGTGCTGACCATTACACCATGGAACCGAATTCCCATGCCGGGAGTCGAACCCGGGCCACCTGGGTGAAAGCCAGGAATCCTAACCGCTAGACCACATGGGATACAGACGAGGTGAAATATTTACAGTGATGGATATTTAGAATTGGTTGTATTGATTTATGAAAGAGGATATTTGAAATATTTAAAAAAAAGGTTCCACCGAGATTCGAACTCGGATTGCTGGATTCAGAGTCCTGACCATTACACCATGGAACCGAATTCCCATGCCAGGAGTCGAACCCGGGCCACCTGGGTGAAAGCCAGGAATCCTAACCGCTAGACCACATGGGATACAGACGAGGTGAAATATTTACAGTGATGGATATTTAGAATCGGTTGTATTGATTTATAAAAGAATATATTTGAAAAAAAGGATGCCACCGAGAAAGGTGCCACCGAGATTCGAACTCGGATTGCTGGATTCAGAGTCCAGAGTGCTGACCATTACACCATGGAACCGAATTCCCATGCCGGGAGTCGAACCCGGGCCACCTGGGTGAAAGCCAGGAATCCTAACCGCTAGACCACATGGGATACAGACGAGGTGAAATATTTACAGTGATGGATATTTAGAATTGGTTGTATTGATTTATGAAAGAGGATATTTGAAAAAAAGGTTCCACCGAGATTCGAACTCGGATTGCTGGATTCAGAGTCCAGAGTGCTGACCATTAATTACACCATGGAACCGAATTCCCATGCCGGGAGTCGAACCCGGGCCACCTGGGTGAAAGCCAGGAATCCTAACCGCTAGACCACATGGGATACAGACGAGGTGAAATATTTACAGTGATGGATATTTAGAATTGGTTGTATTGATTTATGAAAGAGGATATTTAAAATATTTAAAAAAAAGGTTCCACCGGGATTCGAACTCGGATTGCTGGATTCAGAGTCCAGAGTGCTGACCATTACACCATGGAACCGAATTCCCATGCCGGGAGTCGAACCCGGGCCACCTGGGTGAAAGCCAGGAATCCTAACCGCTAGACCACATGGGATACAGACGAGGTGAAATATTTACAGTGATGGATATTTAGAATTGGTTGTATTGATTTATAAAAGAGGATATTTGAAAAAAAAGGTTCCACCGAGATTCGAACTCGGATTGCTGGATTCAGAGTCCAGAGTGCTGACCATTACACCATGGAACCGAATTCCCATGCCGGGAGTCGAACCCGGGCCACCTGGGTGAAAGCCAGGAATCCTAACCGCTAGACCACATGGGATACAGACGAGGTGAAATATTTACAGTGATGGATATTTAGAATTGGTTGTATTGATTTATGAAAGAGGATATTTGAAAAAAAAGGTTCCACCGAGATTCGAACTCGGATTGCTGGATTCAGAGTCCAGAGTGCTGACCATTACACCATGGAACCGAATTCCCATGCCGGGAGTCGAACCCGGGCCACCTGGGTGAAAGCCAGGAATCCTAACCGCTAGACCACATGGGATACAGACGAGGTGAAATATTTACAGTGATGGATATTTAGAATTGGTTGTATTGATTTATGAAAGAGGATATTTGAAATATTTAAAAAAAAGGTTCCACCGAGATTCGAACTCGGATTGCTGGATTCAGAGTCCTGACCATTACACCATGGAACCGAATTCCCATGCCAGGAGTCGAACCCGGGCCACCTGGGTGAAAGCCAGGAATCCTAACCGCTAGACCACATGGGGTACAGACGAGGTGAAATATTTACAGTGATGGATATTTAGAATCGGTTGTATTGATTTATAAAAGAATATATTTGAAAAAAAGGATGCCACCGAGAAAGGTGCCACCGAGATTCGAACTCGGATTGCTGGATTCAGAGTCCAGAGTGCTGACCATTACACCATGGAACCGAATTCCCATGCCGGGAGTCGAACCCGGGCCACCTGGGTGAAAGCCAGGAATCCTAACCGCTAGACCACATGGGATACAGACGAGGTGAAATATTTACAGTGATGGATATTTAGAATTGGTTGTATTGATTTATGAAAGAGGATATTTGAAAAAAAGGTTCCACCGAGATTCGAACTCGGATTGCTGGATTCAGAGTCCAGAGTGCTGACCATTAATTACACCATGGAACCGAATTCCCATGCCGGGAGTCGAACCCGGGCCACCTGGGTGAAAGCCAGGAATCCTAACCGCTAGACCACATGGGATACAGACGAGGTGAAATATTTACAGTGATGGATATTTAGAATTGGTTGTATTGATTTATGAAAGAGGATATTTAAAATATTTAAAAAAAAGGTTCCACCGGGATTCGAACTCGGATTGCTGGATTCAGAGTCCAGAGTGCTGACCATTACACCATGGAACCGAATTCCCATGCCGGGAGTCGAACCCGGGCCACCTGGGTGAAAGCCAGGAATCCTAACCGCTAGACCACATGGGATACAGACGAGGTGAAATATTTACAGTGATGGATATTTAGAATTGGTTGTATTGATTTATAAAAGAGGATATTTGAAAAAAAAGGTTCCACCGAGATTCGAACTCGGATTGCTGGATTCAGAGTCCAGAGTGCTGACCATTACACCATGGAACCGAATTCCCATGCCGGGAGTCGAACCCGGGCCACCTGGGTGAAAGCCAGGAATCCTAACCGCTAGACCACATGGGATACAGACGAGGTGAAATATTTACAGTGATGGATATTTAGAATTGGTTGTATTGATTTATGAAAGAGGATATTTGAAATATTTAAAAAAAAGGTTCCACCGAGATTCGAACTCGGATTGCTGGATTCAGAGTCCTGACCATTACACCATGGAACCGAATTCCCATGCCAGGAGTCGAACCCGGGCCACCTGGGTGAAAGCCAGGAATCCTAACCGCTAGACCACATGGGATACAGACGAGTTGAAATATTTACAGTGATGGATATTTAGAATTGGTTGTATTGATTTATAAAAGAATATATTTGAAAAAAAGGATGCCACCGAGAAAGGTGCCACCGAGATTCGAACTCGGATTGCTGGATTCAGAGTCCAGAGTGCTGACCATTACACCATGGAACCGAATTCCCATGCCGGGAGTCGAACCCGGGCCACCTGGGTGAAAGCCAGGAATCCTAACCGCTAGACCACATGGGATACAGACGAGGTGAAATATTTACAGTGATGGATATTTAGAATTGGTTGTATTGATTTATGAAAGAGGATATTTGAAATATTTAAAAAAAAGTTTCCACCGAGATTCGAACTCGGATTGCTGCATTCAGAGTCCAGAGTGCTGACCATTAATTACACCATGGAACCGAATTCCCATACCGGGAGTCGAACCCGGGCCACCTGGGTGAAAGCCAGGAATCCTAACCGCTAGACCACATGGGATACAGACGAAGTGAAATATTTACAGTGATGGATATTTAGAATTGGTTGTATTGATTTATAAAAGAGGATATTTGAAATATTTAAAAAAAAGGTTCCACCGAGATTCAAATTCGGATTGCTGGATTCAGAGTCCAGAGTGCTGACCATTACACCATGGAACCGAATTCCCATGCCGGGAGTCGAACCCGGGCCACCTGGGTGAAAGCCAGGAATCCTAACCGCTAGACCACATGGGATACAGACGAGGTGAAATATTTACAGTGATGGATATTTAACCCGTAACAGGGGACGTGGGGTCTCCCAGACCCCGCAACATTTTCCTTCCCTCCCCCCTACCACAAGCTTGGTCAAATTGAATGGATTCTTCCTCTAGCTTCACCTTTCATGACCTTGAAACTGACCCCTTCTTATCAGCAGGTTTTGACACGTGCATCCGTTCGAAATTCCGCAAATTCATTCCCACGGAGTCCAGGAGACCCCACCTCCTCTGCAGTGTAACAGTTTTCGTCCAGAGTTAGTACGCATGGTATTGAAGCTAGGTCCGCGGAGATTATTTATGATTATCTCTAATCCACGTTGTGTGGAAGAGTTTTTTTTTATAAATAGATGAAATTATGAGTGATTTCAGTGGGGAAGAGACTGTGAAGATGATTTCTGTGAAAATTTTTAAATCTTATGCTTCCAAAGCAATGGTAAAAAACTGATATTTCAGGCACTGTCAAAAAAATTTTCTATTGTTCTACACAGAATTTTCTCTTATTAAAATTTGCTTTATATATTAAATCACAAAAACAAAACAGTTAATTCACAATAGATGCGTTTTTATTTTTAAGTTTAAAGAGTTTATTGCACCATATGGTTTCTATCGATAATTTTAAGTCTATTGGAAAATTGTCTGGAAAAAAATGTTTATTTCATCATAAAGTTAAAGAAAATGTTTTTCTATCAAGAGATAAATGTTCAAATAACAATTTACTGAAATATCAGAATCATATCTTAATTAGACGATTTTTAAAAAATATAGAAAGTTGCGGAGTCTCTGAGACCCCACGTCCCCTTGTATGTTCCAATTTTTCACCTCCCCTGTTACGGGTTAGAAATGGTTGTATTGATTTATGAAAGAGGATATTTGAAATATTTAAAAAAAAGGTTCCACCGAGATTCAAATTCGGATTGCTGGATTCAGAGTCCAGAGTGCTGACCATTAATTACACCATGGAACCGAATTCCCATACCGGGAGTCGAACCCGGGCCACCTGGGTGAAAGCCAGGAATTCTAACCGCTAGACCACATGGGATACAGACGAGGTGAAATATTTACAGTGATGGATATTTAGAATTGGTTGTATTGATTTATAAAAGAGGATAATTGAAAAAAAAGGTTCCACCGAGAAAGGTGCCACCGAGATTCGAACTCGGATTGCTGGATTCAGAGTCCAGAGTGCTGACCATTACACCATGGAACCGAATTCCCATGCCGGGAGTCGAACCCGGGCCACCTGGGTGAAAGCCAGGAATCCTAACCGCTAGACCACATGGGATACAGACGAGGTGAAATATTTACAGTGATGGATATTTAGAATTGGTTGTATTGATTTATGAAAGAGGATATTTGAAATATTTAAAAAAAAGTTTCCACCGAGATTCGAACTCGGATTGCTGCATTCAGAGTCCAGAGTGCTGACCATTAATTACACCATGGAACCGAATTCCCATACCGGGAGTCGAACCCGGGCCACCTGGGTGAAAGCCAGGAATCCTAACCGCTAGACCACATGGGATACAGACGAAGTGAAATATTTACAGTGATGGATATTTAGAATTGGTTGTATTGATTTATAAAAGAGGATAATTGAAAAAAAAGGATGCCACCGAGAAAGGTGCCACCGAGATTCGAACTCGGATTGCTGGATTCAGAGTCCAGAGTGCTGACCATTACACCATGGAACCGAATTCCCATGCCGGGAGTCGAACCCGGGCCACCTGGGTGAAAGCCAGGAATCCTAACCGCTAGACCACATGGGATACAGACGAGGTGAAATATTTACAGTGATGGATATTTAGAATTGGTTGTATTGATTTATGAAAGAGGATATTTGAAATATTTAAAAAAAAGTTTCCACCGAGATTCGAACTCGGATTGCTGCATTCAGAGTCCAGAGTGCTGACCATTAATTACACCATGGAACCGAATTCCCATACCGGGAGTCGAACCCGGGCCACCTGGGTGAAAGCCAGGAATCCTAACCGCTAGACCACATGGGATACAGACGAAGTGAAATATTTACAGTGATGGATATTTAGAATTGGTTGTATTGATTTATAAAAGAGGATATTTGAAATATTTAAAAAAAAGGTTCCACCGAGATTCAAATTCGGATTGCTGGATTCAGAGTCCAGAGTGCTGACCATTACACCATGGAACCGAATTCCCATGCCGGGAGTCGAACCCGGGCCACCTGGGTGAAAGCCAGGAATCCTAACCGCTAGACCACATGGGATACAGACGAGGTGAAATATTTACAGTGATGGATATTTAGAAATGGTTGTATTGATTTATGAAAGAGGATATTTGAAATATTTAAAAAGAAGGTTCCACCGAGATTCAAATTCGGATTGCTGGATTCAGAGTCCAGAGTGCTGACCATTAATTACACCATGGAACCGAATTCCCATACCGGGAGTCGAACCCGGGCCACCTGGGTGAAAGCCAGGAATTCTAACCGCTAGACCACATGGGATACAGACGAGGTGAAATATTTACAGTGATGGATATTTAGAATTGGTTGTATTGATTTATAAAAGAGGATAATTGAAAAAAAAGGTTCCACCGAGATTCGAACTCGGATTGCTGGATTCAGAGTCCAGAGTGCTGACCATTACACCATGGAACCGAATTCCCATGCCGGGAGTCGAACCCGGGCCACCTGGGTGAAAGCCAGGAATCCTAACCGCTAGACCACATGGGATACAGACGAGGTGAAATATTTACAGTGATGGATATTTAGAATTGGTTGTATTGATTTATGAAAGAGGATATTTGAAATATTTAAAAAAAAGGTTCCACCGAGATTCGAACTCGGATTGCTGGATTCAGAGTCCTGACCATTACACCATGGAACCGAATTCCCATGCCAGGAGTCGAACCCGGGCCACCTGGGTGAAAGCCAGGAATCCTAACCGCTAGACCACATGGGATACAGACGAGGTGAAATATTTACAGTGATGGATATTTAGAATCGGTTGTATTGATTTATAAAAGAATATATTTGAAAAAAAGGATGCCACCGAGAAAGGTGCCACCGAGATTCGAACTCGGATTGCTGGATTCAGAGTCCAGAGTGCTGACCATTACACCATGGAACCGAATTCCCATGCCGGGAGTCGAACCCGGGCCACCTGGGTGAAAGCCAGGAATCCTAACCGCTAGACCACATGGGATACAGACGAGGTGAAATATTTACAGTGATGGATATTTAGAATTGGTTGTATTGATTTATGAAAGAGGATATTTGAAAAAAAGGTTCCACCGAGATTCGAACTCGGATTGCTGGATTCAGAGTCCAGAGTGCTGACCATTAATTACACCATGGAACCGAATTCCCATGCCGGGAGTCGAACCCGGGCCACCTGGGTGAAAGCCAGGAATCCTAACCGCTAGACCACATGGGATACAGACGAGATGAAATATTTACAGTGATGGATATTTAGAATTGGTTGTATTGATTTATGAAAGAGGATATTTAAAATATTTAAAAAAAAGGTTCCACCGGGATTCGAACTCGGATTGCTGGATTCAGAGTCCAGAGTGCTGACCATTACACCATGGAACCGAATTCCCATGCCGGGAGTCGAACCCGGGCCACCTGGGTGAAAGCCAGGAATCCTAACCGCTAGACCACATGGGATACAGACGAGGTGAAATATTTACAGTGATGGATATTTAGAATTGGTTGTATTGATTTATAAAAGAGGATATTTGAAAAAAAAGGTTCCACCGAGATTCGAACTCGGATTGCTGGATTCAGAGTCCAGAGTGCTGACCATTACACCATGGAACCGAATTCCCATGCCGGGAGTCGAACCCGGGCCACCTGGGTGAAAGCCAGGAATCCTAACCGCTAGACCACATGGGATACAGACGAGGTGAAATATTTACAGTGATGGATATTTAGAATTGGTTGTATTGATTTATGAAAGAGGATATTTGAAATATTTAAAAAAAAGGTTCCACCGAGATTCGAACTCGGATTGCTGGATTCAGAGTCCAGAGTGCTGACCATTACACCATGGAACCGAATTCCCATGCCGGGAGTCGAACCCGGGCCACCTGGGTGAAAGCCAGGAATCCTAACCGCTAGACCACATGGGATACAGACGAGGTGAAATATTTACAGTGATGGATATTTAGAATTGGTTGTATTGATTTATGAAAGAGGATATTTGAAATATTTAAAAAAAAGGTTCCACCGAGATTCGAACTCGGATTGCTGGATTCAGAGTCCTGACCATTACACCATGGAACCGAATTCCCATGCCAGGAGTCGAACCCGGGCCACCTGGGTGAAAGCCAGGAATCCTAACCGCTAGACCACATGGGATACAGACGAGGTGAAATATTTACAGTGATGGATATTTAGAATCGGTTGTATTGATTTATAAAAGAATATATTTGAAAAAAAGGATGCCACCGAGAAAGGTGCCACCGAGATTCGAACTCGGATTGCTGGATTCAGAGTCCAGAGTGCTGACCATTACACCATGGAACCGAATTCCCATGCCGGGAGTCGAACCCGGGCCACCTGGGTGAAAGCCAGGAATCCTAACCGCTAGACCACATGGGATACAGACGAGGTGAAATATTTACAGTGATGGATATTTAGAATTGGTTGTATTGATTTATGAAAGAGGATATTTGAAAAAAAGGTTCCACCGAGATTCGAACTCGGATTGCTGGATTCAGAGTCCAGAGTGCTGACCATTAATTACACCATGGAACCGAATTCCCATGCCGGGAGTCGAACCCGGGCCACCTGGGTGAAAGCCAGGAATCCTAACCGCTAGACCACATGGGATACAGACGAGGTGAAATATTTACAGTGATGGATATTTAGAATTGGTTGTATTGATTTATGAAAGAGGATATTTAAAATATTTAAAAAAAAGGTTCCACCGGGATTCGAACTCGGATTGCTGGATTCAGAGTCCAGAGTGCTGACCATTACACCATGGAACCGAATTCCCATGCCGGGAGTCGAACCCGGGCCACCTGGGTGAAAGCCAGGAATCCTAACCGCTAGACCACATGGGATACAGACGAGGTGAAATATTTACAGTGATGGATATTTAGAATTGGTTGTATTGATTTATAAAAGAGGATATTTGAAAAAAAAGGTTCCACCGAGATTCGAACTCGGATTGCTGGATTCAGAGTCCAGAGTGCTGACCATTACACCATGGAACCGAATTCCCATGCCGGGAGTCGAACCCGGGCCACCTGGGTGAAAGCCAGGAATCCTAACCGCTAGACCACATGGGATACAGACGAGGTGAAATATTTACAGTGATGGATATTTAGAATTGGTTGTATTGATTTATGAAAGAGGATATTTGAAATATTTAAAAAAAAGGTTCCACCGAGATTCGAACTCGGATTGCTGGATTCAGAGTCCTGACCATTACACCATGGAACCGAATTCCCATGCCAGGAGTCGAACCCGGGCCACCTGGGTGAAAGCCAGGAATCCTAACCGCTAGACCACATGGGATACAGACGAGTTGAAATATTTACAGTGATGGATATTTAGAATTGGTTGTATTGATTTATAAAAGAATATATTTGAAAAAAAGGATGCCACCGAGAAAGGTGCCACCGAGATTCGAACTCGGATTGCTGGATTCAGAGTCCAGAGTGCTGACCATTACACCATGGAACCGAATTCCCATGCCGGGAGTCGAACCCGGGCCACCTGGGTGAAAGCCAGGAATCCTAACCGCTAGACCACATGGGATACAGACGAGGTGAAATATTTACAGTGATGGATATTTAGAATTGGTTGTATTGATTTATGAAAGAGGATATTTGAAATATTTAAAAAAAAGTTTCCACCGAGATTCGAACTCGGATTGCTGCATTCAGAGTCCAGAGTGCTGACCATTAATTACACCATGGAACCGAATTCCCATACCGGGAGTCGAACCCGGGCCACCTGGGTGAAAGCCAGGAATCCTAACCGCTAGACCACATGGGATACAGACGAAGTGAAATATTTACAGTGATGGATATTTAGAATTGGTTGTATTGATTTATAAAAGAGGATATTTGAAATATTTAAAAAAAAGGTTCCACCGAGATTCAAATTCGGATTGCTGGATTCAGAGTCCAGAGTGCTGACCATTACACCATGGAACCGAATTCCCATGCCGGGAGTCGAACCCGGGCCATCTGGGTGAAAGCCAGGAATCCTAACCGCTAGACCACATGGGATACAGACGAGGTGAAATATTTACAGTGATGGATATTTAGAAATGGTTGTATTGATTTATGAAAGAGGATATTTGAAATATTTAAAAAAAAGGTTCCACCGAGATTCAAATTCGGATTGCTGGATTCAGAGTCCAGAGTGCTGACCATTACACCATGGAACCGAATTCCCATGCCGGGAGTCGAACCCGGGCCACCTGGGTGAAAGCCAGGAATCCTAACCGCTAGACCACATGGGATACAGACGAGGTGAAATATTTACAGTGATGGATATTTAGAATTGGTTGTATTGATTTATGAAAGAGGATATTTGAAAAAAAGGTTCCACCGAGATTCGAACTCGGATTGCTGGATTCAGAGTCCAGAGTGCTGACCATTAATTACACCATGGAACCGAATTCCCATGCCGGGAGTCGAACCCGGGCCACCTGGGTGAAAGCCAGGAATCCTAACCGCTAGACCACATGGGATACAGACGAGGTGAAATATTTACAGTGATGGATATTTAGAATTGGTTGTATTGATTTATGAAAGAGGATATTTAAAATATTTAAAAAAAAGGTTCCACCGGGATTCGAACTCGGATTGCTGGATTCAGAGTCCAGAGTGCTGACCATTACACCATGGAACCGAATTCCCATGCCGGGAGTCGAACCCGGGCCACCTGGGTGAAAGCCAGGAATCCTAACCGCTAGACCACATGGGATACAGACGAGGTGAAATATTTACAGTGATGGATATTTAGAATTGGTTGTATTGATTTATAAAAGAGGATATTTGAAAAAAAAGGTTCCACCGAGATTCGAACTCGGATTGCTGGATTCAGAGTCCAGAGTGCTGACCATTACACCATGGAACCGAATTCCCATGCCGGGAGTCGAACCCGGGCCACCTGGGTGAAAGCCAGGAATCCTAACCGCTAGACCACATGGGATACAGACGAGGTGAAATATTTACAGTGATGGATATTTAGAATTGGTTGTATTGATTTATGAAAGAGGATATTTGAAATATTTAAAAAAAGGTTCCACCGAGATTCGAACTCGGATTGCTGGATTCAGAGTCCTGACCATTACACCATGGAACCGAATTCCCATGCCAGGAGTCGAACCCGGGCCACCTGGGTGAAAGCCAGGAATCCTAACCGCTAGACCACATGGGATACAGACGAGTTGAAATATTTACAGTGATGGATATTTAGAATTGGTTGTATTGATTTATAAAAGAATATATTTGAAAAAAAGGATGCCACCGAGAAAGGTGCCACCGAGATTCGAACTCGGATTGCTGGATTCAGAGTCCAGAGTGCTGACCATTACACCATGGAACCGAATTCCCATGCCGGGAGTCGAACCCGGGCCACCTGGGTGAAAGCCAGGAATCCTAACCGCTAGACCACATGGGATACAGACGAAGTGAAATATTTACAGTGATGGATATTTAGAATTGGTTGTATTGATTTATGAAAGAGGATATTTGAAATATTTAAAAAAAAGGTTCCACCGAGATTCAAATTCGGATTGCTGGATTCAGAGTCCAGAGTGCTGACCATTACACCATGGAACCGAATTCCCATGCCGGGAGTCGAACCCGGGCCACCTGGGTGAAAGCCAGGAATCCTAACCGCTAGACCACATGGGATACAGACGAGGTGAAATATTTACAGTGATGGATATTTAGAATTGGTTGTATTGATTTATAAAAGAGGATATTTGAAAAAAAGGTTCCACCGAGATTCGAACTCGGATTGCTGGATTCAGAGTCCAGTGTGCTGACCATTACACCATGGAACCGAATTCCCATGCCGGGAGTCGAACCCGGGCCACCTGGGTGAAAGCCAGGAATCCTAACCGCTAGACCACATGGGATACAGACGAGGTGAAATATTTACAGTGATGGATATTTAGAATTGGTTGTATTCATTTATGAAAGAGGATATTTGAAATATTTAAAAAAAAGGTTCCACCGAGATTCGAACTCGGATTGCTGGATTCAGAGTGCTGACCATTACACCATGGAACCGAATTCCCATGCCGGGAGTTAAACCCGGGCCACCTGGGTGAAAGCCAGGAATCCTAACCGCTAGACCACATGGGATACAGACGAGGTGAAATATTTACAGTGATGGATATTTAGAATTGGTTGTATTGATTTATAAAAGAGGATATTTGAAAAAAAGGTTCCACCGAGATTCGAACTCGGATTGCTGGATTCAGAGTCCAGTGTGCTGACCATTACACCATGGAACCGAATTCCCATGCCGGGAGTTAAACCCGGGCCACCTGGGTGAAAGCCAGGAATCCTAACCGCTAGACCACATGGGATATAAAGGAGGTGAAATATTTACGGTGATAGAAATTTTGAATTGGTTGTATGGATTTATAAAAGAGGATATTTGAAAAAAAGGTTCCACCGAGATTCGAACTCGGATTGCTGGATTCAGAGTACAGAGTGCTGACCATTACACCATGGAACCGAATTCCCATGCCGGGAGTCGAACCCGGGCCACCTGGGTGAAAGCCAGGAATCCTAACCGCTAGACCACATGGGATACAGACGAGGTGAAATATTTACAGTGATGGATATTTAGAATTGGTTGTATTGATTTATGAAAGAGGATATTTGAAATATTTAAAAAAAAGGTTCAAACGAGATTCGAACTCGGATTGCTGGATTCAGAGTCCAGAGTGCTGACCATTACACCATGGAACCGAATTCCCATGCCGGGAGTCGAACCCGGGCCACCTGGGTGAAAGCCAGGAATCCTAACCGCTAGACCACATGGGATACAGACGAGGTGAAATATTTACAGTGATGGATATTTAGAATTGGTTGTATTGATTTATAAAAGAGGATATTTGAAAAAAAGGTTCCACCGAGATTCGAACTCGGATTGCTGGATTCAGAGTCCAGTGTGCTGACCATTACACCATGGAACCGAATTCCCATGCCGGGAGTTAAACCCGGGCCACCTGGGTGAAAGCCAGGAATCCTAACCGCTAGACCACATGGGATATAAAGGAGGTGAAATATTTACGGTGATAGAAATTTTGAATTGGTTGTATGGATTTATAAAAGAGGATATTTGAAAAAAAGGTTCCACCGAGATTCGAACTCGGATTGCTGGATTCAGAGTACAGAGTGCTGACCATTACACCATGGAACCGAATTCCCATGCCGGGAGTCGAACCCGGGCCACCTGGGTGAAAGCCAGGAATCCTAACCGCTAGACCACATGGGATACAGACGAGGTGAAATATTTACAGTGATGGATATTTAGAAATGGTTGTATTGATTTATGAAAGAGGATATTTGAAATATTTAAAAAAAAGGTTCCACCGAGATTCAAATTCGGATTGCTGGATTCAGAGTCCAGAGTGCTGACCATTACACCATGGAACCGAATTCCCATGCCGGGAGTCGAACCCGGGCCACCTGGGTGAAAGCCAGGAATCCTAACCGCTAGACCACATGGGATACAGACGAGGTGAAATATTTACAGTGATGGATATTTAGAAATGGTTGTATTGATTTATGAAAGAGGATATTTGAAATATTTAAAAAAAAGGTTCCACCGAGATTCAAATTCGGATTGCTGGATTCAGAGTCCAGAGTGCTGACCATTACACCATGGAACCGAATTCCCATGCCGGGAGTCGAACCCGGGCCACCTGGGTGAAAGCCAGGAATCCTAACCGCTAGACCACATGGGATACAGACGAGGTGAAATATTTACAGTGATGGATATTTAGAATTGGTTGTATTGATTTATGAAAGAGGATATTTGAAAAAAAGGTTCCACCGAGATTCGAACTCGGATTGCTGGATTCAGAGTCCAGAGTGCTGACCATTAATTACACCATGGAACCGAATTCCCATGCCGGGAGTCGAACCCGGGCCACCTGGGTGAAAGCCAGGAATCCTAACCGCTAGACCACATGGGATACAGACGAGGTGAAATATTTACAGTGATGGATATTTAGAATTGGTTGTATTGATTTATGAAAGAGGATATTTAAAATATTTAAAAAAAAGGTTCCACCGGGATTCGAACTCGGATTGCTGGATTCAGAGTCCAGAGTGCTGACCATTACACCATGGAACCGAATTCCCATGCCGGGAGTCGAACCCGGGCCACCTGGGTGAAAGCCAGGAATCCTAACCGCTAGACCACATGGGATACAGACGAGGTGAAATATTTACAGTGATGGATATTTAGAATTGGTTGTATTGATTTATAAAAGAGGATATTTGAAAAAAAAGGTTCCACCGAGATTCGAACTCGGATTGCTGGATTCAGAGTCCAGAGTGCTGACCATTACACCATGGAACCGAATTCCCATGCCGGGAGTCGAACCCGGGCCACCTGGGTGAAAGCCAGGAATCCTAACCGCTAGACCACATGGGATACAGACGAGGTGAAATATTTACAGTGATGGATATTTAGAATTGGTTGTATTGATTTATGAAAGAGGATATTTGAAATATTTAAAAAAAGGTTCCACCGAGATTCGAACTCGGATTGCTGGATTCAGAGTCCTGACCATTACACCATGGAACCGAATTCCCATGCCAGGAGTCGAACCCGGGCCACCTGGGTGAAAGCCAGGAATCCTAACCGCTAGACCACATGGGATACAGACGAGTTGAAATATTTACAGTGATGGATATTTAGAATTGGTTGTATTGATTTATAAAAGAATATATTTGAAAAAAAGGATGCCACCGAGAAAGGTGCCACCGAGATTCGAACTCGGATTGCTGGATTCAGAGTCCAGAGTGCTGACCATTACACCATGGAACCGAATTCCCATGCCGGGAGTCGAACCCGGGCCACCTGGGTGAAAGCCAGGAATCCTAACCGCTAGACCACATGGGATACAGACGAAGTGAAATATTTACAGTGATGGATATTTAGAATTGGTTGTATTGATTTATGAAAGAGGATATTTGAAATATTTAAAAAAAAGGTTCCACCGAGATTCAAATTCGGATTGCTGGATTCAGAGTCCAGAGTGCTGACCATTACACCATGGAACCGAATTCCCATGCCGGGAGTCGAACCCGGGCCACCTGGGTGAAAGCCAGGAATCCTAACCGCTAGACCACATGGGATACAGACGAGGTGAAATATTTACAGTGATGGATATTTAGAATTGGTTGTATTGATTTATAAAAGAGGATATTTGAAAAAAAGGTTCCACCGAGATTCGAACTCGGATTGCTGGATTCAGAGTCCAGTGTGCTGACCATTACACCATGGAACCGAATTCCCATGCCGGGAGTCGAACCCGGGCCACCTGGGTGAAAGCCAGGAATCCTAACCGCTAGACCACATGGGATACAGACGAGGTGAAATATTTACAGTGATGGATATTTAGAATTGGTTGTATTCATTTATGAAAGAGGATATTTGAAATATTTAAAAAAAAGGTTCCACCGAGATTCGAACTCGGATTGCTGGATTCAGAGTGCTGACCATTACACCATGGAACCGAATTCCCATGCCGGGAGTTAAACCCGGGCCACCTGGGTGAAAGCCAGGAATCCTAACCGCTAGACCACATGGGATACAGACGAGGTGAAATATTTACAGTGATGGATATTTAGAATTGGTTGTATTGATTTATAAAAGAGGATATTTGAAAAAAAGGTTCCACCGAGATTCGAACTCGGATTGCTGGATTCAGAGTCCAGTGTGCTGACCATTACACCATGGAACCGAATTCCCATGCCGGGAGTTAAACCCGGGCCACCTGGGTGAAAGCCAGGAATCCTAACCGCTAGACCACATGGGATATAAAGGAGGTGAAATATTTACGGTGATAGAAATTTTGAATTGGTTGTATGGATTTATAAAAGAGGATATTTGAAAAAAAGGTTCCACCGAGATTCGAACTCGGATTGCTGGATTCAGAGTACAGAGTGCTGACCATTACACCATGGAACCGAATTCCCATGCCGGGAGTCGAACCCGGGCCACCTGGGTGAAAGCCAGGAATCCTAACCGCTAGACCACATGGGATACAGACGAGGTGAAATATTTACAGTGATGGATATTTAGAATTGGTTGTATTGATTTATAAAAGAGGATATTTGAAAAAAAGGTTCCACCGAGATTCGAACTCGGATTGCTGGATTCAGAGTCCAGAGTGCTGACCATTACACCATGGAACCGAATTCCCATGCCGGGAGTCGAACCCGGGCCACCTGGGTGAAAGCCAGGAATCCTAACCGCTAGACCACATGGGATACAGACGAGGTGAAATATTTACAGTGATGGATATTTAGAATTGGTTGTATTGATTTATGAAAGAGGATATTTGAAATATTTAAAAAAAAGGTTCAAACGAGATTCGAACTCGGATTGCTGGATTCAGAGTCCAGAGTGCTGACCATTACACCATGGAACCGAATTCCCATGCCGGGAGTCGAACCCGGGCCACCTGGGTGAAAGCCAGGAATCCTAACCGCTAGACCACATGGGATACAGACGAGGTGAAATATTTACAGTGATGGATATTTAGAATTGGTTGTATTGATTTATAAAAGAGGATATTTGAAAAAAAGGTTCCACCGAGATTCGAACTCGGAATGCTGGATTCAGAGTCCAGTGTGCTGACCATTACACCATGGAACCGAATTCCCATGCCGGGAGTTAAACCCGGGCCACCTGGGTGAAAGCCAGGAATCCTAACCGCTAGACCACATGGGATATAAAGGAGGTGAAATATTTACGGTGATAGAAATTTTGAATTGGTTGTATGGATTTATAAAAGAGGATATTTGAAAAAAAGGTTCCACCGAGATTCGAACTCGGATTGCTGGATTCAGAGTACAGAGTGCTGACCATTACACCATGGAACCGAATTCCCATGCCGGGAGTCGAACCCGGGCCACCTGGGTGAAAGCCAGGAATCCTAACCGCTAGACCACATGGGATACAGACGAGGTGAAATATTTACAGTGATGGATATTTAGAATTGGTTGTATTGATTTATAAAAGAGGATATTTGAAAAAAAGGTTCCACCGAGATTCGAACTCGGATTGCTGGATTCAGAGTCCAGAGTGCTGACCATTACACCATGGAACCGAATTCCCATGCCGGGAGTCGAACCCGGGCCACCTGGGTGAAAGCCAGGAATCCTAACCGCTAGACCACATGGGATACAGACGAGGTGAAATATTTACAGTGATGGATATTTAGAATTGGTTGTATTGATTTATGAAAGAGGATATTTGAAATATTTAAAAAAAAGGTTCAAACGAGATTCGAACTCGGATTGCTGGATTCAGAGTCCAGAGTGCTGACCATTACACCATGGAACCGAATTCCCATGCCGGGAGTCGAACCCGGGCCACCTGGGTGAAAGCCAGGAATCCTAACCGCTAGACCACATGGGATACAGACACGGTGAAATATTTACAGTCATGGATATTTAGAATTGGTTGTATTGATTTATAAAAGAGGATATTTGAAAAAAAGGTTCCACCGAGATTCGAACTCGGATTGCTGGATTCAGAGTCCAGTGTGTGCTGACCATTACACCATGGAACCGAATTCCCTTGCCGGGAGTCGAACCCGGGCCACCTGGGTGAAAGCCAGGAATCCTAACCGCTAGACCACATGGGATACAGACGAGGTGAAATATTTACAGTGATGGATATTTAGAATTGGTTGTATTGATTTATGAAAGAGGATATTTGAAATATTTAAAAAAAAGGTTCCACCGAGATTCGAACTCGGATTGCTGGATTCAGAGTCCAGAGTGCTGACCATTACACCATGGAACCGAATTCCCATGTCGGGAGTCGAACCCGGGCCACCTGGGTGAAAGCCAGGAATCCTAACCGCTAGACCACATGGGATACAGACGAGGTGAAATATTTACAGTGATGGATATTTAGAATTGGTTGTATTGATTTATAAAAGAGGATATTTGAAATATTTAAAAAAAAGGTTCCACCGAGATTCGAACTCGGATTGCTGGATTCAGAGTCCTGACCATTACACCATGGAACCGAATTCCCATGCCAGTAGTCGAACCCGGGCCACCTGGGTGAAAGCCAGGAATCCTAACCGCTAGACCACATGGGATACAGACGAGTTGAAATATTTACAGTGATGGATATTTAGAATTGGTTGTATTGATTTATAAAAGAATATATTTGAAAAAAAGGATGCCACCGAGAAAGGTGCCACCGAGATTCGAACTCGGATTGCTGGATTCAGAGTCCAGAGTGCTGACCATTACACCATGGAACCGAATTCCCATGCCGGGAGTCGAACCCGGGCCACCTGGGTGAAAGCCAGGAATCCTAACCGCTAGACCACATGGGATACAGACGAGGTGAAATATTTACAGTGATGGATATTTAGAATTGGTTGTATTGATTTATGAAAGAGGATATTTGAAATATTTAAAAAAAAGTTTCCACCGAGATTCGAACTCGGATTGCTGCATTCAGAGTCCAGAGTGCTGACCATTAATTACACCATGGAACCGAATTCCCATACTTGGAGTCGAACCCGGGCCACCTGGGTGAAAGCCAGGAATCCTAACCGCTAGACCACATGGGATACAGACGAAGTGAAATATTTACAGTGATGGATATTTAGAATTGGTTGTATTGATTTATGAAAGAGGATATTTGAAATATTTAAAAAAAAGGTTCCACCGAGATTCAAATTCGGATTGCTGGATTCAGAGTCCAGAGTGCTGACCATTACACCATGGAACCGAATTCCCATGCCGGGAGTCGAACCCGGGCCACCTGGGTGAAAGCCAGGAATCCTAACCGCTAGACCACATGGGATACAGACGAGGTGAAATATTTACAGTGATGGATATTTAGAATTGGTTGTATTGATTTATAAAAGAGGATATTTGAAAAAAAGGTTCCACCGAGATTCGAACTCGGATTGCTGGATTCAGAGTCCAGTGTGCTGACCATTACACCATGGAACCGAATTCCCATGCCGGGAGTCGAACCCGGGCCACCTGGGTGAAAGCCAGGAATCCTAACCGCTAGACCACATGGGATACAGACGAGGTGAAATATTTACAGTGATGGATATTTAGAATTGGTTGTATTCATTTATGAAAGAGGATATTTGAAATATTTAAAAAAAAGGTTCCACCGAGATTCGAACTCGGATTGCTGGATTCAGAGAGCTGACCATTACACCATGGAACCGAATTCCCATGCCGGGAGTCGAACCCGGGCCACCTGGGTGAAAGCCAGGAATCCTAACCGCTAGACCACATGGGATACAGACGAGGTGAAATATTTACAGTGATGGATATTTAGAATTGGTTGTATTGATTTATAAAAGAGGATATTTGAAAAAAAGGTTCCACCGAGATTCGAACTCGGATTGTTGGATTCAGAGTCCAGTGTGCTGACCATTACACCATGGAACCGAATTCCCATGCCGGGAGTTAAACCCGGGCCACCTGGGTGAAAGCCAGGAATCCTAACCGCTAGACCACATGGGATATAAAGGAGGTGAAATATTTACGGTGATAGAAATTTTGAATT
This sequence comes from Tetragnatha versicolor, assembly GCA_024610705.1. Classification (NCBI taxonomy): domain Eukaryota; kingdom Metazoa; phylum Arthropoda; class Arachnida; order Araneae; family Tetragnathidae; genus Tetragnatha; species Tetragnatha versicolor. The sequence goes on along the minus strand of JANDEH010000001.1, from coordinate 28,010,276 downwards.
GGTTGTATGGATTTATAAAAGAGGATATTTGAAAAAAAGGTTCCACCGAGATTCGAACTCGGATTGCTGGATTCAGAGTACAGAGTGCTGACCATTACACCATGGAACCGAATTCCCATGCCGGGAGTCGAACCCGGGCCACCTGGGTGAAAGCCAGGAATCCTAACCGCTAGACCACATGGGATACAGACGAGGTGAAATATTTACAGTGATGGATATTTAGAATTGGTTGTATTGATTTATAAAAGAGGATATTTGAAAAAAAGGTTCCACCGAGATTCGAACTCGGATTGCTGGATTCAGAGTCCAGAGTGCTGACCATTACACCATGGAACCGAATTCCCATGCCGGGAGTCGAACCCGGGCCACCTGGGTGAAAGCCAGGAATCCTAACCGCTAGACCACATGGGATACAGACGAGGTGAAATATTTACAGTGATGGATATTTAGAATTGGTTGTATTGATTTATGAAAGAGGATATTTGAAATATTTAAAAAAAAGGTTCAAACGAGATTCGAACTCGGATTGCTGGATTCAGAGTCCAGAGTGCTGACCATTACACCATGGAACCGAATTCCCATGCCGGGAGTCGAACCCGGGCCACCTGGGTGAAAGCCAGGAATCCTAACCGCTAGACCACATGGGATACAGACACGGTGAAATATTTACAGTGATGGATATTTAGAATTGGTTGTATTGATTTATAAAAGAGGATATTTGAAAAAAAGGTTCCACCGAGATTCGAACTCGGATTGCTGGATTCAGAGTCCAGTGTGTGCTGACCATTACACCATGGAACCGAATTCCCTTGCCGGGAGTCGAACCCGGGCCACCTGGGTGAAAGCCAGGAATCCTAACTGCTAGACCACATGGGATACAGACGAGGTGAAATATTTACAGTGATGGATATTTAGAATTGGTTGTATTGATTTATGAAAGAGGATATTTGAAATATTTAAAAAAAAGGTTCCACCGAGATTCGAACTCGGATTGCTGGATTCAGAGTCCAGAGTGCTGACCATTACACCATGGAACCGAATTCCAATGTCGGGAGTCGAACCCGGGCCACCTGGGTGAAAGCCAGGAATCCTAACCGCTAGACCACATGGGATACAGACGAGGTGAAATACTTACAGTGATGGATATTTAGAATTGGTTGTATTGATTTATAAAAGAGGATATTTGAAATATTTAAAAAAAAGGTTCCACCGAGATTCGAACTCGGATTGCTGGATTCAGAGTCCTGACCATTACACCATGGAACCGAATTCCCATGCCAGTAGTCGAACCCGGGCCACCTGGGTGAAAGCCAGGAATCCTAACCGCTAGACCACATGGGATACAGACGAGTTGAAATATTTACAGTGATGGATATTTAGAATTGGTTGTATTGATTTATAAAAGAATATATTTGAAAAAAAGGATGCCACCGAGAAAGGTGCCACCGAGATTCGAACTCGGATTGCTGGATTCAGAGTCCAGAGTGCTGACCATTACACCATGGAACCGAATTCCCATGCCGGGAGTCGAACCCGGGCCACCTGGGTGAAAGCCAGGAATCCTAACCGCTAGACCACATGGGATACAGACGAGGTGAAATATTTACAGTGATGGATATTTAGAATTGGTTGTATTGATTTATGAAAGAGGATATTTGAAATATTTAAAAAAAAGTTTCCACCGAGATTCGAACTCGGATTGCTGCATTCAGAGTCCAGAGTGCTGACCATTAATTACACCATGGAACCGAATTCCCATACTTGGAGTCGAACCCGGGCCACCTGGGTGAAAGCCAGGAATCCTAACCGCTAGACCACATGGGATACAGACGAAGTGAAATATTTACAGTGATGGATATTTAGAATTGGTTGTATTGATTTATGAAAGAGGATATTTGAAATATTTAAAAAAAAGGTTCCACCGAGATTCAAATTCGGATTGCTGGATTCAGAGTCCAGAGTGCTGACCATTACACCATGGAACCGAATTCCCATGCCGGGAGTCGAACCCGGGCCACCTGGGTGAAAGCCAGGAATCCTAACCGCTAGACCACATGGGATACAGACGAGGTGAAATATTTACAGTGATGGATATTTAGAATTGGTTGTATTGATTTATAAAAGAGGATATTTGAAAAAAAGGTTCCACCGAGATTCGAACTCGGATTGCTGGATTCAGAGTCCAGTGTGCTGACCATTACACCATGGAACCGAATTCCCATGCCGGGAGTCGAACCCGGGCCACCTGGGTGAAAGCCAGGAATCCTAACCGCTAGACCACATGGGATACAGACGAGGTGAAATATTTACAGTGATGGATATTTAGAATTGGTTGTATTCATTTATGAAAGAGGATATTTGAAATATTTAAAAAAAAGGTTCCACCGAGATTCGAACTCGGATTGCTGGATTCAGAGAGCTGACCATTACACCATGGAACCGAATTCCCATGCCGGGAGTCGAACCCGGGCCACCTGGGTGAAAGCCAGGAATCCTAACCGCTAGACCACATGGGATACAGACGAGGTGAAATATTTACAGTGATGGATATTTAGAATTGGTTGTATTGATTTATAAAAGAGGATATTTGAAAAAAAGGTTCCACCGAGATTCGAACTCGGATTGTTGGATTCAGAGTCCAGTGTGCTGACCATTACACCATGGAACCGAATTCCCATGCCGGGAGTTAAACCCGGGCCACCTGGGTGAAAGCCAGGAATCCTAACCGCTAGACCACATGGGATACAGACGAGGTGAAATATTTACAGTGATGGATATTTAGAATTGGTTGTATTGATTTATAAAAGAGGATATTTGAAAAAAAGGTTCCACCGAGATTCGAACTCGGATTGCTGGATTCAGAGTCCAGTGTGCTGACCATTACACCATGGAACCGAATTCCCATGCCGGGAGTCGAACCCGGGCCACCTGGGTGAAAGCCAGGAATCCTAACCGCTAGACCACATGGGATACAGACGAGGTGAAATATTTACAGTGATGGATATTTAGAATTGGTTGTATTCATTTATGAAAGAGGATATTTGAAATATTTAAAAAAAAGGTTCCACCGAGATTCGAACTCGGATTGCTGGATTCAGAGTGCTGACCATTACACCATGGAACCGAATTCCCATGCCGGGAGTTAAACCCGGGCCACCTGGGTGAAAGCCAGGAATCCTAACCGCTAGACCACATGGGATACAGACGAGGTGAAATATTTACAGTGATGGATATTTAGAATTGGTTGTATTGATTTATAAAAGAGGATATTTGAAAAAAAGGTTCCACCGAGATTCGAACTCGGATTGCTGGATTCAGAGTCCAGTGTGCTGACCATTACACCATGGAACCGAATTCCCATGCCGGGAGTTAAACCCGGGCCACCTGGGTGAAAGCCAGGAATCCTAACCGCTAGACCACATGGGATATAAAGGAGGTGAAATATTTACGGTGATAGAAATTTTGAATTGGTTGTATGGATTTATAAAAGAGGATATTTGAAAAAAAGGTTCCACCGAGATTCGAACTCGGATTGCTGGATTCAGAGTACAGAGTGCTGACCATTACACCATGGAACCGAATTCCCATGCCGGGAGTCGAACCCGGGCCACCTGGGTGAAAGCCAGGAATCCTAACCGCTAGACCACATGGGATACAGACGAGGTGAAATATTTACAGTGATGGATATTTAGAATTGGTTGTATTGATTTATAAAAGAGGATATTTGAAAAAAAGGTTCCACCGAGATTCGAACTCGGATTGCTGGATTCAGAGTCCAGAGTGCTGACCATTACACCATGGAACCGAATTCCCATGCCGGGAGTCGAACCCGGGCCACCTGGGTGAAAGCCAGGAATCCTAACCGCTAGACCACATGGGATACAGACGAGGTGAAATATTTACAGTGATGGATATTTAGAATTGGTTGTATTGATTTATGAAAGAGGATATTTGAAATATTTAAAAAAAAGGTTCAAACGAGATTCGAACTCGGATTGCTGGATTCAGAGTCCAGAGTGCTGACCATTACACCATGGAACCGAATTCCCATGCCGGGAGTCGAACCCGGGCCACCTGGGTGAAAGCCAGGAATCCTAACCGCTAGACCACATGGGATACAGACGAGGTGAAATATTTACAGTGATGGATATTTAGAATTGGTTGTATTGATTTATAAAAGAGGATATTTGAAAAAAAGGTTCCACCGAGATTCGAACTCGGAATGCTGGATTCAGAGTCCAGTGTGCTGACCATTACACCATGGAACCGAATTCCCATGCCGGGAGTTAAACCCGGGCCACCTGGGTGAAAGCCAGGAATCCTAACCGCTAGACCACATGGGATATAAAGGAGGTGAAATATTTACGGTGATAGAAATTTTGAATTGGTTGTATGGATTTATAAAAGAGGATATTTGAAAAAAAGGTTCCACCGAGATTCGAACTCGGATTGCTGGATTCAGAGTACAGAGTGCTGACCATTACACCATGGAACCGAATTCCCATGCCGGGAGTCGAACCCGGGCCACCTGGGTGAAAGCCAGGAATCCTAACCGCTAGACCACATGGGATACAGACGAGGTGAAATATTTACAGTGATGGATATTTAGAATTGGTTGTATTGATTTATAAAAGAGGATATTTGAAAAAAAGGTTCCACCGAGATTCGAACTCGGATTGCTGGATTCAGAGTCCAGAGTGCTGACCATTACACCATGGAACCGAATTCCCATGCCGGGAGTCGAACCCGGGCCACCTGGGTGAAAGCCAGGAATCCTAACCGCTAGACCACATGGGATACAGACGAGGTGAAATATTTACAGTGATGGATATTTAGAATTGGTTGTATTGATTTATGAAAGAGGATATTTGAAATATTTAAAAAAAAGGTTCAAACGAGATTCGAACTCGGATTGCTGGATTCAGAGTCCAGAGTGCTGACCATTACACCATGGAACCGAATTCCCATGCCGGGAGTCGAACCCGGGCCACCTGGGTGAAAGCCAGGAATCCTAACCGCTAGACCACATGGGATACAGACACGGTGAAATATTTACAGTCATGGATATTTAGAATTGGTTGTATTGATTTATAAAAGAGGATATTTGAAAAAAAGGTTCCACCGAGATTCGAACTCGGATTGCTGGATTCAGAGTCCAGTGTGTGCTGACCATTACACCATGGAACCGAATTCCCTTGCCGGGAGTCGAACCCGGGCCACCTGGGTGAAAGCCAGGAATCCTAACCGCTAGACCACATGGGATACAGACGAGGTGAAATATTTACAGTGATGGATATTTAGAATTGGTTGTATTGATTTATGAAAGAGGATATTTGAAATATTTAAAAAAAAGGTTCCACCGAGATTCGAACTCGGATTGCTGGATTCAGAGTCCAGAGTGCTGACCATTACACCATGGAACCGAATTCCCATGTCGGGAGTCGAACCCGGGCCACCTGGGTGAAAGCCAGGAATCCTAACCGCTAGACCACATGGGATACAGACGAGGTGAAATATTTACAGTGATGGATATTTAGAATTGGTTGTATTGATTTATAAAAGAGGATATTTGAAATATTTAAAAAAAAGGTTCCACCGAGATTCGAACTCGGATTGCTGGATTCAGAGTCCTGACCATTACACCATGGAACCGAATTCCCATGCCAGTAGTCGAACCCGGGCCACCTGGGTGAAAGCCAGGAATCCTAACCGCTAGACCACATGGGATACAGACGAGTTGAAATATTTACAGTGATGGATATTTAGAATTGGTTGTATTGATTTATAAAAGAATATATTTGAAAAAAAGGATGCCACCGAGAAAGGTGCCACCGAGATTCGAACTCGGATTGCTGGATTCAGAGTCCAGAGTGCTGACCATTACACCATGGAACCGAATTTCCATGCCGGGAGTCGAACCCGGGCCACCTGGGTGAAAGCCAGGAATCCTAACCGCTAGACCACATGGGATACAGACGAGGTGAAATATTTACAGTGATGGATATTTAGAATTGGTTGTATTGATTTATGAAAGAGGATATTTGAAATATTTAAAAAAAAGTTTCCACCGAGATTCGAACTCGGATTGCTGCATTCAGAGTCCAGAGTGCTGACCATTAATTACACCATGGAACCGAATTCCCATACTTGGAGTCGAACCCGGGCCACCTGGGTGAAAGCCAGGAATCCTAACCGCTAGACCACATGGGATACAGACGAAGTGAAATATTTACAGTGATGGATATTTAGAATTGGTTGTATTGATTTATGAAAGAGGATATTTGAAATATTTAAAAAAAAGGTTCCACCGAGATTCAAATTCGGATTGCTGGATTCAGAGTCCAGAGTGCTGACCATTACACCATGGAACCGAATTCCCATGCCGGGAGTCGAACCCGGGCCACCTGGGTGAAAGCCAGGAATCCTAACCGCTAGACCACATGGGATACAGACGAGGTGAAATATTTACAGTGATGGATATTTAGAATTGGTTGTATTGATTTATAAAAGAGGATATTTGAAAAAAAGGTTCCACCGAGATTCGAACTCGGATTGCTGGATTCAGAGTCCAGTGTGCTGACCATTACACCATGGAACCGAATTCCCATGCCGGGAGTCGAACCCGGGCCACCTGGGTGAAAGCCAGGAATCCTAACCGCTAGACCACATGGGATACAGACGAGGTGAAATATTTACAGTGATGGATATTTAGAATTGGTTGTATTCATTTATGAAAGAGGATATTTGAAATATTTAAAAAAAAGGTTCCACCGAGATTCGAACTCGGATTGCTGGATTCAGAGAGCTGACCATTACACCATGGAACCGAATTCCCATGCCGGGAGTCGAACCCGGGCCACCTGGGTGAAAGCCAGGAATCCTAACCGCTAGACCACATGGGATACAGACGAGGTGAAATATTTACAGTGATGGATATTTAGAATTGGTTGTATTGATTTATAAAAGAGGATATTTGAAAAAAAGGTTCCACCGAGATTCGAACTCGGATTGTTGGATTCAGAGTCCAGTGTGCTGACCATTACACCATGGAACCGAATTCCCATGCCGGGAGTTAAACCCGGGCCACCTGGGTGAAAGCCAGGAATCCTAACCGCTAGACCACATGGGATATAAAGGAGGTGAAATATTTACGGTGATAGAAATTTTGAATTGGTTGTATGGATTTATAAAAGAGGATATTTGAAAAAAAGGTTCCACCGAGATTCGAACTCGGATTGCTGGATTCAGAGTACAGAGTGCTGACCATTACACCATGGAACCGAATTCCCATGCCGGGAGTCGAACCCGGGCCACCTGGGTGAAAGCCAGGAATCCTAACCGCTAGACCACATGGGATACAGACGAGGTGAAATATTTACAGTGATGGATATTTAGAATTGGTTGTATTGATTTATAAAAGAGGATATTTGAAAAAAAGGTTCCACCGAGATTCGAACTCGGATTGCTGGATTCAGAGTCCAGAGTGCTGACCATTACACCATGGAACCGAATTCCCATGCCGGGAGTCGAACCCGGGCCACCTGGGTGAAAGCCAGGAATCCTAACCGCTAGACCACATGGGATACAGACGAGGTGAAATATTTACAGTGATGGATATTTAGAATTGGTTGTATTGATTTATGAAAGAGGATATTTGAAATATTTAAAAAAAAGGTTCAAACGAGATTCGAACTCGGATTGCTGGATTCAGAGTCCAGAGTGCTGACCATTACACCATGGAACCGAATTCCCATGCCGGGAGTCGAACCCGGGCCACCTGGGTGAAAGCCAGGAATCCTAACCGCTAGACCACATGGGATACAGACACGGTGAAATATTTACAGTGATGGATATTTAGAATTGGTTGTATTGATTTATAAAAGAGGATATTTGAAAAAAAGGTTCCACCGAGATTCGAACTCGGATTGCTGGATTCAGAGTCCAGTGTGTGCTGACCATTACACCATGGAACCGAATTCCCTTGCCGGGAGTCGAACCCGGGCCACCTGGGTGAAAGCCAGGAATCCTAACTGCTAGACCACATGGGATACAGACGAGGTGAAATATTTACAGTGATGGATATTTAGAATTGGTTGTATTGATTTATGAAAGAGGATATTTGAAATATTTAAAAAAAAGGTTCCACCGAGATTCGAACTCGGATTGCTGGATTCAGAGTCCAGAGTGCTGACCATTACACCATGGAACCGAATTCCAATGTCGGGAGTCGAACCCGGGCCACCTGGGTGAAAGCCAGGAATCCTAACCGCTAGACCACATGGGATACAGACGAGGTGAAATACTTACAGTGATGGATATTTAGAATTGGTTGTATTGATTTATAAAAGAGGATATTTGAAATATTTAAAAAAAAGGTTCCACCGAGATTCGAACTCGGATTGCTGGATTCAGAGTCCTGACCATTACACCATGGAACCGAATTCCCATGCCAGTAGTCGAACCCGGGCCACCTGGGTGAAAGCCAGGAATCCTAACCGCTAGACCACATGGGATACAGACGAGTTGAAATATTTACAGTGATGGATATTTAGAATTGGTTGTATTGATTTATAAAAGAATATATTTGAAAAAAAGGATGCCACCGAGAAAGGTGCCACCGAGATTCGAACTCGGATTGCTGGATTCAGAGTCCAGAGTGCTGACCATTACACCATGGAACCGAATTCCCATGCCGGGAGTCGAACCCGGGCCACCTGGGTGAAAGCCAGGAATCCTAACCGCTAGACCACATGGGATACAGACGAGGTGAAATATTTACAGTGATGGATATTTAGAATTGGTTGTATTGATTTATGAAAGAGGATATTTGAAATATTTAAAAAAAAGTTTCCACCGAGATTCGAACTCGGATTGCTGCATTCAGAGTCCAGAGTGCTGACCATTAATTACACCATGGAACCGAATTCCCATACTTGGAGTCGAACCCGGGCCACCTGGGTGAAAGCCAGGAATCCTAACCGCTAGACCACATGGGATACAGACGAAGTGAAATATTTACAGTGATGGATATTTAGAATTGGTTGTATTGATTTATGAAAGAGGATATTTGAAATATTTAAAAAAAAGGTTCCACCGAGATTCAAATTCGGATTGCTGGATTCAGAGTCCAGAGTGCTGACCATTACACCATGGAACCGAATTCCCATGCCGGGAGTCGAACCCGGGCCACCTGGGTGAAAGCCAGGAATCCTAACCGCTAGACCACATGGGATACAGACGAGGTGAAATATTTACAGTGATGGATATTTAGAATTGGTTGTATTGATTTATAAAAGAGGATATTTGAAAAAAAGGTTCCACCGAGATTCGAACTCGGATTGCTGGATTCAGAGTCCAGTGTGCTGACCATTACACCATGGAACCGAATTCCCATGCCGGGAGTCGAACCCGGGCCACCTGGGTGAAAGCCAGGAATCCTAACCGCTAGACCACATGGGATACAGACGAGGTGAAATATTTACAGTGATGGATATTTAGAATTGGTTGTATTCATTTATGAAAGAGGATATTTGAAATATTTAAAAAAAAGGTTCCACCGAGATTCGAACTCGGATTGCTGGATTCAGAGAGCTGACCATTACACCATGGAACCGAATTCCCATGCCGGGAGTCGAACCCGGGCCACCTGGGTGAAAGCCAGGAATCCTAACCGCTAGACCACATGGGATACAGACGAGGTGAAATATTTACAGTGATGGATATTTAGAATTGGTTGTATTGATTTATAAAAGAGGATATTTGAAAAAAAGGTTCCACCGAGATTCGAACTCGGATTGTTGGATTCAGAGTCCAGTGTGCTGACCATTACACCATGGAACCGAATTCCCATGCCGGGAGTTAAACCCGGGCCACCTGGGTGAAAGCCAGGAATCCTAACCGCTAGACCACATGGGATATAAAGGAGGTGAAATATTTACGGTGATAGAAATTTTGAATTGGTTGTATGGATTTATAAAAGAGGATATTTGAAAAAAAGGTTCCACCGAGATTCGAACTCGGATTGCTGGATTCAGAGTACAGAGTGCTGACCATTACACCATGGAACCGAATTCCCATGCCGGGAGTCGAACCCGGGCCACCTGGGTGAAAGCCAGGAATCCTAACCGCTAGACCACATGGGATACAGACGAGGTGAAATATTTACAGTGATGGATATTTAGAATTGGTTGTATTGATTTATAAAAGAGGATATTTGAAAAAAAGGTTCCACCGAGATTCGAACTCGGATTGCTGGATTCAGAGTCCAGAGTGCTGACCATTACACCATGGAACCGAATTCCCATGCCGGGAGTCGAACCCGGGCCACCTGGGTGAAAGCCAGGAATCCTAACCGCTAGACCACATGGGATACAGACGAGGTGAAATATTTACAGTGATGGATATTTAGAATTGGTTGTATTGATTTATGAAAGAGGATATTTGAAATATTTAAAAAAAAGGTTCAAACGAGATTCGAACTCGGATTGCTGGATTCAGAGTCCAGAGTGCTGACCATTACACCATGGAACCGAATTCCCATGCCGGGAGTCGAACCCGGGCCACCTGGGTGAAAGCCAGGAATCCTAACCGCTAGACCACATGGGATACAGACACGGTGAAATATTTACAGTGATGGATATTTAGAATTGGTTGTATTGATTTATAAAAGAGGATATTTGAAAAAAAGGTTCCACCGAGATTCGAACTCGGATTGCTGGATTCAGAGTCCAGTGTGTGCTGACCATTACACCATGGAACCGAATTCCCTTGCCGGGAGTCGAACCCGGGCCACCTGGGTGAAAGCCAGGAATCCTAACTGCTAGACCACATGGGATACAGACGAGGTGAAATATTTACAGTGATGGATATTTAGAATTGGTTGTATTGATTTATGAAAGAGGATATTTGAAATATTTAAAAAAAAGGTTCCACCGAGATTCGAACTCGGATTGCTGGATTCAGAGTCCAGAGTGCGGACCATTACACCATGGAACCGAATTCCCATGTCGGGAGTCGAACCCGGGCCACCTGGGTGAAAGCCAGGAATCCTAACCGCTAGACCACATGGGATACAGACGAGGTGAAATATTTACAGTGATGGATATTTAGAATTGGTTGTATTGATTTATAAAAGAGGATATTTGAAATATTTAAAAAAAAGGTTCCACCGAGATTCGAACTCGGATTGCTGGATTCAGAGTCCTGACCATTACATTATGGAACCGAATTCCCATGCCAGTAGTCGAACCCGGGCCACCTGGGTGAAAGCCAGGAATCCTAACCGCTAGACCACATGGGATACAGACGAGTTGAAATATTTACAGTGATGGATATTTAGAATTGGTTGTATTGATTTATAAAAGAATATATTTGAAAAAAAGGATGCCACCGAGAAAGGTGCCACCGAGATTCGAACTCGGATTGCTGGATTCAGAGTCCAGAGTGCTGACCATTACACCATGGAACCGAATTCCCATGCCGGGAGTCGAACCCGGGCCACCTGGGTGAAAGCCAGGAATCCTAACCGCTAGACCACATGGGATACAGACGAGGTGAAATATTTACAGTGATGGATATTTAGAATTGGTTGTATTGATTTATGAAAGAGGATATTTGAAATATTTAAAAAAAAGTTTCCACCGAGATTCGAACTCGGATTGCTGCATTCAGAGTCCAGAGTGCTGACCATTAATTACACCATGGAACCGAATTCCCATACCGGGAGTCGAACCCGGGCCACCTGGGTGAAAGCCAGGAATCCTAACCGCTAGACCACATGGGATACAGACGAAGTGAAATATTTACAGTGATGGATATTTAGAATTGGTTGTATTGATTTATGAAAGAGGATATTTGAAATATTTAAAAAAAAGGTTCCACCGAGATTCAAATTCGGATTGCTGGATTCAGAGTCCAGAGTGCTGACCATTACACCATGGAACCGAATTCCCATGCCGGGAGTCGAACCCGGGCCACCTGGGTGAAAGCCAGGAATCCTAACCGCTAGACCACATGGGATACAGACGAGGTGAAATATTTACAGTGATGGATATTTAGAATTGGTTGTATTGATTTATGAAAGAGGATATTTGAAATATTTAAAAAAAAGGTTCCACCGAGATTCGAACTCGGATTGCTGGATTCAGAGTCCAGAGTGCGGACCATTACACCATGGAACCGAATTCCCATGTCGGGAGTCGAACCCGGGCCACCTGGGTGAAAGCCAGGAATCCTAACCGCTAGACCACATGGGATACAGACGAGGTGAAATATTTACAGTGATGGATATTTAGAATTGGTTGTATTGATTTATAAAAGAGGATATTTGAAATATTTAAAAAAAAGGTTCCACCGAGATTCGAACTCGGATTGCTGGATTCAGAGTCCTGACCATTACATTATGGAACCGAATTCCCATGCCAGTAGTCGAACCCGGGCCACCTGGGTGAAAGCCAGGAATCCTAACCGCTAGACCACATGGGATACAGACGAGTTGAAATATTTACAGTGATGGATATTTAGAATTGGTTGTATTGATTTATAAAAGAATATATTTGAAAAAAAGGATGCCACCGAGAAAGGTGCCACCGAGATTCGAACTCGGATTGCTGGATTCAGAGTCCAGAGTGCTGACCATTACACCATGGAACCGAATTCCCATGCCGGGAGTCGAACCCGGGCCACCTGGGTGAAAGCCAGGAATCCTAACCGCTAGACCACATGGGATACAGACGAGGTGAAATATTTACAGTGATGGATATTTAGAATTGGTTGTATTGATTTATGAAAGAGGATATTTGAAATATTTAAAAAAAAGTTTCCACCGAGATTCGAACTCGGATTGCTGCATTCAGAGTCCAGAGTGCTGACCATTAATTACACCATGGAACCGAATTCCCATACCGGGAGTCGAACCCGGGCCACCTGGGTGAAAGCCAGGAATCCTAACCGCTAGACCACATGGGATACAGACGAAGTGAAATATTTACAGTGATGGATATTTAGAATTGGTTGTATTGATTTATGAAAGAGGATATTTGAAATATTTAAAAAAAAGGTTCCACCGAGATTCAAATTCGGATTGCTGGATTCAGAGTCCAGAGTGCTGACCATTACACCATGGAACCGAATTCCCATGCCGGGAGTCGAACCCGGGCCACCTGGGTGAAAGCCAGGAATCCTAACCGCTAGACCACATGGGATACAGACGAGGTGAAATATTTACAGTGATGGATATTTAGAAATGGTTGTATTGATTTATGAAAGAGGATATTTGAAATATTTAAAAAAAAGGTTCCACCGAGATTCAAATTCGGATTGCTGGATTCAGAGTCCAGAGTGCTGACCATTACACCATGGAACCGAATTCCCATGCCGGGAGTCGAACCCGGGCCACCTGGGTGAAAGCCAGGAATCCTAACCGCTAGACCACATGGGATACAGACGAGGTGAAATATTTACAGTGATGGATATTTAGAATTGGTTGTATTGATTTATGAAAGAGGATATTTGAAAAAAAGGTTCCACCGAGATTCGAACTCGGATTGCTGGATTCAGAGTCCAGAGTGCTGACCATTAATTACACCATGGAACCGAATTCCCATGCCGGGAGTCGAACCCGGGCCACCTGGGTGAAAGCCAGGAATCCTAACCGCTAGACCACATGGGATACAGACGAGGTGAAATATTTACAGTGATGGATATTTAGAATTGGTTGTATTGATTTATGAAAGAGGATATTTAAAATATTTAAAAAAAAGGTTCCACCGGGATTCGAACTCGGATTGCTGGATTCAGAGTCCAGAGTGCTGACCATTACACCATGGAACCGAATTCCCATGCCGGGAGTCGAACCCGGGCCACCTGGGTGAAAGCCAGGAATCCTAACCGCTAGACCACATGGGATACAGACGAGGTGAAATATTTACAGTGATGGATATTTAGAATTGGTTGTATTGATTTATAAAAGAGGATATTTGAAAAAAAAGGTTCCACCGAGATTCGAACTCGGATTGCTGGATTCAGAGTCCAGAGTGCTGACCATTACACCATGGAACCGAATTCCCATGCCGGGAGTCGAACCCGGGCCACCTGGGTGAAAGCCAGGAATCCTAACCGCTAGACCACATGGGATACAGACGAGGTGAAATATTTACAGTGATGGATATTTAGAATTGGTTGTATTGATTTATGAAAGAGGATATTTGAAATATTTAAAAAAAAGGTTCCACCGAGATTCGAACTCGGATTGCTGGATTCAGAGTCCTGACCATTACACCATGGAACCGAATTCCCATGCCTGGAGTCGAACCCGGGCCACCTGGGTGAAAGCCAGGAATCCTAACCGCTAGACCACATGGGATACAGACGAGTTGAAATATTTACAGTGATGGATATTTAGAATTGGTTGTATTGATTTATAAAAGAATATATTTGAAAAAAAGGATGCCACCGAGAAAGGTGCCACCGAGATTCGAACTCGGATTGCTGGATTCAGAGTCCAGAGTGCTGACCATTACACCATGGAACCGAATTCCCATGCCGGGAGTCGAACCCGGGCCACCTGGGTGAAAGCCAGGAATCCTAACCGCTAGACCACATGGGATACAGACGAGGTGAAATATTTACAGTGATGGATATTTAGAATTGGTTGTATTGATTTATGAAAGAGGATATTTGAAATATTTAAAAAAAAGTTTCCACCGAGATTCGAACTCGGATTGCTGCATTCAGAGTCCAGAGTGCTGACCATTAATTACACCATGGAACCGAATTCCCATACCGGGAGTCGAACCCGGGCCACCTGGGTGAAAGCCAGGAATCCTAACCGCTAGACCACATGGGATACAGACGAAGTGAAATATTTACAGTGATGGATATTTAGAATTGGTTGTATTGATTTATGAAAGAGGATATTTGAAATATTTAAAAAAAAGGTTCCACCGAGATTCAAATTCGGATTGCTGGATTCAGAGTCCAGAGTGCTGACCATTACACCATGGAACCGAATTCCCATGCCGGGAGTCGAACCCGGGCCACCTGGGTGAAAGCCAGGAATCCTAACCGCTAGACCACATGGGATACAGACGAGGTGAAATATTTACAGTGATGGATATTTAGAAATGGTTGTATTGATTTATAAAAGAGGATATTTGAAAAAAAGGTTCCACCGAGATTCGAACTCGGATTGCTGGATTCAGAGTCCAGTGTGCTGACCATTACACCATGGAACCGAATTCCCATTCCGGGAGTCGAACCCGGGCCACCTGGGTGAAAGCCAGGAATCCTAACCGCTAGACCACATGGGATACAGACGAGGTGAAATATTTACAGTGATGGATATTTAGAATTGGTTGTATTCATTTATGAAAGAGGATATTTGAAATATTTAAAAAAAAGGTTCCACCGAGATTCGAACTCGGATTGCTGGATTCAGAGTGCTGACCATTACACCATGGAACCAAATTCCCATGCCGGGAGTCGAACCCGGGCCACCTGGGTGAAAGCCAGGAATCCTAACCGCTAGACCACATGGGATACAGACGAGGTGAAATATTTACAGTGATGGATATTTAGAATTGGTTGTATTGATTTATAAAAGAGGATATTTGAAAAAAAGGTTCCACCGAGATTCGAACTCGGATTGCTGGATTCAGAGTCCAGTGTGCTGACCATTACACCATGGAACCGAATTCCCATGCCGGGAGTTAAACCCGGGCCACCTGGGTGAAAGCCAGGAATCCTAACCGCTAGACCACATGGGATACAGACGAGGTGAAATATTTACAGTGATGGATATTTAGAAATGGTTGTATTGATTTATAAAAGAGGATATTTGAAAAAAAGGTTCCACCGAGATTCGAACTCGGATTGCTGGATTCAGAGTCCAGTGTGCTGACCATTACACCATGGAACCGAATTCCCATGCCGGGAGTCGAACCCGGGCCACCTGGGTGAAAGCCAGGAATCCTAACCGCTAGACCACATGGGATACAGACGAGGTGAAATATTTACAGTGATGGATATTTAGAATTGGTTGTATTCATTTATGAAAGAGGATATTTGAAATATTTAAAAAAAAGGTTCCACCGAGATTCGAACTCGGATTGCTGGATTCAGAGTGCTGACCATTACACCATGGAACCAATTTCCCATGCCGGGAGTCGAACCCGGGCCACCTGGGTGAAAGCCAGGAATCCTAACCGCTAGACCACATGGGATACAGACGAGGTGAAATATTTACAGTGATGGATATTTAGAATTGGTTGTATTGATTTATAAAAGAGGATATTTGAAAAAAAGGTTCCACCGAGATTCGAACTCGGATTGCTGGATTCAGAGTCCAGTGTGCTGACCATTACACCATGGAACCGAATTCCCATGCCGGGAGTTAAATCCGGGCCACCTGGGTGAAAGCCAGGAATCCTAACCGCTAGACCACATGGGATATAAAGGAGGTGAAATATTTACGGTGATAGAAATTTTGAATTGGTTGTATGGATTTATAAAAGAGGATATTTGAAAAAAAGGTTCCACCGAGATTCGAACTCGGATTGCTGGATTCAGAGTACAGAGTGCTGACCATTACACCATGGAACCGAATTCCCATGCCGGGAGTCGAACCCGGGCCACCTGGGTGAAAGCCAGGAATCCTAACCGCTAGACCACATGGGATACAGACGAGGTGAAATATTTACAGTGATGGATATTTAGAATTGGTTGTATTGATTTATAAAAGAGGATATTTGAAAAAAAGGTTCCACCGAGATTCGAACTCGGATTGCTGGATTCAGAGTCCAGAGTGCTGACCATTACACCATGGAACCGAATTCCCATGCCGGGAGTCGAACCCGGGCCACCTGGGTGAAAGCCAGGAATCCTAACCGCTAGACCACATGGGATACAGACGAGGTGAAATATTTACAGTGATGGATATTTAGAATTGGTTGTATTGATTTATGAAAGAGGATATTTGAAATATTTAAAAAAAAGGTTCAAACGAGATTCGAACTCGGATTGCTGGATTCAGAGTCCAGAGTGCTGACCATTACACCATGGAACCGAATTCCCATGCCGGGAGTCGAACCCGGGCCACCTGGGTGAAAGCCAGGAATCCTAACCGCTAGACCACATGGGATACAGACACGGTGAAATATTTACAGTGATGGATATTTAGAATTGGTTGTATTGATTTATAAAAGAGGATATTTGAAAAAAAGGTTCCACCGAGATTCGAACTCGGATTGCTGGATTCAGAGTCCAGTGTGTGCTGACCATTACACCATGGAACCGAATTCCCTTGCCGGGAGTCGAACCCGGGCCACCTGGGTGAAAGCCAGGAATCCTAACCGCTAGACCACATGGGATACAGACGAGGTGAAATATTTACAGTGATGGATATTTAGAATTGGTTGTATTGATTTATGAAAGAGGATATTTGAAATATTTAAAAAAAAGGTTCCACCGAGATTCGAACTCGGATTGCTGGATTCAGAGTCCAGAGTGCTGACCATTACACCATGGAACCGAATTCCCATGTCGGGAGTCGAACCCGGGCCACCTGGGTGAAAGCCAGGAATCCTAACCGCTAGACCACATGGGATACAGACGAGGTGAAATATTTACAGTGATGGATATTTAGAATTGGTTGTATTGATTTATAAAAGAGGATATTTGAAAAAAAGGTTCCACCGAGATTCGAACTCGGATTGCTGGATTCAGAGTCCAGAGTGCTAACCATTACACCATGAAACCGAATTCCCATGCCGGGAGTCGAACCCGGGCCACCTGGTTGAAAGCCAGGAATCCTAACCGCTAGACCACATGGGATACAGACGAGGTGAAATATTTACAGTGATGGATATTTAGAATTGGTTGTATTGATTTATAAAAGAGGATATTTGAAAAAAAGGTTCCACCGAGATTCGAACTCGGATTGCTGGATTCAGAGTCCAGAGTGCTGACCATTACACCATGGAACCGAATTCCCATGCCGGGAGTCGAACCCGGGCCACCTGGGTGAAAGCCAGGAATCCTAACCGCTAGACCACATGGGATACAGACGAGGTGAAATATTTACAGTGATGGATATTTAGAATTGGTTGTATTGATTTATGAAAGAGGATATTTGAAATATTTAAAAAAAAGGTTCCACCGAGATTCGAACTCGGATTGCTGGATTCAGAGTCCAGAGTGCTGACCATTACACCATGGAACCGAATTCCCATGCCGGGAGTCGAACCCGGGCCACCTGGGTAAAAGCCAGGAATCCTAACCTCTAGACCACATGGGATACAGACGAGGTGAAATATTTACAGTGATGGATATTTAGAATTGGTTGTATTGATTTATAAAAGAGGATATTTGAAAAAAAGGTTCCACCGAGATTCGAACTCGGATTGCTGGATTCAGAGTCCAGTGTGCTGACCATTACAACATGGAACCGAATTCCCATGCCGGGAGTCGAACCCGGGCCACCTGGGTGAAAACCAGGAATCCTAACCGCAAGACCACATGGGATATAAAGGAGGTGAAATATTTACGGTGATAGAAATTTTGAATTGGTTGTATGGATTTATAAAAGAGGATATTTGAAAAAAAGGTTCCACCGAGATTCGAACTCGGATTGCTGGATTCAGAGTCCAGAGTGCTGACCATTAATTACACCATGGAACCGAATTCCCATGCCGGGAGTCGAACCCGGGCCACCTGGGTGAAAGCCAGGAATCCTAACCGCTAGACCACATGGGATACAGACGAGGTGAAATATTTACAGTGATGGATATTTAGAATTGGTTGTATTGATTTATAAAAGAGGATATTTGAAAAAAAGGTTCCACCGAGATTCGAACTCGGATTGCAGGATTCAGAGTCCAGAGTGCTAACCATTACACCATGAAACCGAATTCCCATGCCGGGAGTCGAACCCGGGCCACCTGGTTGAAAGCCAGGAATCCTAACCGCTAGACCACATGGGATACAGACGAGGTGAAATATTTACAGTGATGGATATTTAGAATTGGTTGTATTGATTTATAAAAGAGGATATTTGAAAAAAAGGTTCCACCGAGATTCGAACTCGGATTGCTGGATTCAGAGTCCAGAGTGCTGACCATTACACCATGGAACCGAATTCCCATGCCGGGAGTCGAACCCGGGCCACCTGGGTGAAAGCCAGGAATCCTAACCGCTAGACCACATGGGATACAGACGAGGTGAAATATTTACAGTGATGGATATTTAGAATTGGTTGTATTGATTTATGAAAGAGGATATTTGAAATATTTAAAAAAAAGGTTCCACCGAGATTCGAACTCGGATTGCTGGATTCAGAGTCCAGAGTGCTGACCATTACACCATGGAACCGAATTCCCATGCCGGGAGTCGAACCCGGGCCACCTGGGTAAAAGCCAGGAATCCTAACCGCTAGACCACATGGGATACAGACGAGGTGAAATATTTACAGTGATGGATATTTAGAATTGGTTGTATTGATTTATAAAAGAGGATATTTGAAAAAAAGGTTCCACCGAGATTCGAACTCGGATTGCTGGATTCATAGTCCAGTGTGCTGACCATTACAACATGGAACCGAATTCCCATGCCGGGAGTCGAACCCGGGCCACCTGGTTGAAAACCAGGAATCCTAACCGCAAGACCACATGGGATATAAAGGAGGTGAAATATTTACGGTGATAGAAATTTTGAATTGGTTGTATGGATTTATAAAAGAGGATATTTGAAAAAAAGGTTCCACCGAGATTCGAACTCGGATTGCTGGATTCAGAGTCCAGAGTGCTGACCATTAATTACACCATGGAACCGAATTCCCATGCCGGGAGTCGAACCCGGGCCACCTGGGTGAAAGCCAGGAATCCTAACCGCTAGACCACATGGGATACAGACGAGGTGAAATATTTACAGTGATGGATATTTAGAATTGGTTGTATTGATTTATAAAAGAGGATATTTGAAAAAAAGGTTCCACCGAGATTCGAACTCGGATTGCTGGATTCAGAGTCCAGAGTGCTGACCATTACACCATGGAACCGAATTCCCATGCCGGGAGTCGAACCCGGGCCACCTGGGTGAAAGCCAGGAATCCTAACCGCTAGACCACATGGGATACAGACGAGGTGAAATATTTACAGTGATGGATATTTAGAATTGGTTGTATTGATTTATAAAATAGGATATTTGAAAAAAAGGTTCCACCGAGATTCGAACTCGGATTGCTGGATTCAGAGTCCAGAGTGCTGACCATTACACCATGGAACCGAATTCCAATGCCGGGAGTCGAACCCGGGCCACCTGGGTGAAAGCCAGGAATCCTAACCGCTAGACCACATGGGATACAGACGAGGTGAAATATTTACAGTGATGGATATTTAGAATTGGTTGTATTGATTTATAAAAGAGGATATTTGAAAAAAAGGTTCCACCGAGATTCGAACTCGGATTGCTGGATTCAGAGTACAGAGTGCTGACCATTACACCATGGAACCGAATTCCCATGCCGGGAGTCGAACCCGGGCCACCTGGGTGAAAGCCAGGAATCCTAACCGCTAGACCACATGGGATACAGACGAGGTGAAATATTTACAGTGATGGATATTTAGAATTGGTTGTATTGATTTATGAAAGAGGATATTTGAAATATTTAAAAAAAAGGTTCCACCGAGATTCGAACTCGGAGTGCTGCATTCAGAGTCCAGAGTGCTGACCATTAATTACACCATGGAACCGAATTCCCATGCCGGGAGTCGAACCCGGGCCACCTGGGTGAAAGCCAGGAATCCTAACCGCTAGACCACATGGGATACAGACGAGGTGAAATATTTACAGTGATGGATATTTAGAATTGGTTGTATTGATTTATAAAATAGGATATTTGAAAAAAAGGTTCCACCGAGATTCAAACTCGGATTGCTGGATTCAGAGTCCAGAGTGCTGACCATTACACCATGGAACCGAATTCCCATGCCGGGAGTTGAACCCGGGCCACCTGGGTGAAAGCCAGGAATCCTAACCGCTAGACCACATGGGATACAGACGAGGTGAAATATTTACAGTGATGGATATTTAGAATTGGTTGTATTGATTTATAAAAGAGGATATTTGAAAAAAAGGTTCCACCGAGATTCGAACTCGGATTGCTGGATTCAGAGTCCAGAGTGCTGACCATTAATTACACCATGGAACCGAATTCCCATGCCGGGAGTCGAACCCGGGCCACCTGGGTGAAAGCCAGGAATCCTAACCGCTAGACCACATGGGATACAGACGAGGTGAAATATTTACAGTGATGGATATTTAGAATTGGTTGTATTGATTTATAAAAGAGGATATTTGAAAAAAAGGTTCCACCGAGATTCGAACTCGGATTGCTGGATTCAGAGTCCAGAGTGCTGACCATTACACCATGGAACCGAATTCCCATGCCGGGAGTCGAACCCGGGCCACCTGGGTGAAAGCCAGGAATCCTAACCGCTAGACCACATGGGATACAGACGAGGTGAAATATTTACAGTGATGGATATTTAGAATTGGTTGTATTGATTTATAAAAGAGGATATTTGAAAAAAAGGTTCCACCGAGATTCGAACTCGGATTGCTGGATTCAGAGTCCAGAGTGCTGACCATTACACCATAGGACCGAATTCCCATGCCGGGAGTCGAACCCGGGCCACCTGGGTAAAAGCCAGGAATCCTAACCGCTAGACCACATGGGATACAGACGAGGTGAAATATTTACAGTGATGGATATTTAGAATTGGTTGTATTGATTTATAAAAGAGGATATTTGAAAAAAAGGTTCCACCGAGATTCGAACTCGGATTGCTGGATTCAGAGTCCAGTGTGCTGACCATTACAACATGGAACCGAATTCCCATGCCGGGAGTCGAACCCGGGCCACCTGGTTGAAAACCAGGAATCCTAACCGCAAGACCACATGGGATATAAAGGAGGTGAAATATTTACGGTGATAGAAATTTTGAATTGGTTGTATGGATTTATAAAAGAGGATATTTGAAAAAAAGGTTCCACCGAGATTCGAACTCGGATTGCTGGATTCAGAGTCCAGAGTGCTGACCATTAATTACACCATGGAACCGAATTCGCTCCATTGGTTTCATACAATCGTATCTGAGAAAGGAGCCACATATAGTACCGGTTGTGCTTGGCGACTCTCAACTTCATTCTCTCCGCCGAACAGGGTTGCTCTACTTGACCAGAGCTTCCTGCCCGACAGGCTAGTTTAAGCTTGGCGTCGTAAATGTTACCTCCTTCGGAACGGGTTTGTTTTGGGGTTGCTGGTACATTCGTCACGCATGCACGACCGCGTTCATTCGAATTCGAGGAGGAAACACAACAGGGGGTCCTGCAAATGAAAACTTCATCTATCCCAGCTCAACGATAGACCGGTTTTTTTTGGTTATCACTACGGTTCGGCAAACTAACTTAAAACATTTAAAAGTTAATTATCTATTCATAACTCCTATAAATTGATTTACTGTTAATTGATATAAGTGATTTCAAGATGGCCTTGTTGTTTTCATGGAAAGATTTTTTTGGTTAAGAAATTTGAATAAATAAATGCTTGCTGAATATAACAATTTTATCCATGTTAAGTAATTAAGAACATTAATTACAGATATTTCAATTAAACTCCGCTAAATTTGTTTAATATTATGATCTAGGATAGGATATAGATTTGACATCCCTTTTAAATAAAGTGATTCATAGATCCAAAATCTCAATCACATAAATGTATAATAAATGACCACACGCATGGAAATTTTAATATATAGCTACCACAACGTCCTTAGTCTTGAGAGTGAGATTCGTACAAAAACTTTAAAAATATGGTTTTTACTATGACATGACTCTAAAAAATGATTTTTTCCAATCGCATATACTATTTTTATGCGCTTAAATAAAAAACTACAGTCTTAAAAAAGCTGCAGATGAGAGTGAATTAACGAAATCCCCCGCAGTTCAAGTGCAGAAACCCAGTCAAGCTACGTCGTTTAACTTCGTTTCCACATTCCACACTAAAGCTGAAATATAACATGCCAGATAACTATTTTAGAATCACGTTTTTTTATTATTTTACACTAAAATGTGCGTTTACCACTAGTTACAGAATCCCATGACACTTATAACTCATTTTTGAAAAAAAGTGCCGTTTGACTTGTTTCGTAAATAGGTGATACAATTTTAACAGTTTATTTTCATTAATACCTGTTTTTAGATTTTTTTAATTATAAAAGTGGTACATTTGAGAGAAAATAAACTGTTAATTATTTTTGTGAAATATATTACTTTTTCAAAATATCATAGTATGTATAATTACCAAAAAATATAGTTAAATAATTAATCATTAATTTTTTGACTGATTTTTTTATGGATATGCGAAAAATGGTCATGGTCAGCGAAAACCGTTCATTAATATTATTATTATTATCTCGAAAACTTAAGATAGAGAGAAACTGACAACTGCACATCGTAGAGTAGGTGCTAAATTGTATAGAAAAATTATTTTATTAACTAATGGTTTAATAAAAATAGCCACCAAAGCAGGCTTCAGACAAATTTAAAAGAACGATACGTCGATACATGAAAATTAATTATGACAAGCCATGGTCAATTCTTTTAAAAGACAGGGGTGGATTGTGCCGCCTATAGACTGAACCAAAATTTGCCGCCTATATATGCTATACATCATACTAAACTAAACCGAGGCATCATTTCAGTTTTTAGGTTGGGGGGCAAAGATTGACTTGACTTTTGGTTTCTTATTTTTTATTGGGCGGCGGGGCGGTCTGACTGAACATCATTTTTAAAGGTCCCGAGTGTATTTTTATCTGAAGTGTTGGATCACTTTGAAGTAATATTTTACACGAAATGTTACAATTTTACAATGTGATGTCGAAGTAAAAATGGGGGGTCTGGGGGTCACCCCCATAAAAATTTTGAAAACTTGCTTCTTAAAGTAATCTTTCAGCTCATTTTGAGACCCTTTGGGTAACAAAGAGAACAGTTCCTTTAAACATCATTGTGCTTTTTTGAAAGGACGTTCTGCTTTTTCCAGAGCTTATGTTAAGTGTTTCCTATTTCTCTTCTCCTTTTATATTCAGAAAAAATTCGGCAGTCAAAAATTTGCCGCCAACTTAAATTTTCCACCGTAGGCTATAGCCTAGCTAGCCTATTTAGAAATCCGCTTTTGATAAAAGAATTAAATTCCCTTCAAAGGAAATCTTAGTTGATTAAAACACCGCTGAAAGCGGCGTCAGACAAAACGTTAAACAGATGATAATTAAGAGTGATCCAAGGCAATATTTCTTCACTCTACATCTACAAAATACTGAAATTTCAGAAAAATCGAACGAGAACAACGCCTTCCAGTTTTAATTCCAGTTTTTGCATAGCAACAAAGACAATGGGGATTATCGTACGTCGTTGGACAACACGTGTCAAGATTCAAACGCTTGTTTCTTCGTTTTTAAGACAGCTGGGACCTTGAAATTTTAATATGTCGTTCCAATGAATTTTCCAGGGAATCTATAAAATTTTCAGGGGGCGAGGTCAGTTAGGGGGTCGTAAACTAATAAAAACCCGTTTTAAAGTAAAAAAATGGCGGGAAAATTTATCAGCCCGGGTTAGAGCGATACGCCGTTCGAAAGCTCTTTCAAAGTTTCACAACATACTAAAATTTCAAATAAATCGGGCGGGAATTTTTCAAACTGGAATTTTTTAAATATCTCCTAGTGACCGGAAATCGACTTTGCAAGGATTATTGAACAACTTAATATTAATTTATAAACTCAAAATTTGGATATATTGTACATGGAGTAGATGTCTGCAACCTATTAAAGTTTCGAAGGGGTGTTGTAATTAGGGGGGCGCATACGAATTTAATAAGATATAAAGTCGGAAAAGTTATTATTCAAATTCTATGGGACTGATTTCTTAGTGCGACACGTACTTTTACTTGTGTATGAGTCAGCTACAACATATAATTTTTTTTCAAAAATGTACCTATACATTTGGGAAAAAATTTGAGCTTTTTCGAAATTTCTTTAAACCCCCAATGTAGAACGCAATTTTTACATGTTTCCCTAAAAATTTCAAATTCCTAGTACCGTTTTTTATAAGCTTTCCGAATATGTAAAGCATAAGAATGTAAATTAAGAAATAACCAAATCGAGATCTCAAATCTGGCCAATATTCGAGAGTCAATCTCGTTTAGGACAAATAAGCTCCATTCTGCTTTCAAAAATCCTGGATGACGTCAAAATCACCATGGAAACCCGTAATTATGGAAAAACTTTGCCATAACGGTCCCTTACTCATAAGTAAAATCAAAAAAAATTTTTAAATAATAATTATCGATTTATTAAGGATTTGCGGACTTGTGTTTTTTGAGGGTAGTATCGACTTTTTTTCTAACTCTAATAACTACCTAAATTATTTTTCGATTGGTATAAAAATCGGATATGATGGACATCTAGAGGTCAACGTTAAGTTTCATTAGCCGAAAAAACGATATTTTAATATCTATTGTGCTCAAAACGCGAAAAACCGACATAGGAATGGGGGGCGCAGCCGCACCGTTAAAGAGCTAGGACCTAATGTAGTGCGAGAGCGTTACAAAAGAACGTTTTGCTAAGGCCCGTTTAACGAAACAAAACATAATAATTAACGAAAAAACCTTTTTTAAAAACAACGTTTTTAAAATGCACTAAAAAGTATAAAATAATTTTTTGTAACTCCTTGTAAAACGAAAAACGTTGGGGATCATGCATTAGATATTTAATTCATCAAATTCATTTAACCAACTTTCATCATTCATTAAAATAATTTTAAACTTTAAATAGAGTGCCAAGAGTAGTAGCTGAGCTGTAAATATTACTGCATGATCCCCACGTTTTTCGTTTTACAAGGAGTTACAAAAATTATTTTATACTTTTATTATATTTTTATTATATATATGAAAAAGGGTTTCAACTCTACGTTTATTGCAGAAACCGGTCAAGTACAAAAGTTTTAAATTTTCTTTTAAGAAGAAAATAGTTATAGGTAAGGCCAGGGCCGTATTATCCAATAGGCAAAGTAGGCAACTGCCTAGGGGCCCCTTCCCCAGAGGGTGGGTGCCTTATGTTTGAATTCAGGAAGGTGTCCATGAAAAATATTTGCAAAGTGGTAACTATTTTTACTGTTTTTCATGCAGTAACTAGACTATTTTTCTGAGGGGTTGGTTCATAACTATTTCAAAGGGGCCCATTACAAGTACTTTATGCAAAAATTCTTGCATGAAATGCTGGAATTTCAAGCAAAAAGTGGATGTCTAAGAGTCGTACCAAGAAAAAGTTCTAAAATTTTATTCTTAAGAGACATGTTTCAACTAATTTGGTGGCTTCTAAAATGGATCGCGAGGGGGGTCTGCACATAGATTAGTCCCCCTTTGCCCTTTTGTGCGGGCACCCATTCCCCAGATAATTTCTCTTGAAATGTTTTTTTTGAGTTAATTTGAAATTTAAAGATTTTTTATGCGAGTCCAGTCCTAAGCCAGGGGCCCGTAAAAATCATCTAAAATGGTTCCACAGACGGGCCGCTCAGATTCCTTCTCACTGTAGTAAAATCATAATTATGAATAATATTGCAATGTGGTTTTAAAACATATTTCAGAAAGGAAAGGGTAAGAGAAAAGGGCAGGCTCGGACTGGCCATGCGGGCATTTGGGCAAATGCCCGGTGGGCCGCTACCCTTCGAGGGCCGTTTATTGTAGGCCGCCTACAACCCAAATATTTTATAGAACTAACAAATTTTGCAAATTATTCTCTACGCATGAGGCTCGGAATATCGGCCCACGGGGATCATACGGAAACGATCCTCGCCCGCAGCGTGAACTTCCAGCCCTTGCCAAAAGCTCGACCTTCCATGAAAATGACCATTTGGTGGACGAAAGGGAGATGCGAACCTTTTCGGATGTCACCCAAATGAGTTAAAACAGTACTTTTAAGTGTAAAATTTCCAACATTTTTCTGGGAGTCGTCCCCCAGACCCCCCTTTCTATTTTTAGCTACATTATTCAACATTTATTTTAATATTAAGTTCATCAAGATAGAAATTCTTTCTAACCACTAAATCTACATACAAAGAATTAAGTCTGTATTGAGTTTTTACGTATTCAATTAGGAACTTCAAGGTGGATTTTAGACTATTACTTGGGGGTCAATTTTCAAAAGAATATCTTGAGGAAGTACCACGATCTCTCCCCCCCATGAAATTTTTAATTCTATAAAGTTCATTTCCATGAAAATTATGCGGTGGGCCGATTGAGACTTAAAATGCCCGGGCCGAAATTTCATCCCAGTCCAGCCCTGGAAAAGGGGCCCAGTGTGCATTGCCTTGGGGCCCCGACATGGTTAATCCGGCCCTGGGTAAGGCACCCCAATTATTATGATATGGTCGGACTCAAGACCTCAGAAAATTTATACATAAATTTTATTAAATTAATAACCACATCAAATTATTCTGACTGGCAACCTTTTTTTCGGTCCCTACCATAACAGAAATATCTAATTATTCAAATTTAAATTTATTCAACAACAACAACAACACAACACTGAAATATTTTTTATATCCCAAAGGAGCTAAATAGGCTCTCAATTATATGTCTTCAACTAGACAGAAAACACAAAATTTAACCTATTATTGGGAACAATAGAGTATTAGTTTTTTTTAACAAAAAATTAACAATTAACTGCCTAATTTTAAGTATTTTATTTGTAAAAGTTTAAAGTATCAAAATGTTTTTGAAATTATTACTGAGCATCAATTCAATTAAACCTAAAAATGATATTTACATTATTATAATTATTGCTATCCTACAGGAAATAAAAGATATACACCTTACTAGTTACCCTAGACTAACTCTGCAATATTTTATATTCTTAAAAGCTTGCAAAAACGGAAAAAGTTTTTATTAAATTTTAACGAAATTTTTTAAGAACAGTAATTGCAATCGCAAATGAAACTAAATATTATGAATGTAAGAGTTAGTTGTGATAGAGTCACCGCCGAGGACACGTCCCCCCAATAATGATAATAAGGGACAGTTTAGAAATACTGTATTTTAAACTTTTGAGGAAAAACCGAAAATTTTCTGAATGTGTTTTCCAACCTTAATCATAAAGTATGCCCCCAATTTACCAACGGCATTTAACATAAGAGGGGGACGGATCCCCATGATTTTCCATACGAAAAACGAAAGTTGGTGCTTCATTTAATATGTAGACGGCCCCTCAAAGACTTAAATTAAAGCTTGTTTAAAAATAGACGTTACATCATGAAAATTAGCATTTTACAGTATCTTTCTAACCCCAACCAATCGCTCACAATCGTCTCTGTTCCGATTTTTTTGCGGCCGACTGACTGTTTATTAAATCCTAGTTAGTGAAGGGATTTTTATTCAAATCTAAAACATTGTGAGGTGCAACATTAGGGGGAGTGCAAACAAACATAATCCTCTTTCCCCTAGACTCCTTTCTGAATCTAGCATCTAATAATAATTTGCGTCCAAGCTTTTCTTTGACATAACATTTAGAAAAGATTCAAAAGAAGCGCTATGACACAAATCAACTCTAAGTTAGGGACCTATTTTTACCTACAAATCCAAAAACATTTTCTTGAATATTGTAACCAACTGGATTATAAAACACTTTTCCTTTCAATTTATTGTTTTTGTGTAAACATTTAAAATTTGGGTTAAAAAGGGAAATTAAAAAAATGTACCATTCACAGATTACACCGTACAATTTCAAAGGTAATTTTGCCCTTATTATTTTTTATTGCAGACACATTTTATGACTGAAAGTATTTTATACTCCATGTTTCATTTTTAAACTTTCGTGCATAAATTCAGAAAGAAATTTTTAAATATCTTTATCGAATTTTACCTCTAATTTACACTGTAAAAACTAAACGAAAAAAACTCAAAACTCGTTCAACGGGTCATTTTGAAGAAATAATTATTTCTATTGGTAAATAAAAGAATAAATAACTAGAAATTTAGTTAAATTAAATAGTTTAGTTAAACTAAAATAAATTTCATTACGTAATAAAATATCTAAATCTTTATATTTGAAATGTGATAAAAAAACAGTAATTTTGAAGTTTGTTTTGAGTACACTACACAACAAGCAGTTCTCAACATCAAGCATGTTTATCTCAGGCTCATACATCACCCTTGACAGGAGAGTCCTCCCCCAATTTAGACACCCTTGAAAGGACATTCCATACCCCAAATAGTCTTAAATCAACTCCGGCTACTTATCGCACTTGTAATTTGCCAATAGTTAGCCAGCGCGCCAAGATACCAAACGAGCAACCGAATTCTGGCAGTGCAGCGCCCGTTCTGGCGCAAACAGGTTGTACTAGAGGCGGCGGGTTTTCCAGATACGATTGTATGAAACCAATGGAGCGAATTCCCATGCCGAGAGTCGAACCTGGGCCACCTGGGTGAAAGCCAGGAATCCTAACCGCTAGACCACATGGGATACAGACGAGGTGAAATATTTACAGTGATGGATATTTAGAATTGGTTGTATTGATTTATAAAAGAGGATATTTGAAAAAAAAGTTCCACCGAGATTCGAACTCGGATTGCTGGATTCAGAGTCCAGAGTGCTGACCATTACACCATGGAACCGAATTCCCATGCCGGGAGTCGAACCCGGGCCACCTGGGTGAAAGCCAGGAATCCTAACCGCTAGACCACATGGGATACAGACGAGGTGAAATATTTACAGTGATGGATATTTAGAATTGGTTGTATTGAATTATAAAATAGGATATTTGAAAAAAAGGTTCCACCGAGATTCGAACTCGGATTGCTGGATTCAGAGTCCAGAGTGCTGACCATTACACCATGGAACCGAATTCCAATGCCGGGAGTCGAACCCGGGCCACCTGGGTGAAAGCCAGGAATCCTAACCGCTAGACCACATGGGATACAGACGAGGTGAAATATTTACAGTGATGGATATTTAGAATTGGTTGTATTGATTTATAAAAGAGGATATTTGAAAAAAAGGTTCCACCGAGATTCGAACTCGGATTGCTGGATTCAGAGTACAGAGTGCTGACCATTACACCATGGAACCGAATTCCCATGCCGGGAGTCGAACCCGGGCCACCTGGGTGAAAGCCAGGAATCCTAACCGCTAGACCACATGGGATACAGACGAGGTGAAATATTTACAGTGATGGATATTTAGAATTGGTTGTATTGATTTATGAAAGAGGATATTTGAAATATTTAAAAAAAAGGTTCCACCGAGATTCGAACTCGGAGTGCTGCATTCAGAGTCCAGAGTGCTGACCATTAATTACACCATGGAACCGAATTCCCATGCCGGGAGTCGAACCCGGGCCACCTGGGTGAAAGCCAGGAATCCTAACCGCTAGACCACATGGGATACAGACGAGGTGAAATATTTACAGTGATGGATATTTAGAATTGGTTGTATTGATTTATAAAATAGGATATTTGAAAAAAAGGTTCCACCGAGATTCGAACTCGGATTGCTGGATTCAGAGTCCAGAGTGCTGACCATTACACCATGGAACCGAATTCCCATGCCGGGAGTTGAACCCGGGCCACCTGGGTGAAAGCCAGGAATCCTAACCGCTAGACCACATGGGATACAGACGAGGTGAAATATTTACAGTGATGGATATTTAGAATTGGTTGTATTGATTTATAAAAGAGGATATTTGAAAAAAAGGTTCCACCGAGATTCGAACTCGGATTGCTGGATTCAGAGTCCAGTGTGCTGACCATTACACCATGGAACCGAATTCCCATGCCGGGAGTCGAACCCGGGCCACCTGGGTGAAAGCCAGGAATCCTAACCGCTAGACCACATGGGATACAGACGAGGTGAAATATTTACAGTGATGGATATTTAGAATTGGTTGTATTGATTTATGAAAGAGGATATTTGAAATATTTAAAGAAAAGGTTCCACCGAGATTCGAACTCGGATTGCTGGATTCAGAGTCCAGAGTGCTGACCATTACACCATGGAACCGAATTCCCATGCCGGGAGTCGAACCCGGGCCACCTGGGTGAAAGCCAGGAATCCTAACCGCTAGACCACATGGGATACAGACGAGGTGAAATATTTACAGTGATGGATATTTAGAATTGGTTGTATTGATTTATGAAAGAGGATATTTGAAAAAAAGGTTCCACCGAGATTCGAACTCGGATTGCTGGATTCAGAGTCCAGAGTGCTGACCATTAATTACACCATGGAACCGAATTCCCATGCCGGGAGTCGAACCCGGGCCACCTGGGTGAAAGCCAGGAATCCTAACCGCTAGACCACATGGGATACAGACGAGGTGAAATATTTACAGTGATGGATATTTAGAATTGGTTGTATTGATTTATGAAAGAGGATATTTAAAATATTTAAAAAAAAGGTTCCACCGGGATTCGAACTCGGATTGCTGGATTCAGAGTCCAGAGTGCTGACCATTACACCATGGAACCGAATTCCCATGCCGGGAGTCGAACCCGGGCCACCTGGGTGAAAGCCAGGAATCCTAACCGCTAGACCACATGGGATACAGACGAGGTGAAATATTTACAGTGATGGATATTTAGAATTGGTTGTATTGATTTATAAAAGAGGATATTTGAAAAAAAAGGTTCCACCGAGATTCGAACTCGGATTGCTGGATTCAGAGTCCAGAGAGCTGACCATTACACCATGGAACCGAATTCCCATGCCGGGAGTCGAACCCGGGCCACCTGGGTGAAAGCCAGGAATCCTAACCGCTAGACCACATGGGATACAGACGAGGTGAAATATTTACAGTGATGGATATTTAGAATTGGTTGTATTGATTTATGAAAGAGGATATTTGAAATATTTAAAAAAAAGGTTCCACCGAGATTCGAACTCGGATTGCTGGATTCAGAGTCCCGACCATTACACCATGGAACCGAATTCCCATGCCAGGAGTCGAACCCGGGCCACCTGGGTGAAAGCCAGGAATCCTAACCGCTAGACCACATGGGATACAGACGAGGTGAAATATTTACAGTGATGGATATTTAGAATTGGTTGTATTGATTTATAAAAGAATATATTTGAAAAAAAGGATGCCACCGAGAAAGGTGCCACCGAGATTCGAACTCGGATTGCTGGATTCAGAGTGCTGACCATTACACCATGGAACCGAATTCCCATGCCGGGAGTCGAACCCGGGCCACCTGGGTGAAAGCCAGGAATCCTAACCGCTAGACCACATGGGATACAGACGAGGTGAAATATTTACAGTGATGGATATTTAGAATTGGTTGTATTGATTTATGAAAGAGGATATTTGAAATATTTAAAAAAAAGTTTCCTCCGAGATTCGAACTCGGATTGCTGCATTCAGAGTCCAGAGTGCTGACCGTTAATTACACCATGGAACCGAATTCCCATACCGGGTGTCGAACCCGGGCCACCTGGGTGAAAGCCAGGAATCCTAACCGCTAGACCACATGGGATACAGACGAGGTGAAATATTTACAGTGATGGATATTTAGAATTGGTTGTATTGATTTATAAAATAGGATATTTGAAAAAAAGGTTCCACCGAGATTCGAACTCGGATTGCTGGATTCAGAGTCCAGAGTGCTGACCATTACACCATGGAACCGAATTCCCATGCCGGGAGTTGAACCCGGGCCACCTGGGTGAAAGCCAGGAATCCTAACCGCTAGACCACATGGGATACAGACGAGGTGAAATATTTACAGTGATGGATATTTAGAATTGGTTGTATTGATTTATAAAAGAGGATATTTGAAAAAAAGGTTCCACCGAGATTCGAACTCGGATTGCTGGATTCAGAGTCCAGTGTGCTGACCATTACACCACGGAACCGAATTCCCATGCCGGGAGTCGAACCCGGGCCACCTGGGTGAAAGCCAGGAATCCTAACCGCTAGACCACATGGGATACAGACGAGGTGAAATATTTACAGTGATGGATATTTAGAATTGGTTGTATTGATTTATGAAAGAGGATATTTGAAATATTTAAAGAAAAGGTTCCACCGAGATTCGAACTCGGATTGCTGGATTCAGAGTCCAGAGTGCTGACCATTACACCATGGAACCGAATTCCCATGCCGGGAGTCGAACCCGGGCCACCTGGGTGAAAGCCAGGAATCCTAACTGCTAGACCACATGGGATACAGACGAGGTGAAATATTTACAGTGATGGATATTTAGAATTGGTTGTATTGATTTATGAAAGAGGATATTTGAAAAAAAGGTTCCACCGAGATTCGAACTCGGATTGCTGGATTCAGAGTCCAGAGTGCTGACCATTAATTACACCATGGAATTGAATTCCCATGCCGGGAGTCGAACCCGGGCCACCTGGGTGAAAGCCAGGAATCCTAACCGCTAGACCACATGGGATACAGACGAGGTGAAATATTTACAGTGATGGATATTTAGAATTGGTTGTATTGATTTATGAAAGAGGATATTTAAAATATTTAAAAAAAAGGTTCCACCGGGATTCGAACTCGGATTGCTGGATTCAGAGTCCAGAGTGCTGACCATTACACCATGGAACCGAATTCCCATGCCGGGAGTCGAACCCGGGCCACCTGGGTGAAAGCCAGGAATCCTAACCGCTAGACCACATGGGATACAGACGAGGTGAAATATTTACAGTGATGGATATTTAGAATTGGTTGTATTGATTTATAAAAGAGGATATTTGAAAAAAAAGGTTCCACCGAGATTCGAACTCGGATTGCTGGATTCAGAGTCCAGAGAGCTGACCATTACACCATGGAACCGAATTCCCATGCCGGGAGTCGAACCCGGGCCACCTGGGTGAAAGCCAGGAATCCTAACCGCTAGACCACATGGGATACAGACGAGGTGAAATATTTACAGTGATGGATATTTAGAATTGGTTGTATTGATTTATGAAAGAGGATATTTGAAATATTTAAAAAAAAGGTTCCACCGAGATTCGAACTCGGATTGCTGGATTCAGAGTCCCGACCATTACACCATGGAACCGAATTCCCATGCCAGGAGTCGAACCCGGGCCACCTGGGTGAAAGCCAGGAATCCTAACCGCTAGACCACATGGGATACAGACGAGGTGAAATATTTACAGTGATGGATATTTAGAATTGGTTGTATTGATTTATAAAAGAATATATTTGAAAAAAAGGATGCCACCGAGAAAGGTGCCACCGAGATTCGAACTCGGATTGCTGGATTCAGAGTGCTGACCATTACACCATGGAACCGAATTCCCATGCCGGGAGTCGAACCCGGGCCACCTGGGTGAAAGCCAGGAATCCTAACCGCTAGACCACATGGGATACAGACGAGGTGAAATATTTACAGTGATGGATATTTAGAATTGGTTGTATTGATTTATGAAAGAGGATATTTGAAATATTTAAAAAAAAGTTTCCTCCGAGATTCGAACTCGGATTGCTGCATTCAGAGTCCAGAGTGCTGACCGTTAATTACACCATGGAAACGAATTCCCATACCGGGTGTCGAACCCGGGCCACCTGGGTGAAAGCCAGGAATCCTAACCGCTAGACCACATGGGATACAGACGAGGTGAAATATTTACAGTGATGGATATTTAGAATTGGTTGTATTGATTTATAAAAGAGGATATTTGAAAAAAAGGTTCCACCGAGATTCGAACTCGGATTGCTGGATTCAGAGTCCAGTGTGCTGACCATTACACCACGGAACCGAATTCCCATGCCGGGAGTCGAACCCGGGCCACCTGGGTGAAAGCCAGGAATCCTAACCGCTAGACCACATGGGATACAGACGAGGTGAAATATTTACAGTGATGGATATTTAGAATTGGTTGTATTGATTTATGAAAGAGGATATTTGAAATATTTAAAGAAAAGGTTCCACCGAGATTCGAACTCGGATTGCTGGATTCAGAGTCCAGAGTGCTGACCATTACACCATGGAACCGAATTCCCATGCCGGGAGTCGAACCCGGGCCACCTGGGTGAAAGCCAGGAATCCTAACTGCTAGACCACATGGGATACAGACGAGGTGAAATATTTACAGTGATGGATATTTAGAATTGGTTGTATTGATTTATGAAAGAGGATATTTGAAAAAAAGGTTCCACCGAGATTCGAACTCGGATTGCTGGATTCAGAGTCCAGAGTGCTGACCATTAATTACACCATGGAATTGAATTCCCATGCCGGGAGTCGAACCCGGGCCACCTGGGTGAAAGCCAGGAATCCTAACCGCTAGACCACATGGGATACAGACGAGGTGAAATATTTACAGTGATGGATATTTAGAATTGGTTGTATTGATTTATGAAAGAGGATATTTAAAATATTTAAAAAAAAGGTTCCACCGGGATTCGAACTCGGATTGCTGGATTCAGAGTCCAGAGTGCTGACCATTACACCATGGAACCGAATTCCCATGCCGGGAGTCGAACCCGGGCCACCTGGGTGAAAGCCAGGAATCCTAACCGCTAGACCACATGGGATACAGACGAGGTGAAATATTTACAGTGATGGATATTTAGAATTGGTTGTATTGATTTATAAAAGAGGATATTTGAAAAAAAAGGTTCCACCGAGATTCGAACTCGGATTGCTGGATTCAGAGTCCAGAGAGCTGACCATTACACCATGGAACCGAATTCCCATGCCGGGAGTCGAACCCGGGCCACCTGGGTGAAAGCCAGGAATCCTAACCGCTAGACCACATGGGATACAGACGAGGTGAAATATTTACAGTGATGGATATTTAGAATTGGTTGTATTGATTTATGAAAGAGGATATTTGAAATATTTAAAAAAAAGGTTCCACCGAGATTCGAACTCGGATTGCTGGATTCAGAGTCCCGACCATTACACCATGGAACCGAATTCCCATGCCAGGAGTCGAACCCGGGCCACCTGGGTGAAAGCCAGGAATCCTAACCGCTAGACCACATGGGATACAGACGAGGTGAAATATTTACAGTGATGGATATTTAGAATTGGTTGTATTGATTTATAAAAGAATATATTTGAAAAAAAGGATGCCACCGAGAAAGGTGCCACCGAGATTCGAACTCGGATTGCTGGATTCAGAGTGCTGACCATTACACCATGGAACCGAATTCCCATGCCGGGAGTCGAACCCGGGCCACCTGGGTGAAAGCCAGGAATCCTAACCGCTAGACCACATGGGATACAGACGAGGTGAAATATTTACAGTGATGGATATTTAGAATTGGTTGTATTGATTTATGAAAGAGGATATTTGAAATATTTAAAAAAAAGTTTCCTCCGAGATTCGAACTCGGATTGCTGCATTCAGAGTCCAGAGTGCTGACCGTTAATTACACCATGGAAACGAATCCCCATACCGGGTGTCGAACCCGGGCCACCTGGGTGAAAGCCAGGAATCCTAACCGCTAGACCACATGGGATACAGACGAGGTGAAATATTTACAGTGATGGATATTTAGAATTGGTTGTATTGATTTATAAAATAGGATATTTGAAAAAAAGGTTCCACCGAGATTCGAACTCGGATTGCTGGATTCAGAGTCCAGAGTGCTGACCATTACACCATGGAACCGAATTCCCATGCCGGGAGTTGAACCCGGGCCACCTGGGTGAAAGCCAGGAATCCTAACCGCTAGACCACATGGGATACAGACGAGGTGAAATATTTACAGTGATGGATATTTAGAATTGGTTGTATTGATTTATGAAAGAGGATATTTGAAAAAAAGTTTCCTCCGAGATTCGAACTCGGATTGCTGCATTCAGAGTCCAGAGTGCTGACCGTTAATTACACCATGGAACCGAATTCCCATACCGGGTGTCGAACCCGGGCCACCTGGGTGAAAGCCAGGAATCCTAACCGCTAGACCACATGGGATACAGACGAGGTGAAATATTTACAGTGATGGATATTTAGAATTGGTTGTATTGATTTATAAAATAGGATATTTGAAAAAAAGGTTCCACCGAGATTCGAACTCGGATTGCTGGATTCAGAGTCCAGAGTGCTGACCATTACACCATGGAACCGAATTCCCATGCCGGGAGTTGAACCCGGGCCACCTGGGTGAAAGCCAGGAATCCTAACCGCTAGACCACATGGGATACAGACGAGGTGAAATATTTACAGTGATGGATATTTAGAATTGGTTGTATTGATTTATAAAAGAGGATATTTGAAAAAAAGGTTCCACCGAGATTCGAACTCGGATTGCTGGATTCAGAGTCCAGTGTGCTGACCATTACACCATGGAACCGAATTCCCATGCCGGGAGTCGAACCCGGGCCACCTGGGTGAAAGCCAGGAATCCTAACCGCTAGACCACATGGGATACAGACGAGGTGAAATATTTACAGTGATGGATATTTAGAATTGGTTGTATTGATTTATGAAAGAGGATATTTGAAATATTTAAAGAAAAGGTTCCACCGAG
Source organism: Tetragnatha versicolor (assembly GCA_024610705.1). NCBI lineage: Eukaryota > Metazoa > Arthropoda > Arachnida > Araneae > Tetragnathidae > Tetragnatha > Tetragnatha versicolor. The sequence goes on along the minus strand of JANDEH010000001.1, from coordinate 27,972,734 downwards.
ATTCGAACTCGGATTGCTGGATTCAGAGTCCAGAGTGCTGACCATTACACCATGGAACCGAATTCCCATGCCGGGAGTCGAACCCGGGCCACCTGGGTGAAAGCCAGGAATCCTAACCGCTAGACCACATGGGATACAGACGAGGTGAAATATTTACAGTGATGGATATTTAGAATTGGTTGTATTGATTTATGAAAGAGGATATTTGAAAAAAAGGTTCCACCGAGATTCGAACTCGGATTGCTGGATTCAGTGTCCAGAGTGCTGACCATTAATTACACCATGGAACCGAATTCCCATGCCGGGAGTCGAACCCGGGCCACCTGGGTGAAAGCCAGGAATCCTAACCGCTAGACCACATGGGATACAGACGAGGTGAAATATTTACAGTGATGGATATTTAGAATTGGTTGTATTGATTTATGAAAGAGGATATTTAAAATATTTAAAAAAAAGGTTCCACCGGGATTCGAACTCGGATTGCTGGATTCAGAGTCCAGAGTGCTGACCATTACACCATGGAACCGAATTCCCATGCCGGGAGTCGAACCCGGGCCACCTGGGTGAAAGCCAGGAATCCTAACCGCTAGACCACATGGGATACAGACGAGGTGAAATATTTACAGTGATGGATATTTAGAATTGGTTGTATTGATTTATGAAAGAGGATATTTGAAATATTTAAAAAAAAGGTTCCACCGAGATTCGAACTCGGATTGCTGGATTCAGAGTCCCGACCATTACACCATGGAACCGAATTCCCATGCCAGGAGTCGAACCCGGGCCACCTGGGTGAAAGCCAGGAATCCTAACCGCTAGACCACATGGGATACAGACGAGGTGAAATATTTACAGTGATGGATATTTAGAATTGGTTGTATTGATTTATAAAAGAATATATTTGAAAAAAAGGATGCCACCGAGAAAGGTGCCACCGAGATTCGAACTCGGATTGCTGGATTCAGAGTGCTGACCATTACACCATGGAACCGAATTCCCATGCCGGGAGTCGAACCCGGGCCACCTGGGTGAAAGCCAGGAATCCTAACCGCTAGACCACATGGGATACAGACGAGGTGAAATATTTACAGTGATGGATATTTAGAATTGGTTGTATTGATTTATGAAAGAGGATATTTGAAATATTTAAAAAAAAGTTTCCTCCGAGATTCGAACTCGGATTGCTGCATTCAGAGTCCAGAGTGCTGACCGTTAATTACACCATGGAACCGAATTCCCATACCGGGTGTCGAACCCGGGCCACCTGGGTGAAAGCCAGGAATCCTAACCGCTAGACCACATGGGATACAGACGAGGTGAAATATTTACAGTGATGGATATTTAGAATTGGTTGTATTGATTTATAAAATAGGATATTTGAAAAAAAGGTTCCACCGAGATTCGAACTCGGATTGCTGGATTCAGAGTCCAGAGTGCTGACCATTACACCATGGAACCGAATTCCCATGCCGGGAGTTGAACCCGGGCCACCTGGGTGAAAGCCAGGAATCCTAACCGCTAGACCACATGGGATACAGACGAGGTGAAATATTTACAGTGATGGATATTTAGAATTGGTTGTATTGATTTATGAAAGAGGATATTTGAAAAAAAGTTTCCTCCGAGATTCGAACTCGGATTGCTGCATTCAGAGTCCAGAGTGCTGACCGTTAATTACACCATGGAACCGAATTCCCATACCGGGTGTCGAACCCGGGCCACCTGGGTGAAAGCCAGGAATCCTAACCGCTAGACCACATGGGATACAGACGAGGTGAAATATTTACAGTGATGGATATTTAGAATTGGTTGTATTGATTTATAAAATAGGATATTTGAAAAAAAGGTTCCACCGAGATTCGAACTCGGATTGCTGGATTCAGAGTCCAGAGTGCTGACCATTACACCATGGAACCGAATTCCCATGCCGGGAGTTGAACCCGGGCCACCTGGGTGAAAGCCAGGAATCCTAACCGCTAGACCACATGGGATACAGACGAGGTGAAATATTTACAGTGATGGATATTTAGAATTGGTTGTATTGATTTATAAAAGAGGATATTTGAAAAAAAGGTTCCACCGAGATTCGAACTCGGATTGCTGGATTCAGAGTCCAGTGTGCTGACCATTACACCATGGAACCGAATTCCCATGCCGGGAGTCGAACCCGGGCCACCTGGGTGAAAGCCAGGAATCCTAACCGCTAGACCACATGGGATACAGACGAGGTGAAATATTTACAGTGATGGATATTTAGAATTGGTTGTATTGATTTATGAAAGAGGATATTTGAAATATTTAAAGAAAAGGTTCCACCGAGATTCGAACTCGGATTGCTGGATTCAGAGTCCAGAGTGCTGACCATTACACCATGGAACCGAATTCCCATGCCGGGAGTCGAACCCGGGCCACCTGGGTGAAAGCCAGGAATCCTAACCGCTAGACCACATGGGATACAGACGAGGTGAAATATTTACAGTGATGGATATTTAGAATTGGTTGTATTGATTTATAAAATAGGATATTTGAAAAAAAGGTTCCACCGAGATTCGAACTCGGATTGCTGGATTCAGAGTCCAGAGTGCTGACCATTACACCATGGAACCGAATTCCCATGCCGGGAGTTGAACCCGGGCCACCTGGGTGAAAGCCAGGAATCCTAACCGCTAGACCACATGGGATACAGACGAGGTGAAATATTTACAGTGATGGATATTTAGAATTGGTTGTATTGATTTATAAAATAGGATATTTGAAAAAAAGGTTCCACCGAGATTCGAACTCGGATTGCTGGATTCAGAGTCCAGAGTGCTGACCATTACACCATGGAACCGAATTCCCATGCCGGGAGTTGAACCCGGGCCACCTGGGTGAAAGCCAGGAATCCTAACCGCTAGACCACATGGGATACAGACGAGGTGAAATATTTACAGTGATGGATATTTAGAATTGGTTGTATTGATTTATGAAAGAGGATATTTGAAAAAAAGTTTCCTCCGAGATTCGAACTCGGATTGCTGCATTCAGAGTCCAGAGTGCTGACCGTTAATTACACCATGGAACCGAATTCCCATACCGGGTGTCGAACCCGGGCCACCTGGGTGAAAGCCAGGAATCCTAACCGCTAGACCACATGGGATACAGACGAGGTGAAATATTTACAGTGATGGATATTTAGAATTGGTTGTATTGATTTATAAAATAGGATATTTGAAAAAAAGGTTCCACCGAGATTCGAACTCGGATTGCTGGATTCAGAGTCCAGAGTGCTGACCATTACACCATGGAACCGAATTCCCATGCCGGGAGTTGAACCCGGGCCACCTGGGTGAAAGCCAGGAATCCTAACCGCTAGACCACATGGGATACAGACGAGGTGAAATATTTACAGTGATGGATATTTAGAATTGGTTGTATTGATTTATAAAAGAGGATATTTGAAAAAAAGGTTCCACCGAGATTCGAACTCGGATTGCTGGATTCAGAGTCCAGTGTGCTGACCATTACACCATGGAACCGAATTCCCATGCCGGGAGTCGAACCCGGGCCACCTGGGTGAAAGCCAGGAATCCTAACCGCTAGACCACATGGGATACAGACGAGGTGAAATATTTACAGTGATGGATATTTAGAATTGGTTGTATTGATTTATGAAAGAGGATATTTGAAATATTTAAAGAAAAGGTTCCACCGAGATTCGAACTCGGATTGCTGGATTCAGAGTCCAGAGTGCTGACCATTACACCATGGAACCGAATTCCCATGCCGGGAGTCGAACCCGGGCCACCTGGGTGAAAGCCAGGAATCCTAACCGCTAGACCACATGGGATACAGACGAGGTGAAATATTTACAGTGATGGATATTTAGAATTGGTTGTATTGATTTATGAAAGAGGATATTTGAAAAAAAGGTTCCACCGAGATTCGAACTCGGATTGCTGGATTCAGTGTCCAGAGTGCTGACCATTAATTACACCATGGAACCGAATTCCCATGCCGGGAGTCGAACCCGGGCCACCTAGGTGAAAGCCAGGAATCCTAACCGCTAGACCACATGGGATACAGACGAGGTGAAATATTTACAGTGATGGATATTTAGAATTGGTTGTATTGATTTATGAAAGAGGATATTTAAAATATTTAAAAAAAAGGTTCCACCGGGATTCGAACTCGGATTGCTGGATTCAGAGTCCAGAGTGCTGACCATTACACCATGGAACCGAATTCCCATGCCGGGAGTCGAACCCGGGCCACCTGGGTGAAAGCCAGGAATCCTAACCGCTAGACCACATGGGATACAGACGAGGTGAAATATTTACAGTGATGGATATTTAGAATTGGTTGTATTGATTTATAAAAGAGGATATTTGAAAAAAAAGGTTCCACCGAGATTCGAAATCGGATTGCTGGATTCAGAGTCCAGAGAGCTGACCATTACACCATGGAACCGAATTCCCATGCCGGGAGTCGAACCCGGGCCACCTGGGTGAAAGCCAGGAATCCTAACCGCTAGACCACATGGGATACAGACGAGGTGAAATATTTACAGTGATGGATATTTAGAATTGGTTGTATTGATTTATGAAAGAGGATATTTGAAATATTTAAAAAAAAGGTTCCACCGAGATTCGAACTCGGATTGCTGGATTCAGAGTCCCGACCATTACACCATGGAACCGAATTCCCATGCCAGGAGTCGAACCCGGGCCACCTGGGTGAAAGCCAGGAATCCTAACCGCTAGACCACATGGGATACAGACGAGGTGAAATATTTACAGTGATGGATATTTAGAATTGGTTGTATTGATTTATAAAAGAATATATTTGAAAAAAAGGATGCCACCGAGAAAGGTGCCACCGAGATTCGAACTCGGATTGCTGGATTCAGAGTGCTGACCATTACACCATGGAACCGAATTCCCATGCCGGGAGTCGAACCCGGGCCACCTGGGTGAAAGCCAGGAATCCTAACCGCTAGACCACATGGGATACAGACGAGGTGAAATATTTACAGTGATGGATATTTAGAATTGGTTGTATTGATTTATGAAAGAGGATATTTGAAATATTTAAAAAAAAGTTTCCTCCGAGATTCGAACTCGGATTGCTGCATTCAGAGTCCAGAGTGCTGACCGTTAATTACACCATGGAACCGAATTCCCATACCGGGTGTCGAACCCGGGCCACCTGGGTGAAAGCCAGGAATCCTAACCGCTAGACCACATGGGATACAGACGAGGTGAAATATTTACAGTGATGGATATTTAGAATTGGTTGTATTGATTTATAAAATAGGATATTTGAAAAAAAGGTTCCACCGAGATTCGAACTCGGATTGCTGGATTCAGAGTCCAGAGTGCTGACCATTACACCATGGAACCGAATTCCCATGCCGGGAGTTGAACCCGGGCCACCTGGGTGAAAGCCAGGAATCCTAACCGCTAGACCACATGGGATACAGACGAGGTGAAATATTTACAGTGATGGATATTTAGAATTGGTTGTATTGATTTATAAAAGAGGATATTTGAAAAAAAGGTTCCACCGAGATTCGAACTCGGATTGCTGGATTCAGAGTCCAGTGTGCTGACCATTACACCATGGAACCGAATTCCCATGCCGGGAGTCGAACCCGGGCCACCTGGGTGAAAGCCAGGAATCCTAACCGCTAGACCACATGGGATACAGACGAGGTGAAATATTTACAGTGATGGATATTTAGAATTGGTTGTATTGATTTATGAAAGAGGATATTTGAAATATTTAAAGAAAAGGTTCCACCGAGATTCGAACTCGGATTGCTGGATTCAGAGTCCAGAGTGCTGACCATTACACCATGGAACCGAATTCCCATGCCGGGAGTCGAACCCGGGCCACCTGGGTGAAAGCCAGGAATCCTAACCGCTAGACCACATGGGATACAGACGAGGTGAAATATTTACAGTGATGGATATTTAGAATTGGTTGTATTGATTTATGAAAGAGGATATTTGAAAAAAAGGTTCCACCGAGATTCGAACTCGGATTGCTGGATTCAGAGTCCAGAGTGCTGACCATTAATTACACCATGGAACCGAATTCCCATGCCGGGAGTCGAACCCGGGCCACCTGGGTGAAAGCCAGGAATCCTAACCGCTAGACCACATGGGATACAGACGAGGTGAAATATTTACAGTGATGGATATTTAGAATTGGTTGTATTGATTTATGAAAGAGGATATTTGAAATATTTAAAAAAAAGTTTCCTCCGAGATTCGAACTCGGATTGCTGCATTCAGAGTCCAGAGTGCTGACCGTTAATTACACCATGGAACCGAATTCCCATACCGGGTGTCGAACCCGGGCCACCTGGGTGAAAGCCAGGAATCCTAACCGCTAGACCACATGGGATACAGACGAGGTGAAATATTTACAGTGATGGATATTTAGAATTGGTTGTATTGATTTATAAAATAGGATATTTGAAAAAAAGGTTCCACCGAGATTCGAACTCGGATTGCTGGATTCAGAGTCCAGAGTGCTGACCATTACACCATGGAACCGAATTCCCATGCCGGGAGTTGAACCCGGGCCACCTGGGTGAAAGCCAGGAATCCTAACCGCTAGACCACATGGGATACAGACGAGGTGAAATATTTACAGTGATGGATATTTAGAATTGGTTGTATTGATTTATGAAAGAGGATATTTGAAAAAAAGTTTCCTCCGAGATTCGAACTCGGATTGCTGCATTCAGAGTCCAGAGTGCTGACCGTTAATTACACCATGGAACCGAATTCCCATACCGGGTGTCGAACCCGGGCCACCTGGGTGAAAGCCAGGAATCCTAACCGCTAGACCACATGGGATACAGACGAGGTGAAATATTTACAGTGATGGATATTTAGAATTGGTTGTATTGATTTATAAAATAGGATATTTGAAAAAAAGGTTCCACCGAGATTCGAACTCGGATTGCTGGATTCAGAGTCCAGAGTGCTGACCTTTACACCATGGAACCGAATTCCCATGCCGGGAGTTGAACCCGGGCCACCTGGGTGAAAGCCAGGAATCCTAACCGCTAGACCACATGGGATACAGACGAGGTGAAATATTTACAGTGATGGATATTTAGAATTGGTTGTATTGATTTATAAAAGAGGATATTTGAAAAAAAGGTTCCACCGAGATTCGAACTCGGATTGCTGGATTCAGAGTCCAGTGTGCTGACCATTACACCATGGAACCGAATTCCCATGCCGGGAGTCGAACCCGGGCCACCTGGGTGAAAGCCAGGAATCCTAACCGCTAGACCACATGGGATACAGACGAGGTGAAATATTTACAGTGATGGATATTTAGAATTGGTTGTATTGATTTATGAAAGAGGATATTTGAAATATTTAAAGAAAAGGTTCCACCGAGATTCGAACTCGGATTGCTGGATTCAGAGTCCAGAGTGCTGACCATTACACCATGGAACCGAATTCCCATGCCGGGAGTCGAACCCGGGCCACCTGGGTGAAAGCCAGGAATCCTAACCGCTAGACCACATGGGATACAGACGAGGTGAAATATTTACAGTGATGGATATTTAGAATTGGTTGTATTGATTTATGAAAGAGGATATTTGAAAAAAAGGTTCCACCGAGATTCGAACTCGGATTGCTGGATTCAGTGTCCAGAGTGCTGACCATTAATTACACCATGGAACCGAATTCCCATGCCGGGAGTCGAACCCGGGCCACCTGGGTGAAAGCCAGGAATCCTAACCGCTAGACCACATGGGATACAGACGAGGTGAAATATTTACAGTGATGGATATTTAGAATTGGTTGTATTGATTTATGAAAGAGGATATTTAAAATATTTAAAAAAAAGGTTCCACCGGGATTCGAACTCGGATTGCTGGATTCAGAGTCCAGAGTGCTGACCATTACACCATGGAACCGAATTCCCATGCCGGGAGTCGAACCCGGGCCACCTGGGTGAAAGCCAGGAATCCTAACCGCTAGACCACATGGGATACAGACGAGGTGAAATATTTACAGTGATGGATATTTAGAATTGGTTGTATTGATTTATAAAAGAGGATATTTGAAAAAAAAGGTTCCACCGAGATTCGAAATCGGATTGCTGGATTCAGAGTCCAGAGAGCTGACCATTACACCATGGAACCGAATTCCCATGCCGGGAGTCGAACCCGGGCCACCTGGGTGAAAGCCAGGAATCCTAACCGCTAGACCACATGGGATACAGACGAGGTGAAATATTTACAGTGATGGATATTTAGAATTGGTTGTATTGATTTATGAAAGAGGATATTTGAAATATTTAAAAAAAAGGTTCCACCGAGATTCGAACTCGGATTGCTGGATTCAGAGTCCCGACCATTACACCATGGAACCGAATTCCCATGCCAGGAGTCGAACCCGGGCCACCTGGGTGAAAGCCAGGAATCCTAACCGCTAGACCACATGGGATACAGACGAGGTGAAATATTTACAGTGATGGATATTTAGAATTGGTTGTATTGATTTATAAAAGAATATATTTGAAAAAAAGGATGCCACCGAGAAAGGTGCCACCGAGATTCGAACTCGGATTGCTGGATTCAGAGTGCTGACCATTACACCATGGAACCGAATTCCCATGCCGGGAGTCGAACCCGGGCCACCTGGGTGAAAGCCAGGAATCCTAACCGCTAGACCACATGGGATACAGACGAGGTGAAATATTTACAGTGATGGATATTTAGAATTGGTTGTATTGATTTATGAAAGAGGATATTTGAAATATTTAAAAAAAAGTTTCCTCCGAGATTCGAACTCGGATTGCTGCATTCAGAGTCCAGAGTGCTGACCGTTAATTACACCATGGAACCGAATTCCCATACCGGGTGTCGAACCCGGGCCACCTGGGTGAAAGCCAGGAATCCTAACCGCTAGACCACATGGGATACAGACGAGGTGAAATATTTACAGTGATGGATATTTAGAATTGGTTGTATTGATTTATAAAATAGGATATTTGAAAAAAAGGTTCCACCGAGATTCGAACTCGGATTGCTGGATTCAGAGTCCAGAGTGCTGACCATTACACCATGGAACCGAATTCCCATGCCGGGAGTTGAACCCGGGCCACCTGGGTGAAAGCCAGGAATCCTAACCGCTAGACCACATGGGATACAGACGAGGTGAAATATTTACAGTGATGGATATTTAGAATTGGTTGTATTGATTTATAAAAGAGGATATTTGAAAAAAAGGTTCCACCGAGATTCGAACTCGGATTGCTGGATTCAGAGTCCAGTGTGCTGACCATTACACCATGGAACCGAATTCCCATGCCGGGAGTCGAACCCGGGCCACCTGGGTGAAAGCCAGGAATCCTAACCGCTAGACCACATGGGATACAGACGAGGTGAAATATTTACAGTGATGGATATTTAGAATTGGTTGTATTGATTTATGAAAGAGGATATTTGAAATATTTAAAGAAAAGGTTCCACCGAGATTCGAACTCGGATTGCTGGATTCAGAGTCCAGAGTGCTGACCATTACACCATGGAACCGAATTCCCATGCCGGGAGTCGAACCCGGGCCACCTGGGTGAAAGCCAGGAATCCTAACCGCTAGACCACATGGGATACAGACGAGGTGAAATATTTACAGTGATGGATATTTAGAATTGGTTGTATTGATTTATGAAAGAGGATATTTGAAAAAAAGGTTCCACCGAGATTCGAACTCGGATTGCTGGATTCAGAGTCCAGAGTGCTGACCATTAATTACACCATGGAACCGAATTCCCATGCCGGGAGTCGAACCCGGGCCACCTGGGTGAAAGCCAGGAATCCTAACCGCTAGACCACATGGGATACAGACGAGGTGAAATATTTACAGTGATGGATATTTAGAATTGGTTGTATTGATTTATGAAAGAGGATATTTAAAATATTTAAAAAAAAGGTTCCACCGGGATTCGAACTCGGATTGCTGGATTCAGAGTCCAGAGTGCTGACCATTACACCATGGAACCGAATTCCCATGCCGGGAGTCGAACCCGGGCCACCTGGGTGAAAGCCAGGAATCCTAACCGCTAGACCACATGGGATACAGACGAGGTGAAATATTTACAGTGATGGATATTTAGAATTGGTTGTATTGATTTATGAAAGAGGATATTTGAAAAAAAGGTTCCACCGAGATTCGAACTCGGATTGCTGGATTCAGAGTCCAGAGTGCTGACCATTAATTACACCATGGAACCGAATTCCCATGCCGGGAATCGAACCCGGGCCACCTGGGTGAAAGCCAGGAATCCTAACCGCTAGACCACATGGGATACAGACGAGGTGAAATATTTACAGTGATGGATATTTAGAATTGGTTGTATTGATTTATGAAAGAGGATATTTAAAATATTTAAAAAAAAGGTTCCACCGGGATTCGAACTCGGATTGCTGGATTCAGAGTCCAGAGTGCTGACCATTACACCATGGAACCGAATTCTCATGCCGGGAGTCGAACCCGGGCCACCTGGGTGAAAGCCAGGAATCCTAACCGCTAGACCACATGGGATACAGACGAGGTGAAATATTTACAGTGATGGATATTTAGAATTGGTTGTATTGATTTATAAAAGAGGATATTTGAAAAAAAAGGTTCCACCGAGATTCGAACTCGGATTGCTGGATTCAGAGTCCAGAGAGCTGACCATTACACCATGGAACCGAATTCCCATGCCGGGAGTCGAACCCGGGCCACCTGGGTGAAAGCCAGGAATCCTAACCGCTAGACCACATGGGATACAGACGAGGTGAAATATTTACAGTGATGGATATTTAGAATTGGTTGTATTGATTTATGAAAGAGGATATTTGAAATATTTAAAAAAAAGTTTCCTCCGAGATTCGAACTCGGATTGCTGCATTCAGAGTCCAGAGTGCTGACCGTTAATTACACCATGGAACGGAATTCCCATACCGGGAGTCGAACCCGGGCCACCTGGGTGAAAGCCAGGAATCCTAACCGCTAGACCACATGGGATACAGACGAAGTGAAATATTTACAGTGATGGATATTTAGAATTGGTTGTATTGATTTATGAAAGAGGATATTTGAAATATTTAAAAAAAAGGTTCCACCGAGATTCAAATTCGGATTGCTGACTTCAGAGTCCAGAGTGCTGACCATTACACCATGGAACCGAATTCCCATGCCGGGAGTCGAACCCGGGCCACCTGGGTGAAAGCCAGGAATCCTAACCGCTAGACCACATGGGATACAGACGAGGTGAAATATTTACAGTGATGGATATTTAGAAATGGTTGTATTGATTTATAAAAGAGGATATTTGAAAAAAAGGTTCCACCGAGATTCGAACTCGGATTGCTGGATTCAGAGTCCAGAGTGCTGACCATTACACCATGGAACCGAATTCCCATGCCGGGAGTCGATCCCGGGCCACCTGGGTGAAAGCCAATAATCCTAACCGCTAGACCACATGGGATACAGACGAGGTGAAATATTTACAGTGATGGATATTTAGAATTGGTTGTATTGATTTATGAAAGAGGATATTTAAAATATTTAAAAAAAAGGTTCCACCGGGATTCGAACTCGGATTGCTGGATTCAGAGTCCAGAGTGCTGACCATTACACCATGGAACCGAATTCCCATGCCGGGAGTCGAACCCGGGCCACCTGGGTGAAAGCCAGGAATCCTAACCGCTAGACCACATGGGATACAGACGAGGTGAAATATTTACAGTGATGGATATTTAGAATTGGTTGTATTGATTTATGAAAGAGGATATTTGAAATATTTCAAAAAAAGGTTCCACCGAGATTCGAACTCGGATTGCTGGATTCAGAGTCCTGACCATTACACCATGGAACCGAATTCCCATGCCAGGAGTCGAACCCGGGCCACCTGGGTGAAAGCCAGGAATCCTAACCGCTAGACCACATGGGATACAGACGAGGTGAAATATTTACAGTGATGGATATTTAGAATTGGTTGTATTGATTTATGAAAGAGGATATTTGAAATATTTAAAAAAAAGGTTCCACCGAGATTCAAATTCGGATTGCTGGATTCAGAGTCCAGAGTGCTGACCATTACACCATGGAACCGAATTCCCATGCCGGGAGTCGAACCCGGGCCACCTGGGTGAAAGCCAGGAATCCTAACCGCTAGACCACATGGGATACAGACGAGGTGAAATATTTACAGTGATGGATATTTAGAAATGGTTGTATTGATTTATAAAAGAGGATATTTGAAAAAAAGGTTCCACCGAGATTCGAACTCGGAATGCTGGATTCAGAGTCCAGTGTGCTGACCATTACACCATGGAACCGAATTCCCATGCCGGGAGTCGAACCCGGGCCACCTGGGTGAAAGCCAGGAATCCTAACCGCTAGACCACATGGGATACAGACGAGGTGAAATATTTACAGTGATGGATATTTAGAATTGGTTGTATTCATTTATGAAAGAGGATATTTGAAATATTTAAAAAAAAGGTTCCACCGAGATTCGAACTCGGATTGCTGGATTCAGAGTGCTGACCATTACACCATGGAACCGAATTCCCATTCCGGGAGTCGAACCCGGGCCACCTGGGTGAAAGCCAGGAATCCTAACCGCTAGACCACATGGGATACAGACGAGGTGAAATATTTACAGTGATGGATATTTAGAATTGGTTGTATTGATTTATAAAAGAGGATATTTGAAAAAAAGGTTCCACCGAGATTCGAACTCGGATTGCTGGATTCAGAGTCCAGTGTGCTGACCATTACACCATGGAACCGAATTCCCATGCCGGGAGTTAAACCCGGGCCACCTGGGTGAAAGCCAGGAATCCTAACCGCTAGACCACATGGGATATAAAGGAGGTGAAATATTTACGGTGATAGAAATTTTGAATTGGTTGTATGGATTTATAAAAGAGGATATTTGAAAAAAAGGTTCCACCGAGATTCGAACTCGGATTGCTGGATTCAGAGTCCAGAGTGCTGACCATTACACCATGGAACCGAATTCCCATGCCGGGAGTCGAACCCGGGCCACCTGGGTGAAAGCCAGGAATCCTAACCGCTAGACCACATGGGATACAGACGAGGTGAAATATTTACAGTGATGGATATTTAGAATTGGTTGTATTGATTTATGAAAGAGGATATTTGAAATATTTAAAAAAAAGGTTCAAACGAGATTCGAACTCGGATTGCTGGATTCAGAGTCCAGAGTGCTGACCATTACACCATGGAACCGAATTCCCATGCCGGGAGTCGAACCCGGGCCACCTGGGTGAAAGCCAGGAATCCTAACCGCTAGACCACATGGGATACAGACGAGGTGAAATATTTCCAGTGATGGATATTTAGAATTGGTTGTATTGATTTATAAAAGAGGATATTTTAAAAAAAGGTTCCACCGAGATTCGAACTCGGATTGCTGGATTCAGAGTCCAGTGTGTGCTGACCATTACACCATGGAACCGAATTCCCATGTCGGGAGTCGAACCCGGGCCACCTGGGTGAAAGCCAGGAATCCTAACCGCTAGACCACATGGGATACAGACGAGGTGAAATATTTACAGTGATGGATATTTAGAATTGGTTGTATTGATTTATAAATGAGGATATTTGAAAAAAAGGTTCCACCGAGATTCGAACTCGGATTGCTGGATTCAGAGTCCAGAGTGCTGACCATTACACCATGGAACCGAATTCCCATGCCGGGAGGCGTATTTCCAAACCAGCACGTGTAGGAATCCCACCAGAGGCAGCACTAGCGCGGAAGTGTGACGTTTGGTGGAAGCCAATAAGAATTGAAGACTGTAGGTTTGCATTGTTTATGTTCTTAGGCGATTTGGCGCTCAATACGAATTTGCGTTCTTACGAATCTTACGTTTTCATGACTAGAAAAATGGGTCGGATTAAAAAAAAAGTTTTCATTTAAATTTAATAAAATATTATAAGAGCTCCTTTTGAATGACAATTTGTTTTTGGTCGGAAATTAAATTATGAGATAATTTATTATATTGGACCCTGATAAAAAAAACTGTTAGGAAATATATTTCTTTTTGAGGTTTTGGAATATTTAAAAAATGAGGTTTTCTTAAATTGTAATAGGAATTTGAAGTTTTGAAGGAAGTTGTTATTATGAATAAGAAAAGTAACATTCTGTAATATAAGTTTCTTTAGAGATAAAATTTTTTTATAATTTACATATTTCATGTTATTTTTTGTAGATTTATGAGAGGTAACAAATTTCGCATATAATTTCCATCCAAAAAATTTATTCCTTATTGTAAAATAGATTGTATCCATGAGTAATGTAAGATTTTGTATGGTAATTTTTTTGCATAAATCATTATAGTCTAAAAGTTATTTCATATTTAAATGTTCAGCAATCTGAGTTTATATGATATATTTTTTCACATCACTTTGTATATTGATTTGATACAGTGGTGAAAATTCTTTTTCATCATTTCAAATAAATTTACAGTCTGTGATATAAAATTTTCATTCATTCAAACAAAACGTATGTAAAAAAATTAAAACTTTCAGAGCTGAGTACACATTTAATTTTATTGTTTTATTCCATTTAGGCACCAAAATAGCTTTACGCAATTTTGATAGCTTTTAAGCATGTGGTGTTTAAAGAAGTTTTGAAGAATAAAGCCTGTTCAAGCAGGCCGTTTTTGGAGCCGCTGCGCCGACAGCTAAAACAGTTTTTCAAGACCAACAAATTTTAGAAAACTATTATCCCCTCTCGAGCCTAAGAAAATCATTCCTACATGATCCCCATCATAAAAAATTAAGTACTTTTCCATCTGAGACTTAAAATGCCTGGGCATGGACCAAAATTTCTTCCCAGCCTACTATAGAAGAACGCGTGAAAGGGAAAATAAACAAAATGATGCTCAGAACAAATGAAATAGAACAGGAATCCACTTTTTTTTATTCTCAGTTCCAACTGCATACATTAATTCCTTGAAAATGTTTCGTCTTCATAGAATTTAACATAAAGGGGCCAATAATTTATTAAAACGCTTAAATAATGGGGATTTATCAAATCTCAAAATATTTTTCAGCTCTTTGAGCTAGAAGGTAAATTTTTACAAATGTTATTACATCTTTACCTGAATTTTAAAATACTATAAACTGTAAAATTTAATATATATTTAAAATGTTGTTACATTTTAAAATAAGTATTATACATAAAATATTATTATAGATAAATCGTGCTATAAATTTTCACAAGTTTTTATTACTCGGAAACTATACTTAAAAAAATTTTTAAAAATTGACGCTTGAAAGACAATTAACATCCAGCTAAAATGTATTACTTGAAAGTTCAAGACAATAAAAGACATATTAGATTAGGAAGGCAATTAGATTAATTACAACAAAATATAACACACAAACTGAATGTTACAAATTTTCTTATTTAAATAATTACAGCTTCAGATGAAAATTGAACGTATATTACTACTTATTACTAAAGTTAACAAATAACAATTGCATTTAATCGCCTTTATTACCCTTTTCAATCCTTGTTTAATATTTTTTGTTCGCCCTCTTACAAAAAGAATACCGTAAAACCTCTTTCCAAGACTTATCGCCAAAACCGCAAAAAGAGCGATAAAGAGCCTAAAGCATCAAATCGTATTTGCGCCAAATTCTCCAGATCCTCTTTGAGCGCTAGTGCTGCCTCTGGTGGGATTCCTACACGTGCGGGTTTGGAAATACGCTGCCGGGAGTCGAACCCGGGCCACCTGGGTGAAAGCCAGGAATCCTTACCGCTAGACCACATGGGATACAGACGAGGTGAAATATTTACAGTGATGGATATTTAGAATTGGTTGTATTGATTTATGAAAGAGGATATTTGAAATATTTAAAAAAAAGGTTCCACCGAGATTCGAACTCGGATTGCTGGATTCAGAGTCCAGAGTGCTGACCATTACACCATGGAACCGAATTCCCGTGCCGGGAGTCGAACCCGGGCCACCTGGGTAAAAGCCAGGAATCCTAACCGCTAGACCACATGGGATACAGACGAGGTGAAATATTTACAGTGATGGATATTTAGAATTGGTTGTATTGATTTATAAAAGAGGATATTTGAAAAAAAGGTTCCACCGAGATTCGAACTCGGATTGCTGGATTCAGAGTCCAGTGTGCTGACCATTACAACATGGAACCGAATTCCCATGCCGGGAGTCGAACCCGGGCCACCTGGGTGAAAACCAGGAATCCTAACCGCAAGACCACATGGGATATAAAGGAGGTGAAATACTTACGGTGATAGAAATTTTGAATTGGTTGTATGGATTTATAAAAGAGGATATTTGAAAAAAAGGTTCCACCGAGATTCGAACTCGGATTGCTGGATTCAGAGTCCAGAGTGCTGACCATTAATTACACCATGGAACCGAATTCCCATGCCGGGAGTCGAACCCGGGCCACCTGGGTGAAAGCCAGGAATCCTAACCGCTAGACCACATGGGATACAGACGAGGTGAAATATTTACAGTGATGGATATTTAGAATTGGTTGTATTGATTTATAAAAGAGGATATTTGAAAAAAAGGTTCCACCGAGATTCGAACTCGGATTGCTGGATTCAGAGTCCAGAGTGCTGACCATTACACCATGGAACCGAATTCCCATGCCGGGAGTCGAACCCGGGCCACCTGGGTGAAAGCCAGGAATCCTAACCGCTAGACCACATGGGATACAGACGAGGTGAAATATTTACAGTGATGGATATTTAGAATTGGTTGTATTGATTTATAAAAGAGGATATTTGAAAAAAAGGTTCCACCGAGATTCGAACTCGGATTGCTGGATTCAGAGTCCAGAGTGCTGACCATTACACCATGGAACCGAATTCCCATGCCGGGAGTCGAACCCGGGCCACCTGGGTGAAAGCCAGGAATCCTAACCGCTAGACCACATGGGATACAGACGAGGTGAAATATTTACAGTGATGGATATTTAGAATTGGTTGTATTGATTTATGAAAGAGGATATTTGAAATATTTAAAAAAAAGGTTCAAACGAGATTCGAACTCGGATTGCTGTATTCAGAGTCCAGAGTGCTGACCATTACACCATGGAACCGAATTCCCATGCCGGGAGTCGAACCCGGGCCACCTGGGTGAAAGCCAGGAATCCTAACCGCTAGACCACATGGGATACAGACGAGGTGAAATATTTCCAGTGATGGATATTTAGAATTGGTTGTATTGATTTATAAAAGAGGATATTTGAAAAAAAGGTTCCACCGAGATTCGAACTCGGATTGCTGGATTCAGAGTCCAGTGTGTGCTGACCATTACACCATGGAACCGAATTCCCTTGCCGGGAGTCGAACCCGGGCCACCTGGGTGAAAGCCAGGAATCCTAACCGCTAGACCACATGGGATACAGACGAGGTGAAATATTTACAGTGATGGATATTTAGAATTGGTTGTATTGATTTATGAAAGAGGATATTTGAAATATTTAAAAAAAAGGTTCCACCGAGATTCGAACTCGGATTGCTGGATTCAGAGTCCAGAGTGCTGACCATTACACCATGGAACCGAATTCCCATGTCGGGAGTCGAACTCGGGCCACCTGGGTGAAAGCCAGGAATCCTAACCGCTAGACCACATGGGATACAGACGAGGTGAAATATTTACAGTGATGGATATTTAGAATTGGTTGTATTGATTTATAAAAGAGGATATTTGAAAAAAAGGTTCCACCGAGATTCGAACTCGGATTGCTGGATTCAGAGTCCAGTGTGCTGACCATTACACCATGGAACCGAATTCCCATGCCGGGAGTCGAACCCGGGCCACCTGGGTTAAAGCCAGGAATCCTAACCGCTAGACCACATGGGATACAGACGAGGTGAAATATTTACAGTGATGGATATTTAGAATTGGTTGTATTGATTTATGAAAGAGGATATTTGAAATATTTAAAGAAAAGGTTCCACCGAGATTCGAACTCGGATTGCTGGATTCAGAGTCCAGAGTGCTGACCATTACACCATGGAACCGAATTCCCATGCCGGGAGTCGAACCCGGGCCACCTGGGTGAAAGCCAGGAATCCTAACCGCTAGACCACATGGGATACAGACGAGGTGAAATATTTACAGTGATGGATATTTAGAATTGGTTGTATTGATTTATGAAAGAGGATATTTGAAAAAAAGGTTCCACCGAGATTCGAACTCGGATTGCTGGATTCAGTGTCCAGAGTGCTGACCATTAATTACACCATGGAACCGAATTCCCATGCCGGGAGTCGAACCCGGGCCACCTAGGTGAAAGCCAGGAATCCTAACCGCTAGACCACATGGGATACAGACGAGGTGAAATATTTACAGTGATGGATATTTAGAATTGGTTGTATTGATTTATGAAAGAGGATATTTAAAATATTTAAAAAAAAGGTTCCACCGGGATTCGAACTCGGATTGCTGGATTCAGAGTCCAGAGTGCTGACCATTACACCATGGAACCGAATTCCCATGCCGGGAGTCGAACCCGGGCCACCTGGGTGAAAGCCAGGAATCCTAACCGCTAGACCACATGGGATACAGACGAGGTGAAATATTTACAGTGATGGATATTTAGAATTGGTTGTATTGATTTATAAAAGAGGATATTTGAAAAAAAAGGTTCCACCGAGATTCGAAATCGGATTGCTGGATTCAGAGTCCAGAGAGCTGACCATTACACCATGGAACCGAATTCCCATGCCGGGAGTCGAACCCGGGCCACCTGGGTGAAAGCCAGGAATCCTAACCGCTAGACCACATGGGATACAGACGAGGTGAAATATTTACAGTGATGGATATTTAGAATTGGTTGTATTGATTTATGAAAGAGGATATTTGAAATATTTAAAAAAAAGGTTCCACCGAGATTCGAACTCGGATTGCTGGATTCAGAGTCCCGACCATTACACCATGGAACCGAATTCCCATGCCAGGAGTCGAACCCGGGCCACCTGGGTGAAAGCCAGGAATCCTAACCGCTAGACCACATGGGATACAGACGAGGTGAAATATTTACAGTGATGGATATTTAGAATTGGTTGTATTGATTTATAAAAGAATATATTTGAAAAAAAGGATGCCACCGAGAAAGGTGCCACCGAGATTCGAACTCGGATTGCTGGATTCAGAGTGCTGACCATTACACCATGGAACCGAATTCCCATGCCGGGAGTCGAACCCGGGCCACCTGGGTGAAAGCCAGGAATCCTAACCGCTAGACCACATGGGATACAGACGAGGTGAAATATTTACAGTGATGGATATTTAGAATTGGTTGTATTGATTTATGAAAGAGGATATTTGAAATATTTAAAAAAAAGTTTCCTCCGAGATTCGAACTCGGATTGCTGCATTCAGAGTCCAGAGTGCTGACCGTTAATTACACCATGGAACCGAATTCCCATACCGGGTGTCGAACCCGGGCCACCTGGGTGAAAGCCAGGAATCCTAACCGCTAGACCACATGGGATACAGACGAGGTGAAATATTTACAGTGATGGATATTTAGAATTGGTTGTATTGATTTATAAAATAGGATATTTGAAAAAAAGGTTCCACCGAGATTCGAACTCGGATTGCTGGATTCAGAGTCCAGAGTGCTGACCATTACACCATGGAACCGAATTCCCATGCCGGGAGTTGAACCCGGGCCACCTGGGTGAAAGCCAGGAATCCTAACCGCTAGACCACATGGGATACAGACGAGGTGAAATATTTACAGTGATGGATATTTAGAATTGGTTGTATTGATTTATAAAAGAGGATATTTGAAAAAAAGGTTCCACCGAGATTCGAACTCGGATTGCTGGATTCAGAGTCCAGTGTGCTGACCATTACACCATGGAACCGAATTCCCATGCCGGGAGTCGAACCCGGGCCACCTGGGTGAAAGCCAGGAATCCTAACCGCTAGACCACATGGGATACAGACGAGGTGAAATATTTACAGTGATGGATATTTAGAATTGGTTGTATTGATTTATGAAAGAGGATATTTGAAATATTTAAAGAAAAGGTTCCACCGAGATTCGAACTCGGATTGCTGGATTCAGAGTCCAGAGTGCTGACCATTACACCATGGAACCGAATTCCCATGCCGGGAGTCGAACCCGGGCCACCTGGGTGAAAGCCAGGAATCCTAACCGCTAGACCACATGGGATACAGACGAGGTGAAATATTTACAGTGATGGATATTTAGAATTGGTTGTATTGATTTATGAAAGAGGATATTTGAAAAAAAGGTTCCACCGAGATTCGAACTCGGATTGCTGGATTCAGAGTCCAGAGTGCTGACCATTAATTACACCATGGAACCGAATTCCCATGCCGGGAGTCGAACCCGGGCCACCTGGGTGAAAGCCAGGAATCCTAACCGCTAGACCACATGGGATACAGACGAGGTGAAATATTTACAGTGATGGATATTTAGAATTGGTTGTATTGATTTATGAAAGAGGATATTTGAAATATTTAAAAAAAAGTTTCCTCCGAGATTCGAACTCGGATTGCTGCATTCAGAGTCCAGAGTGCTGACCGTTAATTACACCATGGAACCGAATTCCCATACCGGGTGTCGAACCCGGGCCACCTGGGTGAAAGCCAGGAATCCTAACCGCTAGACCACATGGGATACAGACGAGGTGAAATATTTACAGTGATGGATATTTAGAATTGGTTGTATTGATTTATAAAATAGGATATTTGAAAAAAAGGTTCCACCGAGATTCGAACTCGGATTGCTGGATTCAGAGTCCAGAGTGCTGACCATTACACCATGGAACCGAATTCCCATGCCGGGAGTTGAACCCGGGCCACCTGGGTGAAAGCCAGGAATCCTAACCGCTAGACCACATGGGATACAGACGAGGTGAAATATTTACAGTGATGGATATTTAGAATTGGTTGTATTGATTTATGAAAGAGGATATTTGAAAAAAAGTTTCCTCCGAGATTCGAACTCGGATTGCTGCATTCAGAGTCCAGAGTGCTGACCGTTAATTACACCATGGAACCGAATTCCCATACCGGGTGTCGAACCCGGGCCACCTGGGTGAAAGCCAGGAATCCTAACCGCTAGACCACATGGGATACAGACGAGGTGAAATATTTACAGTGATGGATATTTAGAATTGGTTGTATTGATTTATAAAATAGGATATTTGAAAAAAAGGTTCCACCGAGATTCGAACTCGGATTGCTGGATTCAGAGTCCAGAGTGCTGACCATTACACCATGGAACCGAATTCCCATGCCGGGAGTTGAACCCGGGCCACCTGGGTGAAAGCCAGGAATCCTAACCGCTAGACCACATGGGATACAGACGAGGTGAAATATTTACAGTGATGGATATTTAGAATTGGTTGTATTGATTTATGAAAGAGGATATTTGAAATATTTAAAGAAAAGGTTCCACCGAGATTCGAACTCGGATTGCTGGATTCAGAGTCCAGAGTGCTGACCATTACACCATGGAACCGAATTCCCATGCCGGGAGTCGAACCCGGGCCACCTGGGTGAAAGCCAGGAATCCTAACCGCTAGACCACATGGGATACAGACGAGGTGAAATATTTACAGTGATGGATATTTAGAATTGGTTGTATTGATTTATGAAAGAGGATATTTGAAAAAAAGGTTCCACCGAGATTCGAACTCGGATTGCTGGATTCAGTGTCCAGAGTGCTGACCATTAATTACACCATGGAACCGAATTCCCATGCCGGGAGTCGAACCCGGGCCACCTGGGTGAAAGCCAGGAATCCTAACCGCTAGACCACATGGGATACAGACGAGGTGAAATATTTACAGTGATGGATATTTAGAATTGGTTGTATTGATTTATAAAATAGGATATTTGAAAAAAAGGTTCCACCGAGATTCGAACTCGGATTGCTGGATTCAGAGTCCAGAGTGCTGACCATTACACCATGGAACCGAATTCCCATGCCGGGAGTTGAACCCGGGCCACCTGGGTGAAAGCCAGGAATCCTAACCGCTAGACCACATGGGATACAGACGAGGTGAAATATTTACAGTGATGGATATTTAGAATTGGTTGTATTGATTTATAAAAGAGGATATTTGAAAAAAAGGTTCCACCGAGATTCGAACTCGGATTGCTGGATTCAGAGTCCAGTGTGCTGACCATTACACCATGGAACCGAATTCCCATGCCGGGAGTCGAACCCGGGCCACCTGGGTGAAAGCCAGGAATCCTAACCGCTAGACCACATGGGATACAGACGAGGTGAAATATTTACAGTGATGGATATTTAGAATTGGTTGTATTGATTTATGAAAGAGGATATTTGAAATATTTAAAGAAAAGGTTCCACCGAGATTCGAACTCGGATTGCTGGATTCAGAGTCCAGAGTGCTGACCATTACACCATGGAACCGAATTCCCATGCCGGGAGTCGAACCCGGGCCACCTGGGTGAAAGCCAGGAATCCTAACCGCTAGACCACATGGGATACAGACGAGGTGAAATATTTACAGTGATGGATATTTAGAATTGGTTGTATTGATTTATGAAAGAGGATATTTGAAAAAAAGGTTCCACCGAGATTCGAACTCGGATTGCTGGATTCAGAGTCCAGAGTGCTGACCATTAATTACACCATGGAACCGAATTCCCATGCCGGGAGTCGAACCCGGGCCACCTGGGTGAAAGCCAGGAATCCTAACCGCTAGACCACATGGGATACAGACGAGGTGAAATATTTACAGTGATGGATATTTAGAATTGGTTGTATTGATTTATGAAAGAGGATATTTGAAATATTTAAAAAAAAGTTTCCTCCGAGATTCGAACTCGGATTGCTGCATTCAGAGTCCAGAGTGCTGACCGTTAATTACACCATGGAACCGAATTCCCATACCGGGTGTCGAACCCGGGCCACCTGGGTGAAAGCCAGGAATCCTAACCGCTAGACCACATGGGATACAGACGAGGTGAAATATTTACAGTGATGGATATTTAGAATTGGTTGTATTGATTTATAAAATAGGATATTTGAAAAAAAGGTTCCACCGAGATTCGAACTCGGATTGCTGGATTCAGAGTCCAGAGTGCTGACCATTACACCATGGAACCGAATTCCCATGCCGGGAGTTGAACCCGGGCCACCTGGGTGAAAGCCAGGAATCCTAACCGCTAGACCACATGGGATACAGACGAGGTGAAATATTTAGAGTGATGGATATTTAGAATTGGTTGTATTGATTTATGAAAGAGGATATTTGAAAAAAAGTTTCCTCCGAGATTCGAACTCGGATTGCTGCATTCAGAGTCCAGAGTGCTGACCGTTAATTACACCATGGAACCGAATTCCCATACCGGGTGTCGAACCCGGGCCACCTGGGTGAAAGCCAGGAATCCTAACCGCTAGACCACATGGGATACAGACGAGGTGAAATATTTACAGTGATGGATATTTAGAATTGGTTGTATTGATTTATAAAATAGGATATTTGAAAAAAAGGTTCCACCGAGATTCGAACTCGGATTGCTGGATTCAGAGTCCAGAGTGCTGACCATTACACCATGGAACCGAATTCCCATGCCGGGAGTTGAACCCGGGCCACCTGGGTGAAAGCCAGGAATCCTAACCGCTAGACCACATGGGATACAGACGAGGTGAAATATTTACAGTGATGGATATTTAGAATTGGTTGTATTGATTTATAAAAGAGGATATTTGAAAAAAAGGTTCCACCGAGATTCGAACTCGGATTGCTGGATTCAGAGTCCAGTGTGCTGACCATTACACCATGGAACCGAATTCCCATGCCGGGAGTCGAACCCGGGCCACCTGGGTGAAAGCCAGGAATCCTAACCGCTAGACCACATGGGATACAGACGAGGTGAAATATTTACAGTGATGGATATTTAGAATTGGTTGTATTGATTTATGAAAGAGGATATTTGAAATATTTAAAGAAAAGGTTCCACCGAGATTCGAACTCGGATTGCTGGATTCAGAGTCCAGAGTGCTGACCATTACACCATGGAACCGAATTCCCATGCCGGGAGTCGAACCCGGGCCACCTGGGTGAAAGCCAGGAATCCTAACCGCTAGACCACATGGGATACAGACGAGGTGAAATATTTACAGTGATGGATATTTAGAATTGGTTGTATTGATTTATGAAAGAGGATATTTGAAATATTTAAAGAAAAGGTTCCACCGAGATTCGAACTCGGATTGCTGGATTCAGAGTCCAGAGTGCTGACCATTACACCATGGAACCGAATTCCCATGCCGGGAGTCGAACCCGGGCCACCTGGGTGAAAGCCAGGAATCCTAACCGCTAGACCACATGGGATACAGACGAGGTGAAATATTTACAGTGATGGATATTTAGAATTGGTTGTATTGATTTATGAAAGAGGATATTTGAAAAAAAGGTTCCACCGAGATTCGAACTCGGATTGCTGGATTCAGTGTCCAGAGTGCTGACCATTAATTACACCATGGAACCGAATTCCCATGCCGGGAGTCGAACCCGGGCCACCTGGGTGAAAGCCAGGAATCCTAACCGCTAGACCACATGGGATACAGACGAGGTGAAATATTTACAGTGATGGATATTTAGAATTGGTTGTATTGATTTATGAAAGAGGATATTTAAAATATTTAAAAAAAAGGTTCCACCGGGATTCGAACTCGGATTGCTGGATTCAGAGTCCAGAGTGCTGACCATTACACCATGGAACCGAATTCCCATGCCGGGAGTCGAACCCGGGCCACCTGGGTGAAAGCCAGGAATCCTAACCGCTAGACCACATGGGATACAGACGAGGTGAAATATTTACAGTGATGGATATTTAGAATTGGTTGTATTGATTTATAAAAGAGGATATTTGAAAAAAAAGGTTCCACCGAGATTCGAAATCGGATTGCTGGATTCAGAGTCCAGAGAGCTGACCATTACACCATGGAACCGAATTCCCATGCCGGGAGTCGAACCCGGGCCACCTGGGTGAAAGCCAGGAATCCTAACCGCTAGACCACATGGGATACAGACGAGGTGAAATATTTACAGTGATGGATATTTAGAATTGGTTGTATTGATTTATGAAAGAGGATATTTGAAATATTTAAAAAAAAGGTTCCACCGAGATTCGAACTCGGATTGCTGGATTCAGAGTCCCGACCATTACACCATGGAACCGAATTCCCATGCCAGGAGTCGAACCCGGGCCACCTGGGTGAAAGCCAGGAATCCTAACCGCTAGACCACATGGGATACAGACGAGGTGAAATATTTACAGTGATGGATATTTAGAATTGGTTGTATTGATTTATAAAAGAATATATTTGAAAAAAAGGATGCCACCGAGAAAGGTGCCACCGAGATTCGAACTCGGATTGCTGGATTCAGAGTGCTGACCATTACACCATGGAACCGAATTCCCATGCCGGGAGTCGAACCCGGGCCACCTGGGTGAAAGCCAGGAATCCTAACCGCTAGACCACATGGGATACAGACGAGGTGAAATATTTACAGTGATGGATATTTAGAATTGGTTGTATTGATTTATGAAAGAGGATATTTGAAATATTTAAAAAAAAGTTTCCTCCGAGATTCGAACTCGGATTGCTGCATTCAGAGTCCAGAGTGCTGACCGTTAATTACACCATGGAACCGAATTCCCATACCGGGTGTCGAACCCGGGCCACCTGGGTGAAAGCCAGGAATCCTAACCGCTAGACCACATGGGATACAGACGAGGTGAAATATTTACAGTGATGGATATTTAGAATTGGTTGTATTGATTTATAAAAGAGGATATTTGAAAAAAAGGTTCCACCGAGATTCGAACTCGGATTGCTGGATTCAGAGTCCAGTGTGCTGACCATTACACCATGGAACCGAATTCCCATGCCGGGAGTCGAACCCGGGCCACCTGGGTGAAAGCCAGGAATCCTAACCGCTAGACCACATGGGATACAGACGAGGTGAAATATTTACAGTGATGGATATTTAGAATTGGTTGTATTGATTTATGAAAGAGGATATTTGAAATATTTAAAGAAAAGGTTCCACCGAGATTCGAACTCGGATTGCTGGATTCAGAGTCCAGAGTGCTGACCATTACACCATGGAACCGAATTCCCATGCCGGGAGTCGAACCCGGGCCACCTGGGTGAAAGCCAGGAATCCTAACCGCTAGACCACATGGGATACAGACGAGGTGAAATATTTACAGTGATGGATATTTAGAATTGGTTGTATTGATTTATGAAAGAGGATATTTGAAAAAAAGGTTCCACCGAGATTCGAACTCGGATTGCTGGATTCAGTGTCCAGAGTGCTGACCATTAATTACACCATGGAACCGAATTCCCATGCCGGGAGTCGAACCCGGGCCACCTGGGTGAAAGCCAGGAATCCTAACCGCTAGACCACATGGGATACAGACGAGGTGAAATATTTACAGTGATGGATATTTAGAATTGGTTGTATTGATTTATGAAAGAGGATATTTAAAATATTTAAAAAAAAGGTTCCACCGGGATTCGAACTCGGATTGCTGGATTCAGAGTCCAGAGTGCTGACCATTACACCATGGAACCGAATTCCCATGCCGGGAGTCGAACCCGGGCCACCTGGGTGAAAGCCAGGAATCCTAACCGCTAGACCACATGGGATACAGACGAGGTGAAATATTTACAGTGATGGATATTTAGAATTGGTTGTATTGATTTATAATAGAGGATATTTGAAAAAAAAGGTTCCACCGAGATTCGAAATCGGATTGCTGGATTCAGAGTCCAGAGAGCTGACCATTACACCATGGAACCGAATTCCCATGCCGGGAGTCGAACCCGGGCCACCTGGGTGAAAGCCAGGAATCCTAACCGCTAGACCACATGGGATACAGACGAGGTGAAATATTTACAGTGATGGATATTTAGAATTGGTTGTATTGATTTATGAAAGAGGATATTTGAAATATTTAAAAAAAAGGTTCCACCGAGATTCGAACTCGGATTGCTGGATTCAGAGTCCCGACCATTACACCATGGAACCGAATTCCCATGCCAGGAGTCGAACCCGGGCCACCTGGGTGAAAGCCAGGAATCCTAACCGCTAGACCACATGGGATACAGACGAGGTGAAATATTTACAGTGATGGATATTTAGAATTGGTTGTATTGATTTATAAAAGAATATATTTGAAAAAAAGGATGCCACCGAGAAAGGTGCCACCGAGATTCGAACTCGGATTGCTGGATTCAGAGTGCTGACCATTACACCATGGAACCGAATTCCCATGCCGGGAGTCGAACCCGGGCCACCTGGGTGAAAGCCAGGAATCCTAACCGCTAGACCACATGGGATACAGACGAGGTGAAATATTTACAGTGATGGATATTTAGAATTGGTTGTATTGATTTATGAAAGAGGATATTTGAAATATTTAAAAAAAAGTTTCCTCCGAGATTCGAACTCGGATTGCTGCATTCAGAGTCCAGAGTGCTGACCGTTAATTACACCATGGAACCGAATTCCCATACCGGGTGTCGAACCCGGGCCACCTGGGTGAAAGCCAGGAATCCTAACCGCTAGACCACATGGGATACAGACGAGGTGAAATATTTACAGTGATGGATATTTAGAATTGGTTGTATTGATTTATAAAATAGGATATTTGAAAAAAAGGTTCCACCGAGATTCGAACTCGGATTGCTGGATTCAGAGTCCAGAGTGCTGACCATTACACCATGGAACCGAATTCCCATGCCGGGAGTTGAACCCGGGCCACCTGGGTGAAAGCCAGGAATCCTAACCGCTAGACCACATGGGATACAGACGAGGTGAAATATTTACAGTGATGGATATTTAGAATTGGTTGTATTGATTTATAAAAGAGGATATTTGAAAAAAAGGTTCCACCGAGATTCGAACTCGGATTGCTGGATTCAGAGTCCAGTGTGCTGACCATTACACCATGGAACCGAATTCCCATGCCGGGAGTCGAACCCGGGCCACCTGGGTGAAAGCCAGGAATCCTAACCGCTAGACCACATGGGATACAGACGAGGTGAAATATTTACAGTGATGGATATTTAGAATTGGTTGTATTGATTTATGAAAGAGGATATTTGAAATATTTAAAGAAAAGGTTCCACCGAGATTCGAACTCGGATTGCTGGATTCAGAGTCCAGAGTGCTGACCATTACACCATGGAACCGAATTCCCATGCCGGGAGTCGAACCCGGGCCACCTGGGTGAAAGCCAGGAATCCTAACCGCTAGACCACATGGGATACAGACGAGGTGAAATATTTACAGTGATGGATATTTAGAATTGGTTGTATTGATTTATGAAAGAGGATATTTGAAAAAAAGGTTCCACCGAGATTCGAACTCGGATTGCTGGATTCAGAGTCCAGAGTGCTGACCATTAATTACACCATGGAACCGAATTCCCATGCCGGGAGTCGAACCCGGGCCACCTGGGTGAAAGCCAGGAATCCTAACCGCTAGACCACATGGGATACAGACGAGGTGAAATATTTACAGTGATGGATATTTAGAATTGGTTGTATTGATTTATGAAAGAGGATATTTAAAATATTTAAAAAAAAGGTTCCACCGGGATTCGAACTCGGATTGCTGGATTCAGAGTCCAGAGTGCTGACCATTACACCATGGAACCGAATTCCCATGCCGGGAGTCGAACCCGGGCCACCTGGGTGAAAGCCAGGAATCCTAACCGCTAGACCACATGGGATACAGACGAGGTGAAATATTTACAGTGATGGATATTTAGAATTGGTTGTATTGATTTATAAAAGAGGATATTTGAAAAAAAAGGTTCCACCGAGATTCGAAATCGGATTGCTGGATTCAGAGTCCAGAGAGCTGACCATTACACCATGGAACCGAATTCCCATGCCGGGAGTCGAACCCGGGCCACCTGGGTGAAAGCCAGGAATCCTAACCGCTAGACCACATGGGATACAGACGAGGTGAAATATTTACAGTGATGGATATTTAGAATTGGTTGTATTGATTTATGAAAGAGGATATTTGAAATATTTAAAAAAAAGGTTCCACCGAGATTCGAACTCGGATTGCTGGATTCAGAGTCCCGACCATTACACCATGGAACCGAATTCCCATGCCAGGAGTCGAACCCGGGCCACCTGGGTGAAAGCCAGGAATCCTAACCGCTAGACCACATGGGATACAGACGAGGTGAAATATTTACAGTGATGGATATTTAGAATTGGTTGTATTGATTTATAAAAGAATATATTTGAAAAAAAGGATGCCACCGAGAAAGGTGCCACCGAGATTCGAACTCGGATTGCTGGATTCAGAGTGCTGACCATTACACCATGGAACCGAATTCCCATGCCGGGAGTCGAACCCGGGCCACCTGGGTGAAAGCCAGGAATCCTAACCGCTAGACCACATGGGATACAGACGAGGTGAAATATTTACAGTGATGGATATTTAGAATTGGTTGTATTGATTTATGAAAGAGGATATTTGAAATATTTAAAAAAAAGTTTCCTCCGAGATTCGAACTCGGATTGCTGCATTCAGAGTCCAGAGTGCTGACCGTTAATTACACCATGGAACCGAATTCCCATACCGGGTGTCGAACCCGGGCCACCTGGGTGAAAGCCAGGAATCCTAACCGCTAGACCACATGGGATACAGACGAGGTGAAATATTTACAGTGATGGATATTTAGAATTGGTTGTATTGATTTATAAAATAGGATATTTGAAAAAAAGGTTCCACCGAGATTCGAACTCGGATTGCTGGATTCAGAGTCCAGAGTGCTGACCATTACACCATGGAACCGAATTCCCATGCCGGGAGTTGAACCCGGGCCACCTGGGTGAAAGCCAGGAATCCTAACCGCTAGACCACATGGGATACAGACGAGGTGAAATATTTACAGTGATGGATATTTAGAATTGGTTGTATTGATTTATAAAAGAGGATATTTGAAAAAAAGGTTCCACCGAGATTCGAACTCGGATTGCTGGATTCAGAGTCCAGTGTGCTGACCATTACACCATGGAACCGAATTCCCATGCCGGGAGTCGAACCCGGGCCACCTGGGTGAAAGCCAGGAATCCTAACCGCTAGACCACATGGGATACAGACGAGGTGAAATATTTACAGTGATGGATATTTAGAATTGGTTGTATTGATTTATGAAAGAGGATATTTGAAATATTTAAAGAAAAGGTTCCACCGAGATTCGAACTCGGATTGCTGGATTCAGAGTCCAGAGTGCTGACCATTACACCATGGAACCGAATTCCCATGCCGGGAGTCGAACCCGGGCCACCTGGGTGAAAGCCAGGAATCCTAACCGCTAGACCACATGGGATACAGACGAGGTGAAATATTTACAGTGATGGATATTTAGAATTGGTTGTATTGATTTATGAAAGAGGATATTTGAAAAAAAGGTTCCACCGAGATTCGAACTCGGATTGCTGGATTCAGAGTCCAGAGTGCTGACCATTAATTACACCATGGAACCGAATTCCCATGCCGGGAATCGAACCCGGGCCACCTGGGTGAAAGCCAGGAATCCTAACCGCTAGACCACATGGGATACAGACGAGGTGAAATATTTACAGTGATGGATATTTAGAATTGGTTGTATTGATTTATGAAAGAGGATATTTAAAATATTTAAAAAAAAGGTTCCACCGGGATTCGAACTCGGATTGCTGGATTCAGAGTCCAGAGTGCTGACCATTACACCATGGAACCGAATTCTCATGCCGGGAGTCGAACCCGGGCCACCTGGGTGAAAGCCAGGAATCCTAACCGCTAGACCACATGGGATACAGACGAGGTGAAATATTTACAGTGATGGATATTTAGAATTGGTTGTATTGATTTATAAAAGAGGATATTTGAAAAAAAAGGTTCCACCGAGATTCGAACTCGGATTGCTGGATTCAGAGTCCAGAGAGCTGACCATTACACCATGGAACCGAATTCCCATGCCGGGAGTCGAACCCGGGCCACCTGGGTGAAAGCCAGGAATCCTAACCGCTAGACCACATGGGATACAGACGAGGTGAAATATTTACAGTGATGGATATTTAGAATTGGTTGTATTGATTTATGAAAGAGGATATTTGAAATATTTAAAAAAAAGGTTCCACCGAGATTCGAACTCGGATTGCTGGATTCAGAGTCCCGACCATTACACCATGGAACCGAATTCCCATGCCAGGAGTCGAACCCGGGCCACCTGGGTGAAAGCCAGGAATCCTAACCGCTAGACCACATGGGATACAGACGAGGTGAAATATTTACAGTGATGGATATTTAGAATTGGTTGTATTGATTTATAAAAGAATATATTTGAAAAAAAGGATGCCACCGAGAAAGGTGCCACCGAGATTCGAACTCGGATTGCTGGATTCAGAGTGCTGACCATTACACCATGGAACCGAATTCCCATGCCGGGAGTCGAACCCGGGCCACCTGGGTGAAAGCCAGGAATCCTAACCGCTAGACCACATGGGATACAGACGAGGTGAAATATTTACAGTGATGGATATTTAGAATTGGTTGTATTGATTTATAAAAGAGGATATTTGAAAAAAAGGTTCCACCGAGATTCGAACTCGGATTGCTGGATTCAGAGTCCAGTGTGCTGACCATTACACCATGGAACCGAATTCCCATGCCGGGAGTCGAACCCGGGCCACCTGGGTGAAAGCCAGGAATCCTAACCGCTAGACCACATGGGATACAGACGAGGTGAAATATTTACAGTGATGGATATTTAGAATTGGTTGTATTGATTTATGAAAGAGGATATTTGAAATATTTAAAGAAAAGGTTCCACCGAGATTCGAACTCGGATTGCTGGATTCAGAGTCCAGAGTGCTGACCATTACACCATGGAACCGAATTCCCATGCCGGGAGTCGAACCCGGGCCACCTGGGTGAAAGCCAGGAATCCTAACCGCTAGACCACATGGGATACAGACGAGGTGAAATATTTACAGTGATGGATATTTAGAATTGGTTGTATTGATTTATGAAAGAGGATATTTGAAAAAAAGGTTCCACCGAGATTCGAACTCGGATTGCTGGATTCAGAGTCCAGAGTGCTGACCATTAATTACACCATGGAACCGAATTCCCATGCCGGGAATTGAACCCGGGCCACCTGGGTGAAAGCCAGGAATCCTAACCGCTAGACCACATGGGATACAGACGAGGTGAAATATTTACAGTGATGGATATTTAGAATTGGTTGTATTGATTTATGAAAGAGGATATTTAAAATATTTAAAAAAAAGGTTCCACCGGGATTCGAACTCGGATTGCTGGATTCAGAGTCCAGAGTGCTGACCATTACACCATGGAACCGAATTCTCATGCCGGGAGTCGAACCCGGGCCACCTGGGTGAAAGCCAGGAATCCTAACCGCTAGACCACATGGGATACAGACGAGGTGAAATATTTACAGTGATGGATATTTAGAATTGGTTGTATTGATTTATAAAAGAGGATATTTGAAAAAAAAGGTTCCACCGAGATTCGAACTCGGATTGCTGGATTCAGAGTCCAGAGAGCTGACCATTACACCATGGAACCGAATTCCCATGCCGGGAGTCGAACCCGGGCCACCTGGGTGAAAGCCAGGAATCCTAACCGCTAGACCACATGGGATACAGACGAGGTGAAATATTTACAGTGATGGATATTTAGAATTGGTTGTATTGATTTATGAAAGAGGATATTTGAAATATTTAAAAAAAAGGTTCCACCGAGATTCGAACTCGGATTGCTGGATTCAGAGTCCCGACCATTACACCATGGAACCGAATTCCCATGCCAGGAGTCGAACCCGGGCCACCTGGGTGAAAGCCAGGAATCCTAACCGCTAGACCACATGGGATACAGACGAGGTGAAATATTTACAGTGATGGATATTTAGAATTGGTTGTATTGATTTATAAAAGAATATATTTGAAAAAAAGGATGCCACCGAGAAAGGTGCCACCGAGATTCGAACTCGGATTGCTGGATTCAGAGTGCTGACCATTACACCATGGAACCGAATTCCCATGCCGGGAGTCGAACCCGGGCCACCTGGGTGAAAGCCAGGAATCCTAACCGCTAGACCACATGGGATACAGACGAGGTGAAATATTTACAGTGATGGATATTTAGAATTGGTTGTATTGATTTATGAAAGAGGATATTTGAAATATTTAAAAAAAAGGTTCCACCGAGATTCAAATTCGGATTGCTGACTTCAGAGTCCAGAGTGCTGACCATTACACCATGGAACCGAATTCCCATGCCGGGAGTCGAACCCGGGCCACCTGGGTGAAAGCCAGGAATCCTAACCGCTAGACCACATGGGATACAGACGAGGTGAAATATTTACAGTGATGGATATTTAGAAATGGTTGTATTGATTTATAAAAGAGGATATTTGAAAAAAAGGTTCCACCGAGATTCGAACTCGGATTGCTGGATTCAGAGTCCAGAGTGCTGACCATTACACCATGGAACCGAATTCCCATGCCGGGAGTCGATCCCGGGCCACCTGGGTGAAAGCCAATAATCCTAACCGCTAGACCACATGGGATACAGACGAGGTGAAATATTTACAGTGATGGATATTTAGAATTGGTTGTATTGATTTATGAAAGAGGATATTTAAAATATTTAAAAAAAAGGTTCCACCGGGATTCGAACTCGGATTGCTGGATTCAGAGTCCAGAGTGCTGACCATTACACCATGGAACCGAATTCCCATGCCGGGAGTCGAACCCGGGCCACCTGGGTGAAAGCCAGGAATCCTAACCGCTAGACCACATGGGATACAGACGAGGTGAAATATTTACAGTGATGGATATTTAGAATTGGTTGTATTGATTTATGAAAGAGGATATTTGAAATATTTCAAAAAAAGGTTCCACCGAGATTCGAACTCGGATTGCTGGATTCAGAGTCCTGACCATTACACCATGGAACCGAATTCCCATGCCAGGAGTCGAACCCGGGCCACCTGGGTGAAAGCCAGGAATCCTAACCGCTAGACCACATGGGATACAGACGAGGTGAAATATTTACAGTGATGGATATTTAGAATTGGTTGTATTGATTTATGAAAGAGGATATTTGAAATATTTAAAAAAAAGGTTCCACCGAGATTCAAATTCGGATTGCTGGATTCAGAGTCCAGAGTGCTGACCATTACACCATGGAACCGAATTCCCATGCCGGGAGTCGAACCCGGGCCACCTGGGTGAAAGCCAGGAATCCTAACCGCTAGACCACATGGGATACAGACGAGGTGAAATATTTACAGTGATGGATATTTAGAAATGGTTGTATTGATTTATAAAAGAGGATATTTGAAAAAAAGGTTCCACCGAGATTCGAACTCGGAATGCTGGATTCAGAGTCCAGTGTGCTGACCATTACACCATGGAACCGAATTCCCATGCCGGGAGTCGAACCCGGGCCACCTGGGTGAAAGCCAGGAATCCTAACCGCTAGACCACATGGGATACAGACGAGGTGAAATATTTACAGTGATGGATATTTAGAATTGGTTGTATTCATTTATGAAAGAGGATATTTGAAATATTTAAAAAAAAGGTTCCACCGAGATTCGAACTCGGATTGCTGGATTCAGAGTGCTGACCATTACACCATGGAACCGAATTCCCATTCCGGGAGTCGAACCCGGGCCACCTGGGTGAAAGCCAGGAATCCTAACCGCTAGACCACATGGGATACAGACGAGGTGAAATATTTACAGTGATGGATATTTAGAATTGGTTGTATTGATTTATAAAAGAGGATATTTGAAAAAAAGGTTCCACCGAGATTCGAACTCGGATTGCTGGATTCAGAGTCCAGTGTGCTGACCATTACACCATGGAACCGAATTCCCATGCCGGGAGTTAAACCCGGGCCACCTGGGTGAAAGCCAGGAATCCTAACCGCTAGACCACATGGGATATAAAGGAGGTGAAATATTTACGGTGATAGAAATTTTGAATTGGTTGTATGGATTTATAAAAGAGGATATTTGAAAAAAAGGTTCCACCGAGATTCGAACTCGGATTGCTGGATTCAGAGTAAAGAGTGCTGACCATTACACCATGGAACCGAATTCCCATGCCGGGAGTCGAACCCGGGCCACCTGGGTGAAAGCCAGGAATCCTAACCGCTAGACCACATGGGATACAGACGAGGTGAAATATTTACAGTGATGGATATTTAGAATTGGTTGTATTGATTTATAAAAGAGGATATTTGAAAAAAAGGTTCCACCGAGATTCGAACTCGGATTGCTGGATTCAGAGTCCAGAGTGCTGACCATTACACCATGGAACCGAATTCCCATGCCGGGAGTCGAACCCGGGCCACCTGGGTGAAAGCCAGGAATCCTAACCGCTAGACCACATGGGATACAGACGAGGTGAAATATTTACAGTGATGGATATTTAGAATTGGTTGTATTGATTTATGAAAGAGGATATTTGAAATATTTAAAAAAAAGGTTCCACCGAGATTCAAATTCGGATTGCTGACTTCAGAGTCCAGAGTGCTGACCATTACACCATGGAACCGAATTCCCATGCCGGGAGTCGAACCCGGGCCACCTGGGTGAAAGCCAGGAATCCTAACCGCTAGACCACATGGGATACAGACGAGGTGAAATATTTACAGTGATGGATATTTAGAAATGGTTGTATTGATTTATAAAAGAGGATATTTGAAAAAAAGGTTCCACCGAGATTCGAACTCGGATTGCTGGATTCAGAGTCCAGAGTGCTGACCATTACACCATGGAACCGAATTCCCATGCCGGGAGTCGATCCCGGGCCACCTGGGTGAAAGCCAATAATCCTAACCGCTAGACCACATGGGATACAGACGAGGTGAAATATTTACAGTGATGGATATTTAGAATTGGTTGTATTGATTTATGAAAGAGGATATTTAAAATATTTAAAAAAAAGTTTCCACCGGGATTCGAACTCGGATTGCTGGATTCAGAGTCCAGAGTGCTGACCATTACACCATGGAACCGAATTCCCATGCCGGGAGTCGAACCCGGGCCACCTGGGTGAAAGCCAGGAATCCTAACCGCTAGACCACATGGGATACAGACGAGGTGAAATATTTACAGTGATGGATATTTAGAATTGGTTGTATTGATTTATGAAAGAGGATATTTGAAATATTTCAAAAAAAGGTTCCACCGAGATTCGAACTCGGATTGCTGGATTCAGAGTCCTGACCATTACACCATGGAACCGAATTCCCATGCCAGGAGTCGAACCCGGGCCACCTGGGTGAAAGCCAGGAATCCTAACCGCTAGACCACATGGGATACAGACGAGGTGAAATATTTACAGTGATGGATATTTAGAATTGGTTGTATTGATTTATGAAAGAGGATATTTGAAATATTTAAAAAAAAGGTTCCACCGAGATTCAAATTCGGATTGCTGGATTCAGAGTCCAGAGTGCTGACCATTACACCATGGAACCGAATTCCCATGCCGGGAGTCGAACCCGGGCCACCTGGGTGAAAGCCAGGAATCCTAACCGCTAGACCACATGGGATACAGACGAGGTGAAATATTTACAGTGATGGATATTTAGAAATGGTTGTATTGATTTATAAAAGAGGATATTTGAAAAAAAGGTTCCACCGAGATTCGAACTCGGAATGCTGGATTCAGAGTCCAGTGTGCTGACCATTACACCATGGAACCGAATTCCCATGCCGGGAGTCGAACCCGGGCCACCTGGGTGAAAGCCAGGAATCCTAACCGCTAGACCACATGGGATACAGACGAGGTGAAATATTTACAGTGATGGATATTTAGAATTGGTTGTATTCATTTATGAAAGAGGATATTTGAAATATTTAAAAAAAAGGTTCCACCGAGATTCGAACTCGGATTGCTGGATTCAGAGTGCTGACCATTACACCATGGAACCGAATTCCCATTCCGGGAGTCGAACCCGGGCCACCTGGGTGAAAGCCAGGAATCCTAACCGCTAGACCACATGGGATACAGACGAGGTGAAATATTTACAGTGATGGATATTTAGAATTGGTTGTATTGATTTATAAAAGAGGATATTTGAAAAAAAGGTTCCACCGAGATTCGAACTCGGATTGCTGGATTCAGAGTCCAGTGTGCTGACCATTACACCATGGAACCGAATTCCCATGCCGGGAGTTAAACCCGGGCCACCTGGGTGAAAGCCAGGAATCCTAACCGCTAGACCACATGGGATATAAAGGAGGTGAAATATTTACGGTGATAGAAATTTTGAATTGGTTGTATGGATTTATAAAAGAGGATATTTGAAAAAAAGGTTCCACCGAGATTCGAACTCGGATTGCTGGATTCAGAGTAAAGAGTGCTGACCATTACACCATGGAACCGAATTCCCATGCCGGGAGTCGAACCCGGGCCACCTGGGTGAAAGCCAGGAATCCTAACCGCTAGACCACATGGGATACAGACGAGGTGAAATATTTACAGTGATGGATATTTAGAATTGGTTGTATTGATTTATAAAAGAGGATATTTGAAAAAAAGGTTCCACCGAGATTCGAACTCGGATTGCTGGATTCAGAGTCCAGAGTGCTGACCATTACACCATGGAACCGAATTCCCATGCCGGGAGTCGAACCCGGGCCACCTGGGTGAAAGCCAGGAATCCTAACCGCTAGACCACATGGGATACAGACGAGGTGAAATATTTACAGTGATGGATATTTAGAATTGGTTGTATTGATTTATGAAAGAGGATATTTGAAATATTTAAAAAAAAGGTTCAAACGAGATTCGAACTCGGATTGCTGGATTCAGAGTCCAGAGTGCTGACCATTACACCATGGAACCGAATTCCCATGCCGGGAGTCGAACCCGGGCCACCTGGGTGAAAGCCAGGAATCCTAACCGCTAGACCACATGGGATACAGACGAGGTGAAATATTTCCAGTGATGGATATTTAGAATTGGTTGTATTGATTTATAAAAGAGGATATTTTAAAAAAAGGTTCCACCGAGATTCGAACTCGGATTGCTGGATTCAGAGTCCAGTGTGTGCTGACCATTACACCATGGAACCGAATTCCCATGTCGGGAGTCGAACCCGGGCCACCTGGGTGAAAGCCAGGAATCCTAACCGCTAGACCACATGGGATACAGACGAGGTGAAATATTTACAGTGATGGATATTTAGAATTGGTTGTATTGATTTATGAAAGAGGATATTTGAAATATTTAAAAAAAAGGTTCCACCGAGATTCGAACTCGGATTGCTGGATTCAGAGTCCAGAGTGCTGACCATTACACCATGGAACCGAATTCCCGTGCCGGGAGTCGAACCCGGGCCACCTGGGTAAAAGCCAGGAATCCTAACCGCTAGACCACATGGGATACAGACGAGGTGAAATATTTACAGTGATGGATATTTAGAATTGGTTGTATTGATTTATAAAAGAGGATATTTGAAAAAAAGGTTCCACCGAGATTCGAACTCGGATTGCTGGATTCAGAGTCCAGTGTGCTGACCATTACAACATGGAACCGAATTCCCATGCCGGGAGTCGAACCCGGGCCACCTGGGTGAAAACCAGGAATCCTAACCGCAAGACCACATGGGATATAAAGGAGGTGAAATACTTACGGTGATAGAAATTTTGAATTGGTTGTATGGATTTATAAAAGAGGATATTTGAAAAAAAGGTTCCACCGAGATTCGAACTCGGATTGCTGGATTCAGAGTCCAGAGTGCTGACCATTAATTACACCATGGAACCGAATTCCCATGCCGGGAGTCGAACCCGGGCCACCTGGGTGAAAGCCAGGAATCCTAACCGCTAGACCACATGGGATACAGACGAGGTGAAATATTTACAGTGATGGATATTTAGAATTGGTTGTATTGATTTATAAAAGAGGATATTTGAAAAAAAGGTTCCACCGAGATTCGAACTCGGATTGCTGGATTCAGAGTCCAGAGTGCTGACCATTACACCATGGAACCGAATTCCCATGCCGGGAGTCGAACCCGGGCCACCTGGGTGAAAGCCAGGAATCCTAACCGCTAGACCACATGGGATACAGACGAGGTGAAATATTTACAGTGATGGATATTTAGAATTGGTTGTATTGATTTATAAAAGAGGATATTTGAAAAAAAGGTTCCACCGAGATTCGAACTCGGATTGCTGGATTCAGAGTCCAGAGTGCTGACCATTACACCATGGAACCGAATTCCCATGCCGGGAGTCGAACCCGGGCCACCTGGGTGAAAGCCAGGAATCCTAACCGCTAGACCACATGGGATACAGACGAGGTGAAATATTTACAGTGATGGATATTTAGAATTGGTTGTATTGATTTATGAAAGAGGATATTTGAAATATTTAAAAAAAAGGTTCAAACGAGATTCGAACTCGGATTGCTGTATTCAGAGTCCAGAGTGCTGACCATTACACCATGGAACCGAATTCCCATGCCGGGAGTCGAACCCGGGCCACCTGGGTGAAAGCCAGGAATCCTAACCGCTAGACCACATGGGATACAGACGAGGTGAAATATTTCCAGTGATGGATATTTAGAATTGGTTGTATTGATTTATAAAAGAGGATATTTGAAAAAAAGGTTCCACCGAGATTCGAACTCGGATTGCTGGATTCAGAGTCCAGTGTGTGCTGACCATTACACCATGGAACCGAATTCCCTTGCCGGGAGTCGAACCCGGGCCACCTGGGTGAAAGCCAGGAATCCTAACCGCTAGACCACATGGGATACAGACGAGGTGAAATATTTACAGTGATGGATATTTAGAATTGGTTGTATTGATTTATGAAAGAGGATATTTGAAATATTTAAAAAAAAGGTTCCACCGAGATTCGAACTCGGATTGCTGGATTCAGAGTCCAGAGTGCTGACCATTACACCATGGAACCGAATTCCCATGTCGGGAGTCGAACTCGGGCCACCTGGGTGAAAGCCAGGAATCCTAACCGCTAGACCACATGGGATACAGACGAGGTGAAATATTTACAGTGATGGATATTTAGAATTGGTTGTATTGATTTATAAAAGAGGATATTTGAAAAAAAGGTTCCACCGAGATTCGAACTCGGATTGCTGGATTCAGAGTCCAGTGTGCTGACCATTACACCATGGAACCGAATTCCCATGCCGGGAGTCGAACCCGGGCCACCTGGGTGAAAGCCAGGAATCCTAACCGCTAGACCACATGGGATACAGACGAGGTGAAATATTTACAGTGATGGATATTTAGAATTGGTTGTATTGATTTATGAAAGAGGATATTTGAAATATTTAAAGAAAAGGTTCCACCGAGATTCGAACTCGGATTGCTGGATTCAGAGTCCAGAGTGCTGACCATTACACCATGGAACCGAATTCCCATGCCGGGAGTCGAACCCGGGCCACCTGGGTGAAAGCCAGGAATCCTAACCGCTAGACCACATGGGATACAGACGAGGTGAAATATTTACAGTGATGGATATTTAGAATTGGTTGTATTGATTTATGAAAGAGGATATTTGAAAAAAAGGTTCCACCGAGATTCGAACTCGGATTGCTGGATTCAGTGTCCAGAGTGCTGACCATTAATTACACCATGGAACCGAATTCCCATGCCGGGAGTCGAACCCGGGCCACCTAGGTGAAAGCCAGGAATCCTAACCGCTAGACCACATGGGATACAGACGAGGTGAAATATTTACAGTGATGGATATTTAGAATTGGTTGTATTGATTTATGAAAGAGGATATTTAAAATATTTAAAAAAAAGGTTCCACCGGGATTCGAACTCGGATTGCTGGATTCAGAGTCCAGAGTGCTGACCATTACACCATGGAACCGAATTCCCATGCCGGGAGTCGAACCCGGGCCACCTGGGTGAAAGCCAGGAATCCTAACCGCTAGACCACATGGGATACAGACGAGGTGAAATATTTACAGTGATGGATATTTAGAATTGGTTGTATTGATTTATAAAAGAGGATATTTGAAAAAAAAGGTTCCACCGAGATTCGAAATCGGATTGCTGGATTCAGAGTCCAGAGAGCTGACCATTACACCATGGAACCGAATTCCCATGCCGGGAGTCGAACCCGGGCCACCTGGGTGAAAGCCAGGAATCCTAACCGCTAGACCACATGGGATACAGACGAGGTGAAATATTTACAGTGATGGATATTTAGAATTGGTTGTATTGATTTATGAAAGAGGATATTTGAAATATTTAAAAAAAAGGTTCCACCGAGATTCGAACTCGGATTGCTGGATTCAGAGTCCCGACCATTACACCATGGAACCGAATTCCCATGCCAGGAGTCGAACCCGGGCCACCTGGGTGAAAGCCAGGAATCCTAACCGCTAGACCACATGGGATACAGACGAGGTGAAATATTTACAGTGATGGATATTTAGAATTGGTTGTATTGATTTATAAAAGAATATATTTGAAAAAAAGGATGCCACCGAGAAAGGTGCCACCGAGATTCGAACTCGGATTGCTGGATTCAGAGTGCTGACCATTACACCATGGAACCGAATTCCCATGCCGGGAGTCGAACCCGGGCCACCTGGGTGAAAGCCAGGAATCCTAACCGCTAGACCACATGGGATACAGACGAGGTGAAATATTTACAGTGATGGATATTTAGAATTGGTTGTATTGATTTATGATAGAGGATATTTGAAATATTTAAAAAAAAGTTTCCTCCGAGATTCGAACTCGGATTGCTGCATTCAGAGTCCAGAGTGCTGACCGTTAATTACACCATGGAACCGAATTCCCATACCGGGTGTCGAACCCGGGCCACCTGGGTGAAAGCCAGGAATCCTAACCGCTAGACCACATGGGATACAGACGAGGTGAAATATTTACAGTGATGGATATTTAGAATTGGTTGTATTGATTTATAAAATAGGATATTTGAAAAAAAGGTTCCACCGAGATTCGAACTCGGATTGCTGGATTCAGAGTCCAGAGTGCTGACCATTACACCATGGAACCGAATTCCCATGCCGGGAGTTGAACCCGGGCCACCTGGGTGAAAGCCAGGAATCCTAACCGCTAGACCACATGGGATACAGACGAGGTGAAATATTTACAGTGATGGATATTTAGAATTGGTTGTATTGATTTATAAAAGAGGATATTTGAAAAAAAGGTTCCACCGAGATTCGAACTCGGATTGCTGGATTCAGAGTCCAGTGTGCTGACCATTACACCATGGAACCGAATTCCCATGCCGGGAGTCGAACCCGGGCCACCTGGGTGAAAGCCAGGAATCCTAACCGCTAGACCACATGGGATACAGACGAGGTGAAATATTTACAGTGATGGATATTTAGAATTGGTTGTATTGATTTATGAAAGAGGATATTTGAAATATTTAAAGAAAAGGTTCCACCGAGATTCGAACTCGGATTGCTGGATTCAGAGTCCAGAGTGCTGACCATTACACCATGGAACCGAATTCCCATGCCGGGAGTCGAACCCGGGCCACCTGGGTGAAAGCCAGGAATCCTAACCGCTAGACCACATGGGATACAGACGAGGTGAAATATTTACAGTGATGGATATTTAGAATTGGTTGTATTGATTTATAAAAGAGGATATTTGAAAAAAAAGGTTCCACCGAGATTCGAAATCGGATTGCTGGATTCAGAGTCCAGAGAGCTGACCATTACACCATGGAACCGAATTCCCATGCCGGGAGTCGAACCCGGGCCACCTGGGTGAAAGCCAGGAATCCTAACCGCTAGACCACATGGGATACAGACGAGGTGAAATATTTACAGTGATGGATATTTAGAATTGGTTGTATTGATTTATGAAAGAGGATATTTGAAATATTTAAAAAAAAGGTTCCACCGAGATTCGAACTCGGATTGCTGGATTCAGAGTCCCGACCATTACACCATGGAACCGAATTCCCATGCCAGGAGTCGAACCCGGGCCACCTGGGTGAAAGCCAGGAATCCTAACCGCTAGACCACATGGGATACAGACGAGGTGAAATATTTACAGTGATGGATATTTAGAATTGGTTGTATTGATTTATAAAAGAATATATTTGAAAAAAAGGATGCCACCGAGAAAGGTGCCACCGAGATTCGAACTCGGATTGCTGGATTCAGAGTGCTGACCATTACACCATGGAACCGAATTCCCATGCCGGGAGTCGAACCCGGGCCACCTGGGTGAAAGCCAGGAATCCTAACCGCTAGACCACATGGGATACAGACGAGGTGAAATATTTACAGTGATGGATATTTAGAATTGGTTGTATTGATTTATGAAAGAGGATATTTGAAATATTTAAAAAAAAGTTTCCTCCGAGATTCGAACTCGGATTGCTGCATTCAGAGTCCAGAGTGCTGACCGTTAATTACACCATGGAACCGAATTCCCATACCGGGTGTCGAACCCGGGCCACCTGGGTGAAAGCCAGGAATCCTAACCGCTAGACCACATGGGATACAGACGAGGTGAAATATTTACAGTGATGGATATTTAGAATTGGTTGTATTGATTTATAAAATAGGATATTTGAAAAAAAGGTTCCACCGAGATTCGAACTCGGATTGCTGGATTCAGAGTCCAGAGTGCTGACCATTACACCATGGAACCGAATTCCCATGCCGGGAGTTGAACCCGGG
Source organism: Tetragnatha versicolor (assembly GCA_024610705.1). NCBI lineage: Eukaryota > Metazoa > Arthropoda > Arachnida > Araneae > Tetragnathidae > Tetragnatha > Tetragnatha versicolor. The sequence continues at coordinate 27,928,935 of JANDEH010000001.1, read as the reverse complement.
CCACCTGGGTGAAAGCCAGGAATCCTAACCGCTAGACCACATGGGATACAGACGAGGTGAAATATTTACAGTGATGGATATTTAGAATTGGTTGTATTGATTTATAAAAGAGGATATTTGAAAAAAAGGTTCCACCGAGATTCGAACTCGGATTGCTGGATTCAGAGTCCAGTGTGCTGACCATTACACCATGGAACCGAATTCCCATGCCGGGAGTCGAACCCGGGCCACCTGGGTGAAAGCCAGGAATCCTAACCGCTAGACCACATGGGATACAGACGAGGTGAAATATTTACAGTGATGGATATTTAGAATTGGTTGTATTGATTTATGAAAGAGGATATTTGAAATATTTAAAGAAAAGGTTCCACCGAGATTCGAACTCGGATTGCTGGATTCAGAGTCCAGAGTGCTGACCATTACACCATGGAACCGAATTCCCATGCCGGGAGTCGAACCCGGGCCACCTGGGTGAAAGCCAGGAATCCTAACCGCTAGACCACATGGGATACAGACGAGGTGAAATATTTACAGTGATGGATATTTAGAATTGGTTGTATTGATTTATGAAAGAGGATATTTGAAAAAAAGGTTCCACCGAGATTCGAACTCGGATTGCTGGATTCAGAGTCCAGAGTGCTGACCATTAATTACACCATGGAACCGAATTCCCATGCCGGGAGTCGAACCCGGGCCACCTGGGTGAAAGCCAGGAATCCTAACCGCTAGACCACATGGGATACAGACGAGGTGAAATATTTACAGTGATGGATATTTAGAATTGGTTGTATTGATTTATGAAAGAGGATATTTGAAATATTTAAAAAAAAGTTTCCTCCGAGATTCGAACTCGGATTGCTGCATTCAGAGTCCAGAGTGCTGACCGTTAATTACACCATGGAACCGAATTCCCATACCGGGTGTCGAACCCGGGCCACCTGGGTGAAAGCCAGGAATCCTAACCGCTAGACCACATGGGATACAGACGAGGTGAAATATTTACAGTGATGGATATTTAGAATTGGTTGTATTGATTTATAAAATAGGATATTTGAAAAAAAGGTTCCACCGAGATTCGAACTCGGATTGCTGGATTCAGAGTCCAGAGTGCTGACCATTACACCATGGAACCGAATTCCCATGCCGGGAGTTGAACCCGGGCCACCTGGGTGAAAGCCAGGAATCCTAACCGCTAGACCACATGGGATACAGACGAGGTGAAATATTTACAGTGATGGATATTTAGAATTGGTTGTATTGATTTATGAAAGAGGATATTTGAAAAAAAGTTTCCTCCGAGATTCGAACTCGGATTGCTGCATTCAGAGTCCAGAGTGCTGACCGTTAATTACACCATGGAACCGAATTCCCATACCGGGTGTCGAACCCGGGCCACCTGGGTGAAAGCCAGGAATCCTAACCGCTAGACCACATGGGATACAGACGAGGTGAAATATTTACAGTGATGGATATTTAGAATTGGTTGTATTGATTTATAAAATAGGATATTTGAAAAAAAGGTTCCACCGAGATTCGAACTCGGATTGCTGGATTCAGAGTCCAGAGTGCTGACCATTACACCATGGAACCGAATTCCCATGCCGGGAGTTGAACCCGGGCCACCTGGGTGAAAGCCAGGAATCCTAACCGCTAGACCACATGGGATACAGACGAGGTGAAATATTTACAGTGATGGATATTTAGAATTGGTTGTATTGATTTATAAAAGAGGATATTTGAAAAAAAGGTTCCACCGAGATTCGAACTCGGATTGCTGGATTCAGAGTCCAGTGTGCTGACCATTACACCATGGAACCGAATTCCCATGCCGGGAGTCGAACCCGGGCCACCTGGGTGAAAGCCAGGAATCCTAACCGCTAGACCACATGGGATACAGACGAGGTGAAATATTTACAGTGATGGATATTTAGAATTGGTTGTATTGATTTATGAAAGAGGATATTTGAAATATTTAAAGAAAAGGTTCCACCGAGATTCGAACTCGGATTGCTGGATTCAGAGTCCAGAGTGCTGACCATTACACCATGGAACCGAATTCCCATGCCGGGAGTCGAACCCGGGCCACCTGGGTGAAAGCCAGGAATCCTAACCGCTAGACCACATGGGATACAGACGAGGTGAAATATTTACAGTGATGGATATTTAGAATTGGTTGTATTGATTTATGAAAGAGGATATTTGAAAAAAAGGTTCCACCGAGATTCGAACTCGGATTGCTGGATTCAGTGTCCAGAGTGCTGACCATTAATTACACCATGGAACCGAATTCCCATGCCGGGAGTCGAACCCGGGCCACCTGGGTGAAAGCCAGGAATCCTAACCGCTAGACCACATGGGATACAGACGAGGTGAAATATTTACAGTGATGGATATTTAGAATTGGTTGTATTGATTTATGAAAGAGGATATTTAAAATATTTAAAAAAAAGGTTCCACCGGGATTCGAACTCGGATTGCTGGATTCAGAGTCCAGAGTGCTGACCATTACACCATGGAACCGAATTCCCATGCCGGGAGTCGAACCCGGCCACCTGGGTGAAAGCCAGGAATCCTAACCGCTAGACCACATGGGATACAGACGAGGTGAAATATTTACAGTGATGGATATTTAGAATTGGTTGTATTGATTTATAAAAGAGGATATTTGAAAAAAAAGGTTCCACCGAGATTCGAAATCGGATTGCTGGATTCAGAGTCCAGAGAGCTGACCATTACACCATGGAACCGAATTCCCATGCCGGGAGTCGAACCCGGGCCACCTGGGTGAAAGCCAGGAATCCTAACCGCTAGACCACATGGGATACAGACGAGGTGAAATATTTACAGTGATGGATATTTAGAATTGGTTGTATTGATTTATGAAAGAGGATATTTGAAATATTTAAAAAAAAGGTTCCACCGAGATTCGAACTCGGATTGCTGGATTCAGAGTCCCGACCATTACACCATGGAACCGAATTCCCATGCCAGGAGTCGAACCCGGGCCACCTGGGTGAAAGCCAGGAATCCTAACCGCTAGACCACATGGGATACAGACGAGGTGAAATATTTACAGTGATGGATATTTAGAATTGGTTGTATTGATTTATAAAAGAATATATTTGAAAAAAAGGATGCCACCGAGAAAGGTGCCACCGAGATTCGAACTCGGATTGCTGGATTCAGAGTGCTGACCATTACACCATGGAACCGAATTCCCATGCCGGGAGTCGAACCCGGGCCACCTGGGTGAAAGCCAGGAATCCTAACCGCTAGACCACATGGGATACAGACGAGGTGAAATATTTACAGTGATGGATATTTAGAATTGGTTGTATTGATTTATGAAAGAGGATATTTGAAATATTTAAAAAAAAGTTTCCTCCGAGATTCGAACTCGGATTGCTGCATTCAGAGTCCAGAGTGCTGACCGTTAATTACACCATGGAACCGAATTCCCATACCGGGTGTCGAACCCGGGCCACCTGGGTGAAAGCCAGGAATCCTAACCGCTAGACCACATGGGATACAGACGAGGTGAAATATTTACAGTGATGGATATTTAGAATTGGTTGTATTGATTTATAAAAGAGGATATTTGAAAAAAAGGTTCCACCGAGATTCGAACTCGGATTGCTGGATTCAGAGTCCAGTGTGCTGACCATTACACCATGGAACCGAATTCCCATGCCGGGAGTCGAACCCGGGCCACCTGGGTGAAAGCCAGGAATCCTAACCGCTAGACCACATGGGATACAGACGAGGTGAAATATTTACAGTGATGGATATTTAGAATTGGTTGTATTGATTTATGAAAGAGGATATTTGAAATATTTAAAGAAAAGGTTCCACCGAGATTCGAACTCGGATTGCTGGATTCAGAGTCCAGAGTGCTGACCATTACACCATGGAACCGAATTCCCATGCCGGGAGTCGAACCCGGGCCACCTGGGTGAAAGCCAGGAATCCTAACCGCTAGACCACATGGGATACAGACGAGGTGAAATATTTACAGTGATGGATATTTAGAATTGGTTGTATTGATTTATGAAAGAGGATATTTGAAAAAAAGGTTCCACCGAGATTCGAACTCGGATTGCTGGATTCAGTGTCCAGAGTGCTGACCATTAATTACACCATGGAACCGAATTCCCATGCCGGGAGTCGAACCCGGGCCACCTGGGTGAAAGCCAGGAATCCTAACCGCTAGACCACATGGGATACAGACGAGGTGAAATATTTACAGTGATGGATATTTAGAATTGGTTGTATTGATTTATGAAAGAGGATATTTAAAATATTTAAAAAAAAGGTTCCACCGGGATTCGAACTCGGATTGCTGGATTCAGAGTCCAGAGTGCTGACCATTACACCATGGAACCGAATTCCCATGCCGGGAGTCGAACCCGGGCCACCTGGGTGAAAGCCAGGAATCCTAACCGCTAGACCACATGGGATACAGACGAGGTGAAATATTTACAGTGATGGATATTTAGAATTGGTTGTATTGATTTATAAAAGAGGATATTTGAAAAAAAAGGTTCCACCGAGATTCGAAATCGGATTGCTGGATTCAGAGTCCAGAGAGCTGACCATTACACCATGGAACCGAATTCCCATGCCGGGAGTCGAACCCGGGCCACCTGGGTGAAAGCCAGGAATCCTAACCGCTAGACCACATGGGATACAGACGAGGTGAAATATTTACAGTGATGGATATTTAGAATTGGTTGTATTGATTTATGAAAGAGGATATTTGAAATATTTAAAAAAAAGGTTCCACCGAGATTCGAACTCGGATTGCTGGATTCAGAGTCCCGACCATTACACCATGGAACCGAATTCCCATGCCAGGAGTCGAACCCGGGCCACCTGGGTGAAAGCCAGGAATCCTAACCGCTAGACCACATGGGATACAGACGAGGTGAAATATTTACAGTGATGGATATTTAGAATTGGTTGTATTGATTTATAAAAGAATATATTTGAAAAAAAGGATGCCACCGAGAAAGGTGCCACCGAGATTCGAACTCGGATTGCTGGATTCAGAGTGCTGACCATTACACCATGGAACCGAATTCCCATGCCGGGAGTCGAACCCGGGCCACCTGGGTGAAAGCCAGGAATCCTAACCGCTAGACCACATGGGATACAGACGAGGTGAAATATTTACAGTGATGGATATTTAGAATTGGTTGTATTGATTTATGAAAGAGGATATTTGAAATATTTAAAAAAAAGTTTCCTCCGAGATTCGAACTCGGATTGCTGCATTCAGAGTCCAGAGTGCTGACCGTTAATTACACCATGGAACCGAATTCCCATACCGGGTGTCGAACCCGGGCCACCTGGGTGAAAGCCAGGAATCCTAACCGCTAGACCACATGGGATACAGACGAGGTGAAATATTTACAGTGATGGATATTTAGAATTGGTTGTATTGATTTATAAAATAGGATATTTGAAAAAAAGGTTCCACCGAGATTCGAACTCGGATTGCTGGATTCAGAGTCCAGAGTGCTGACCATTACACCATGGAACCGAATTCCCATGCCGGGAGTTGAACCCGGGCCACCTGGGTGAAAGCCAGGAATCCTAACCGCTAGACCACATGGGATACAGACGAGGTGAAATATTTACAGTGATGGATATTTAGAATTGGTTGTATTGATTTATAAAAGAGGATATTTGAAAAAAAGGTTCCACCGAGATTCGAACTCGGATTGCTGGATTCAGAGTCCAGTGTGCTGACCATTACACCATGGAACCGAATTCCCATGCCGGGAGTCGAACCCGGGCCACCTGGGTGAAAGCCAGGAATCCTAACCGCTAGACCACATGGGATACAGACGAGGTGAAATATTTACAGTGATGGATATTTAGAATTGGTTGTATTGATTTATGAAAGAGGATATTTGAAATATTTAAAGAAAAGGTTCCACCGAGATTCGAACTCGGATTGCTGGATTCAGAGTCCAGAGTGCTGACCATTACACCATGGAACCGAATTCCCATGCCGGGAGTCGAACCCGGGCCACCTGGGTGAAAGCCAGGAATCCTAACCGCTAGACCACATGGGATACAGACGAGGTGAAATATTTACAGTGATGGATATTTAGAATTGGTTGTATTGATTTATGAAAGAGGATATTTGAAAAAAAGGTTCCACCGAGATTCGAACTCGGATTGCTGGATTCAGAGTCCAGAGTGCTGACCATTAATTACACCATGGAACCGAATTCCCATGCCGGGAGTCGAACCCGGGCCACCTGGGTGAAAGCCAGGAATCCTAACCGCTAGACCACATGGGATACAGACGAGGTGAAATATTTACAGTGATGGATATTTAGAATTGGTTGTATTGATTTATGAAAGAGGATATTTAAAATATTTAAAAAAAAGGTTCCACCGGGATTCGAACTCGGATTGCTGGATTCAGAGTCCAGAGTGCTGACCATTACACCATGGAACCGAATTCCCATGCCGGGAGTCGAACCCGGACCACCTGGGTGAAAGCCAGGAATCCTAACCGCTAGACCACATGGGATACAGACGAGGTGAAATATTTACAGTGATGGATATTTAGAAGTGGTTGTATTGATTTATAAAAGAGGATATTTGAAAAAAAAGGTTCCACCGAGATTCGAAATCGGATTGCTGGATTCAAAGTCCAGAGAGCTGACCATTACACCATGGAACCGAATTCCCATGCCGGGAGTCGAACCCGGGCCACCTGGGTGAAAGCCAGGAATCCTAACCGCTAGACCACATGGGATACAGACGAGGTGAAATATTTACAGTGATGGATATTTAGAATTGGTTGTATTGATTTATGAAAGAGGATATTTGAAATATTTAAAAAAAAGGTTCCACCGAGATTCGAACTCGGATTGCTGGATTCAGAGTCCCGACCATTACACCATGGAACCGAATTCCCATGCCAGGAGTCGAACCCGGGCCACCTGGGTGAAAGCCAGGAATCCTAACCGCTAGACCACATGGGATACAGACGAGGTGAAATATTTACAGTGATGGATATTTAGAATTGGTTGTATTGATTTATAAAAGAATATATTTGAAAAAAAGGATGCCACCGAGAAAGGTGCCACCGAGATTCGAACTCGGATTGCTGGATTCAGAGTGCTGACCATTACACCATGGAACCGAATTCCCATGCCGGGAGTCGAACCCGGGCCACCTGGGTGAAAGCCAGGAATCCTAACCGCTAGACCACATGGGATACAGACGAGGTGAAATATTTACAGTGATGGATATTTAGAATTGGTTGTATTGATTTATGAAAGAGGATATTTGAAATATTTAAAAAAAAGGTTCCACCGAGATTCGAACTCGGATTGCTGGATTCAGAGTCCCGACCATTACACCATGGAACCGAATTCCCATGCCAGGAGTCGAACCCGGGCCACCTGGGTGAAAGCCAGGAATCCTAACCGCTAGACCACATGGGATACAGACGAGGTGAAATATTTACAGTGATGGATATTTAGAATTGGTTGTATTGATTTATAAAAGAATATATTTGAAAAAAAGGATGCCACCGAGAAAGGTGCCACCGAGATTCGAACTCGGATTGCTGGATTCAGAGTGCTGACCATTACACCATGGAACCGAATTCCCATACCGGGTGTCGAACCCGGGCCACCTGGGTGAAAGCCAGGAATCCTAACCGCTAGACCACATGGGATACAGACGAGGTGAAATATTTACAGTGATGGATATTTAGAATTGGTTGTATTGATTTATAAAATAGGATATTTGAAAAAAAGGTTCCACCGAGATTCGAACTCGGATTGCTGGATTCAGAGTCCAGAGTGCTGACCATTACACCATGGAACCGAATTCCCATGCCGGGAGTTGAACCCGGGCCACCTGGGTGAAAGCCAGGAATCCTAACCGCTAGACCACATGGGATACAGACGAGGTGAAATATTTACAGTGATGGATATTTAGAATTGGTTGTATTGATTTATAAAAGAGGATATTTGAAAAAAAGGTTCCACCGAGATTCGAACTCGGATTGCTGGATTCAGAGTCCAGTGTGCTGACCATTACACCATGGAACCGAATTCCCATGCCGGGAGTCGAACCCGGGCCACCTGGGTGAAAGCCAGGAATCCTAACCGCTAGACCACATGGGATACAGACGAGGTGAAATATTTACAGTGATGGATATTTAGAATTGGTTGTATTGATTTATGAAAGAGGATATTTGAAATATTTAAAGAAAAGGTTCCACCGAGATTCGAACTCGGATTGCTGGATTCAGAGTCCAGAGTGCTGACCATTACACCATGGAACCGAATTCCCATGCCGGGAGTCGAACCCGGGCCACCTGGGTGAAAGCCAGGAATCCTAACCGCTAGACCACATGGGATACAGACGAGGTGAAATATTTACAGTGATGGATATTTAGAATTGGTTGTATTGATTTATGAAAGAGGATATTTGAAAAAAAGGTTCCACCGAGATTCGAACTCGGATTGCTGGATTCAGAGTCCAGAGTGCTGACCATTAATTACACCATGGAACCGAATTCCCATGCCGGGAATCGAACCCGGGCCACCTGGGTGAAAGCCAGGAATCCTAACCGCTAGACCACATGGGATACAGACGAGGTGAAATATTTACAGTGATGGATATTTCGAATTGGTTGTATTGATTTATGAAAGAGGATATTTAAAATATTTAAAAAAAAGGTTCCACCGGGATTCGAACTCGGATTGCTGGATTCAGAGTCCAGAGTGCTGACCATTACACCATGGAACCGAATTCTCATGCCGGGAGTCGAACCCGGGCCACCTGGGTGAAAGCCAGGAATCCTAACCGCTAGACCACATGGGATACAGACGAGGTGAAATATTTACAGTGATGGATATTTAGAATTGGTTGTATTGATTTATAAAAGAGGATATTTGAAAAAAAAGGTTCCACCGAGATTCGAACTCGGATTGCTGGATTCAGAGTCCAGAGAGCTGACCATTACACCATGGAACCGAATTCCCATGCCGGGAGTCGAACCCGGGCCACCTGGGTGAAAGCCAGGAATCCTAACCGCTAGACCACATGGGATACAGACGAGGTGAAATATTTACAGTGATGGATATTTAGAATTGGTTGTATTGATTTATGAAAGAGGATATTTGAAATATTTAAAAAAAAGGTTCCACCGAGATTCGAACTCGGATTGCTGGATTCAGAGTCCCGACCATTACACCATGGAACCGAATTCCCATGCCAGGAGTCGAACCCGGGCCACCTGGGTGAAAGCCAGGAATCCTAACCGCTAGACCACATGGGATACAGACGAGGTGAAATATTTACAGTGATGGATATTTAGAATTGGTTGTATTGATTTATAAAAGAATATATTTGAAAAAAAGGATGCCACCGAGAAAGGTGCCACCGAGATTCGAACTCGGATTGCTGGATTCAGAGTGCTGACCATTACACCATGGAACCGAATTCCCATGCCGGGAGTCGAACCCGGGCCACCTGGGTGAAAGCCAGGAATCCTAACCGCTAGACCACATGGGATACAGACGAGGTGAAATATTTACAGTGATGGATATTTAGAATTGGTTGTATTGATTTATAAAAGAGGATATTTGAAAAAAAGGTTCCACCGAGATTCGAACTCGGATTGCTGGATTCAGAGTCCAGTGTGCTGACCATTACACCATGGAACCGAATTCCCATGCCGGGAGTCGAACCCGGGCCACCTGGGTGAAAGCCAGGAATCCTAACCGCTAGACCACATGGGATACAGACGAGGTGAAATATTTACAGTGATGGATATTTAGAATTGGTTGTATTGATTTATGAAAGAGGATATTTGAAATATTTAAAGAAAAGGTTCCACCGAGATTCGAACTCGGATTGCTGGATTCAGAGTCCAGAGTGCTGACCATTACACCATGGAACCGAATTCCCATGCCGGGAGTCGAACCCGGGCCACCTGGGTGAAAGCCAGGAATCCTAACCGCTAGACCACATGGGATACAGACGAGGTGAAATATTTACAGTGATGGATATTTAGAATTGGTTGTATTGATTTATGAAAGAGGATATTTGAAAAAAAGGTTCCACCGAGATTCGAACTCGGATTGCTGGATTCAGAGTCCAGAGTGCTGACCATTAATTACACCATGGAACCGAATTCCCATGCCGGGAATCGAACCCGGGCCACCTGGGTGAAAGCCAGGAATCCTAACCGCTAGACCACATGGGATACAGACGAGGTGAAATATTTACAGTGATGGATATTTCGAATTGGTTGTATTGATTTATGAAAGAGGATATTTAAAATATTTAAAAAAAAGGTTCCACCGGGATTCGAACTCGGATTGCTGGATTCAGAGTCCAGAGTGCTGACCATTACACCATGGAACCGAATTCTCATGCCGGGAGTCGAACCCGGGCCACCTGGGTGAAAGCCAGGAATCCTAACCGCTAGACCACATGGGATACAGACGAGGTGAAATATTTACAGTGATGGATATTTAGAATTGGTTGTATTGATTTATAAAAGAGGATATTTGAAAAAAAAGGTTCCACCGAGATTCGAACTCGGATTGCTGGATTCAGAGTCCAGAGAGCTGACCATTACACCATGGAACCGAATTCCCATGCCGGGAGTCGAACCCGGGCCACCTGGGTGAAAGCCAGGAATCCTAACCGCTAGACCACATGGGATACAGACGAGGTGAAATATTTACAGTGATGGATATTTAGAATTGGTTGTATTGATTTATGAAAGAGGATATTTGAAATATTTAAAAAAAAGGTTCCACCGAGATTCGAACTCGGATTGCTGGATTCAGAGTCCCGACCATTACACCATGGAACCGAATTCCCATGCCAGGAGTCGAACCCGGGCCACCTGGGTGAAAGCCAGGAATCCTAACCGCTAGACCACATGGGATACAGACGAGGTGAAATATTTACAGTGATGGATATTTAGAATTGGTTGTATTGATTTATAAAAGAATATATTTGAAAAAAAGGATGCCACCGAGAAAGGTGCCACCGAGATTCGAACTCGGATTGCTGGATTCAGAGTGCTGACCATTACACCATGGAACCGAATTCCCATGCCGGGAGTCGAACCCGGGCCACCTGGGTGAAAGCCAGGAATCCTAACCGCTAGACCACATGGGATACAGACGAGGTGAAATATTTACAGTGATGGATATTTAGAATTGGTTGTATTGATTTATGAAAGAGGATATTTGAAATATTTAAAAAAAAGTTTCCTCCGAGATTCGAACTCGGATTGCTGCATTCAGAGTCCAGAGTGCTGACCGTTAATTACACCATGGAACCGAATTCCCATACCGGGAGTCGAACCCGGGCCACCTGGGTGAAAGCCAGGAATCCTAACCGCTAGACCACATGGGATACAGACGAAGTGAAATATTTACAGTGATGGATATTTAGAATTGGTTGTATTGATTTATGAAAGAGGATATTTGAAATATTTAAAAAAAAGGCTCCACCGAGATTCAAATTCGGATTGCTGACTTCAGAGTCCAGAGTGCTGACCATTACACCATGGAACCGAATTCCCATGCCGGGAGTCGAACCCGGGCCACCTGGGTGAAAGCCAGGAATCCTAACCGCTAGACCACATGGGATACAGACGAGGTGAAATATTTACAGTGATGGATATTTAGAAATGGTTGTATTGATTTATAAAAGAGGATATTTGAAAAAAAGGTTCCACCGAGATTCGAACTCGGATTGCTGGTTTCAGAGTCCAGAGTGCTGACCATTACACCATGGAACCGAATTCCCATGCCGGGAGTCGATCCCGGGCCACCTGGGTGAAAGCCAATAATCCTAACCGCTAGACCACATGGGATACAGACGAGGTGAAATATTTACAGTGATGGATATTTAGAATTGGTTGTATTGATTTATGAAAGAGGATATTTAAAATATTTAAAAAAAAGGTTCCACCGGGATTCGAACTCGGATTGCTGGATTCAGAGTCCAGAGTGCTGACCATTACACCATGGAACCGAATTCCCATGCCGGGAGTCGAACCCGGGCCACCTGGGTGAAAGCCAGGAATCCTAACCGCTAGACCACATGGGATACAGACGAGGTGAAATATTTACAGTGATGGATATTTAGAATTGGTTGTATTGATTTATGAAAGAGGATATTTGAAATATTTCAAAAAAAGGTTCCACCGAGATTCGAACTCGGATTGCTGGATTCAGAGTCCTGACCATTACACCATGGAACCGAATTCCCATGCCAGGAGTCGAACCCGGGCCACCTGGGTGAAAGCCAGGAATCCTAACCGCTAGACCACATGGGATACAGACGAGGTGAAATATTTACAGTGATGGATATTTAGAATTGGTTGTATTGATTTATGAAAGAGGATATTTGAAATATTTAAAAAAAAGGTTCCACCGAGATTCAAATTCGGATTGCTGGATTCAGAGTCCAGAGTGCTGACCATTACACCATGGAACCGAATTCCCATGCCCGGAGTCGAACCCGGGCCACCTGGGTGAAAGCCAGGAATCCTAACCGCTAGACCACATGGGATACAGACGAGGTGAAATATTTACAGTGATGGATATTTAGAAATGGTTGTATTGATTTATAAAAGAGGATATTTGAAAAAAAGGTTCCACCGAGATTCGAACTCGGAATGCTGGATTCAGAGTCCAGTGTGCTGACCATTACACCATGGAACCGAATTCCCATGCCGGGAGTCGAACCCGGGCCACCTGGGTGAAAGCCAGGAATCCTAACCGCTAGACCACATGGGATACAGACGAGGTGAAATATTTACAGTGATGGATATTTAGAATTGGTTGTATTCATTTATGAAAGAGGATATTTGAAATATTTAAAAAAAAGGTTCCACCGAGATTCGAACTCGGATTGCTGGATTCAGAGTGCTGACCATTACACCATGGAACCGAATTCCCATTCCGGGAGTCGAACCCGGGCCACCTGGGTGAAAGCCAGGAATCCTAACCGCTAGACCACATGGGATACAGACGAGGTGAAATATTTACAGTGATGGATATTTAGAATTGGTTGTATTGATTTATAAAAGAGGATATTTGAAAAAAAGGTTCCACCGAGATTCGAACTCGGATTGCTGGATTCAGAGTCCAGTGTGCTGACCATTACACCATGGAACCGAATTCCCATGCCGGGAGTTAAACCCGGGCCACCTGGGTGAAAGCCAGGAATCCTAACCGCTAGACCACATGGGATATAAAGGAGGTGAAATATTTACGGTGATAGAAATTTTGAATTGGTTGTATGGATTTATAAAAGAGGATATTTGAAAAAAAGGTTCCACCGAGATTCGAACTCGGATTGCTGGATTCAGAGTAAAGAGTGCTGACCATTACACCATGGAACCGAATTCCCATGCCGGGAGTCGAACCCGGGCCACCTGGGTGAAAGCCAGGAATCCTAACCGCTAGACCACATGGGATACAGACGAGGTGAAATATTTACAGTGATGGATATTTAGAATTGGTTGTATTGATTTATAAAAGAGGATATTTGAAAAAAAGGTTCCACCGAGATTCGAACTCGGATTGCTGGATTCAGAGTCCAGAGTGCTGACCATTACACCATGGAACCGAATTCCCATGCCGGGAGTCGAACCCGGGCCACCTGGGTGAAAGCCAGGAATCCTAACCGCTAGACCACATGGGATACAGACGAGGTGAAATATTTACAGTGATGGATATTTAGAATTGGTTGTATTGATTTATGAAAGAGGATATTTGAAATATTTAAAAAAAAGGTTCAAACGAGATTCGAACTCGGATTGCTGGATTCAGAGTCCAGAGTGCTGACCATTACACCATGGAACCGAATTCCCATGCCGGGAGTCGAACCCGGGCCACCTGGGTGAAAGCCAGGAATCCTAACCGCTAGACCACATGGGATACAGACGAGGTGAAATATTTCCAGTGATGGATATTTAGAATTGGTTGTATTGATTTATAAAAGAGGATATTTTAAAAAAAGGTTCCACCGAGATTCGAACTCGGATTGCTGGATTCAGAGTCCAGTGTGTGCTGACCATTACACCATGGAACCGAATTCCCATGTCGGGAGTCGAACCCGGGCCACCTGGGTGAAAGCCAGGAATCCTAACCGCTAGACCACATGGGATACAGACGAGGTGAAATATTTACAGTGATGGATATTTAGAATTGGTTGTATTGATTTATAAATGAGGATATTTGAAAAAAAGGTTCCACCGAGATTCGAACTCGGATTGCTGGATTCAGAGTCCAGAGTGCTGACCATTACACCATGGAACCGAATTCCCATGCCGGGAGGCGTATTTCCAAACCAGCACGTGTAGGAATCCCACCAGAGGCAGCACTAGCGCGGAAGTGTGACGTTTGGTGGAAGCCAATAAGAATTGAAGACTGTAGGTTTGCATTGTTTATGTTCTTAGGCGATTTGGCGCTCAATACGAATTTGCGTTCTTACGAATCTTACGTTTTCATGACTAGAAAAATGGGTCGGATTAAAAAAAAAGTTTTCATTTAAATTTAATAAAATATTATAAGAGCTCCTTTTGAATGACAATTTGTTTTTGGTCGGAAATTAAATTATGAGATAATTTATTATATTGGACCCTGATAAAAAAAACTGTTAGGAAATATATTTCTTTTTGAGGTTTTGGAATATTTAAAAAATGAGGTTTTCTTAAATTGTAATAGGAATTTGAAGTTTTGAAGGAAGTTGTTATTATGAATAAGAAAAGTAACATTCTGTAATATAAGTTTCTTTAGAGATAAAATTTTTTTATAATTTACATATTTCATGTTATTTTTTGTAGATTTATGAGAGGTAACAAATTTCGCATATAATTTCCATCCAAAAAATTTATTCCTTATTGTAAAATAGATTGTATCCATGAGTAATGTAAGATTTTGTATGGTAATTTTTTTGCATAAATCATTATAGTCTAAAAGTTATTTCATATTTAAATGTTCAGCAATCTGAGTTTATATGATATATTTTTTCACATCACTTTGTATATTGATTTGATACAGTGGTGAAAATTCTTTTTCATCATTTCAAATAAATTTACAGTCTGTGATATAAAATTTTCATTCATTCAAACAAAACGTATGTAAAAAAATTAAAACTTTCAGAGCTGAGTACACATTTAATTTTATTGTTTTATTCCATTTAGGCACCAAAATAGCTTTACGCAATTTTGATAGCTTTTAAGCATGTGGTGTTTAAAGAAGTTTTGAAGAATAAAGCCTGTTCAAGCAGGCCGTTTTTGGAGCCGCTGCGCCGACAGCTAAAACAGTTTTTCAAGACCAACAAATTTTAGAAAACTATTATCCCCTCTCGAGCCTAAGAAAATCATTCCTACATGATCCCCATCATAAAAAATTAAGTACTTTTCCATCTGAGACTTAAAATGCCTGGGCATGGACCAAAATTTCTTCCCAGCCTACTATAGAAGAACGCGTGAAAGGGAAAATAAACAAAATGATGCTCAGAACAAATGAAATAGAACAGGAATCCACTTTTTTTTATTCTCAGTTCCAACTGCATACATTAATTCCTTGAAAATGTTTCGTCTTCATAGAATTTAACATAAAGGGGCCAATAATTTATTAAAACGCTTAAATAATGGGGATTTATCAAATCTCAAAATATTTTTCAGCTCTTTGAGCTAGAAGGTAAATTTTTACAAATGTTATTACATCTTTACCTGAATTTTAAAATACTATAAACTGTAAAATTTAATATATATTTAAAATGTTGTTACATTTTAAAATAAGTATTATACATAAAATATTATTATAGATAAATCGTGCTATAAATTTTCACAAGTTTTTATTACTCGGAAACTATACTTAAAAAAATTTTTAAAAATTGACGCTTGAAAGACAATTAACATCCAGCTAAAATGTATTACTTGAAAGTTCAAGACAATAAAAGACATATTAGATTAGGAAGGCAATTAGATTAATTACAACAAAATATAACACACAAACTGAATGTTACAAATTTTCTTATTTAAATAATTACAGCTTCAGATGAAAATTGAACGTATATTACTACTTATTACTAAAGTTAACAAATAACAATTGCATTTAATCGCCTTTATTACCCTTTTCAATCCTTGTTTAATATTTTTTGTTCGCCCTCTTACAAAACGAATACCGTAAAACCTCTTTCCAAGACTTATCGCCAAAACCGCAAAAAGAGCGATAAAGAGCCTAAAGCATCAAATCGTATTTGCGCCAAATTCTCCAGATCCTCTTTGAGCGCTAGTGCTGCCTCTGGTGGGATTCCTACACGTGCGGGTTTGGAAATACGCTGCCGGGAGTCGAACCCGGGCCACCTGGGTGAAAGCCAGGAATCCTTACCGCTAGACCACATGGGATACAGACTAGGTGAAATATTTACAGTGATGGATATTTAGAATTGGTTGTATTGATTTATGAAAGAGGATATTTGAAATATTTAAAAAAAAGGTTCCACCGAGATTCGAACTCGGATTGCTGGATTCAGAGTCCAGAGTGCTGACCATTACACCATGGAACCGAATTCCCGTGCCGGGAGTCGAACCCGGGCCACCTGGGTAAAAGCCAGGAATCCTAACCGCTAGACCACATGGGATACAGACGAGGTGAAATATTTACAGTGATGGATATTTAGAATTGGTTGTATTGATTTATAAAAGAGGATATTTGAAAAAAAGGTTCCACCGAGATTCGAACTCGGATTGCTGGATTCAGAGTCCAGTGTGCTGACCATTACAACATGGAACCGAATTCCCATGCCGGGAGTCGAACCCGGGCCACCTGGGTGAAAACCAGGAATCCTAACCGCAAGACCACATGGGATATAAAGGAGGTGAAATACTTACGGTGATAGAAATTTTGAATTGGTTGTATGGATTTATAAAAGAGGATATTTGAAAAAAAGGTTCCACCGAGATTCGAACTCGGATTGCTGGATTCAGAGTCCAGAGTGCTGACCATTAATTACACCATGGAACCGAATTCCCATGCCGGGAGTCGAACCCGGGCCACCTGGGTGAAAGCCAGGAATCCTAACCGCTAGACCACATGGGATACAGACGAGGTGAAATATTTACAGTGATGGATATTTAGAATTGGTTGTATTGATTTATAAAAGAGGATATTTGAAAAAAAGGTTCCACCGAGATTCGAACTCGGATTGCTGGATTCAGAGTCCAGAGTGCTGACCATTACACCATGGAACCGAATTCCCATGCCGGGAGTCGAACCCGGGCCACCTGGGTGAAAGCCAGGAATCCTAACCGCTAGACCACATGGGATACAGACGAGGTGAAATATTTACAGTGATGGATATTTAGAATTGGTTGTATTGATTTATAAAAGAGGATATTTGAAAAAAAGGTTCCACCGAGATTCGAACTCGGATTGCTGGATTCAGAGTCCAGAGTGCTGACCATTACACCATGGAACCGAATTCCCATGCCGGGAGTCGAACCCGGGCCACCTGGGTGAAAGCCAGGAATCCTAACCGCTAGACCACATGGGATACAGACGAGGTGAAATATTTACAGTGATGGATATTTAGAATTGGTTGTATTGATTTATGAAAGAGGATATTTGAAATATTTAAAAAAAAGGTTCAAACGAGATTCGAACTCGGATTGCTGTATTCAGAGTCCAGAGTGCTGACCATTACACCATGGAACCGAATTCCCATGCCGGGAGTCGAACCCGGGCCACCTGGGTGAAAGCCAGGAATCCTAACCGCTAGACCACATGGGATACAGACGAGGTGAAATATTTCCAGTGATGGATATTTAGAATTGGTTGTATTGATTTATAAAAGAGGATATTTGAAAAAAAGGTTCCACCGAGATTCGAACTCGGATTGCTGGATTCAGAGTCCAGTGTGTGCTGACCATTACACCATGGAACCGAATTCCCTTGCCGGGAGTCGAACCCGGGCCACCTGGGTGAAAGCCAGGAATCCTAACCGCTAGACCACATGGGATACAGACGAGGTGAAATATTTACAGTGATGGATATTTAGAATTGGTTGTATTGATTTATGAAAGAGGATATTTGAAATATTTAAAAAAAAGGTTCCACCGAGATTCGAACTCGGATTGCTGGATTCAGAGTCCAGAGTGCTGACCATTACACCATGGAACCGAATTCCCATGTCGGGAGTCGAACTCGGGCCACCTGGGTGAAAGCCAGGAATCCTAACCGCTAGACCACATGGGATACAGACGAGGTGAAATATTTACAGTGATGGATATTTAGAATTGGTTGTATTGATTTATAAAAGAGGATATTTGAAAAAAAGGTTCCACCGAGATTCGAACTCGGATTGCTGGATTCAGAGTCCAGAGTGCTGACCATTACACCATGGAACCGAATTCCCATGCCAGGAGTCGAACCCGGGCCACCTGGGTGAAAGCCAGGAATCCTAACCGCTAGACCACATGGGATACAGACGAGGTGAAATATTTACAGTGATGGATATTTAGAATTGGTTGTATTGATTTATGAAAGAGGATATTTGAAATATTTAAAAAAAAGGTTCCACCGAGATTCAAACTCGGATTGCTGGATTCAGAGTCCAGAGTGCTGACCATTACACCATGGAACCAAATTCCCATGCCGGGAGTCGAACCCGGGCCACCTGGGTAAAAGCCAGGAATCCTAACCGCTAGACCACATGGGATACAGACGAGGTGAAATATTTACAGTGATGGATATTTAGAATTGGTTGTATTGATTTATAAAAGAGGATATTTGAAAAAAAGGTTCCACCGAGATTCGAACTCGGATTGCTGGATTCAGAGTCCAGTGTGCTGACCATTACAACATGGAACCAAATTCCCATGCCGGGAGTCGAACCCGGGCCACCTGGGTGAAAACCAGGAATCCTAACCGCAAGACCACATGGGATATAAAGGAGGTGAAATACTTACGGTGATAGAAATTTTGAATTGGTTGTATGGATTTATAAAAGAGGATATTTGAAAAAAAGGTTCCACCGAGATTCGAACTCGGATTGCTGGATTCAGAGTCCAGAGTGCTGACCATTAATTACACCATGGAACCGAATTCCCACGCCGGGAGTCGAACCCGGGCCACCTGGATGAAAGCCAGGAATCCTAACCGCTAGACCACATGGGATACAGACGAGGTGAAATATTTACAGTGATGGATATTTAGAATTGGTTGTATTGATTTATAAAAGAGGATATTTGAAAAAAAGGTTCCACCGAGATTCGAACTCGGATTGCTGGATTCAGAGTCCAGAGTGCTGACCATTACACCATGGAACCGAATTCCCGTGCCGGGAGTCGAACCCGGGCCACCTGGGTAAAAGCCAGGAATCCTAACCGCTAGACCACATGGGATACAGACGAGGTGAAATATTTACAGTGATGGATATTTAGAATTGGTTGTATTGATTTATAAAAGAGGATATTTGAAAAAAAGGTTCCACCGAGATTCGAACTCGGATTGCTGGATTCAGAGTCCAGTGTGCTGACCATTACAACATGGAACCGAATTCCCATGCCGGGAGTCGAACCCGGGCCACCTGGGTGAAAACCAGGAATCCTAACCGCAAGACCACATGGGATATAAAGGAGGTGAAATACTTACGGTGATAGAAATTTTGAATTGGTTGTATGGATTTATAAAAGAGGATATTTGAAAAAAAGGTTCCACCGAGATTCGAACTCGGATTGCTGGATTCAGAGTCCAGAGTGCTGACCATTAATTACACCATGGAACCGAATTCCCATGCCGGGAGTCGAACCCGGGCCACCTGGGTGAAAGCCAGGAATCCTAACCGCTAGACCACATGGGATACAGACGAGGTGAAATATTTACAGTGATGGATATTTAGAATTGGTTGTATTGATTTATAAAAGAGGATATTTGAAAAAAAGGTTCCACCGAGATTCGAACTCGGATTGCTGGATTCAGAGTCCAGAGTGCTGACCATTACACCATGGAACCGAATTCCCATGCCGGGAGTCGAACCCGGGCCACCTGGGTGAAAGCCAGGAATCCTAACCGCTAGACCACATGGGATACAGACGAGGTGAAATATTTACAGTGATGGATATTTAGAATTGGTTGTATTGATTTATAAAAGAGGATATTTGAAAAAAAGGTTCCACCGAGATTCGAACTCGGATTGCTGGATTCAGAGTCCAGAGTGCTGACCATTACACCATGGAACCGAATTCCCATGCCGGGAGTCGAACCCGGGCCACCTGGGTGAAAGCCAGGAATCCTAACCGCTAGACCACATGGGATACAGACGAGGTGAAATATTTACAGTGATGGATATTTAGAATTGGTTGTATTGATTTATGAAAGAGGATATTTGAAATATTTAAAAAAAAGGTTCAAACGAGATTCGAACTCGGATTGCTGTATTCAGAGTCCAGAGTGCTGACCATTACACCATGGAACCGAATTCCCATGCCGGGAGTCGAACCCGGGCCACCTGGGTGAAAGCCAGGAATCCTAACCGCTAGACCACATGGGATACAGACGAGGTGAAATATTTCCAGTGATGGATATTTAGAATTGGTTGTATTGATTTATAAAAGAGGATATTTGAAAAAAAGGTTCCACCGAGATTCGAACTCGGATTGCTGGATTCAGAGTCCAGTGTGTGCTGACCATTACACCATGGAACCGAATTCCCTTGCCGGGAGTCGAACCCGGGCCACCTGGGTGAAAGCCAGGAATCCTAACCGCTAGACCACATGGGATACAGACGAGGTGAAATATTTACAGTGATGGATATTTAGAATTGGTTGTATTGATTTATGAAAGAGGATATTTGAAATATTTAAAAAAAAGGTTCCACCGAGATTCGAACTCGGATTGCTGGATTCAGAGTCCAGAGTGCTGACCATTACACCATGGAACCGAATTCCCATGTCGGGAGTCGAACTCGGGCCACCTGGGTGAAAGCCAGGAATCCTAACCGCTAGACCACATGGGATACAGACGAGGTGAAATATTTACAGTGATGGATATTTAGAATTGGTTGTATTGATTTATAAAAGAGGATATTTGAAAAAAAGGTTCCACCGAGATTCGAACTCGGATTGCTGGATTCAGAGTCCAGAGTGCTGACCATTACACCATGGAACCGAATTCCCATGCCAGGAGTCGAACCCGGGCCACCTGGGTGAAAGCCAGGAATCCTAACCGCTAGACCACATGGGATACAGACGAGGTGAAATATTTACAGTGATGGATATTTAGAATTGGTTGTATTGATTTATGAAAGAGGATATTTGAAATATTTAAAAAAAAGGTTCCACCGAGATTCAAACTCGGATTGCTGGATTCAGAGTCCAGAGTGCTGACCATTACACCATGGAACCAAATTCCCATGCCGGGAGTCGAACCCGGGCCACCTGGGTAAAAGCCAGGAATCCTAACCGCTAGACCACATGGGATACAGACGAGGTGAAATATTTACAGTGATGGATATTTAGAATTGGTTGTATTGATTTATAAAAGAGGATATTTGAAAAAAAGGTTCCACCGAGATTCGAACTCGGATTGCTGGATTCAGAGTCCAGTGTGCTGACCATTACAACATGGAACCAAATTCCCATGCCGGGAGTCGAACCCGGGCCACCTGGGTGAAAACCAGGAATCCTAACCGCAAGACCACATGGGATATAAAGGAGGTGAAATACTTACGGTGATAGAAATTTTGAATTGGTTGTATGGATTTATAAAAGAGGATATTTGAAAAAAAGGTTCCACCGAGATTCGAACTCGGATTGCTGGATTCAGAGTCCAGAGTGCTGACCATTAATTACACCATGGAACCGAATTCCCATGCCGGGAGTCGAACCCGGGCCACCTGGATGAAAGCCAGGAATCCTAACCGCTAGACCACATGGGATACAGACGAGGTGAAATATTTACAGTGATGGATATTTAGAATTGGTTGTATTGATTTATAAAAGAGGATATTTGAAAAAAAGGTTCCACCGAGATTCGAACTCGGATTGCTGGATTCAGAGTCCAGAGTGCTGACCATTACACCATGGAACCGAATTCCCATGCCGGGAGTCGAACCCGGGCCACCTGGGTGAAAGCCAGGAATCCTAACCGCTAGACCACATGGGATACAGACGAGGTGAAATATTTACAGTGATGGATATTTAGAATTGGTTGTATTGATTTATAAAAGAGGATATTTGAAAAAAAGGTTCCACCGAGATTCGAACTCGGATTGCTGGATTCAGAGTCCAGAGTGCTGACCATTACACCATGGAACCGAATTCCCATGCCGGGAGTCGAACCCGGGCCACCTGGGTGAAAGCCAGGAATCCTAACCGCTAGACCACATGGGATACAGACGAGGTGAAATATTTACAGTGATGGATATTTAGAATTGGTTGTATTGATTTATGAAAGAGGATATTTGAAATATTTAAAAAAAAGGTTCCACCGAGATTCAAACTCGGATTGCTGGATTCAGAGTCCAGAGTGCTGACCATTACACCATGGAACCAAATTCCCATGCCGGGAGTCGAACCCGGGCCACCTGGGTAAAAGCCAGGAATCCTAACCGCTAGACCACATGGGATACAGACGAGGTGAAATATTTACAGTGATGGATATTTAGAATTGGTTGTATTGATTTATAAAAGAGGATATTTGAAAAAAAGGTTCCACCGAGATTCGAACTCGGATTGTTGGATTCAGAGTCCAGTGTGCTGACCATTACAACATGGAACCGAATTCCCATGCCGGGAGTCGAACCCGGGCCACCTGGGTGAAAACCAGGAATCCTAACCGCAAGACCACATGGGATATAAAGGAGGTGAAATACTTACGGTGATAGAAATTTTGAATTGGTTGTATGGATTTATAAAAGAGGATATTTGAAAAAAAGGTTCCACCGAGATTCGAACTCGGATTGCTGGATTCAGAGTCCAGAGTGCTGACCATTAATTACACCATGGAACCGAATTCCCATGCCGGGAGTCGAACCCGGGCCACCTGGGTGAAAGCCAGGAATCCTAACCGCTAGACCACATGGGATACAGACGAGGTGAAATATTTACAGTGATGGATATTTAGAATTGGTTGTATTGATTTATAAAAGAGGATATTTGAAAAAAAGGTTCCACCGAGATTCGAACTCGGATTGCTGGATTCAGAGTCCAGAGTGCTGACCATTACACCATGGAACCGAATTCCCATGCCGGGAGTCGAACCCGGGCCACCTGGGTGAAAGCCAGGAATCCTAACCGCTAGACCACATGGGATACAGACGAGGTGAAATATTTACAGTGATGGATATTTAGAATTGGTTGTATTGATTTATAAAAGAGGATATTTGAAAAAAAGGTTCCACCGAGATTCGAACTCGGATTGCTGGATTCAGAGTCCAGAGTGCTGACCATTACACCATGGAACCGAATTCCCATGCCGGGAGTCGAACCCGGGCCACCTGGGTGAAAGCCAGGAATCCTAACCGCTAGACCACATGGGATACAGACGAGGTGAAATATTTACAGTGATGGATATTTAGAATTGGTTGTATTGATTTATGAAAGAGGATATTTGAAATATTTAAAAAAAAGGTTCAAACGAGATTCGAACTCGGATTGCTGGATTCAGAGTCCAGAGTGCTGACCATTACACCATGGAACCGAATTCCCATGCCGGGAGTCGAACCCGGGCCACCTGGGTGAAAGCCAGGAATCCTAACCGCTAGACCACATGGGATACAGACGAGGTGAAATATTTACAGTGATGGATATTTAGAATTGGTTCTATTGATTTATAAAAGAGGATATTTGAAAAAAAGGTTCCACCGAGATTCGAACTCGGATTGCTGGATTCAGAGTCCAGTGTGCTGACCATTACAACATGGAACCGAATTCCCATGCCGGGAGTCGAACCCGGGCCAACTGGGTGAAAACCAGGAATCCTAACCGCAAGACCACATGGGATATAAAGGAGGTGAAATATTTACGGTGATAGAAATTTTGAATTGGTTGTATGGATTTATAAAAGAGGATATTTGAAAAAAATGTTCCACCGAGATTCGAACTCGGATTGCTGGATTCAGAGTCCAGAGTGCTGACCATTAATTACACCATGGAACCGAATTCCCATGCCGGGAGTCGAACCCGGGCCACCTGGGTGAAAGCCAGGAATCCTAACCGCTAGACCACATGGGATACAGACGAGGTGAAATATTTACAGTGATGGATATTTAGAATTGGTTGTATTGATTTATAAAAGAGGATATTTGAAAAAAAGGTTCCACCGAGATTCGAACTCGGATTGCTGGATTCAGAGTCCAGAGTGCTGACCATTACACCATGGAACCAAATCCCCATGCCGGGAGTCGAACCCGGGCCACCTGGATGAATGCCAGGAATCCTAACCGCTAGACCACATGGGATATAAAGGAGGTGAAATATTTACGGTGATAGAAATTTTGAATTGGTTGTATGGATTTATAAAAGAGGATATTTGAAAAAAAGGTTCCACCGAGATTCGAACTCGGATTGCTGGATTCAGAGTACAGAGTGCTGACCATTACACCATGGAACCGAATTCCCATGATGGGAGTCGAACCCGGGCCACCTGGGTGAAAGCCAGGAATCCTAACCGCTAGACCACATGGGATACAGACGAGGTGAAATATTTACAGTGATGGATATTTAGAATTGGTTGTATTGATTTATAAAAGAGGATATTTGAAAAAAAGGTTCCACCGAGATTCGAACTCGGATTGCTGGATTCAGAGTCCAGAGTGCTGACCATTACCCCATGGAACCGAATTCCCATGCCGGGAGTCGAACCCGGGCCACCTGGGTGAAAGCCAGGAATCCTAACCGCTAGACCACATGGGATACAGACGAGGTGAAATATTTACAGTGATGGATATTTAGAATTGGTTGTATTGATTTATGAAAGAGGATATTTGAAATATTTAAAGAAAAGGTTCCACCGAGATTCGAACTCGGATTGCTGGATTCAGAGTCCAGTGTGCTGACCATTACACCATGGAACCGAATTCCCATGCCGGGAGTCGAACCCGGGCCACCTGGGTGAAAGCCAGGAATCCTAACCGCTAGACCACATGGGATACAGACGAGGTGAAATATTTACAGTGATGGATATTTAGAATTGGTTGTATTGATTTATAAAAGAGGATATTTGAAATATTTAAAAAAAAGGTTCCACCGAGATTCGAACTCGGATTGCTGGATTCAGAGTCCAGAGTGCTGACCATTACACCATGGAACCGAATTCCCATGCCAGGAGTCGAACCCGGGCCACCTGGGTGAAAGCCAGGAATCCTAACCGCTAGACCACATGGGATACAGACGAGGTGAAATATTTACAGTGATGGATATTTAGAATTGGTTGTATTGATTTATAAAAGAGGATATTTGAAAAAAAGGTTCCACCGAGATTCGAACTCGGATTGCTGGATTCAGAGTCCAGAGTGCTGACCATTACACCATAGGACCGAATTCCCATGCCGGGAGTCGAACCCGGGCCACCTGGGTGAAAGCCAGGAATCCTAACCGCTAGACCACATGGGATACAGACGAGGTGAAATATTTACAGTGATGGATATTTAGAATTGGTTGTATTGATTAATAAAATAGGATATTTGAAAAAAAGGTTCCACCGAGATTCGAACTCGGATTGCTGGATTCAGAGTCCAGAGTGCTGACCATTACACCATGGAACCGAATTCCCATGCCGGGAGTCGAACCCGGGCCACCTGGGTGAAAGCCAGGAATCCTAACCGCTAGACCACATGGGATACAGACGAGGTGAAATATTTACAGTGATGGATATTTAGAATTGGATGTATTGATTTATAAAAGAGGATATTTGAAAAAAAGGTTCCACCGAGATCCGAACTCGGATT
The DNA here is from genome assembly GCA_024610705.1 of Tetragnatha versicolor. Taxonomy (NCBI): domain Eukaryota; kingdom Metazoa; phylum Arthropoda; class Arachnida; order Araneae; family Tetragnathidae; genus Tetragnatha; species Tetragnatha versicolor. Next base: position 27,902,958 of record JANDEH010000001.1, on the reverse strand, counting down.
GCTGGATTCAGATTCCAGTGTGCTGACCATTACACCATGGAACCGAATTCCCATGCCGGGAGTCGAACCCGGGCCACCTGGGTGAAAGCCAGGAATCCTAACCGCTAGACCACATGTGATATAAAGGAGGTGAAATATTTACGGTGATAGAAATTTTGAATTGGTTGTATGGATTTATAAAAGAGGATATTTGAAAAAAAGGTTCCACCAAGATTCGAACTCGGATTGCTGGATTCAGAGTACAGAGTGCTGACCATTACACCATGGAACCGAATTCCCATGCCGGGAGTCGAACCCGGGCCACCTGGGTGAAAGCCAGGAATCCTGACCGCTAGACCACATGGGATACACACGAGGTGAAATATTTACAGTGATGGATATTTAGAATTGGTTGTATTGATTTATAAAAGAGGATATTTGAAAAAAAGGTTCCACCGAGATTCGAACTCGGATTGCTGGATTCAGAGTCCAGAGTGCTGACCATTACACCATGGAACCGAATTCATATGCCGGGAGTCGAACCCGGGCCACCTGGATGAAAGCCAGGAATCCTAACCGCTAGACCACATGGGATACAGACGAGGTGAAATATTTACAGTGATGGATATTTAGAATTGGTTGTATTGATTTATGAATGAGGATATTTGAAATATTTAAAAAAAAGTTTCCACCGAGATTCGAACTCGGATTGCTGGATTCAGAGTCCAGAGTGCTGACCATTACACCATGGAACCGAATTCCCATGCCGGGAGTCGAACCCGGGCCACCTGGGTGAAAGCCAGGAATCCTAACCGCTAGACCACATGGGATACAGACGAGGTGAAATATTTACAGTGATGGATATTTAGAATTGGTTGTATTGATTTATGAATGAGGATATTTGAAATATTTAAAAAAAAGTTTCCACCGAGATTCGAACTCGGATTGCTGGATTCAGAGTCCAGAGTGCTGACCATTACACCATGGAACCGAATTCCCATGCCGGGAGTCGAACCCGGGCCACCTGGGTGAAAGCCAGGAATCCAAACCGCTAGACCACATGGGATACAGACGAGGTGAAATATTTACAGTGATGGATATTTAGAATTGGTTGTATTGATTTATAAAAGAGGATATTTGAAAAAAAGGTTCCACCGAGATTCGAACTCGGATTGCTGGATTCAGAGTCCAGTGTGCTGACCATTACACCATGGAACCGAATTCCCATGCCGGGAGTCGAACCCGGGCCACCTGGGTGAAAGCCAGGAATCCTAACCGCTAGACCACATGGGATACAGACGAGGTGAAATATTTACAGTGATGGATATTTAGAATTGGTTGTATTGATTTATGAAAGAGGATATTTGAAATATTTAAAGAAAAGGTTCCACCGAGATTCGAACTCGGATTGCTGGATTCAGAGTCCAGTGTGCTGACCATTACACCATGGAACCGAATTCCCATGCCGGGAGTCGAACCCGGGCCACCTGGGTGAAGCCAGGAATCCTAACCGCTAGACCACATGGGATACAGACGAGGTGAAATATTTACAGTGATGGATATTTAGAATTGGTTGTATTGATTTATAAAAGAGGATATTTGAAATATTTAAAAGAAAGGTTCCACCGAGATTCGAACTCGGATTGCTGGATTCAGAGTCCAGAGTGCTGACCATTACACCATGGAACCGAATTCCCATGCCAGGAGTCGAACCCGGGCCACCTGGGTGAAAGCCAGGAATCCTAACCGCTAGACCACATGGGATACAGACGAGGTGAAATATTTACAGTGATGGATATTTAGAATTGGTTGTATTGATTTATAAAAGAGGATATTTGAAAAAAAGGTTCCACCGAGATTCGAACTCGGATTGCTGGATTCAGAGTCCAGAGTGCTGACCATTACACCATAGGACCGAATTCCCATGCCGGGAGTCGAACCCGGGCCACCTGGGTGAAAGCCAGGAATCCTAACCGCTAGACCACATGGGATACAGACGAGGTGAAATATTTACAGTGATGGATATTTAGAATTGGATGTATTGATTTATAAAAGAGGATATTTGAAAAAAAGGTTCCACCGAGATTCGAACTCGGATTGCTGGATTCAGATTCCAGTGTGCTGACCATTACACCATGGAACCGAATTCCCATGCCGGGAGTCGAACCCGGGCCACCTGGGTGAAAGCCAGGAATCCTAACCGCTAGACCACATGTGATATAAAGGAGGTGAAATATTTACGGTGATAGAAATTTTGAATTGGTTGTATGGATTTATAAAAGAGGATATTTGAAAAAAAGGTTCCACCAAGATTCGAACTCGGATTGCTGGATTCAGAGTACAGAGTGCTGACCATTACACCATGGAACCGAATTCCCATGCCGGGAGTCGAACCCGGGCCACCTGGGTGAAAGCCAGGAATCCTGACCGCTAGACCACATGGGATACACACGAGGTGAAATATTTACAGTGATGGATATTTAGAATTGGTTGTATTGATTTATAAAAGAGGATATTTGAAAAAAAGGTTCCACCGAGATTCGAACTCGGATTGCTGGATTCAGAGTCCAGAGTGCTGACCATTACACCATGGAACCGAATTCCCATGCCGGGAGTCGAACCCGGGCCACCTGGATGAAAGCCAGGAATCCTAACCGCTAGACCACATGGGATACAGACGAGGTGAAATATTTACAGTGATGGATATTTAGAATTGGTTGTATTGATTTATGAAAGAGGATATTTGAAATATTTAAAAAAAAGGTTCCACCGAGATTCGAACTCGGATTGCTGGATTCAGAGTCCAGAGTGCTGACCATTACAACATGGAACCGAACTCCCATGCCGGGAGTCGAACCCGGGCCTCCTGGGTGAAAGCCAGGAATCCTAACCGCTAGACCACATGGGATATAGAGGAGGAGAAATATTTACGGTGATAGAAATTTTGAATTGGTTGTATGGATTTATAAAAGAGGATATTTGAAAAAAAGGTTCCACCGAGATTCGAACTCGGATTGCTGCATTCAGAGTCCAGAGTGCTGACCATTAATTACACCATGGAACCGAATTCCCATGCCGGGAGTCGAACCCGGGGCACCTGGGTGAAAGCCAGGAATCCTAACCGCTAGACCACATGGGATACACACGAGGTGAAATATTTACAGTGATGGATATTTAGAATTGGTTGTATTGATTTATAAAAGAGGATATTTGAAAAAAAGGTTCCACCGAGATTCGAACTCGGATTGCTGGATTCAGAGTACAGAGTGCTGACCATTACACCATGGAACCGAATTCCCATGATGGGAGTCGAACCCGGGCCACCTGGGTAAAAGCCAGGAATCCTAACAGCTAGACCACATGGGATACAGACGAGGTGAAATATTTACAGTGATGGATATTTAGAATTGGTTGTATTGATTTATAAAAGAGGATATTTGAAAAAAAGGTTCCACCGAGATTCGAACTCGGATTGCTGGATTCAGAGTCCAGAGTGCTGACCATTACACCATGGAACCGAATTCCCATGCCGGGAGTCGAACCCGGGCCACCTGGGTGAAAGCCAGGAATCCTAACCGCTAGACCACATGGGATACAGACGAGGTGAAATATTTACAGTGATGGATATTTAGAATTGGTTCTATTGATTTATAAAAGAGGATATTTGAAAAAAAGGTTCCACCGAGATTCGAACTCGGATTGCTGGATTCAGAGTCCAGAGTGCTGACCATTACACCATGGAACCGAATTCCCATGCCGGGAGTCGAACCCGGGCCACCTGGATGAAAGCCAGGAATCCTAACCGCTAGACCACATGGGATACAGACGAGGTGAAATATTTACAGTGATGGATATTTAGAATTGGTTGTATTGATTTATGAAAGAGGATATTTGAAATATTTAAAAAAAAGGTTCCACCGAGATTCGAACTCGGATTGCTGGATTCAGAGTCCAGAGTGCTGACCATTACAACATGGAACCGAACTCCCATGCCGGGAGTCGAACCCGGGCCTCCTGGGTGAAAGCCAGGAATCCTAACCGCTAGACCACATGGGATATAGAGGAGGAGAAATATTTACGGTGATAGAAATTTTGAATTGGTTGTATGGATTTATAAAAGAGGATATTTGAAAAAAAGGTTCCACCGAGATTCGAACTCGGATTGCTGCATTCAGAGTCCAGAGTGCTGACCATTAATTACACCATGGAACCGAATTCCCATGCCGGGAGTCGAACCCGGGGCACCTGGGTGAAAGCCAGGAATCCTAACCGCTAGACCACATGGGATACAGACGAGGTGAAATATTTACAGTGATGGATATTTAGAATTGGTTGTATTGATTTATAAAAGAGGATATTTGAAAAAAAGGTTCCACCGAGATTCGAACTCGGATTGCTGGATTCAGAGTACAGAGTGCTGACCATTACACCATGGAACCGAATTCCCATGATGGGAGTCGAACCCGGGCCACCTAGGTGAAAGCCAGGAATCCTAACCGCTAGACCACATGGGATACAGACGAGGTGAAATATTTACAGTGATGGATATTTAGAATTGGTTGTATTGATTTATAAAAGAGGATATTTGAAAAAAAGGTTCCACCGAGATTCGAACTCGGATTGCTGGATTCAGAGTCCAGAGTGCTGACCATTACACCATGGAACCGAATTCCCATGCCGGGAGTCGAACCCGGGCCACCTGGGTGAAAGCCAGGAATCCTAACCGCTAGACCACATGGGATACAGACGAGGTGAAATATTTACAGTGATGGATATTTAGAATTGGTTCTATTGATTTATAAAAGAGGATATTTGAAAAAAAGGTTCCACCGAGATTCGAACTCGGATTGCTGGATTCAGAGTCCAGTGTGCTGACCATTACAACATGGAACCGAATTCCCATGCCGGGAGTCGAACCCGGGCCACCTGGGTGAAAACCAGGAATCCTAACCGCAAGACCACATGGGATATAAAGGAGGTGAAATATTTACGGTGATAGAAATTTTGAATTGGTTGTATGGATTTATAAAAGAGGATATTTGAAAAAAATGTTCCACCGAGATTCGAACTCGGATTGCTGGATTCAGAGTCCAGAGTGCTGACCATTAATTACACCATGGAACCGAATTCCCATGCCGGGAGTCGAACCCGGGCCACCTGGGTGAAAGCCAGGAATCCTAACCGCTAGACCACATGGGATACAGACGAGGTGAAATATTTACAGTGATGGATATTTAGAATTGGTTGTATTGATTTATAAAAGAGGATATTTGAAAAAAAGGTTCCACCGAGATTCGAACTCGGATTGCTGGATTCAGAGTCCAGAGTGCTGACCATTACACCATGGAACCAAATCCCCATGCCGGGAGTCGAACCCGGGCCACCTGGATGAATGCCAGGAATCGTAACCGCTAGACCACATGGGATATAAAGGAGGTGAAATATTTACGGTGATAGAAATTTTGAATTGGTTGTATGGATTTATTTATAAAAGAGGATATTTGAAAAAAAGGTTCCACCGAGATTCGAATTCGGATTGCTGGATTCAGAGTACAGAGTGCTGACCATTACACCATGGAACTGAATTCCCATGATGGGAGTCGAACCCGGGCCACCTGGGTGAAAGCCAGGAATCCTAACCGCTAGACCACATGGGATACAGACGAGGTGAAATATTTACAGTGATGGATATTTAGAATTGGTTGTATTGATTTATAAAAGAGGATATTTGAAAAAAAGGTTCCACCGAGATTCGAACTCGGATTGCTGGATTCAGAGTCCAGAGTGCTGACCATTACCCCATGGAACCGAATTCCCATGCCGGGAGTCGAACCCGGGCCACCTGGGTGAAAGCCAGGAATCCTAACCGCTAGACCACATGGGATACAGACGAGGTGGAATATTTACAGTGATGGATATTTAGAATTGGTTGTATTGATTTATGAAAGAGGATATTTGAAATATTTAAAAAAAAGGTTCCACCGAGATTCGAACTCGGATTGCTGTATTCAGAGTCCAGAGTGCTGACCATTAATTACACCATGGAACCGAATTCCCATGCCGGGAGTCGAACCCGGGCCACCTGGGTGAAAGCCAGGAATCCTAACCGCTAGACCACATGGGATACAGACGAGGTGAAATATTTACAGTGATGGATATTTAGAATTGGTTGTATTGATTTATGAATGAGGATATTTGAAATATTTAAAAAAAAGTTTCCACCGAGATTCGAACTCGGATTGCTGGATTCAGAGTCCAGAGTGCTGACCATTACACCATGGAACCGAATTCCCATGCCGGGAGTCGAACCCGGGCCACCTGGGTGAAAGCCAGGAATCCTAACCGCTAGACCACATGGGATACAGACGAGGTGAAATATTTACAGTGATGGATATTTAGAATTGGTTGTATTGATTTATAAAAGAGGATATTTGAAAAAAAGGTTCCACCGAGATTCGAACTCGGATTGCTGGATTCAGAGTCCAGTGTGCTGACCATTACACCATGGAACCGAATTCCCATGCCGGGAGTCGAACCCGGGCCACCTGGGTGAAAGCCAGGAATCCTAACCGCTAGACCACATGGGATACAGACGAGGTGAAATATTTACAGTGATGGATATTTAGAATTGGTTGTATTGATTTATGAAAGAGGATATTTGAAATATTTAAAGAAAAGGTTCCACCGAGATTCGAACTCGGATTGCTGGATTCAGAGTCCAGTGTGCTGACCATTACACCATGGAACCGAATTCCCATGCCGGGAGTCGAACCCGGGCCACCTGGGTGAAAGCCAGGAATCCTAACCGCTAGACCACATGGGATACAGACGAGGTGAAATATTTACAGTGATGGATATTTAGAATTGGTTGTATTGTTTTATAAAAGAGGATATTTGAAAAAAAGGTTCCACCCAGATTCGAACTCGGATTGCTGGATTCAGAGTCCAGAGTGCTGACCATTACACCATAGGACCGAATTCCCATGCCGGGAGTCGAACCCGGGCCACCTGGGTGAAAGCCAGGAATCCTAACCGCTAGACCACATGGGATACAGACGAGGTGAAATATTTACAGTGATGGATATTTAGAATTGGTTGTATTGATTAATAAAATAGGATATTTGAAAAAAAGGTTCCACCGAGATTCGAACTCGGATTGCTGGATTCAGAGTCCAGAGTGCTGACCATTACACCATGGAACCGAATTCCCATGCCGGGAGTCGAACCCGGGCCACCTGGGTGAAAGCCAGGAATCCTAACCGCTAGACCACATGGGATACAGACGAGGTGAAATATTTACAGTGATGGATATTTAGAATTGGATGTATTGATTTATAAAAGAGGATATTTGAAAAAAAGGTTCCACCGAGATTCGAACTCGGATTGCTGGATTCAGATTCCAGTGTGCTGACCATTACACCATGGAACCGAATTCCCATGCCGGGAGTCGAACCCGGGCCACCTGGGTGAAAGCCAGGAATCCTAACCGCTAGACCACATGTGATATAAAGGAGGTGAAATATTTACGGTGATAGAAATTTTGAATTGGTTGTATGGATTTATAAAAGAGGATATTTGAAAAAAAGGTTCCACCAAGATTCGAACTCGGATTGCTGGATTCAGAGTACAGAGTGCTGACCATTACACCATGGAACCGAATTCCCATGCCGGGAGTCGAACCCGGGCCACCTGGGTGAAAGCCAGGAATCCTGACCGCTAGACCACATGGGATACACACGAGGTGAAATATTTACAGTGATGGATATTTAGAATTGGTTGTATTGATTTATAAAAGAGGATATTTGAAAAAAAGGTTCCACCGAGATTCGAACTCGGATTGCTGGATTCAGAGTCCAGAGTGCTGACCATTACACCATGGAACCGAATTCCCATGCCGGGAGTCGAACCCGGGCCACCTGGGTGAAAGCCAGGAATCCTAACCGCTAGACCACATGGGATACACACGAGGTGAAATATTTACAGTGATGGATATTTAGAATTGGTTGTATTGATTTATAAAAGAGGATATTTGAAAAAAAGGTTCCACCGAGATTCGAACTCGGATTGCTGGATTCAGAGTCCAGAGTGCTGACCATTACACCATGGAACCAAATCCCCATGCCGGGAGTCGAACCCGGGCCACCTGGATGAATGCCAGGAATCCTAACCGCTAGACCACATGGGATATAAAGGAGGTGAAATATTTACGGTGATAGAAATTTTGAATTGGTTGTATGGATTTATTTATAAAAGAGGATATTTGAAAAAAAGGTTCCACCGAGATTCGAATTCGGATTGCTGGATTCAGAGTACAGAGTGCTGACCATTACACCATGGAACTGAATTCCCATGATGGGAGTCGAACCCGGGCCACCTGGGTGAAAGCCAGGAATCCTAACCGCTAGACCACATGGGATACAGACGAGGTGAAATATTTACAGTGATGGATATTTAGAATTGGTTGTATTGATTTATAAAAGAGGATATTTGAAAAAAAGGTTCCACCGAGATTCGAACTCGGATTGCTGGATTCAGAGTCCAGAGTGCTGACCATTACCCCATGGAACCGAATTCCCATGCCGGGAGTCGAACCCGGGCCACCTGGGTGAAAGCCAGGAATCCTAACCGCTAGACCACATGGGATACAGACGAGGTGAAATATTTACAGTGATGGATATTTAGAATTGGTTGTATTGATTTATGAAAGAGGATATTTGAAATATTTAAAAAAAAGGTTCCACCGAGATTCGAACTCGGATTGCTGTATTCAGAGTCCAGAGTGCTGACCATTAATTACACCATGGAACCGAATTCCCATGCCGGGAGTCGAACCCGGGCCACCTGGGTGAAAGCCAGGAATCCTAACCGCTAGACCACATGGGATACAGACGAGGTGAAATATTTACAGTGATGGATATTTAGAATTGGTTGTATTGATTTATGAATGAGGATATTTGAAATATTTAAAAAAAAGTTTCCACCGAGATTCGAACTCGGATTGCTGGATTCAGAGTCCAGAGTGCTGACCATTACACCATGGAACCGAATTCCCATGCCGGGAGTCGAACCCGGGCCACCTGGGTGAAAGCCAGGAATCCTAACCGCTAGACCACATGGGATACAGACGAGGTGAAATATTTACAGTGATGGATATTTAGAATTGGTTGTATTGATTTATAAAAGAGGATATTTGAAAAAAAGGTTCCACCGAGATTCGAACTCGGATTGCTGGATTCAGAGTCCAGTGTGCTGACCATTACACCATGGAACCGAATTCCCATGCCGGGAGTCGAACCCGGGCCACCTGGGTGAAAGCCAGGAATCCTAACCGCTAGACCACATGGGATACAGACGAGGTGAAATATTTACAGTGATGGATATTTAGAATTGGTTGTATTGATTTATGAAAGAGGATATTTGAAATATTTAAAGAAAAGGTTCCACCGAGATTCGAACTCGGATTGCTGGATTCAGAGTCCAGTGTGCTGACCATTACACCATGGAACCGAATTCCCATGCCGGGAGTCGAACCCGGGCCACCTGGGTGAAAGCCAGGAATCCTAACCGCTAGACCACATGGGATACAGACGAGGTGAAATATTTACAGTGATGGATATTTAGAATTGGTTGTATTGTTTTATAAAAGAGGATATTTGAAAAAAAGGTTCCACCCAGATTCGAACTCGGATTGCTGGATTCAGAGTCCAGAGTGCTGACCATTACACCATAGGACCGAATTCCCATGCCGGGAGTCGAACCCGGGCCACCTGGGTGAAAGCCAGGAATCCTAACCGCTAGACCACATGGGATACAGACGAGGTGAAATATTTACAGTGATGGATATTTAGAATTGGTTGTATTGATTAATAAAATAGGATATTTGAAAAAAAGGTTCCACCGAGATTCGAACTCGGATTGCTGGATTCAGAGTCCAGAGTGCTGACCATTACACCATGGAACCGAATTCCCATGCCGGGAGTCGAACCCGGGCCACCTGGGTGAAAGCCAGGAATCCTAACCGCTAGACCACATGGGATACAGACGAGGTGAAATATTTACAGTGATGGATATTTAGAATTGGATGTATTGATTTATAAAAGAGGATATTTGAAAAAAAGGTTCCACCGAGATTCGAACTCGGATTGCTGGATTCAGATTCCAGTGTGCTGACCATTACACCATGGAACCGAATTCCCATGCCGGGAGTCGAACCCGGGCCACCTGGGTGAAAGCCAGGAATCCTAACCGCTAGACCACATGTGATATAAAGGAGGTGAAATATTTACGGTGATAGAAATTTTGAATTGGTTGTATGGATTTATAAAAGAGGATATTTGAAAAAAAGGTTCCACCAAGATTCGAACTCGGATTGCTGGATTCAGAGTACAGAGTGCTGACCATTACACCATGGAACCGAATTCCCATGCCGGGAGTCGAACCCGGGCCACCTGGGTGAAAGCCAGGAATCCTGACCGCTAGACCACATGGGATACACACGAGGTGAAATATTTACAGTGATGGATATTTAGAATTGGTTGTATTGATTTATAAAAGAGGATATTTGAAAAAAAGGTTCCACCGAGATTCGAACTCGGATTGCTGGATTCAGAGTCCAGAGTGCTGACCATTACACCATGGAACCGAATTCCCATGCCGGGAGTCGAACCCGGGCCACCTGGGTGAAAGCCAGGAATCCTAACCGCTAGACCACATGGGATACAGACGAGGTGAAATATTTACAGTGATGGATATTTAGAATTGGTTGTATTGATTTATGAAAGAGGATATTTGAAATATTTAAAAAAAAGGTTCCACCGAGATTCGAACTCGGATTGCTGGATTCAGAGTCCAGAGTGCTGACCATTACAACATGGAACCGAACTCCCATGCCGGGAGTCGAACCCGGGCCACCTGGGTGAAAGCCAGGAATCCTAACCGCTAGACCACATGGGATATAGAGGAGGTGAAATATTTACGGTGATAGAAATTTTGAATTGGTTGTATTGATTTATAAAAGAGGATATTTGAAAAAAAGGTTCCACCGAGATTCGAACTCGGATTGCTGGATTCAGAGTACAGAGTGCTGACCATTACACCATGGAACCGAATTCCCATGCCGGGAGTCGAACCCGGGCCACCTGGGTGAAAGCCAGGAATCCTAACCGCTAGACCACATGGGATATAGAGGAGGAGAAATATTTACGGTGATAGAAATTTTGAATTGGTTGTATGGATTTATAAAAGAGGATATTTGAAAAAAAGGTTCCACCGAGATTCGAACTCGGATTGCTGCATTCAGAGTCCAGAGTGCTGACCATTAATTACACCATGGAACCGAATTCCCATGCCGGGAGTCGAACCCGGGGCACCTGGGTGAAAGCCAGGAATCCTAACCGCTAGACCACATGGGATACAGACGAGGTGAAATATTTACAGTGATGGATATTTAGAATTGGTTGTATTGATTTATAAAAGAGGATATTTGAAAAAAAGGTTCCACCGAGATTCGAACTCGGATTGCTGGATTCAGAGTACAGAGTGCTGACCATTACACCATGGAACCGAATTCCCATGATGGGAGTCGAACCCGGGCCACCTGGGTGAAAGCCAGGAATCCTAACCGCTAGACCACATGGGATACAGACGAGGTGAAATATTTACAGTGATGGATATTTAGAATTGGTTGTATTGATTTATAAAAGAGGATATTTGAAAAAAAGGTTCCACCGAGATTCGAACTCGGATTGCTGGATTCAGAGTCCAGAGTGCTGACCATTACACCATGGAACCGAATTCCCATGCCGGGAGTCGAACCCGGGCCACCTGGGTGAAAGCCAGGAATCCTAACCGCTAGACCACATGGGATACAGACGAGGTGAAATATTTACAGTGATGGATATTTAGAATTGGTTGTATTGATTTATGAAAGAGGATATTTGAAATATTTAAAAAAAAGGTTCCACCGAGATTCGAACTCGGATTGCTGCATTCAGAGTCCAGAGTGCTGACCATTAATTACACCATGGAACCGAATTCCCATGCCGGGAGTCGAACCCGGGCCACCTGGGTGAAAGCCAGGAATCCTAACCGCTAGACCACATGGGATACAGACGAGGTGAAATATTTACAGTGATGGATATTTAGAATTGGTTGTATTGATTTATAAAAGAGGATATTTGAAAAAAAGGTTCCACCGAGATTCGAACTTGGATTGCTGGATTCAGAGTCCAGTGTGCTGACCATTACACCATGGAACCGAATTCCCATGCCGGGAGTCGAACCCGGGCCACCTGGGTGAAAGCCAGGAATCCTAACCGCTAGACCACATGGAATACAGACGAGGTGAAATATTTACAGTGATGGATATTTAGAATTGGATGTATTGATTTATGAAAGAGGATATTTGAAATATTTAAAGAAAAGGTTCCACCGAGATTCGAACTCGGATTGCTGGATTCAGAGTCCAGAGTGCTGACCATTACACCATGGAACCGAATTCCCATGCCGGGAGTCGAACCCGGGCCACCTGGGTGAAAGCCAGGAATCCTAACCGCTAGACCACATGGGATACAGACGAGGTGAAATATTTACAGTGATGGATATTTAGAATTGGTTGTATTGATTTATAAAAGAGGATATTTGAAATATTTAAAAAAAAGGTTCCACCGAGATTCGAACTCGGATTGCTGGATTCAGAGTCCAGAGTGCTGACCATTACACCATGGAACCGAATTCCCATGCCAGGAGTCGAACCCGGGCCACCTGGGTGAAAGCCAGGAATCCTAACCGCTAGACCACATGGGATACAGACGAGGTGAAATATTTACAGTGATGGATATTTAGAATTGGTTGTATTGATTTATGAATGAGGATATTTGAAATATTTAAAAAAAAGTTTCCACCGAGATTCGAACTCGGATTGCTGGATTCAGAGTCCAGAGTGCTGACCATTACACCATGGAACCGAATTCCGATGCCGGGAGTCGAACCCGGGCCACCTGGGTGAAAGCCAGGAATCCTAACCGCTAGACCACATGGGATACAGACGAGGTGAAATATTTACAGTGATGGATATTTAGAATTGGTTGTATTGATTTATAAAAGAGGATATTTGAAAAAAAGGTTCCACCGTGATTCGAACTCGGATTGCTGGATTCAGAGTCCAGTGTGCTGACCATTACACCATGGAACCGAATTCCCATGCCGGGAGTCGAACCCGGGCCACCTGGGTGAAAGCCAGGAATCCTAACCGCTAGACCACATGGGATACAGACGAGGTGAAATATTTACAGTGATGGATATTTAGAATTGGTTGTATTGATTTATGAAAGAGGATATTTGAAATATTTAAAGAAAAGGTTCCACCGAGATTCGAACTCGGATTGCTGGATTCAGAGTCCAGTGTGCTGACCATTACACCATGGAACCGAATTCCCATGCCGGGAGTCGAACCCGGGCCACCTGGGTGAAAGCCAGGAATCCTAACCGCTAGACCACATGGGATACAGACGAGGTGAAATATTTACAGTGATGGATATTTAGAATTGGTTGTATTGATTTATAAAAGAGGATATTTGAAATATTTAAAAAAAAGGTTCCACCGAGATTCGAACTCGGATTGCTGGATTCAGAGTCCAGAGTGCTGACCATTACACCATGGAAACGAATTCCCATGCCAGGAGTCGAACCCGGGCCACCTGGGTGAAAGCCAGGAATCCTAACCGCTAGACCACATGGGATACAGACGAGGTGAAATATTTACAGTGATGGATATTTAGAATTGGTTGTATTGATTTATAAAAGAGGATATTTGAAAAAAAGGTTCCACCGAGATTCGAACTCGGATTGCTGGATTCAGAGTCCAGAGTGCTGACCATTACACCATAGGACCGAATTCCCATGCCGGGAGTCGAACCCGGGCCACCTGGGTGAAAGCCAGGAATCCTAACCGCTAGACCACATGGGATACAGACGAGGTGAAATATTTACAGTGATGGATATTTAGAATTGGTTGTATTGATTAATAAAATAGGATATTTGAAAAAAAGGTTCCACCGAGATTCGAACTCGGATTGCTGGATTCAGAGTCCAGAGTGCTGACCATTACACCATGGAACCGAATTCCCATGCCGGGAGTCGAACCCGGGCCACCTGGGTGAAAGCCAGGAATCCTAACCGCTAGACCACATGGGATACAGACGAGGTGAAATATTTACAGTGATGGATATTTAGAATTGGATGTATTGATTTATAAAAGAGGATATTTGAAAAAAAGGTTCCACCGAGATTCGAACTCGGATTGCTGGATTCAGATTCCAGTGTGCTGACCATTACACCATGGAACCGAATTCCCATGCCGGGAGTCGAACCCGGGCCACCTGGGTGAAAGCCAGGAATCCTAACCGCTAGACCACATGTGATATAAAGGAGGTGAAATATTTACGGTGATAGAAATTTTGAATTGGTTGTATGGATTTATAAAAGAGGATATTTGAAAAAAAGGTTCCACCAAGATTCGAACTCGGATTGCTGGATTCAGAGTACAGAGTGCTGACCATTACACCATGGAACCGAATTCCCATGCCGGGAGTCGAACCCGGGCCACCTGGGTGAAAGCCAGGAATCCTGACCGCTAGACCACATGGGATACACACGAGGTGAAATATTTACAGTGATGGATATTTAGAATTGGTTGTATTGATTTATAAAAGAGGATATTTGAAAAAAAGGTTCCACCGAGATTCGAACTCGGATTGCTGGATTCAGAGTCCAGAGTGCTGACCATTACACCATGGAACCGAATTCCCATGCCGGGAGTCGAACCCGGGCCACCTGGGTGAAAGCCAGGAATCCTAACCGCTAGACCACATGGGATACAGACGAGGTGAAATATTTACAGTGATGGATATTTAGAATTGGTTGTATTGATTTATGAAAGAGGATATTTGAAATATTTAAAAAAAAGGTTCCACCGAGATTCGAACTCGGATTGCTGGATTCAGAGTCCAGAGTGCTGACCATTACAACATGGAACCGAACTCCCATGCCGGGAGTCGAACCCGGGCCACCTGGGTGAAAGCCAGGAATCCTAACCGCTAGACCACATGGAATATAGAGGAGGTGAAATATTTACGGTGATAGAAATTTTGAATTGGTTGTATTGATTTATAAAAGAGGATATTTGAAAAAAAGGTTCCACCGAGATTCGAACTCGGATTGCTGCATTCAGAGTCCAGAGTGCTGACCATTAATTACACCATGGAACCGAATTCCCATGCCGGGAGTCGAACCCGGGCCACCTGGGTGAAAGCCAGGAATCCTAACCGCTAGACCACATGGGATATAGAGGAGGAGAAATATTTACGGTGATAGAAATTTTGAATTGGTTGTATGGATTTATAAAAGAGGATATTTGAAAAAAAGGTTCCACCGAGATTCGAACTCGGATTGCTGCATTCAGAGTCCAGAGTGCTGACCATTAATTACACCATGGAACCGAATTCCCATGCCGGGAGTCGAACCCGGGGCACCTGGGTGAAAGCCAGGAATCCTAACCGCTAGACCACATGGGATACAGACGAGGTGAAATATTTACAGTGATGGATATTTAGAATTGGTTGTATTGATTTATAAAAGAGGATATTTGAAAAAAAGGTTCCACCGAGATTCGAACTCGGATTGCTGGATTCAGAGTACAGAGTGCTGACCATTACACCATGGAACCGAATTCCCATGATGGGAGTCGAACCCGGGCCACCTGGGTGAAAGCCAGGAATCCTAACCGCTAGACCACATGGGATACAGACGAGGTGAAATATTTACAGTGATGGATATTTAGAATTGGTTGTATTGATTTATAAAAGAGGATATTTGAAAAAAAGGTTCCACCGAGATTCGAACTCGGATTGCTGGATTCAGAGTCCAGAGTGCTGACCATTACACCATGGAACCGAATTCCCATGCCGGGAGTCGAACCCGGGCCACCTGGGTGAAAGCCAGGAATCCTAACCGCTAGACCACATGGGATACAGACGAGGTGAAATATTTACAGTGATGGATATTTAGAATTGGTTGTATTGATTTATGAAAGAGGATATTTGAAATATTTAAAAAAAAGGTTCCACCGAGATTCGAACTCGGATTGCTGCATTCAGAGTCCAGAGTGCTGACCATTAATTACACCATGGAACCGAATTCCCATGCCGGGAGTCGAACCCGGGCCACCTGGGTGAAAGCCAGGAATCCTAACCGCTAGACCACATGGGATACAGACGAGGTGAAATATTTACAGTGATGGATATTTAGAATTGGTTGTATTGATTTATAAAAGAGGATATTTGAAAAAAAGGTTCCACCGAGATTCGAACTTGGATTGCTGGATTCAGAGTCCAGTGTGCTGACCATTACACCATGGAACCGAATTCCCATGCCGGGAGTCGAACCCGGGCCACCTGGGTGAAAGCCAGGAATCCTAACCGCTAGACCACATGGAATACAGACGAGGTGAAATATTTACAGTGATGGATATTTAGAATTGGTTGTATTGATTTATGAAAGAGGATATTTGAAATATTTAAAGAAAAGGTTCCACCGAGATTCGAACTCGGATTGCTGGATTCAGAGTCCAGAGTGCTGACCATTACACCATGGAACCGAATTCCCATGCCGGGAGTCGAACCCGGGCCACCTGGGTGAAAGCCAGGAATCCTAACCGCTAGACCACATGGGATACAGACGAGGTGAAATATTTACAGTGATGGATATTTAGAATTGGTTGTATTGATTTATAAAAGAGGATATTTGAAATATTAAAAAAAAAGGTTCCACCGAGATTCGAACTCGGATTGCTGGATTCAGAGTCCAGAGTGCTGACCATTACACCATGGAACCGAATTCCCATGCCAGGAGTCGAACCCGGGCCACCTGGGTGAAAGCCAGGAATCCTAACCGCTAGACCACATGGGATACAGACGAGGTGAAATATTTACAGTGATGGATATTTAGAATTGGTTGTATTGATTTATGAAAGAGGATATTTGAAATATTTAAAAAAAAGGTTCCACCGAGATTCGAACTCGGATTGCTGCATTCAGAGTCCAGAGTGCTGACCATTAATTACACCATGGAACCGAATTCCCATGCCGGGAGTCGAACCCGGGCCACCTGGGTGAAAGCCAGGAATCCTAACCGCTAGACCACATGGGATACAGACGAGGTGAAATATTTACAGTGATGGATATTTAGAATTGGTTGTATTGATTTATGAAAGAGGATATTTGAAAAAAAGGTTCCACCGAGATTCGAACTCGGATTGCTGGATTCAGAGTCCAGAGTGCTGACCATTAATTACACCATGGAACCGAATTCCCATGCCGGGAGTCGAACCCGGGCCACCTGGGTGAAAGCCAGGAATCCTAACCGCTAGACCACATGGGATACAGACGAGGTGAAATATTTACAGTGATGGATATTTAGAATTGGTTGTATTGATTTATGAAAGAGGATATTTAAAATATTAAAAAAAAAGGTTCCACCGGGATTCGAACTCGGATTGCTGGATTCAGAGTCCAGAGTGCTGACCATTACACCATGGAACCGAATTCCCATGCCGGGAGTCGAACCCGGGCCACCTGGGTGAAAGCCAGGAATCCTAACCGCTAGACCACATGGGATACAGACGAGGTGAAATATTTACAGTGATGGATATTTAGAATTGGTTGTATTGATTTATAAAAGAGGATATTTGAAAAAAAAGGTTCCACCGAGATTCGAACTCGGATTGCTGGATTCAGAGTCCAGAGAGCTGACCATTACACCATGGAACCGAATTCCCATGCCGGGAGTCGAACCCGGGCCACCTGGGTGAAAGCCAGGAATCCTAACCGCTAGACCACATGGGATACAGACGAGGTGAAATATTTACAGTGATGGATATTTAGAATTGGTTGTATTGATTTATGAAAGAGGATATTTGAAATATTTAAAAAAAAGGTTCCACCGAGATTCGAACTCGGATTGCTGGATTCAGAGTCCCGACCATTACACCATGGAACCGAATTCCCATGCCAGGAGTCGAACCCGGGCCACCTGGGTGAAAGCCAGGAATCCTAACCGCTAGACCACATGGGATACAGACGAGGTGAAATATTTACAGTGATGGATATTTAGAATTGGTTGTATTGATTTATAAAAGAATATATTTGAAAAAAAGGATGCCACCGAGAAAGGTGCCACCGAGATTCGAACTCGGATTGCTGGATTCAGAGTCCAGAGTGCTGACCATTACACCATGGAACCGAATTCCCATGCCGGGAGTCGAACCCGGGCCACCTGGGTGAAAGCCAGGAATCCTAACCGCTAGACCACATGGGATACAGACGAGGTGAAATATTTACAGTGATGGATATTTAGAATTGGTTGTATTGATTTATGAAAGAGGATATTTGAAATATTTAAAAAAAAGTTTCCTCCGAGATTCGAACTCGGATTGCTGCATTCAGAGTCCAGAGTGCTGACCGTTAATTACACCATGGAACCGAATTCCCATACCGGGAGTCGAACCCGGGCCACCTGGGTGAAAGCCAGGAATCCTAACCGCTAGACCACATGGGATACAGACGAAGTGAAATATTTACAGTGATGGATATTTAGAATTGGTTGTATTGATTTATGAAAGAGGATATTTGAAATATTTAAAAAAAAGGTTCCACCGAGATTCAAATTCGGATTGCTGACTTCAGAGTCCAGAGTGCTGACCATTACACCATGGAACCGAATTCCCATGCCGGGAGTCGAACCCGGGCCACCTGGGTGAAAGCCAGGAATCCTAACCGCTAGACCACATGGGATACAGACGAGGTGAAATATTTACAGTGATGGATATTTAGAAATGGTTGTATTGATTTATAAAAGAGGATATTTGAAAAAAAGGTTCCACCGAGATTCGAACTCGGATTGCTGGATTCAGAGTCCAGAGTGCTGACCATTACACCATGGAACCGAATTCCCATGCCGGGAGTCGATCCCGGGCCACCTGGGTGAAAGCCAATAATCCTAACCGCTAGACCACATGGGATACAGACGAGGTGAAATATTTACAGTGATGGATATTTAGAATTGGTTGTATTGATTTATGAAAGAGGATATTTAAAATATTTAAAAAAAAGGTTCCACCGGGATTCGAACTCGGATTGCTGGATTCAGAGTCCAGAGTGCTGACCATTACACCATGGAACCGAATTCCCATGCCGGGAGTCGAACCCGGGCCACCTGGGGGAAAGCCAGGAATCCTAACCGCTAGACCACATGGGATACAGACGAGGTGAAATATTTACAGTGATGGATATTTAGAATTGGTTGTATTGATTTATGAAAGAGGATATTTGAAATATTTCAAAAAAAGGTTCCACCGAGATTCGAACTCGGATTGCTGGATTCAGAGTCCTGACCATTACACCATGGAACCGAATTCCCATGCCAGGAGTCGAACCCGGGCCACCTGGGTGAAAGCCAGGAATCCTAACCGCTAGACCACATGGGATACAGACGAGGTGAAATATTTACAGTGATGGATATTTAGAATTGGTTGTATTGATTTATGAAAGAGGATATTTGAAATATTTAAAAAAAAGTTTCCACCGAGATTCGAACTCGGATTGCTGCATTCAGAGTCCAGAGTGCTGACCATTAATTACACCATGGAACCGAATTCCCATACCGGGAGTCGAACCCGGGCCACCTGGGTGAAAGCCAGGAATCCTAACCGCTAGACCACATGGGATACAGACGAAGTGAAATATTTACAGTGATGGATATTTAGAATTGGTTGTATTGATTTATGAAAGACTATATTTGAAATATTTAAAAAAAAGGTTCCACCGAGATTCAAATTCGGATTGCTGGATTCAGAGTCCAGAGTGCTGACCATTACACCATGGAACCGAATTCCCATGCCGGGAGTCGAACCCGGGCCACCTGGGTGAAAGCCAGGAATCCTAACCGCTAGACCACATGGGATACAGACGAGGTGAAATATTTACAGTGATGGATATTTAGAAATGGTTGTATTGATTTATAAAAGAGGATATTTGAAAAAAAGGTTCCACCGAGATTCGAACTCGGAATGCTGGATTCAGAGTCCAGTGTGCTGACCATTACACCATGGAACCGAATTCCCATGCCGGGAGTCGAACCCGGGCCACCTGGGTGAAAGCCAGGAATCCTAACCGCTAGACCACATGGGATACAGACGAGGTGAAATATTTACAGTGATGGATATTTAGAATTGGTTGTATTCATTTATGAAAGAGGATATTTGAAATATTTAAAAAAAAGGTTCCACCGAGATTCGAACTCGGATTGCTGGATTCAGAGTGCTGACCATTACACCATGGAACCGAATTCCCATTCCGGGAGTCGAACCCGGGCCACCTGGGTGAAAGCCAGGAATCCTAACCGCTAGACCACATGGGATACAGACGAGGTGAAATATTTACAGTGATGGATATTTAGAATTGGTTGTATTGATTTATAAAAGAGGATATTTGAAAAAAAGGTTCCACCGAGATTCGAACTCGGATTGCGGGATTCAGAGTCCAGTGTGCTGACCATTACACCATGGAACCGAATTCCCATGCCGGGAGTTAAACCCGGGCCACCTGGGTGAAAGCCAGGAATCCTAACCGCTAGACCACATGGGATATAAAGGAGGTGAAATATTTACGTTGATAGAAATTTTGAATTGGTTGTATGGATTTATAAAAGAGGATATTTGAAAAAAAGGTTCCACCGAGATTCGAACTCGGATTGCTGGATTCAGAGTAAAGAGTGCTGACCATTACACCATGGAACCGAATTCCCATGCCGGGAGTCGAACCCGGGCCACCTGGGTGAAAGCCAGGAATCCTAACCGCTAGACCACATGGGATACAGACGAGGTGAAATATTTACAGTGATGGATATTTAGAATTGGTTGTATTGATTTATAAAAGAGGATATTTGAAAAAAAGGTTCCACCGAGATTCGAACTCGGATTGCTGGATTCAGAGTCCAGAGTGCTGACCATTACACCATGGAACCGAATTCCCATGCCGGGAGTCGAACCCGGGCCACCTGGGTGAAAGCCAGGAATCCTAACCGCTAGACCACATGGGATACAGACGAGGTGAAATATTTACAGTGATGGATATTTAGAATTGGTTGTATTGATTTATGAAAGAGGATATTTGAAATATTTAAAAAAAAGGTTCAAACGAGATTCGAACTCGGATTGCTGGATTCAGAGTCCAGAGTGCTGACCATTACACCATGGAACCGAATTCCCATGCCGGGAGTCGAACCCGGGCCACCTGGGTGAAAGCCAGGAATCCTAACCGCTAGACCACATGGGATACAGACGAGGTGAAATATTTCCAGTGATGGATATTTAGAATTGGTTGTATTGATTTATAAAAGAGGATATTTTAAAAAAAGGTTCCACCGAGATTCGAACTCGGATTGCTGGATTCAGAGTCCAGTGTGTGCTGACCATTACACCATGGAACCGAATTCCCTTGCCGGGAGTCGAACCCTAACCGCTAGACCACATGGGATACAGACGAGGTGAAATATTTACAGTGATGGATATTTAGAATTGGTTGTATTGATTTATGAAAGAGGATATTTGAAATATTTAAAAAAAAGGTTCCACCGAGATTCGAACTCGGATTGCTGGATTCAGAGTCCAGAGTGCTGACCATTACACCATGGAACCGAATTCCCATGTCGGGAGTCGAACCCGGGCCACCTGGGTGAAAGCCAGGAATCCTAACCGCTAGACCACATGGGATACAGACGAGGTGAAATATTTACAGTGATGGATATTTAGAATTGGTTGTATTGATTTATAAATGAGGATATTTGAAAAAAAGGTTCCACCGAGATTCGAACTCGGATTGCTGGATTCAGAGTCCAGAGTGCTGACCATTACACCATGGAACCGAATTCCCATGCCGGGAGGCGTATTTCCAAACCAGCACGTGTAGGAATCCCACCAGAGGCAGCACTAGCGCGGAAGTGTGACGTTTGGTGGAAGCCAATAAGAATTGAAGACTGTAGGTTTGCATTGTTTATGTTCTTAGGCGATTTGGCGCTCAATACGAATTTGCGTTCTTACGAATCTTACGTTTTCATGACTAGAAAAATGGGTCGGATTAAAAAAAAAGTTTTCATTTAAATTTAATAAAATATTATAAGAGCTCCTTTTGAATGACAATTTGTTTTTGGTCGGAAATTAAATTATGAGATAATTTATTATATTGGACCCTGATAAAAAAAAACTGTTAGGAAATATATTTCTTTTTGAGGTTTTGGAATATTTAAAAAATGAGGTTTTCTTAAATTGTA
Source organism: Tetragnatha versicolor (assembly GCA_024610705.1). NCBI lineage: Eukaryota > Metazoa > Arthropoda > Arachnida > Araneae > Tetragnathidae > Tetragnatha > Tetragnatha versicolor. The sequence continues at coordinate 27,880,596 of JANDEH010000001.1, read as the reverse complement.
ATAGGAATTTGAAGTTTTGAAGGAAGTTGTTATTATGAATAAGAAAAGTAACATTCTGTAATATAAGTTTCTTTAGAGATAAAATTTTTTTATAATTTACATATTTCATGTTATTTTTTGTAGATTTATGAGAGGTAACAAATTTCGCATATAATTTCCATCCAAAAAATTTATTCCTTATTGTAAAATAGATTGTATCCATGAGTAATGTAAGATTTTGTATGGTAATTTTTTTGCATAAATCATTATAGTCTAAAAGTTATTTCATATTTAAATGTTCAGCAATCTGAGTTTATATGATATATTTTTTCACATCACTTTGTATATTGATTTGATACAGTGGTGAAAATTCTTTTTCATCATTTCAAATAAATTTACAGTCTGTGATATAAAATTTTCATTCATTCAAACAAAACGTATGTAAAAAAATTAAAACTTTCAGAGCTGAGTACACATTTAATTTTATTGTTTTATTCCATTTAGGCACCAAAATAGCTTTACGCAATTTTGATAGCTTTTAAGCATGTGGTGTTAAAAGAAGTTTTGAAGAATAAAGCCTGTTCAAGCAGGCCGTTTTTGGAGCCGCTGCGCCGACAGCTAAAACAGTTTTTCAAGACCAACAAATTTTAGAAAACTATTATCCCCTCTCGAGCCTAAGAAAATCATTCCTACATGATCCCCATCATAAAAAATTAAGTACTTTTCCATCTGAGACTTAAAATGCCTGGGCATGGACCAAAATTTCTTCCCAGCCTACTATAGAAGAACGCGTGAAAGGGAAAATAAACAAAATGATGCTCAGAACAAATGAAATAGAACAGGAATCCACTTTTTTTTATTCTCAGTTCCAACTGCATACATTAATTCCTTGAAAATGTTTCGTCTTCATAGAATTTAACATAAAGGGGCCAATAATTTATTAAAACGCTTAAATAATGGGGATTTATCAAATCTCAAAATATTTTTCAGCTCTTTGAGCTAGAAGGTAAATTTTTACAAATGTTATTACATCTTTACCTGAATTTTAAAATACTATAAACTGTAAAATTTAATATATATTTAAAATGTTGTTACATTTTAAAATAAGTATTATACATAAAATATTATTATAGATAAATCGTGCTATAAATTTTCACAAGTTTTTATTACTCGGAAACTATACTTAAAAAAATTTTTAAAAATTGACGCTTGAAAGACAATTAACATCCAGCTAAAATGTATTACTTGAAAGTTCAAGACAATAAAAGACATATTAGATTAGGAAGGCAATTAGATTAATTACAACAAAATATAACACACAAACTGAATGTTACAAATTTTCTTATTTAAATAATTACAGCTTCAGATGAAAATTGAACGTATATTACTACTTATTACTAAAGTTAACAAATAACAATTGCATTTAATCGCCTTTATTACCCTTTTCAATCCTTGTTTAATATTTTTTGTTCGCCCTCTTACAAAAAGAATACCGTAAAACCTCTTTCCAAGACTTATCGCCAAAACCGCAAATAGAGCGATAAAGAGCCTAAAGCATCAAATCGTATTTGCGCCAAATTCTCCAGATCCACTTTGAGCGCTAGTGCTGCCTCTGGTGGGATTCCTACACGTGCGGGTTTGGAAATACGCTGCCGGGAGTCGAACCCGGGCCACCTGGGTGAAAGCCAGGAATCCTTACCGCTAGACCACATGGGATACAGACGAGGTGAAATATTTACAGTGATGGATATTTAGAATTGGTTGTATTGATTTATGAAAGAGGATATTTGAAATATTTAAAAAAAAGGTTCCACCGAGATTCGAACTCGGATTGCTGGATTCAGAGTCCAGAGTGCTGACCATTACACCATGGAACCGAATTCCCGTGCCGGGAGTCGAACCCGGGCCACCTGGGTAAAAGCCAGGAATCCTAACCGCTAGACCACATGGGATACAGACGAGGTGAAATATTTACAGTGATGGATATTTAGAATTGGTTGTATTGATTTATAAAAGAGGATATTTGAAAAAAAGGTTCCACCGAGATTCGAACTCGGATTGCTGGATTCAGAGTCCAGTGTGCTGACCATTACAACATGGAACCGAATTCCCATGCCGGGAGTCGAACCCGGGCCACCTGGGTGAAAACCAGGAATCCTAACCGCAAGACCACATGGGATATAAAGGAGGTGAAATACTTACGGTGATAGAAATTTTGAATTGGTTGTATGGATTTATAAAAGAGGATATTTGAAAAAAAGGTTCCACCGAGATTCGAACTCGGATTGCTGGATTCAGAGTCCAGAGTGCTGACCATTAATTACACCATGGAACCGAATTCCCATGCCGGGAGTCGAACCCGGGCCACCTGGGTGAAAGCCAGGAATCCTAACCGCTAGACCACATGGGATACAGACGAGGTGAAATATTTACAGTGATGGATATTTAGAATTGGTTGTATTGATTTATAAAAGAGGATATTTGAAAAAAAGGTTCCACCGAGATTCGAACTCGGATTGCTGGATTCAGAGTCCAGAGTGCTGACCATTACACCATGGAACCGAATTCCCATGCCGGGAGTCGAACCCGGGCCACCTGGGTGAAAGCCAGGAATCCTAACCGCTAGACCACATGGGATACAGACGAGGTGAAATATTTACAGTGATGGATATTTAGAATTGGTTGTATTGATTTATAAAAGAGGATATTTGAAAAAAAGGTTCCACCGAGATTCGAACTCGGATTGCTGGATTCAGAGTCCAGAGTGCTGACCATTACACCATGGAACCGAATTCCCATGCCGGGAGTCGAACCCGGGCCACCTGGGTGAAAGCCAGGAATCCTAACCGCTAGACCACATGGGATACATACGAGGTGAAATATTTACAGTGATGGATATTTAGAATTGGTTGTATTGATTTATGAAAGAGGATATTTGAAATATTTAAAAAAAAGGTTCAAACGAGATTCGAACTCGGATTGCTGTATTCAGAGTCCAGAGTGCTGACCATTACACCATGGAACCGAATTCCCATGCCGGGAGTCGAACCCGGGCCACCTGGGTGAAAGCCAGGAATCCTAACCGCTAGACCACATGGGATACAGACGAGGTGAAATATTTCCAGTGATGGATATTTAGAATTGGTTGTATTGATTTATAAAAGAGGATATTTGAAAAAAAGGTTCCACCGAGATTCGAACTCGGATTGCTGGATTCAGAGTCCAGTGTGTGCTGACCATTACACCATGGAACCGAATTCCCTTGCCGGGAGTCGAACCCGGGCCACCTGGGTGAAAGCCAGGAATCCTAACCGCTAGACCACATGGGATACAGACGAGGTGAAATATTTACAGTGATGGATATTTAGAATTGGTTGTATTGATTTATGAAAGAGGATATTTGAAATATTTAAAAAAAAGGTTCCACCGAGATTCGAACTCGGATTGCTGGATTCAGAGTCCAGAGTGCTGACCATTACACCATGGAACCGAATTCCCATGTCGGGAGTCGAACTCGGGCCACCTGGGTGAAAGCCAGGAATCCTAACCGCTAGACCACATGGGATACAGACGAGGTGAAATATTTACAGTGATGGATATTTAGAATTGGTTGTATTGATTTATAAAAGAGGATATTTGAAAAAAAGGTTCCACCGAGATTCGAACTCGGATTGCTGGATTCAGAGTCCAGAGTGCTAACCATTACACCATGAAACCGAATTCCCATGCCGGGAGTCGAACCCGGGCCACGTGGTTGAAAGCCAGGAATCCTAACCGCTAGACCACATGGGATACAGACGAGGTGAAATATTTACAGTGATGGATATTTAGAATTGGTTGTATTGATTTATAAAAGAGGATATTTGAAAAAAAGGTTCCACCGAGATTCGAACTCGGATTGCTGGATTCAGAGTCCAGAGTGCTGACCATTACACCATGGAACCGAATTCCCATGCCGGGAGTCGAACCCGGGCCACCTGGGTGAAAGCCAGGAATCCTAACCGCTAGACCACATGGGATACAGACGAGGTGAAATATTTACAGTGATGGATATTTAGAATTGGTTGTATTGATTTATGAAAGAGGATATTTGAAATATTTAAAAAAAAGGTTCCACCGAGATTCGAACTCGGATTGCTGGATTCAGAGTCCAGAGTGCTGACCATTACACCATGGAACCAAATTCCCATGCCGGGAGTCGAACCCGGGCCACCTGGGTAAAAGCCAGGAATCCTAACCGCTAGACCACATGGGATACAGACGAGGTGAAATATTTACAGTGATGGATATTTAGAATTGGTTGTATTGATTTATAAAAGAGGATATTTGAAAAAAAGGTTCCACCGAGATTCGAACTCGGATTGCTGGATTCAGAGTCCAGTGTGCTGACCATTACAACATGGAACCGAATTCCCATGCCGGGAGTCGAACCCGGGCCACCTGGGTGAAAACCAGGAATCCTAACCGCAAGACCACATGGGATATAAAGGAGGTGAAATACTTACGGTGATAGAAATTTTGAATTGGTTGTATGGATTTATAAAAGAGGATATTTGAAAAAAAGGTTCCACCGAGATTCGAACTCGGACTGCTGGATTCAGAGTCCAGAGTGCTGACCATTAATTACACCATGGAACCGAATTCCCATGCCGGGAGTCGAACCCGGGCCACCTGGGTGAAAGCCAGGAATCCTAACCGCTAGACCACATGGGATACAGACGAGGTGAAATATTTACAGTGATGGATATTTAGAATTGGTTGTATTGATTTATAAAAGAGGATATTTGAAAAAAAGGTTCCACCGAGATTCGAACTCGGATTGCTGGATTCAGAGTCCAGAGTGCTGACCATTACACCATGGAACCGAATTCCCATGCCGGGAGTCGAACCCGGGCCACCTGGGTGAAAGCCAGGAATCCTAACCGCTAGACCACATGGGATACAGACGAGGTGAAATATTTACAGTGATGGATATTTAGAATTGGTTGTATTGATTTATAAAAGAGGATATTTGAAAAAAAGGTTCCACCGAGATTCGAACTCGGATTGCTGGATTCAGAGTCCAGAGTGCTGACCATTACACCATGGAACCGAATTCCCATGCCGGCAGTCGAACCCGGGCCACCTGGGTGAAAGCCAGGAATCCTAACCGCTAGACCACATGGGATACAGACGAGGTGAAATATTTACAGTGATGGATATTTAGAATTGGTTGTATTGATTTATGAAAGAGGATATTTGAAATATTTAAAAAAAAGGTTCAAACGAGATTCGAACTCGGATTGCTGGATTCAGAGTCCAGAGTGCTGACCATTACACCATGGAACCGAATTCCCATGCCGGGAGTCGAACCCGGGCCACCTGGGTGAAAGCCAGGAATCCTAACCGCTAGACCACATGGGATACAGACGAGGTGAAATATTTACAGTGATGGATATTTAGAATTGGTTCTATTGATTTATAAAAGAGGATATTTGAAAAAAAGGTTCCACCGAGATTCGAACTCGGATTGCTGGATTCAGAGTCCAGTGTGCTGACCATTACAACATGGAACCGAATTCCCATGCCGGGAGTCGAACCCGGGCCACCTGGGTGAAAACCAGGAATCCTAACCGCAAGACCACATGGGATATAAAGGAGGTGAAATATTTACGGTGATAGAAATTTTGAATTGGTTGTATGGATTTATAAAAGAGGATATTTGAAAAAAATGTTCCACCGAGATTCGAACTCGGATTGCTGGATTCAGAGTCCAGAGTGCTGACCATTAATTACACCATGGAACCGAATTCCCATGCCGGGAGTCGAACCCGGGCCACCTGGGTGAAAGCCAGGAATCCTAACCGCTAGACCACATGGGATACAGACGAGGTGAAATATTTACAGTGATGGATATTTAGAATTGGTTGTATTGATTTATAAAAGAGGATATTTGAAAAAAAGGTTCCACCGAGATTCGAACTCGGATTGCTGGATTCAGAGTCCAGAGTGCTGACCATTACACCATGGAACCAAATCCCCATGCCGGGAGTCGAACCCGGGCCACCTGGATGAATGCCAGGAATCCTAACCGCTAGACCACATGGGATATAAAGGAGGTGAAATATTTACGGTGATAGAAATTTTGAATTGGTTGTATTGATTTATGAAAGAGGATATTTGAAATATTTAAAAAAAAGGTTCCACCGAGATTCGAACTCGGATTGCTGGATTCAGAGTCCAGAGTGCTGACCATTACACCATGGAACCAAATTCCCATGCCGGGAGTCGAACCCGGGCCACCTGGGTAAAAGAAAGGAATCCTAACCGCTAGACCACATGGGATACAGACGAGGTGAAATATTTACAGTGATGGATATTTAGAATTGGTTGTATTGATTTATAAAAGAGGATATTTGAAAAAAAGGTTCCACCGAGATTCGAACTCGGATTGCTGGATTCAGAGTCCAGAGTGCTAACCATTACACCATGAAACCGAATTCCCATGCCGGGAGTCGAACCCGGGCCACGTGGTTGAAAGCCAGGAATCCTAACCGCTAGACCACATGGGATACAGACGAGGTGAAATATTTACAGTGATGGATATTTAGAATTGGTTGTATTGATTTATAAAAGAGGATATTTGAAAAAAAGGTTCCACCGAGATTCGAACTCGGATTGCTGGATTCAGAGTCCAGAGTGCTGACCATTACACCATGGAACCGAATTCCCATGCCGGGAGTCGAACCCGGGCCACCTGGGTGAAAGCCAGGAATCCTAACCGCTAGACCACATGGGATACAGACGAGGTGAAATATTTACAGTGATGGATATTTAGAATTGGTTGTATTGATTTATGAAAGAGGATATTTGAAATATTTAAAAAAAAGGTTCCACCGAGATTCGAACTCGGATTGCTGGATTCAGAGTCCAGAGTGCTGACCATTACACCATGGAACCAAATTCCCATGCCGGGAGTCGAACCCGGGCCACCTGGGTAAAAGCCAGGAATCCTAACCGCTAGACCACATGGGATACAGACGAGGTGAAATATTTACAGTGATGGATATTTAGAATTGGTTGTATTGATTTATAAAAGAGGATATTTGAAAAAAAGGTTCCACCGAGATTCGAACTCGGATTGCTGGATTCAGAGTCCAGTGTGCTGACCATTACAACATGGAACCGAATTCCCATGCCGGGAGTCGAACCCGGGCCACCTGGGTGAAAACCAGGAATCCTAACCGCAAGACCACATGGGATATAAAGGAGGTGAAATACTTACGGTGATAGAAATTTTGAATTGGTTGTATGGATTTATAAAAGAGGATATTTGAAAAAAAGGTTCCACCGAGATTCGAACTCGGATTGCTGGATTCAGAGTCCAGAGTGCTGACCATTAATTACACCATGGAACCGAATTCCCATGCCGGGAGTCGAACCCGGGCCACCTGGGTGAAAGCCAGGAATCCTAACCGCTAGACCACATGGGATACAGACGAGGTGAAATATTTACAGTGATGGATATTTAGAATTGGTTGTATTGATTTATAAAAGAGGATATTTGAAAAAAAGGTTCCACCGAGATTCGAACTCGGATTGCTGGATTCAGAGTCCAGAGTGCTGACCATTACACCATGGAACCGAATTCCCATGCCGGGAGTCGAACCCGGGCCACCTGGGTGAAAGCCAGGAATCCTAACCGCTAGACCACATGGGATACAGACGAGGTGAAATATTTACAGTGATGGATATTTAGAATTGGTTGTATTGATTTATAAAAGAGGATATTTGAAAAAAAGGTTCCACCGAGATTCGAACTCGGATTGCTGGATTCAGAGTCCAGAGTGCTGACCATTACACCATGGAACCGAATTCCCATGCCGGCAGTCGAACCCGGGCCACCTGGGTGAAAGCCAGGAATCCTAACCGCTAGACCACATGGGATACAGACGAGGTGAAATATTTACAGTGATGGATATTTAGAATTGGTTGTATTGATTTATGAAAGAGGATATTTGAAATATTTAAAAAAAAGGTTCAAACGAGATTCGAACTCGGATTGCTGGATTCAGAGTCCAGAGTGCTGACCATTACACCATGGAACCGAATTCCCATGCCGGGAGTCGAACCCGGGCCACCTGGGTGAAAGCCAGGAATCCTAACCGCTAGACCAAATGGGATACAGACGAGGTGAAATATTTACAGTGATGGATATTTAGAATTGGTTCTATTGATTTATAAAAGAGGATATTTGAAAAAAAGGTTCCACCGAGATTCGAACTCGGATTGCTGGATTCAGAGTCCAGTGTGCTGACCATTACAACATGGAACCGAATTCCCATGCCGGGAGTCGAACCCGGGCCACCTGGGTGAAAACCAGGAATCCTAACCGCAAGACCACATGGGATATAAAGGAGGTGAAATATTTACGGTGATAGAAATTTTGAATTGGTTGTATGGATTTATAAAAGAGGATATTTGAAAAAAATGTTCCACCGAGATTCGAACTCGGATTGCTGGATTCAGAGTCCAGAGTGCTGACCATTAATTACACCATGGAACCGAATTCCCATGCCGGGAGTCGAACCCGGGCCACCTGGGTGAAAGCCAGGAATCCTAACCGCTAGACCACATGGGATACAGACGAGGTGAAATATTTACAGTGATGGATATTTAGAATTGGTTGTATTGATTTATAAAAGAGGATATTTGAAAAAAAGGTTCCACCGAGATTCGAACTCGGATTGCTGGATTCAGAGTCCAGAGTGCTGACCATTACACCATGGAACCAAATCCCCATGCCGGGAGTCGAACCCGGGCCACCTGGATGAATGCCAGGAATCCTAACCGCTAGACCACATGGGATATAAAGGAGGTGAAATATTTACGGTGATAGAAATTTTGAATTGGTTGTATGGATTTATAAAAGAGGATATTTGAAAAAAAGGTTCCACCGAGATTCGAACTCGGATTGCTGGATTCAGAGTACAGAGTGCTGACCATTACACCATGGAACCGAATTCCCATGATGGGAGTCGAACCCGGGCCACCTGGGTGAAAGCCAGGAATCCTAACCGCTAGACCACATGGGATACAGACGAGGTGAAATATTTACAGTGATGGATATTTAGAATTGGTTGTATTGATTTATAAAAGAGGATATTTGAAAAAAAGGTTCCACCGAGATTCGAACTCGGATTGCTGGATTCAGAGTCCAGAGTGCTGACCATTACCCCATGGAACCGAATTCCCATGCCGGGAGTCGAACCCGGGCCACCTGGGTGAAAGCCAGGAATCCTAACCGCTAGACCACATGGGATACAGACGAGGTGAAATATTTACAGTGATGGATATTTAGAATTGGTTGTATTGATTTATGAATGAGGATATTTGAAATATTTAAAAAAAAGTTTCCACCGAGATTCGAACTCGGATTGCTGGATTCAGAGTCCAGAGTGCTGACCATTACACCATGGAACCGAATTCCCATGCCGGGAGTCGAACCCGGGCCACCTGGGTGAAAGCCAGGAATCCTAACCGCTAGACCACATGGGATACAGACGAGGTGAAATATTTACAGTGATGGATATTTAGAATTGGTTGTATTGATTTATAAAAGAGGATATTTGAAAAAAAGGTTCCACCGAGATTCGAACTCGGATTGCTGGATTCAGAGTCCAGTGTGCTGACCATTACACCATGGAACCGAATTCCCATGCCGGGAGTCGAACCCGGGCCACCTGGGTGAAAGCCAGGAATCCTAACCGCTAGACCACATGGGATACAGACGAGGTGAAATATTTACAGTGATGGATATTTAGAATTGGTTGTATTGATTTATGAAAGAGGATATTTGAAATATTTAAAGAAAAGGTTCCACCGAGATTCGAACTCGTATTGCTGGATTCAGAGTCCAGTGTGCTGACCATTACACCATGGAACCGAATTCCCATGCCGGGAGTCGAACCCGGGCCACCTGGGTGAAAGCCAGGAATCCTAACCGCTAGACCACATGGGATACAGACGAGGTGAAATATTTACAGTGATGGATATTTAGAATTGGTTGTATTGATTTATAAAAGAGGATATTTGAAATATTTAAAAAAAAGGTTCCACCGAGATTCGAACTCGGATTGCTGGATTCAGAGTCCAGAGTGCTGACCATTACACCATGGAACCGAATTCCCATGCCAGGAGTCGAACCCGGGCCACCTGGGTGAAAGCCAGGAATCCTAACCGCTAGACCACATGGGATACAGACGAGGTGAAATATTTACAGTGATGGATATTTAGAATTGGTTGTATTGATTTATAAAAGAGGATATTTGAAAAAAAGGTTCCACCGAGATTCGAACTCGGATTGCTGGATTCAGAGTCCAGAGTGCTGACCATTACACCATAGGACCGAATTCCCATGCCGGGAGTCGAACCCGGGCCACCTGGGTGAAAGCCAGGAATCCTAACCGCTAGACCACATGGGATACAGACGAGGTGAAATATTTACAGTGATGGATATTTAGAATTGGTTGTATTGATTAATAAAATAGGATATTTGAAAAAAAGGTTCCACCGAGATTCGAACTCGGATTGCTGGATTCAGAGTCCAGAGTGCTGACCATTACACCATGGAACCGAATTCCCATGCCGGGAGTCGAACCCGGGCCACCTGGGTGAAAGCCAGGAATCCTAACCGCTAGACCACATGGGATACAGACGAGGTGAAATATTTACAGTGATGGATATTTAGAATTGGATGTATTGATTTATAAAAGAGGATATTTGAAAAAAAGGTTCCACCGAGATTCGAACTCGGATTGCTGGATTCAGATTCCAGTGTGCTGACCATTACACCATGGAACCGAATTCCCATGCCGGGAGTCGAACCCGGGCCACCTGGGTGAAAGCCAGGAATCCTAACCGCTAGACCACATGTGATATAAAGGAGGTGAAATATTTACGGTGATAGAAATTTTGAATTGGTTGTATGGATTTATAAAAGAGGATATTTGAAAAAAAGGTTCCACCAAGATTCGAACTCGGATTGCTGGATTCAGAGTACAGAGTGCTGACCATTACACCATGGAACCGAATTCCCATGCCGGGAGTCGAACCCGGGCCACCTGGGTGAAAGCCAGGAATCCTGACCGCTAGACCACATGGGATACACACGAGGTGAAATATTTACAGTGATGGATATTTAGAATTGGTTGTATTGATTTATAAAAGAGGATATTTGAAAAAAAGGTTCCACCGAGATTCGAACTCGGATTGCTGGATTCAGAGTCCAGAGTGCTGACCATTACACCATGGAACCGAATTCCCATGCCGGGAGTCGAACCCGGGCCACCTGGATGAAAGCCAGGAATCCTAACCGCTAGACCACATGGGATACAGACGAGGTGAAATATTTACAGTGATGGATATTTAGAATTGGTTGTATTGATTTATGAATGAGGATATTTGAAATATTTAAAAAAAAGTTTCCACCGAGATTCGAACTCGGATTGCTGGATTCAGAGTCCAGAGTGCTGACCATTACACCATGGAACCGAATTCCCATGCCGGGAGTCGAACCCGGGCCACCTGGGTGAAAGCCAGGAATCCTAACCGCTAGACCACATGGGATACAGACGAGGTGAAATATTTACAGTGATGGATATTTAGAATTGGTTGTATTGATTTATGAATGAGGATATTTGAAATATTTAAAAAAAAGTTTCCACCGAGATTCGAACTCGGATTGCTGGATTCAGAGTCCAGAGTGCTGACCATTACACCATGGAACCGAATTCCCATGCCGGGAGTCGAACCCGGGCCACCTGGGTGAAAGCCAGGAATCCTAACCGCTAGACCACATGGGATACAGACGAGGTGAAATATTTACAGTGATGGATATTTAGAATTGGTTGTATTGATTTATAAAAGAGGATATTTGAAAAAAAGGTTCCACCGAGATTCGAACTCGGATTGCTGGATTCAGAGTCCAGTGTGCTGACCATTACACCATGGAACCGAATTCCCATGCCGGGAGTCGAACCCGGGCCACCTGGGTGAAAGCCAGGAATCCTAACCGCTAGACCACATGGGATACAGACGAGGTGAAATATTTACAGTGATGGATATTTAGAATTGGTTGTATTGATTTATAAAAGAGGATATTTGAAATATTTAAAAAAAAGGTTCCACCGAGATTCGAACTCGGATTGCTGGATTCAGAGTCCAGAGTGCTGACCATTACACCATGGAACCGAATTCCCATGCCAGGAGTCGAACCCGGGCCACCTGGGTGAAAGCCAGGAATCCTAACCGCTAGACCACATGGGATACAGACGAGGTGAAATATTTACAGTGATGGATATTTAGAATTGGTTGTATTGATTTATAAAAGAGGATATTTGAAAAAAAGGTTCCACCGAGATTCGAACTCGGATTGCTGGATTCAGAGTCCAGAGTGCTGACCATTACACCATAGGACCGAATTCCCATGCCGGGAGTCGAACCCGGGCCACCTGGGTGAAAGCCAGGAATCCTAACCGCTAGACCACATGGGATACAGACGAGGTGAAATATTTACAGTGATGGATATTTAGAATTGGTTGTATTGATTAATAAAATAGGATATTTGAAAAAAAGGTTCCACCGAGATTCGAACTCGGATTGCTGGATTCAGAGTCCAGAGTGCTGACCATTACACCATGGAACCGAATTCCCATGCCGGGAGTCGAACCCGGGCCACCTGGGTGAAAGCCAGGAATCCTGACCGCTAGACCACATGGGATACACACGAGGTGAAATATTTACAGTGATGGATATTTAGAATTGGTTGTATTGATTTATAAAAGAGGATATTTGAAAAAAAGGTTCCACCGAGATTCGAACTCGGATTGCTGGATTCAGAGTCCAGAGTGCTGACCATTACACCATGGAACCGAATTCCCATGCCGGGAGTCGAACCCGGGCCACCTGGATGAAAGCCAGGAATCCTAACCGCTAGACCACATGGGATACAGACGAGGTGAAATATTTACAGTGATGGATATTTAGAATTGGTTGTATTGATTTATGAAAGAGGATATTTGAAATATTTAAAAAAAAGGTTCCACCGAGATTCGAACTCGGATTGCTGGATTCAGAGTCCAGAGTGCTGACCATTACAACATGGAACCGAACTCCCATGCCGGGAGTCGAACCCGGGCCTCCTGGGTGAAAGCCAGGAATCCTAACCGCTAGACCACATGGGATATAGAGGAGGTGAAATATTTACGGTGATAGAAATTTTGAATTGGTTGTATTGATTTATAAAAGAGGATATTTGAAAAAAAAGGTTCCACCGAGATTCGAACTCGGATTGCTGGATTCAGAGTACAGAGTGCTGACCATTACACCATGGAACCGAATTCCCATGCCGGGAGTCGAACCCGGGCCCCCTGGGTGAAAGCCAGGAATCCTAACCGCTAGACCACATGGGATATAGAGGAGGAGAAATATTTACGGTGATAGAAATTTTGAATTGGTTGTATGGATTTATAAAAGAGGATATTTGAAAAAAAGGTTCCACCGAGATTCGAACTCGGATTGCTGCATTCAGAGTCCAGAGTGCTGACCATTAATTACACCATGGAACCGAATTCCCATGCCGGGAGTCGAACCCGGGGCACCTGGGTGAAAGCCAGGAATCCTAACCGCTAGACCACATGGGATACAGACGAGGTGAAATATTTACAGTGATGGATATTTAGAATTGGTTGTATTGATTTATAAAAGAGGATATTTGAAAAAAAGGTTCCACCGAGATTCGAACTCGGATTGCTGGATTCAGAGTACAGAGTGCTGACCATTACACCATGGAACCGAATTCCCATGATGGGAGTCGAACCCAGGCCACCTGGGTGAAAGCCAGGAATCCTAACCGCTAGACCACATGGGATACAGACGAGGTGAAATATTTACAGTGATGGATATTTAGAATTGGTTGTATTGATTTATAAAAGAGGATATTTGAAAAAAAGGTTCCACCGAGATTCGAACTCGGATTGCTGGATTCAGAGTCCAGAGTGCTGACCATTACACCATGGAACCGAATTCCCATGCCGGGAGTCGAACCCGGGCCACCTGGGTGAAAGCCAGGAATCCTAACCGCTAGACCACATGGGATACAGACGAGGTGAAATATTTACAGTGATGGATATTTAGAATTGGTTCTATTGATTTATAAAAGAGGATATTTGAAAAAAAGGTTCCACCGAGATTCGAACTCGGATTGCTGGATTCAGAGTCCAGTGTGCTGACCATTACAACATGGAACCGAATTCCCATGCCGGGAGTCGAACCCGGGCCACCTGGGTGAAAACCAGGAATCCTAACCGCAAGACCACATGGGATATAAAGGAGGTGAAATATTTACGGTGATAGAAATTTTGAATTGGTTGTATGGATTTATAAAAGAGGATATTTGAAAAAAATGTTCCACCGAGATTCGAACTCGGATTGCTGGATTCAGAGTCCAGAGTGCTGACCATTAATTACACCATGGAACCGAATTCCCATGCCGGGAGTCGAACCCGGGCCACCTGGGTGAAAGCCAGGAATCCTAACCGCTAGACCACATGGGATACAGACGAGGTGAAATATTTACAGTGATGGATATTTAGAATTGGTTGTATTGATTTATAAAAGAGGATATTTGAAAAAAAGGTTCCACCGAGATTCAAACTCGGATTGCTGGATTCAGAGTCCAGAGTGCTGACCATTACACCATGGAACCGAATTCCCATGCCGGGAGTCGAACCCGGGCCACCTGGGTGAAAGCCAGGAATCCTAACCGCTAGACCACATGGGATACAGACGAGGTGAAATATTTACAGTGATGGATATTTAGAATTGGTTGTATTGATTTATAAAAGAGGATATTTGAAAAAAAGGTTCCACCGAGATTCGAACTCGGATTGCTGGATTCAGAGTCCAGTGTGCTGACCATTACACCATGGAACCGAATTCCCATGCCGGGAGTCGAACCCGGGCCACCTGGGTGAAAGCCAGGAATCCTAACCGCTAGACCACATGGGATACAGACGAGGTGAAATATTTACAGTGATGGATATTTAGAATTGGTTGTATTGATTTATGAAAGAGGATATTTGAAATATTTAAAGAAAAGGTTCCACCGAGATTCGAACTCGGATTGCTGGATTCAGAGTCCAGTGTGCTGACCATTACACCATGGAACCGAATTCCCATGCCGGGAGTCGAACCCGGGCCACCTGGGTGAAAGCCAGGAATCCTAACCGCTAGACCACATGGGATACAGACGAGGTGAAATATTTACAGTGATGGATATTTAGAATTGGTTGTATTGATTTATAAAAGAGGATATTTGAAATATTTAAAAAAAAGGTTCCACCGAGATTCGAACTCGGATTGCTGGATTCAGAGTCCAGAGTGCTGACCATTACACCATGGAACCGAATTCCCATGCCAGGAGTCGAACCCGGGCCACCTGGGTGAAAGCCAGGAATCCTAACCGCTAGACCACATGGGATACAGACGAGGTGAAATATTTACAGTGATGGATATTTAGAATTGGTTGTATTGATTTATAAAAGAGGATATTTGAAAAAAAGGTTCCACCGAGATTCGAACTCGGATTGCTGGATTCAGAGTCCAGAGTGCTGACCATTACACCATAGGACCGAATTCCCATGCCGGGAGTCGAACCCGGGCCACCTGGGTGAAAGCCAGGAATCCTAACCGCTAGACCACATGGGATACAGACGAGGTGAAATATTTACAGTGATGGATATTTAGAATTGGTTGTATTGATTAATAAAATAGGATATTTGAAAAAAAGGTTCCACCGAGATTCGAACTCGGATTGCTGGATTCAGAGTCCAGAGTGCTGACCATTACACCATGGAACCGAATTCCCATGCCGGGAGTCGAACCCGGGCCACCTGGGTGAAAGCCAGGAATCCTAACCGCTAGACCACATGGGATACAGACGAGGTGAAATATTTACAGTGATGGATATTTAGAATTGGATGTATTGATTTATAAAAGAGGATATTTGAAAAAAAGGTTCCACCGAGATTCGAACTCGGATTGCTGGATTCAGATTCCAGTGTGCTGACCATTACACCATGGAACCGAATTCCCATGCCGGGAGTCGAACCCGGGCCACCTGGGTGAAAGCCAGGAATCCTAACCGCTAGACCACATGTGATATAAAGGAGGTGAAATATTTACGGTGATAGAAATTTTGAATTGGTTGTATGGATTTATAAAAGAGGATATTTGAAAAAAAGGTTCCACCAAGATTCGAACTCGGATTGCTGGATTCAGAGTACAGAGTGCTGACCATTACACCATGGAACCGAATTCCCATGCCGGGAGTCGAACCCGGGCCACCTGGGTGAAAGCCAGGAATCCTGACCGCTAGACCACATGGGATACACACGAGGTGAAATATTTACAGTGATGGATATTTAGAATTGGTTGTATTGATTTATAAAAGAGGATATTTGAAAAAAAGGTTCCACCGAGATTCGAACTCGGATTGCTGGATTCAGAGTCCAGAGTGCTGACCATTACACCATGGAACCGAATTCCCATGCCGGGAGTCGAACCCGGGCCACCTGGATGAAAGCCAGGAATCCTAACCGCTAGACCACATGGGATACAGACGAGGTGAAATATTTACAGTGATGGATATTTAGAATTGGTTGTATTGATTTATGAAAGAGGATATTTGAAATATTTAAAAAAAAGGTTCCACCGAGATTCGAACTCGGATTGCTGGATTCAGAGTCCAGAGTGCTGACCATTACAACATGGAACCGAACTCCCATGCCGGGAGTCGAACCCGGCCTCCTGGGTGAAAGCCAGGAATCCTAACCGCTAGACCACATGGGATATAGAGGAGGTGAAATATTTACGGTGATAGAAATTTTGAATTGGTTGTATTGATTTATAAAAGAGGATATTTGAAAAAAAGGTTCCACCGAGATTCGAACTCGGATTGCTGGATTCAGAGTACAGAGTGCTGACCATTACACCATGGAACCGAATTCCCATGCCGGGAGTCGAACCCGGGCCCCCTGGGTGAAAGCCAGGAATCCTAACCGCTAGACCACATGGGATATAGAGGAGGAGAAATATTTACGGTGATAGAAATTTTGAATTGGTTGTATGGATTTATAAAAGAGGATATTTGAAAAAAAGGTTCCACCGAGATTCGAACTCGGATTGCTGCATTCAGAGTCCAGAGTGCTGACCATTAATTACACCATGGAACCGAATTCCCATGCCGGGAGTCGAACCCGGGGCACCTGGGTGAAAGCCAGGAATCCTAACCGCTAGACCACATGGGATACAGACGAGGTGAAATATTTACAGTGATGGATATTTAGAATTGGTTGTATTGATTTATAAAAGAGGATATTTGAAAAAAAGGTTCCACCGAGATTCGAACTCGGATTGCTGGATTCAGAGTACAGAGTGCTGACCATTACACCATGGAACCGAATTCCCATGATGGGAGTCGAACCCGGGCCACCTGGATGAAAGCCAGGAATCCTAACCGCTAGACCACATGGGATACAGACGAGGTGAAATATTTACAGTGATGGATATTTAGAATTGGTTGTATTGATTTATAAAAGAGGATATTTGAAAAAAAGGTTCCACCGAGATTCGAACTCGGATTGCTGGATTCAGAGTCCAGAGTGCTGACCATTACACCATGGAACCGAATTCCCATGCCGGGAGTCGAACCCGGGCCACCTGGGTGAAAGCCAGGAATCCTAACCGCTAGACCACATGGGATACAGACGAGGTGAAATATTTACAGTGATGGATATTTAGAATTGGTTCTATTGATTTATAAAAGAGGATATTTGAAAAAAAGGTTCCACCGAGATTCGAACTCGGATTGCTGGATTCAGAGTCCAGTGTGCTGACCATTACAACATGGAACCGAATTCCCATGCCGGGAGTCGAACCCGGGCCACCTGGGTGAAAACCAGGAATCCTAACCGCAAGACCACATGGGATATAAAGGAGGTGAAATATTTACGGTGATAGAAATTTTGAATTGGTTGTATGGATTTATAAAAGAGGATATTTGAAAAAAATGTTCCACCGAGATTCGAACTCGGATTGCTGGATTCAGAGTTCAGAGTGCTGACCATTAATTACACCATGGAACCGAATTCCCATGCCGGGAGTCGAACCCGGGCCACCTGGGTGAAAGCCAGGAATCCTAACCGCTAGACCACATGGGATACAGACGAGGTGAAATATTTACAGTGATGGATATTTAGAATTGGTTGTATTGATTTATAAAAGAGGATATTTGAAAAAAAGGTTCCACCGAGATTCGAACTCGGATTGCTGGATTCAGAGTCCAGAGTGCTGACCATTACACCATGGAACCAAATCCCCATGCCGGGAGTCGAACCCGGGCCACCTGGATGAATGCCAGGAATCCTAACCGCTAGACCACATGGGATATAAAGGAGGTGAAATATTTACGGTGATAGAAATTTTGAATTGGTTGTATGGATTTATAAAAGAGGATATTTGAAAAAAAGGTTCCACCGAGATTCGAATTCGGATTGCTGGATTCAGAGTACAGAGTGCTGACCATTACACCATGGAACCGAATTCCCATGATGGGAGTCGAACCCGGGCCACCTGGGTGAAAGCCAGGAATCCTAACCGCTAGACCACATGGGATACAGACGAGGTGAAATATTTACAGTGATGGATATTTAGAATTGGTTGTATTGATTTATAAAAGAGGATATTTGAAAAAAAGGTTCCACCGAGATTCGAACTCGGATTGCTGGATTCAGAGTCCAGAGTGCTGACCATTACCCCATGGAACCGAATTCCCATGCCGGGAGTCGAACCCGGGCCACCTGGGTGAAAGCCAGGAATCCTAACCGCTAGACCACATGGGATACAGACGAGGTGAAATATTTACAGTGATGGATATTTAGAATTGGTTGTATTGATTTATGAAAGAGGATATTTGAAATATTTAAAAAAAAGGTTCCACCGAGATTCGAACTCGGATTGCTGCATTCAGAGTCCAGAGTGCTGACCATTAATTACACCATGGAACCGAATTCCCATGCCGGGAGTCGAACCCGGGCCACCTGGGTGAAAGCCAGGAATCCTAACCGCTAGACCACATGGGATACAGACGAGGTGAAATATTTACAGTGATGGATATTTAGAATTGGTTGTATTGATTTATGAATGAGGATATTTGAAATATTTAAAAAAAAGTTTCCACCGAGATTCGAACTCGGATTGCTGGATTCAGAGTCCAGAGTGCTGACCATTACACCATGGAACCGAATTCCCATGCCGGGAGTCGAACCCGGGCCACCTGGGTGAAAGCCAGGAATCCTAACCGCTAGACCACATGGGATACAGACGAGGTGAAATATTTACAGTGATGGATATTTAGAATTGGTTGTATTGATTTATAAAAGAGGATATTTGAAAAAAAGGTTCCACCGAGATTCGAACTCGGATTGCTGGATTCAGAGTCCAGTGTGCTGACCATTACACCATGGAACCGAATTCCCATGCCGGGAGTCGAACCCGGGCCACCTGGGTGAAAGCCAGGAATCCTAACCGCTAGACCACATGGGATACAGACGAGGTGAAATATTTACAGTGATGGATATTTAGAATTGGTTGTATTGATTTATAAAAGAGGATATTTGAAATATTTAAAAAAAAGGTTCCACCGAGATTCGAACTCGGATTGCTGGATTCAGAGTCCAGAGTGCTGACCATTACACCATGGAAACGAATTCCCATGCCAGGAGTCGAACCCGGGCCACCTGGGTGAAAGCCAGGAATCCTAACCGCTAGACCACATGGGATACAGACGAGGTGAAATATTTACAGTGATGGATATTTAGAATTGGTTGTATTGATTTATAAAAGAGGATATTTGAAAAAAAGGTTCCACCGAGATTCGAACTCGGATTGCTGGATTCAGAGTCCAGAGTGCTGACCATTACACCATAGGACCGAATTCCCATGCCGGGAGTCGAACCCGGGCCACCTGGGTGAAAGCCAGGAATCCTAACCGCTAGACCACATGGGATACAGACGAGGTGAAATATTTACAGTGATGGATATTTAGAATTGGTTGTATTGATTAATAAAATAGGATATTTGAAAAAAAGGTTCCACCGAGATTCGAACTCGGATTGCTGGATTCAGAGTCCAGAGTGCTGACCATTACACCATGGAACCGAATTCCCATGCCGGGAGTCGAACCCGGGCCACCTGGATGAAAGCCAGGAATCCTAACCGCTAGACCACATGGGATACAGACGAGGTGAAATATTTACAGTGATGGATATTTAGAATTGGTTGTATTGATTTATGAAAGAGGATATTTGAAATATTTAAAAAAAAGGTTCCACCGAGATTCGAACTCGGATTGCTGGATTCAGAGTCCAGAGTGCTGACCATTACAACATGGAACCGAACTCCCATGCCGGGAGTCGAACCCGGGCCTCCTGGGTGAAAGCCAGGAATCCTAACCGCTAGACCACATGGGATATAGAGGAGGTGAAATATTTACGGTGATAGAAATTTTGAATTGGTTGTATTGATTTATAAAAGAGGATATTTGAAAAAAAGGTTCCACCGAGATTCGAACTCGGATTGCTGGATTCAGAGTACAGAGTGCTGACCATTACACCATGGAACCGAATTCCCATGCCGGGAGTCGAACCCGGGCCCCCTGGGTGAAAGCCAGGAATCCTAACCGCTAGACCACATGGGATATAGAGGAGGAGAAATATTTACGGTGATAGAAATTTTGAATTGGTTGTATGGATTTATAAAAGAGGATATTTGAAAAAAAGGTTCCACCGAGATTCGAACTCGGATTGCTGCATTCAGAGTCCAGAGTGCTGACCATTAATTACACCATGGAACCGAATTCCCATGCCGGGAGTCGAACCCGGGGCACCTGGGTGAAAGCCAGGAATCCTAACCGCTAGACCACATGGGATACAGACGAGGTGAAATATTTACAGTGATGGATATTTAGAATTGGTTGTATTGATTTATAAAAGAGGATATTTGAAAAAAAGGTTCCACCGAGATTCGAACTCGGATTGCTGGATTCAGAGTACAGAGTGCTGACCATTACACCATGGAACCGAATTCCCATGATGGGAGTCGAACCCGGGCCACCTGGGTGAAAGCCAGGAATCCTAACCGCTAGACCACATGGGATACAGACGAGGTGAAATATTTACAGTGATGGATATTTAGAATTGGTTGTATTGATTTATAAAAGAGGATATTTGAAAAAAAGGTTCCACCGAGATTCGAACTCGGATTGCTGGATTCAGAGTCCAGAGTGCTGACCATTACACCATGGAACCGAATTCCCATGCCGGGAGTCGAACCCGGGCCACCTGGGTGAAAGCCAGGAATCCTAACCGCTAGACCACATGGGATACAGACGAGGTGAAATATATACAGTGATGGATATTTAGAATTGGTTCTATTGATTTATAAAAGAGGATATTTGAAAAAAAGGTTCCACGGAGATTCGAACTCGGATTGCTGGATTCAGAGTCAAGTGTGCTGACCATTACAACATGGAACCGAATTCCCATGCCGGGAGTCCAACCCGGGCCACCTGGGTGAAAACCAGGAATCCTAACCGCAAGACCACATGGGATATAAAGGAGGTGAAATATTTACGGTGATAGAAATTTTGAATTGGTTGTATGGATTTATAAAAGAGGATATTTGAAAAAAATGTTCCACCGAGATTCGAACTCGGATTGCTGGATTCAGAGTCCAGAGTGCTGACCATTAATTACACCATGGAACCGAATTCCCATGCCGGGAGTCGAACCCGGGCCACCTGGGTGAAAGCCAGGAATCCTAACCGCTAGACCACATGGGATACAGACGAGGTGAAATATTTACAGTGATGGATATTTAGAATTGGTTGTATTGATTTATAAAAGAGGATATTTGAAAAAAAGGTTCCACCGAGATTCGAACTCGGATTGCTGGATTCAGAGTCCAGAGTGCTGACCATTACACCATGGAACCAAATCCCCATGCCGGGAGTCGAACCCGGGCCACCTGGATGAATGCCAGGAATCCTAACCGCTAGACCACATGGGATATAAAGGAGGTGAAATATTTACGGTGATAGAAATTTTGAATTGGTTGTATGGATTTATAAAAGAGGATATTTGAAAAAAAGGTTCCACCGAGATTCGAATTCGGATTGCTGGATTCAGAGTACAGAGTGCTGACCATTACACCATGGAACCGAATTCCCATGATGGGAGTCGAACCCGGGCCACCTGGGTGAAAGCCAGGAATCCTAACCGCTATACCACATGGGATACAGACGAGGTGAAATATTTACAGTGATGGATATTTAGAATTGGTTGTATTGATTTATAAAAGAGGATATTTGAAAAAAAGGTTCCACCGAGATTCGAACTCGGATTGCTGGATTCAGAGTCCAGAGTGCTGACCATTACCCCATGGAACCGAATTCCCATGCCGGGAGTCGAACCCGGGCCACCTGGGTGAAAGCCAGGAATCCTAACCGCTAGACCACATGGGATACAGACGAGGTGAAATATTTACAGTGATGGATATTTAGAATTGGTTGTATTGATTTATGAAAGAGGATATTTGAAATATTTAAAAAAAAGGTTCCACCGAGATTCGAACTCGGATTGCTGCATTCAGAGTCAAGAGTGCTGACCATTAATTACACCATGGAACCGAATTCCCATGCCGGGAGTCGAACCCGGGCCACCTGGGTGAAAGCCAGGAATCCTAACCGCTAGACCACATGGGATACAGACGAGGTGAAATATTTACAGTGATGGATATTTAGAATTGGTTGTATTGATTTATGAATGAGGATATTTGAAATATTTAAAAAAAAGTTTCCACCGAGATTCGAACTCGGATTGCTGGATTCAGAGTCCAGAGTGCTGACCATTACACCATGGAACCGAATTCCCATGCCGGGAGTCGAACCCGGGCCACCTGGGTGAAAGCCAGGAATCCTAACCGCTAGACCACATGGGATACAGACGAGGTGAAATATTTACAGTGATGGATATTTAGAATTGGTTGTATTGATTTATAAAAGAGGATATTTGAAAAAAAGGTTCCACCGAGATTCGAACTCGGATTGCTGGATTCAGAGTCCAGTGTGCTGACCATTACACCATGGAACCGAATTCCCATGCCGGGAGTCGAACCCGGGCCACCTGGGTGAAAGCCAGGAATCCTAACCGCTAGACCACATGGGATACAGACGAGGTGAAATATTTACAGTGATGGATATTTAGAATTGGTTGTATTGATTTATGAAAGAGGATATTTGAAATATTTAAAGAAAAGGTTCCACCGAGATTCGAACTCGGATTGCTGGATTCAGAGTCCAGTGTGCTGACCATTACACCATGGAACCGAATTCCCATGCCGGGAGTCGAACCCGGGCCACCTGGGTGAAAGCCAGGAATCCTAACCGCTAGACCACATGGGATACAGACGAGGTGAAATATTTACAGTGATGGATATTTAGAATTGGTTGTATTGATTTATAAAAGAGGATATTTGAAATATTTAAAAAAAAGGTTCCACCGAGATTCGAACTCGGATTGCTGGATTCAGAGTCCAGAGTGCTGACCATTACACCATGGAAACGAATTCCCATGCCAGGAGTCGAACCCGGGCCACCTGGGTGAAAGCCAGGAATCCTAACCGCTAGACCACATGGGATACAGACGAGGTGAAATATTTACAGTGATGGATATTTAGAATTGGTTGTATTGATTTATAAAAGAGGATATTTGAAAAAAAGGTTCCACCGAGATTCGAACTCGGATTGCTGGATTCAGAGTCCAGTGTGCTGACCATTACACCATGGAACCGAATTCCCATGCCGGGAGTCGAACCCGGGCCACCTGGGTGAAAGCCAGGAATCCTAACCGCTAGACCACATGGGATACAGACGAGGTGAAATATTTACAGTGATGGATATTTAGAATTGGTTGTATTGATTTATGAAAGAGGATATTTGAAATATTTAAAGAAAAGGTTCCACCGAGATTCGAACTCGGATTGCTGGATTCAGAGTCCAGTGTGCTGACCATTACACCATGGAACCGAATTCCCATGCCGGGAGTCGAACCCGGGCCACCTGGGTGAAAGCCAGGAATCCTAACCGCTAGACCACATGGGATACAGACGAGGTGAAATATTTACAGTGATGGATATTTAGAATTGGTTGTATTGATTTATAAAAGAGGATATTTGAAATATTTAAAAAAAAGGTTCCACCGAGATTCGAACTCGGATTGCTGGATTCAGAGTCCAGAGTGCTGACCATTACACCATGGAAACGAATTCCCATGCCAGGAGTCGAACCCGGGCCACCTGGGTGAAAGCCAGGAATCCTAACCGCTAGACCACATGGGATACAGACGAGGTGAAATATTTACAGTGATGGATATTTAGAATTGGTTGTATTGATTTATAAAAGAGGATATTTGAAAAAAAGGTTCCACCGAGATTCGAACTCGGATTGCTGGATTCAGAGTCCAGAGTGCTGACCATTACACCATAGGACCGAATTCCCATGCCGGGAGTCGAACCCGGGCCACCTGGGTGAAAGCCAGGAATCCTAACCGCTAGACCACATGGGATACAGACGAGGTGAAATATTTACAGTGATGGATATTTAGAATTGGTTGTATTGATTAATAAAATAGGATATTTGAAAAAAAGGTTCCACCGAGATTCGAACTCGGATTGCTGGATTCAGAGTCCAGAGTGCTGACCATTACACCATGGAACCGAATTCCCATGCCGGGAGTCGAACCCGGGCCACCTGGGTGAATGCCAGGAATCCTAACCGCTAGACCACATGGGATACAGACGAGGTGAAATATTTACAGTGATGGATATTTAGAATTGAATGTATTGATTTATAAAAGAGGATATTTGAAAAAAAGGTTCCACCGAGATTCGAATTCGGATTGCTGGATTCAGAGTACAGAGTGCTGACCATTACACCATGGAACCGAATTCCCATGATGGGAGTCGAACCCGGGCCACCTGGGTGAAAGCCAGGAATCCTAACCGCTAGACCACATGGGATACAGACGAGGTGAAATATTTACAGTGATGGATATTTAGAATTGGTTGTATTGATTTATAAAAGAGGATATTTGAAAAAAAGGTTCCACCGAGATTCGAACTCGGATTGCTGGATTCAGAGTCCAGAGTGCTGACCATTACCCCATGGAACCGAATTCCTATGCCGGGAGTCGAACCCGGGCCACCTGGGTGAAAGCCAGGAATCCTAACCGCTAGACCACATGGGATACAGACGAGGTGAAATATTTACAGTGATGGATATTTAGAATTGGTTGTATTGATTTATGAAAGAGGATATTTGAAATATTTAAAAAAAAGGTTCCACCGAGATTCGAACCCGGATTGCTGCATTCAGAGTCCAGAGTGCTGACCATTAATTACACCATGGAACCGAATTCCCATGCCGGGAGTCGAACCCGGGCCACCTGGGTGAAAGCCAGGAATCCTAACCGCTAGACCACATGGGATACAGACGAGGTGAAATATTTACAGTGATGGATATTTAGAATTGGTTGTATTGATTTATGAATGAGGATATTTGAAATATTTAAAAAAAAGTTTCCACCGAGATTCGAACTCGGATTGCTGGATTCAGAGTCCAGAGTGCTGACCATTACACCATGGAACCGAATTCCCATGCCGGGAGTCGAACCCGGGCCACCTGGATGAAAGCCAGGAATCCTAACCGCTAGACCACATGGGATACAGACGAGGTGAAATATTTACAGTGATGGATATTTAGAATTGGTTGTATTGATTTATAAAAGAGGATATTTGAAAAAAAGGTTCCACCGAGATTCGAACTTGGATTGCTGGATTCAGAGTCCAGTGTGCTGACCATTACACCATGGAACCGAATTCCCATGCCGGGAGTCGAACCCGGGCCACCTGGGTGAAAGCCAGGAATCCTAACCGCTAGACCACATGGGATACAGACGAGGTGAAATATTTACAGTGATGGATATTTAGAATTGGTTGTATTGATTTATGAAAGAGGATATTTGAAATATTTAAAGAAAAGGTTCCACCGAGATTCGAACTCGGATTGCTGGATTCAGAGTCCAGTGTGCTGACCATTACACCATGGAACCGAATTCCCATGCCGGGAGTCGAACCCGGGCCACCTGGGTGAAAGCCAGGAATCCTAACCGCTAGACCACATGGGATACAGACGAGGTGAAATATTTACAGTGATGGATATTTAGAATTGGTTGTATTGATTTATAAAAGAGGATATTTGAAATATTTAAAAAAAAGGTTCCACCGAGATTCGAACTCGGATTGCTGGATTCAGAGTCCAGAGTGCTGACCATTACACCATGGAAACGAATTCCCATGCCAGGAGTCGAACCCGGGCCACCTGGGTGAAAGCCAGGAATCCTAACCGCTAGACCACATGGGATACAGACGAGGTGAAATATTTACAGTGATGGATATTTAGAATTGGTTGTATTGATTTATAAAAGAGGATATTTGAAAAAAAGGTTCCACCGAGATTCGAACTCGGATTGCTGGATTCAGAGTCCAGAGTGCTGACCATTACACCATAGGACCGAATTCCCATGCCGGGAGTCGAACCCGGGCCACCTGGGTGAAAGCCAGGAATCCTAACCGCTAGACCACATGGGATACAGACGAGGTGAAATATTTACAGTGATGGATATTTAGAATTGGTTGTATTGATTAATAAAATAGGATATTTGAAAAAAAGGTTCCACCGAGATTCGAACTCGGATTGCTGGATTCAGAGTCCAGAGTGCTGACCATTACACCATGGAACCGAATTCCCATGCCGGGAGTCGAACCCGGGCCACCTGGGTGAAAGCCAGGAATCCTAACCGCTAGACCACATGGGATACAGACGAGGTGAAATATTGGTACATTCGTATTAGCTCGTCCATTCGCCAACAGGGGCGATAAGTCGCCAAGTCTGGTAAACCCCGCAACACTACCGTTGATTCTGGTAACCCTGAAAAACGTAGCGAAATCACGCTAGTTCCGATCGCTGCGCAAGTGCGCGCAATTTGGATCGGTACGCCCATGGGTGAAATAATGTGTGCGCACCGCGCAGGTTGTTTTGAACGTAAATTCAACAGTGTTTACAAGGTAAGAACGAAGACTGCATTTGAAAGGTAGGAGTCTAAATGCTTTCGTGTCGTTTCACGGTGAACTTTGTTGCGCCATTTTGCCGAGCCCCAGAGTCTTTCAATGTTTTGCGTATGAACACCGGTGGAAGGATCGCCGGTTTTGAATCACCGGTGGGTAGGATCGACCATTTTGCAAGTAAGTTAGTGTCTTACCGAGTGATATCCGTAGTTTTGGTACATCCAAGAATACCGATTCCCTTTTATCTGAATCCTTACTGTTTCTGATACCCCCACAACGAGTTTGGTTATAGTTAGGGCAGGGGGGGTTTGGGGGGGGGCGGCAGCCCCCCCCCAACCACAAGAAACTTTTATTTTTTATTTTCTGATGTTATAAAGATGTTTCTGATGTTAAAAATGTGTTTTTCGGCGATTCTGATGAAATCCCGTATTTTGGCGCGTTTTGGCGAAATTTGGCGAAGTTGGCGAAAACGATGGACGGGCTAATACGAAAGTACCGAAATATTTACAGTGATGGATATTTAGAATTGGATGTATTGATTTATAAAAGAGGATATTTGAAAAAAAGGTTCCACCGAGATTCGAACTCGGATTGCTGGATTCAGATTCCAGTGTGCTGACCATTACACCATGGAACCGAATTCCCATGCCGGGAGTCGAACCCGGGCCACCTGGGTGAAAGCCAGGAATCCTAACCGCTAGACCACATGTGATATAAAGGAGGTGAAATATTTACGGTGATAGAAATTTTGAATTGGTTGTATGGATTTATAAAAGAGGATATTTGAAAAAAAGGTTCCACCAAGATTCGAACTCGGATTGCTGGATTCAGAGTACAGAGTGCTGACCATTACACCATGGAACCGAATTCCCATGCCGGGAGTCGAACCCGGGCCACCTGGGTGAAAGCCAGGAATCCTGACCGCTAGACCACATGGGATACACACGAGGTGAAATATTTACAGTGATGGATATTTAGAATTGGTTGTATTGATTTATAAAAGAGGATATTTGAAAAAAAGGTTCCACCGAGATTCGAACTCGGATTGCTGGATTCAGAGTCCAGAGTGCTGACCATTACACCATGGAACCGAATTCCCATGCCGGGAGTCGAACCCGGGCCACCTGGGTGAAAGCCAGGAATCCTAACCGCTAGACCACATGGGATACAGACGAGGTGAAATATTTACAGTGATGGATATTTAGAATTGGTTGTATTGATTTATGAAAGAGGATATTTGAAATATTTAAAAAAAAGGTTCCACCGAGATTCGAACTCGGATTGCTGGATTCAGAGTCCAGAGTGCTGACCATTACAACATGGAACCGAACTCCCATGCCGGGAGTCGAACCCGGGCCACCTGGGTGAAAGCCAGGAATCCTAACCGCTAGACCACATGGGATATAGAGGAGGTGAAATATTTACGGTGATAGAAATTTTGAATTGGTTGTATTGATTTATAAAAGAGGATATTTGAAAAAAAGGTTCCACCGAGATTCGAACTCGGATTGCTGGATTCAGAGTACAGAGTGCTGACCATTACACCATGGAACCGAATTCCCATGCCGGGAGTCGAACCCGGGCCACCTGGGTGAAAGCCAGGAATCCTAACCGCTAGACCACATGGGATATAGAGGAGGAGAAATATTTACGGTGATAGAAATTTTGAATTGGTTGTATGGATTTATAAAAGAGGATATTTGAAAAAAAGGTTCCACCGAGATTCGAACTCGGATTGCTGCATTCAGAGTCCAGAGTGCTGACCATTAATTACACCATGGAACCGAATTCCCATGCCGGGAGTCGAACCCGGGTCACCTGGGTGAAAGCCAGGAATCCTAACCGCTAGACCACATGGGATACAGACGAGGTGAAATATTTACAGTGATGGATATTTAGAATTGGTTGTATTGATTTATAAAAGAGGATATTTGAAAAAAAGGTTCCACCGAGATTCGAACTCGGATTGCTGGATTCAGAGTACAGAGTGCTGACCATTACACCATGGAACCGAATTCCCATGATGGGAGTCGAACCCGGGCCACCTGGGTGAAAGCCAGGAATCCTAACCGCTAGACCACATGGGATACAGACGAGGTGAAATATTTACAGTGATGGATATTTAGAATTGGTTGTATTGATTTATAAAAGAGGATATTTGAAAAAAAGGTTCCACCGAGATTCGAACTCGGATTGCTGGATTCAGAGTCCAGAGTGCTGACCATTACACCATGGAACCGAATTCCCATGCCGGGAGTCGAACCCGGGCCACCTGGGTGAAAGCCAGGAATCCTAACCGCTAGACCACATGGGATACAGACGAGGTGAAATATTTACAGTGATGGATATTTAGAATTGGTTGTATTGATTTATGAAAGAGGATATTTGAAATATTTAAAAAAAAGGTTCCACCGAGATTCGAACTCGGATTGCTGCATTCAGAGTCCAGAGTGCTGACCATTAATTACACCATGGAACCGAATTCCCATGCCGGGAGTCGAACCCGGGCCACCTGGGTGAAAGCCAGGAATCCTAACCGCTAGACCACATGGGATACAGACGAGGTGAAATATTTACAGTGATGAATATTTAGAATTGGTTGTATTGATTTATAAAAGAGGATATTTGAAAAAAAGGTTCCACCGAGATTCGAACTTGGATTGCTGGATTCAGAGTCCAGTGTGCTGACCATTACACCATGGAACCGAATTCCCATGCCGGGAGTCGAACCCGGGCCACCTGGGTGAAAGCCAGGAATCCTAACCGCTAGACCACATGGAATACAGACGAGGTGAAATATTTACAGTGATGGATATTTAGAATTGGTTGTATTGATTTATGAAAGAGGATATTTGAAATATTTAAAGAAAAGGTTCCACCGAGATTCGAACTCGGATTGCTGGATTCAGAGTCCAGAGTGCTGACCATTACACCATGGAACCGAATTCCCATGCCGGGAGTCGAACCCGGGCCACCTGGGTGAAAGCCAGGAATCCTAACCGCTAGACCACATGGGATACAGACGAGGTGAAATATTTACAGTGATGGATATTTAGAATTGGTTGTATTGATTTATAAAAGAGGATATTTGAAATATTTAAAAAAAAGGTTCCACCGAGATTCGAACTCGGATTGCTGGATTCAGAGTCCAGAGTGCTGACCATTACACCATGGAACCGAATTCCCATGCCAGGAGTCGAACCCGGGCCACCTGGGTGAAAGCCAGGAATCCTAACCGCTAGACCACATGGGATACAGACGAGGTGAAATATTTACAGTGATGGATATTTAGAATTGGTTGTATTGATTTATGAAAGAGGATATTTGAAATATTTAAAAAAAAGGTTCCACCGAGATTCGAACTCGGATTGCTGCATTCAGAGTCCAGAGTGCTGACCATTAATTACACCATGGAACCGAATTCCCATGCCGGGAGTCGAACCCGGGCCACCTGGGTGAAAGCCAGGAATCCTAACCGCTAGACCACATGGGATACAGACGAGGTGAAATATTTACAGTGATGGATATTTAGAATTGGTTGTATTGATTTATAAAAGAGGATATTTGAAAAAAAGGTTCCACCGAGATTCGAACTTGGATTGCTGGATTCAGAGTCCAGTGTGCTGACCATTACACCATGGAACCGAATTCCCATGCCGGGAGTCGAACCCGGGCCACCTGGGTGAAAGCCAGGAATCCTAACCGCTAGACCACTTGGGATACAGACGAGGTGAAATATTTACAGTGATGGATATTTAGAACTGGTTGTATTGATTTATAAAAGAGGATATTTGAAAAAAAGGTTCCACCGAGATTCGAACTCGGATTGCTGGATTCAGAGTCCAGAGTGCTGACCATTACACCATGGAACCGAATTCCCATGCCGGGAGTCGAACCCGGGCCACCTGGGTGAAAGCCAGGAATCCTAACCGCTAGACCACATGGGATACAGACGAGGTGAAATATTTACAGTGATGGATATTTAGAACTGGTTGTATTGATTTATAAAAGAGGATAATTGAAAAAAAGGTTCCACCGAGATTCGAACTCGGATTGCTGGATTCAGAGTCCAGAGTGCTGACCATTACACCATGGAACCGAATTCCCATGCCGGGAGTCGAACCCGGGCCACCTGGGTGAAAGCCAGGAATCCTAACCGCTAGACCACATGGGATACAGACGAGGTGAAATATTTACAGTGATGGATATTTAGAATTGGATGTATTGATTTATAAAAGAGGATATTTGAAAAAAAGGTTCCACCGAGATTCGAACTCGGATTGCTGGATTCAGATTCCAGTGTGCTGACCATTACACCATGGAACCGAATTCCCATGCCGGGAGTCGAACCCGGGCCACCTGGGTGAAAGCCAGGAATCCTAACCGCTAGACCACATGTGATATAAAGGAGGTGAAATATTTACGGTGATAGAAATTTTGAATTGGTTGTATGGATTTATAAAAGAGGATATTTGAAAAAAAGGTTCCACCAAGATTCGAACTCGGATTGCTGGATTCAGAGTACAGAGTGCTGACCATTACACCATGGAACCGAATTCCCATGCCGGGAGTCGAACCCGGGCCACCTGGGTGAAAGCCAGGAATACTGACCGCTAGACCACATGGGATACACACGAGGTGAAATATTTACAGTGATGGATATTTAGAATTGGTTGTATTGATTTATAAAAGAGGATATTTGAAAAAAAGGTTCCACCGAGATTCGAACTCGGATTGCTGGATTCAGAGTCCAGAGTGCTGACCATTACACCATGGAACCGAATTCCCATGCCGGGAGTCGAACCCGGGCCACCTGGGTGAAAGCCAGGAATCCTAACCGCTAGACCACATGGGATACAGACGAGGTGAAATATTTACAGTGATGGATATTTAGAATTGGTTGTATTGATTTATGAAAGAGGATATTTGAAATATTTAAAAAAAAGGTTCCACCGAGATTCGAACTCGGATTGCTGGATTCAGAGTCCAGAGTGCTGACCATTACAACATGGAACCGAACTCCCATGCCGGGAGTCGAACCCGGGCCACCTGGGTGAAAGCCAGGAATCCTAACCGCTAGACCACATGGGATACAGACGAGGTGAAATATTTACAGTGATGGATATTTAGAATTGGATGTATTGATTTATAAAAGAGGATATTTGAAAAAAAGGTTCCACCGAGATTCGAACTCGGATTGCTGGATTCAGATTCCAGTGTGCTGACCATTACACCATGGAACCGAATTCCCATGCCGGGAGTCGAACCCGGGCCACCTGGGTGAAAGCCAGGAATCCTAACCGCTAGACCACATGTGATATAAAGGAGGTGAAATATTTACGGTGATAGAAATTTTGAATTGGTTGTATGGATTTATAAAAGAGGATATTTGAAAAAAAGGTTCCACCAAGATTCGAACTCGGATTGCTGGATTCAGAGTACAGAGTGCTGACCATTACACCATGGAACCGAATTCCCATGCCGGGAGTCGAACCCGGGCCACCTGGGTGAAAGCCAGGAATCCTGACCGCTAGACCACATGGGATACACACGAGGTGAAATATTTACAGTGATGGATATTTAGAATTGGTTGTATTGATTTATAAAAGAGGATATTTGAAAAAAAGGTTCCACCGAGATTCGAACTCGGATTGCTGGATTCAGAGTCCAGAGTGCTGACCATTACACCATGGAACCGAATTCCCATGCCGGGAGTCGAACCCGGGCCACCTGGGTGAAAGCCAGGAATCCTAACCGCTAGACCACATGGGATACAGACGAGGTGAAATATTTACAGTGATGGATATTTAGAATTGGTTGTATTGATTTATGAAAGAGGATATTTGAAATATTTAAAAAAAAGGTTCCACCGAGATTCGAACTCGGATTGCTGGATTCAGAGTCCAGAGTGCTGACCATTACAACATGGAACCGAACTCCCATGCCGGGAGTCGAACCCGGGCCACCTGGGTGAAAGCCAGGAATCCTAACCGCTAGACCACATGGGATATAGAGGAGGTGAAATATTTACGGTGATAGAAATTTTGAATTGGTTGTATTGATTTATAAAAGAGGATATTTGAAAAAAAGGTTCCACCGAGATTCGAACTCGGATTGCTGGATTCAGAGTCCAGAGTGCTGACCATTAATTACACCATGGAACCGAATTCCCATGCCGGGAGTCGAACCCGGGCCACCTGGGTGAAAGCCAGGAATCCTAACCGCTAGACCACATGGGATACAGACGAGGTGAAATATTTACAGTGATGGATATTTAGAATTGGTTGTATTGATTTATAAAAGAGGATATTTGAAAAAAAGGTTCCACCGAGATTCGAACTCGGATTGCTGGATTCAGAGTACAGAGTGCTGACCATTACACCATGGAACCGAATTCCCATGATGGGAGTCGAACCCGGGCCACCTGGGTGAAAGCCAGGAATCCTAACCGCTAGACCACATGGGATACAGACGAGGTGAAATATTTACAGTGATGGATATTTAGAATTGGTTGTATTGATTTATAAAAGAGGATATTTGAAAAAAAGGTTCCACCGAGATTCGAACTCGGATTGCTGGATTCAGAGTCCAGAGTGCTGACCATTACACCATGGAACCGAATTCCCATGCCGGGAGTCGAACCCGGGCCACCTGGGTGAAAGCCAGGAATCCTAACCGCTAGACCACATGGGATACAGACGAGGTGAAATATTTACAGTGATGGATATTTAGAATTGGTTGTATTGATTTATGAAAGAGGATATTTGAAATATTTAAAAAAAAGGTTCCACCGAGATTCGAACTCGGATTGCTGGATTCAGAGTCCAGAGTGCTGACCATTACAACATGGAACCGAACTCCCATGCCGGGAGTCGAACCCGGGCCACCTGGGTGAAAGCCAGGAATCCTAACCGCTAGACCACATGGGATACAGACGAGGTGAAATATTTACAGTGATGGATATTTAGAATTGGATGTATTGATTTATAAAAGAGGATATTTGAAAAAAAGGTTCCACCGAGATTCGAACTCGGATTGCTGGATTCAGATTCCAGTGTGCTGACCATTACACCATGGAACCGAATTCCCATGCCGGGAGTCGAACCCGGGCCACCTGGGTGAAAGCCAGGAATCCTAACCGCTAGACCACATGTGATATAAAGGAGGTGAAATATTTACGGTGATAGAAATTTTGAATTGGTTGTATGGATTTATAAAAGAGGATATTTGAAAAAAAGGTTCCACCAAGATTCGAACTCGGATTGCTGGATTCAGAGTACAGAGTGCTGACCATTACACCATGGAACCGAATTCCCATGCCGGGAGTCGAACCCGGGCCACCTGGGTGAAAGCCAGGAATCCTGACCGCTAGACCACATGGGATACACACGAGGTGAAATATTTACAGTGATGGATATTTAGAATTGGTTGTATTGATTTATAAAAGAGGATATTTGAAAAAAAGGTTCCACCGAGATTCGAACTCGGATTGCTGGATTCAGAGTCCAGAGTGCTGACCATTACACCATGGAACCGAATTCCCATGCCGGGAGTCGAACCCGGGCCACCTGGGTGAAAGCCAGGAATCCTAACCGCTAGACCACATGGGATACAGACGAGGTGAAATATTTACAGTGATGGATATTTAGAATTGGTTGTATTGATTTATGAAAGAGGATATTTGAAATATTTAAAAAAAAGGTTCCACCGAGATTCGAACTCGGATTGCTGGATTCAGAGTCCAGAGTGCTGACCATTACAACATGGAACCGAACTCCCATGCCGGGAGTCGAACCCGGGCCACCTGGGTGAAAGCCAGGAATCCTAACCGCTAGACCACATGGGATATAGAGGAGGTGAAATATTTACGGTGATAGAAATTTTGAATTGGTTGTATTGATTTATAAAAGAGGATATTTGAAAAAAAGGTTCCACCGAGATTCGAACTCGGATTGCTGGATTCAGAGTCCAGAGTGCTGACCATTAATTACACCATGGAACCGAATTCCCATGCCGGGAGTCGAACCCGGGCCACCTGGGTGAAAGCCAGGAATCCTAACCGCTAGACCACATGGGATACAGACGAGGTGAAATATTTACAGTGATGGATATTTAGAATTGGTTGTATTGATTTATAAAAGAGGATATTTGAAAAAAAGGTTCCACCGAGATTCGAACTCGGATTGCTGGATTCAGAGTACAGAGTGCTGACCATTACACCATGGAACCGAATTCCCATGATGGGAGTCGAACCCGGGCCACCTGGGTGAAAGCCAGGAATCCTAACCGCTAGACCACATGGGATACAGACGAGGTGAAATATTTACAGTGATGGATATTTAGAATTGGTTGTATTGATTTATAAAAGAGGATATTTGAAAAAAAGGTTCCACCGAGATTCGAACTCGGATTGCTGGATTCAGAGTCCAGAGTGCTGACCATTACACCATGGAACCGAATTCCCATGCCGGGAGTCGAACCCGGGCCACCTGGGTGAAAGCCAGGAATCCTAACCGCTAGACCACATGGGATACAGACGAGGTGAAATATTTACAGTGATGGATATTTAGAATTGGTTGTATTGATTTATGAAAGAGGATATTTGAAATATTTAAAAAAAAGGTTCCACCGAGATTCGAACTCGGATTGCTGCATTCAGAGTCCAGAGTGCTGACCATTAATTACACCATGGAACCGAATTCCCATGCCGGGAGTCGAACCCGGGCCACCTGGGTGAAAGCCAGGAATCCTAACCGCTAGACCACATGGGATATAGAGGAGGTGAAATATTTACGGTGATAGAAATTTTGAATTGGTTGTATTGATTTATAAAAGAGGATATTTGAAAAAAAGGTTCCACCGAGATTCGAACTCGGATTGCTGGATTCAGAGTCCAGAGTGCTGACCATTAATTACACCATGGAACCGAATTCCCATGCCGGGAGTCGAACCCGGGCCACCTGAATGAAAGCCAGGAATCCTAACCGCTAGACCACATGGGATACAGACGAGGTGAAATATTTACAGTGATGGATATTTAGAATTGGTTGTATTGATTTATAAAAGAGGATATTTGAAAAAAAGGTTCCACCGAGATTCGAACTCGGATTGCTGGATTCAGAGTACAGAGTGCTGACCATTACACCATGGAACCGAATTCCCATGATGGGAGTCGAACCCGGGCCACCTGGGTGAAAGCCAGGAATCCTAACCGCTAGACCACATGGGATACAGACGAGGTGAAATATTTACAGTGATGGATATTTAGAATTGGTTGTATTGATTTATAAAAGAGGATATTTGAAAAAAAGGTTCCACCGAGATTCGAACTCGGATTGCTGGATTCAGAGTCCAGAGTGCTGACCATTACACCATGGAACCGAATTCCCATGCCGGGAGTCGAACCCGGGCCACCTGGGTGAAAGCCAGGAATCCTAACCGCTAGACCACATGGGATACAGACGAGGTGAAATATTTACAGTGATGGATATTTAGAATTGGTTGTATTGATTTATGAAAGAGGATATTTGAAATATTTAAAAAAAAGGTTCCACCGAGATTCGAACTCGGATTGCTGCATTCAGAGTCCAGAGTGCTGACCATTAATTACACCATGGAACCGAATTCCCATGCCGGGAGTCGAACCCGGGCCACCTGGGTGAAAGCCAGGAATCCTAACCGCTAGACCACATGGGATACAGACGAGGTGAAATATTTACAGTGATGGATATTTAGAATTGGTTGTATTGATTTATAAAAGAGGATATTTGAGAAAAAGGTTCCACCGAGATTCGAACTTGGATTGCTGGATTCAGAGTCCAGTGTGCTGACCATTACACCATGGAACCGAATTCCCATGCCGGGAGTCGAACCCGGGCCACCTGGGTGAAAGCCAGGAATCCTAACCGCTAGACCACATGGAATACAGACGAGGTGAAATATTTACAGTGATGGATATTTAGAATTGGTTGTATTGATTTATGAAAGAGGATATTTGAAATATTTAAAGAAAAGGTTCCACCGAGATTCGAACTCGGATTGCTGGATTCAGAGTCCAGAGTGCTGACCATTACACCATGGAACCGAATTCCCATGCCGGGAGTCGAACCCGGGCCACCTGGGTGAAAGCCAGGAATCCTAACCGCTAGACCACATGGGATACAGACGAGGTGAAATATTTACAGTGATGGATATTTAGAATTGGTTGTATTGATTTATAAAAGAGGATATTTGAAATATTTAAAAAAAAGGTTCCACCGAGATTCGAACTCGGATTGCTGGATTCAGAGTCCAGAGTGCTGACCATTACACCATGGAACCGAATTCCCATGCCAGGAGTCGAACCCGGGCCACCTGGGTGAAAGCCAGGAATCCTAACCGCTAGACCACATGGGATACAGACGAGGTGAAATATTTACAGTGATGGATATTTAGAATTGGTTGTATTGATTTATGAAAGAGGATATTTGAAATATTTAAAAAAAAGGTTCCACCGAGATTCGAACTCGGATTGCTGCATTCAGAGTCCAGAGTGCTGACCATTAATTACACCATGGAACCGAATTCCCATGCCGGGAGTCGAACCCGGGCCACCTGGGTGAAAGCCAGGAATCCTAACCGCTAGACCACATGGGATACAGACGAGGTGAAATATTTACAGTGATGGATATTTAGAACTGGTTGTATTGATTTATAAAAGAGGATATTTGAAAAAAAGGTTCCACCGAGATTCGAACTCGGGTTGCTGGATTCAGAGTCCAGTGTGCTGACTATTACACCATGGAACCGAATTCCCATGCCGGGAGTCGAACCCGGGCCACCTGGGTGAAAGCCAGGAATCCTAACCGCTAGACCACATGGGATACAGACGAGGTGAAATATTTACAGTGATGGATATTTAGAATTGGTTGTATTGATTTATAAAAGAGGATATTTGAAAAAAAGGTTCCACCGAGATTCGAACTCGGATTGCTGGATTCAGAGTCCAGTGTGCTGACCATTAATTACACAATGGAACCGAATTCCCATGCCGGGAGTCGAACACGGGCCACCTGGGTGAAAGCCAGGAATCCTAACCGCTAGACCACATGGGATACAGACGAGGTGAAATATTTACAGTGATGGATATTTAGAATTGGTTGTATTGATTTATGAAAGAGGATATTTGAAAAAAAGGTTCCACCGAGATTCGAACTCGGATTGCTGGATTCAGAGTCCAGAGTGCTGACCATTAATTACACCATGGAACCGAATTCCCATGCCGGGAGTCGAACCCGGGCCACCTGGGTGAATGCCAGGAATCCTAACCGCTAGACCACATGGGATACAGACGAGGTGAAATATTTACAGTGATGGATATTTAGAATTGGTTGTATTGATTTATGAAAGAGGATATTTGAAATATTTAAAAAAAAGGTTCCACCGAGATTCGAACTCGGATTGCTGGATTCAGAGTCCTGACCATTACACCATGGAACCGAATTCCCATGCCAGGAGTCGAACCCGGGCCACCTGGGTGAAAGCCAGGAATCCTAACCGCTAGACCACATGGGATACAGACGAGGTGAAATATTTACAGTTATGGATATTTAGAATTGGTTGTATTGATTTATAAAAGAATATATTTGAAAAAAAGGTGCCACCGAGATTCGAACTCGGATTGCTGGATTCAGAGTCCAGAGTGCTGACCATTACACCATGGAACCGAATTCCCATGCCGGGAGTCGAACCCGGGCCACCTGGGTGAAAGCCAGGAATCCTAACCGCTAGACCACATGGGATACAGACGAGGTGAAATATTTACAGTGATGGATATTTAGAATTGGTTGTATTGATTTATGAAAAAGGATATTTGAAATATTTAAAAAAAAGTTTCCACCGAGATTCGAACTCGGATTGCTGCATTCAGAGTCCAGAGTGCTGACCATTAATTACACCATGGAACCGAATTCCCATACCGGGAGTCGAACCCGGGCCACCTGGGTGAAAGCCAGGAATTCTAACCGCTAGACCACATGGGATACAGACGAGGTGAAATATTTACAGTGATGGATATTTAGAATTGGTTGTATTGATTTATAAAAGAGGATATTTGAAAAAAAAGGTTCCACCGAGATTCGAACTCGGATTGCTGGATTCAGAGTGCTGACCATTACACCATGGAACCGAATTCCCATGCCGGGAGTCGAACCCGGGCCACCTGGGTGAAAGCCAGGAATCCTAACCGCTAGACCACATGGGATACAGACGAGGTGAAATATTTACAGTGATGGATATTTAGAATTGGTTGTATTGATTTATGAAAGAGGATATTTGAAATATTTAAAAAAAAGGTTCCACCGAGATTCGAACTCGGATTGCTGGATTCAGAGTCCTGACCATTACACCATGGAACCGAATTCCCATGCCAGGAGTCGAACCCGGGCCACCTGGGTGAAAGCCAGGAATCCTAACCGCTAGACCACATGGGATACAGACGAGGTGAAATATTTACAGTGATGGATATTTAGAATCGGTTGTATTGATTTATAAAAGAATATATTTGAAAAAAAGGATGCCACCGAGAAAGGTGCCACCGAGATTCGAACTCGGATTGCTGGATTCAGAGTCCAGAGTGCTGACCATTACACCATGGAACCGAATTCCCATGCCGGGAGTCGAACCCGGGCCACCTGGGTGAAAGCCAGGAATCCTAACCGCTAGACCACATGGGATACAGACGAGGTGAAATATTTACAGTGATGGATATTTAGAATTGGTTGTATTGATTTATGAAAGAGGATATTTAAAATATTTAAAAAAAAGGTTCCACCGGGATTCGAACTCGGATTGCTGGATTCAGAGTCCAGAGTGCTGACCATTACACCATGGAACCGAATTCCCATGCCGGGAGTCGAACCCGGGCCACCTGGGTGAAAGCCAGGAATCCTAACCGCTAGACCACATGGGATACAGACGAGGTGAAATATTTACAGTGATGGATATTTAGAATTGGTTGTATTGATTTATAAAAGAGGATATTTGAAAAAAAAGGTTCCACCGAGATTCGAACTCGGATTGCTGGATTCAGAGTCCAGAGTGCTGACCATTACACCATGGAACCGAATTCCCATGCCGGGAGTCGAACCCGGGCCACCTGGGTGAAAGCCAGGAATCCTAACCGATAGACCACATGGGATACAGACGAGGTGAAATATTTACAGTGATGGATATTTAGAATTGGTTGTATTGATTTATGAAAGAGGATATTTGAAATATTTAAAAAAAAGGTTCCACCGAGATTCGAACTCGGATTGATGGATTCAGAGTCCTGACCATTACACCATGGAACCGAATTCCCATGCCAGGAGTCGAACCCGGGCCACCTGGGTGAAAGCCAGGAATCCTAACCGCTAGACCACATGGGATACAGACGAGGTGAAATATTTACAGTTATGGATATTTAGAATTGGTTGTATTGATTTATAAAAGAATATATTTGAAAAAAAGGTGCCACCGAGATTCGAACTCGGATTGCTGGATTCAGAGTCCAGAGTGCTGACCATTACACCATGGAACCGAATTCCCATGCCGGGAGTCGAACCCGGGCCACCTGGGTGAAAGCCAGGAATCCTAACCGCTAGACCACATGGGATACAGACGAGGTGAAATATTTACAGTGATGGATATTTAGAATTGGTTGTATTGATTTATGAAAAAGGATATTTGAAATATTTAAAAAAAAGTTTCCACCGAGATTCGAACTCGGATTGCTGCATTCAGAGTCCAGAGTGCTGACCATTAATTACACCATGGAACCGAATTCCCATACCGGGAGTCGAACCCGGGCCACCTGGGTGAAAGCCAGGAATTCTAACCGCTAGACCACATGGGATACAGACGAGGTGAAATATTTACAGTGATGGATATTTAGAATTGGTTGTATTGATTTATAAAAGAGGATATTTGAAAAAAAAGGTTCCACCGAGATTCGAACTCGGATTGCTGGATTCAGAGTCCAGAGTGCTGACCATTACACCACGGAACCGAATTCCCATGCCGGGAGTCGAACCCGGGCCACCTGGGTGAAAGCCAGGAATCCTAACCGCTAGACCACATGGGATACAGACGAGGTGAAATATTTACAGTGATGGATATTTAGAATTGGTTGTATTGATTTATGAAAGAGGATATTTGAAATATTTAAAAAAAAGGTTCCACCGAGATTCGAACTCGGATTGCTGGATTCAGAGTCCTGACCATTACACCATGGAACCGAATTCCCATGCCAGGTGTCGAACCCGGGCCACCTGGGTGAAAGCCAGGAATCCTAACCGCTAGACCACATGGGATACAGACGAGGTGAAATATTTACAGTGATGGATATTTAGAATCGGTTGTATTGATTTATAAAAGAATATATTTGAAAAAAAGGATGCCACCGAGAAAGGTGCCACCGAGATTCGAACTCGGATTGCTGGATTCAGAGTCCAGAGTGCTGACCATTACACCATGGAACCGAATTCCCATGCCGGGAGTCGAACCCGGGCCACCTGGGTGAAAGCCAGGAATCCTAACCGCTAGACCACATGGGATACAGACGAGGTGAAATATTTACAGTGATGGATATTTAGAATTGGTTGTATTGATTTATGAAAGAGGATATTTGAAAAAAAGGTTCCACCGAGATTCGAACTCGGATTGCTGGATTCAGAGTCCAGAGTGCTGACCATTAATTACACCATGGAACCGAATTCCCATGCCGGGAGTCGAACCCGGGCCACCTGGGTGAAAGCCAGGAATCCTAACCGCTAGACCACATGGGATACAGACGAGGTGAAATATTTACAGTGATGGATATTTAGAATTGGTTGTATTGATTTATGAAAGAGGATATTTAAAATATTTAAAAAAAAGGTTCCACCGGGATTCGAACTCGGATTGCTGGATTCAGAGTCCAGAGTGCTGACCATTACACCATGGAACCGAATTCCCATGCCGGGAGTCGAACCCGGGCCACCTGGGTGAAAGCCAGGAATCCTAACCGCTAGACCACATGGGATACAGACGAGGTGAAATATTTACAGTGATGGATATTTAGAATTGGTTGTATTGATTTATAAAAGAGGATATTTGAAAAAAAAGGTTCCACCGAGATTCGAACTCGGATTGCTGGATTCAGAGTCCAGAGTGCTGACCATTACACCATGGAACCGAATTCCCATGCCGGGAGTCGAACCCGGGCCACCTGGGTGAAAGCCAGGAATCCTAACCGATAGACCACATGGGATACAGACGAGGTGAAATATTTACAGTGATGGATATTTAGAATTGGTTGTATTGATTTATGAAAGAGGATATTTGAAATATTTAAAAAAAAGGTTCCACCGAGATTCGAACTCGGATTGCTGGATTCAGAGTCCTGACCATTACACCATGGAACCGAATTCCCATGCCAGGAGTCGAACCCGGGCCACCTGGGTGAAAGCCAGGAATCCTAACCGCTAGACCACATGGGATACAGACGAGTTGAAATATTTACAGTGATGGATATTTAGAATTGGTTGTATTGATTTATAAAAGAATATATTTGAAAAAAAGGATGCCACCGAGAAAGGTGCCACCGAGATTCGAACTCGGATTGCTGGATTCAGAGTCCAGAGTGCTGACCATTACACCATGGAACCGAATTCCCATGCCGGGAGTCGAACCCGGGCCACCTGGGTGAAAGCCAGGAATCCTAACCGCTAGACCACATGGGATACAGACGAGGTGAAATATTTACAGTGATGGATATTTAGAATTGGTTGTATTGATTTATGAAAGAGGATATTTGAAATATTTAAAAAAAAGTTTCCACCGAGATTCGAACTCGGATTGCTGCATTCAGAGTCCAGAGTGCTGACCATTAATTACACCATGGAACCGAATTCCCATACCGGGAGTCGAACCCGGGCCACCAGGGTGAAAGCCAGGAATCCTAACCGCTAGACCACATGGGATACAGACGAAGTGAAATATTTACAGTGATGGATATTTAGAATTGGTTGTATTGATTTATGAAAGAGGATATTTGAAATATTTAAAAAAAAGGTTCCACCGAGATTCAAATTCGGATTGCTGGATTCAGAGTCCAGAGTGCTGACCATTATACCATGGAACCGAATTCCCATGCCGGGAGTCGAACCCGGGCCACCTGGGTGAAAGCCAGGAATCCTAACCGCTAGACCACATGGGATACAGACGAGGTGAAATATTTACAGTGATGGATATTTAGAAATGGTTGTATTGATTTATAAAAAAAGGATATTTGAAAAAAAGGTTCCACCGAGATTCGAACTCGGATTGCTGGATTCAGAG
This sequence comes from Tetragnatha versicolor, assembly GCA_024610705.1. Classification (NCBI taxonomy): domain Eukaryota; kingdom Metazoa; phylum Arthropoda; class Arachnida; order Araneae; family Tetragnathidae; genus Tetragnatha; species Tetragnatha versicolor. The sequence goes on along the minus strand of JANDEH010000001.1, from coordinate 27,836,997 downwards.
TCCAGTGTGCTGACCATTACACCATGGAACCGAATTCCCATGCCGGGAGTCGAACCCGGGCCACCTGGTTGAAAGCCAGGAATCCTAACCGCTAGACCACATGGGATACAGACGAGGTGAAATATTTACAGTGATGGATATTTAGAATTGGTTGTATTCATTTATGAAAGAGGATATTTGAAATATTTAAAAAAAAGTTTCCACCGAGATTCGAACTCGGATTGCTGCATTCAGAGTCCAGAGTGCTGACCATTAATTACACCATGGAACCGAATTCCCATACCGGGAGTCGAACCCGGGCCACCTGGGTGAAAGCCAGGAATCCTAACCGCTAGACCACATGGGATACAGACGAGGTGAAATATTTACAGTGATGGATATTTAGAATTGGTTGTATTCATTTATGAAAGAGGATATTTGAAATATTTAAAAAAAAGGTTCCACCGAGATTCGAACTCGGATTGCTGGATTCAGAGTGCTGACCATTACACCATGGAACCGAATTCCCATGCCGGGAGTCGAACCCGGGCCACCTGGGTGAAAGCCAGGAATCCTAACCGCTAGACCACATGGGATACAGACGAGGTGAAATATTTACAGTGATGGATATTTAGAATTGGTTGTATTGATTTATAAAAGAGGATATTTGAAAAAAAGGTTCCACCGAGATTCGAACTCGGATTGCTGGATTCAGAGTCCAGAGTGCTGACCATTAATTACACCATGGAACCGAATTCCCATGCCGGGAGTCGAACCCGGGCCACCTGGGTGAAAGCCAGGAATCCTAACCGCTAGACCACATGGGATACAGACGAGGTGAAATATTTACAGTGATGGATATTTAGAATTGGTTGTATTGATTTATGAAAGAGGATATTTAAAATATTTAAAAAAAAGGTTCCACCGGGATTCGAACTCGGATTGCTGGATTCAGAGTCCAGAGTGCTGACCATTACACCATGGAACCGAATTCCCATGCCGGGAGTCGAACCCGGGCCACCTGGGTGAAAGCCAGGAATCCTAACCGCTAGACCACATGGGATACAGACGAGGTGAAATATTTACAGTGATGGATATTTAGAATTGGTTGTATTGATTTATAAAAGAGGATATTTGAAAAAAAAGGTTCCACCGAGATTCGAACTCGGATTGCTGGATTCAGAGTCCAGAGTGCTGACCATTACACCATGGAACCGAATTCCCATGCCGGGAGTCGAACCCGGGCCACCTGGGTGAAAGCCAGGAATCCTAACCGATAGACCACATGGGATACAGACGAGGTGAAATATTTACAGTGATGGATATTTAGAATTGGTTGTATTGATTTATGAAAGAGGATATTTGAAATATTTAAAAAAAAGGTTCCACCGAGATTCGAACTCGGATTGCTGGATTCAGAGTCCTGACCATTACACCATGGAACCGAATTCCCATGCCAGGAGTCGAACCCGGGCCACCTGGGTGAAAGCCAGGAATCCTAACCGCTAGACCACATGGGATACAGACGAGTTGAAATATTTACAGTGATGGATATTTAGAATTGGTTGTATTGATTTATAAAAGAATATATTTGAAAAAAAGGATGCCACCGAGAAAGGTGCCACCGAGATTCGAACTCGGATTGCTGGATTCAGAGTCCAGAGTGCTGACCATTACACCATGGAACCGAATTCCCATGCCGGGAGTCGAACCCGGGCCACCTGGGTGAAAGCCAGGAATCCTAACCGCTAGACCACATGGGATACAGACGAGGTGAAATATTTACAGTGATGGATATTTAGAATTGGTTGTATTGATTTATGAAAGAGGATATTTGAAATATTTAAAAAAAAGTTTCCACCGAGATTCGAACTCGGATTGCTGCATTCAGAGTCCAGAGTGCTGACCATTAATTACACCATGGAACCGAATTCCCATACCGGGAGTCGAACCCGGGCCACCAGGGTGAAAGCCAGGAATCCTAACCGCTAGACCACATGGGATACAGACGAAGTGAAATATTTACAGTGATGGATATTTAGAATTGGTTGTATTGATTTATGAAAGAGGATATTTGAAATATTTAAAAAAAAGGTTCCACCGAGATTCAAATTCGGATTGCTGGATTCAGAGTCCAGAGTGCTGACCATTATACCATGGAACCGAATTCCCATGCCGGGAGTCGAACCCGGGCCACCTGGGTGAAAGCCAGGAATCCTAACCGCTAGACCACATGGGATACAGACGAGGTGAAATATTTACAGTGATGGATATTTAGAAATGGTTGTATTGATTTATAAAAAAAGGATATTTGAAAAAAAGGTTCCACCGAGATTCGAACTCGGATTGCTGGATTCAGAGTCCAGTGTGCTGACCATTACACCATGGAACCGAATTCCCATGCCGGGAGTCGAACCCGGGCCACCTGGTTGAAAGCCAGGAATCCTAACCGCTAGACCACATGGGATACAGACGAGGTGAAATATTTACAGTGATGGATATTTAGAATTGGTTGTATTCATTTATGAAAGAGGATATTTGAAATATTTAAAAAAAAGTTTCCACCGAGATTCGAACTCGGATTGCTGCATTCAGAGTCCAGAGTGCTGACCATTAATTACACCATGGAACCGAATTCCCATACCGGGAGTCGAACCCGGGCCACCTGGGTGAAAGCCAGGAATCCTAACCGCTAGACCACATGGGATACAGACGAGGTGAAATATTTACAGTGATGGATATTTAGAATTGGTTGTATTCATTTATGAAAGAGGATATTTGAAATATTTAAAAAAAAGGTTCCACCGAGATTCGAACTCGGATTGCTGGATTCAGAGTGCTGACCATTACACCATGGAACCGAATTCCCATGCCGGGAGTCGAACCCGGGCCACCTGGGTGAAAGCCAGGAATCCTAACCGCTAGACCACATGGGATACAGACGAGGTGAAATATTTACAGTGATGGATATTTAGAATTGGTTGTATTGATTTATAAAAGAGGATATTTGAAAAAAAGGTTCCACCGAGATTCGAACTCGGATTGCTGGATTCAGAGTCCAGTGTGCTGACCATTACACCATGGAACCGAATTCCCATGCCGGGAGTTAAACCCGGGCCACCTGGGTGAAAGCCAGGAATCCTAACCGCTAGACCACATGGGATATAAAGGAGGTGAAATATTTACGGTGATAGAAATTTTGAATTGGTTGTATGGATTTATAAAAGAGGATATTTGAAAAAAAGGTTCCACCGAGATTCGAACTCGGATTGCTGGATTCAGAGTACAGAGTGCTGACCATTACACCATGGAACCGAATTCCCATGCCGGGAGTCGAACCCGGGCCACCTGGGTGAAAGCCAGGAATCCTAACCGCTAGACCACATGGGATACAGACGAGGTGAAATATTTACAGTGATGGATATTTAGAATTGGTTGTATTGATTTATAAAAGAGGATATTTGAAAAAAAGGTTCCACCGAGATTCGAACTCGGATTGCTGGATTCAGAGTCCAGAGTGCTGACCATTACACCATGGAACCGAATTCCCATGCCGGGAGTCGAACCCGGGCCACCTGGGTGAAAGCCAGGAATCCTAACCGCTAGACCACATGGGATACAGACGAGGTGAAATATTTACAGTGATGGATATTTAGAATTGGTTGTATTGATTTATGAAAGAGGATATTTGAAATATTTAAAAAAAAGGTTCCACCGAGATTCGAACTCGGATTGCTGGATTCAGAGTCCAGAGTGCTGACCATTACAACATGGAACCGAACTCCCATGCCGGGAGTCGAACCCGGGCCACCTGGGTGAAAGCCAGGAATCCTAACCGCTAGACCACATGGGATACAGACGAGGTGAAATATTTACAGTGATGGATATTTAGAATTGGATGTATTGATTTATAAAAGAGGATATTTGAAAAAAAGGTTCCACCGAGATTCGAACTCGGATTGCTGGATTCAGATTCCAGTGTGCTGACCATTACACCATGGAACCGAATTCCCATGCCGGGAGTCGAACCCGGGCCACCTGGGTGAAAGCCAGGAATCCTAACCGCTAGACCACATGTGATATAAAGGAGGTGAAATATTTACGGTGATAGAAATTTTGAATTGGTTGTATGGATTTATAAAAGAGGATATTTGAAAAAAAGGTTCCACCAAGATTCGAACTCGGATTGCTGGATTCAGAGTACAGAGTGCTGACCATTACACCATGGAACCGAATTCCCATGCCGGGAGTCGAACCCGGGCCACCTGGGTGAAAGCCAGGAATCCTGACCGCTAGACCACATGGGATACACACGAGGTGAAATATTTACAGTGATGGATATTTAGAATTGGTTGTATTGATTTATAAAAGAGGATATTTGAAAAAAAGGTTCCACCGAGATTCGAACTCGGATTGCTGGATTCAGAGTCCAGAGTGCTGACCATTACACCATGGAACCGAATTCCCATGCCGGGAGTCGAACCCGGGCCACCTGGGTGAAAGCCAGGAATCCTAACCGCTAGACCACATGGGATACAGACGAGGTGAAATATTTACAGTGATGGATATTTAGAATTGGTTGTATTGATTTATGAAAGAGGATATTTGAAATATTTAAAAAAAAGGTTCCACCGAGATTCGAACTCGGATTGCTGGATTCAGAGTCCAGAGTGCTGACCATTACAACATGGAACCGAACTCCCATGCCGGGAGTCGAACCCGGGCCACCTGGGTGAAAGCCAGGAATCCTAACCGCTAGACCACATGGGATATAGAGGAGGTGAATATTTACGGTGATAGAAATTTTGAATTGGTTGTATTGATTTATAAAAGAGGATATTTGAAAAAAAGGTTCCACCGAGATTCGAACTCGGATTGCTGGATTCAGAGTCCAGAGTGCTGACCATTAATTACACCATGGAACCGAATTCCCATGCCGGGAGTCGAACCCGGGCCACCTGGGTGAAAGCCAGGAATCCTAACCGCTAGACCACATGGGATACAGACGAGGTGAAATATTTACAGTGATGGATATTTAGAATTGGTTGTATTGATTTATAAAAGAGGATATTTGAAAAAAAGGTTCCACCGAGATTCGAACTCGGATTGCTGGATTCAGAGTACAGAGTGCTGACCATTACACCATGGAACCGAATTCCCATGATGGGAGTCGAACCCGGGCCACCTGGGTGAAAGCCAGGAATCCTAACCGATAGACCACATGGGATACAGACGAGGTGAAATATTTACAGTGATGGATATTTAGAATTGGTTGTATTGATTTATGAAAGAGGATATTTGAAATATTTAAAAAAAAGGTTCCACCGAGATTCGAACTCGGATTGCTGGATTCAGAGTCCTGACCATTACACCATGGAACCGAATTCCCATGCCAGGAGTCGAACCCGGGCCACCTGGGTGAAAGCCAGGAATCCTAACCGCTAGACCACATGGGATACAGACGAGTTGAAATATTTACAGTGATGGATATTTAGAATTGGTTGTATTGATTTATAAAAGAATATATTTGAAAAAAAGGATGCCACCGAGAAAGGTGCCACCGAGATTCGAACTCGGATTGCTGGATTCAGAGTCCAGAGTGCTGACCATTACACCATGGAACCGAATTCCCATGCCGGGAGTCGAACCCGGGCCACCTGGGTGAAAGCCAGGAATCCTAACCGCTAGACCACATGGGATACAGACGAGGTGAAATATTTACAGTGATGGATATTTAGAATTGGTTGTATTGATTTATGAAAGAGGATATTTGAAATATTTAAAAAAAAGTTTCCACCGAGATTCGAACTCGGATTGCTGCATTCAGAGTCCAGAGTGCTGACCATTAATTACACCATGGAACCGAATTCCCATACCGGGAGTCGAACCCGGGCCACCTGGGTGAAAGCCAGGAATCCTAACCGCTAGACCACATGGGATACAGACGAAGTGAAATATTTACAGTGATGGATATTTAGAATTGGTTGTATTGATTTATGAAAGAGGATATTTGAAATATTTAAAAAAAAGGTTCCACCGAGATTCAAATTCGGATTGCTGGATTCAGAGTCCAGAGTGCTGACCATTATACCATGGAACCGAATTCCCATGCCGGGAGTCGAACCCGGGCCACCTGGGTGAAAGCCAGGAATCCTAACCGCTAGACCACATGGGATACAGACGAGGTGAAATATTTACAGTGATGGATATTTAGAAATGGTTGTATTGATTTATAAAAAAAGGATATTTGAAAAAAAGGTTCCACCGAGATTCGAACTCGGATTGCTGGATTCAGAGTCCAGTGTGCTGACCATTACACCATGGAACCGAATTCCCATGCCGGGAGTCGAACCCGGGCCACCTGGTTGAAAGCCAGGAATCCTAACCGCTAGACCACATGGGATACAGACGAGGTGAAATATTTACAGTGATGGATATTTAGAATTGGTTGTATTCATTTATGAAAGAGGATATTTGAAATATTTAAAAAAAAGTTTCCACCGAGATTCGAACTCGGATTGCTGCATTCAGAGTCCAGAGTGCTGACCATTAATTACACCATGGAACCGAATTCCCATACCGGGAGTCGAACCCGGGCCACCTGGGTGAAAGCCAGGAATCCTAACCGCTAGACCACATGGGATACAGACGAGGTGAAATATTTACAGTGATGGATATTTAGAATTGGTTGTATTCATTTATGAAAGAGGATATTTGAAATATTTAAAAAAAAGGTTCCACCGAGATTCGAACTCGGATTGCTGGATTCAGAGTGCTGACCATTACACCATGGAACCGAATTCCCATGCCGGGAGTCGAACCCGGGCCACCTGGGTGAAAGCCAGGAATCCTAACCGCTAGACCACATGGGATACAGACGAGGTGAAATATTTACAGTGATGGATATTTAGAATTGGTTGTATTGATTTATAAAAGAGGATATTTGAAAAAAAGGTTCCACCGAGATTCGAACTCGGATTGCTGGATTCAGAGTCCAGTGTGCTGACCATTACACCATGGAACCGAATTCCCATGCCGGGAGTTAAACCCGGGGCACCTGGGTGAAAGCCAGGAATCCTAACCGCTAGACCACATGGGATATAAAGGAGGTGAAATATTTACGGTGATAGAAATTTTGAATTGGTTGTATGGATTTATAAAAGAGGATATTTGAAAAAAAGGTTCCACCGAGATTCGAACTCGGATTGCTGGATTCAGAGTACAGAGTGCTGACCATTACACCATGGAACCGAATTCCCATGCCGGGAGTCGAACCCGGGCCACCTGGGTGAAAGCCAGGAATCCTAACCGCTAGACCACATGGGATACAGACGAGGTGAAATATTTACAGTGATGGATATTTAGAATTGGTTGTATTGATTTATAAAAGAGGATATTTGAAAAAAAGGTTCCACCGAGATTCGAACTCGGATTGCTGGATTCAGAGTCCAGAGTGCTGACCATTACACCATGGAACCGAATTCCCATGCCGGGAGTCGAACCCGGGCCACCTGGGTGAAAGCCAGGAATCCTAACCGCTAGACCACATGGGATACAGACGAGGTGAAATATTTACAGTGATGGATATTTAGAATTGGTTGTATTGATTTATGAAAGAGGATATTTGAAATATTTAAAAAAAAGGTTCCACCGAGATTCGAACTCGGATTGCTGGATTCAGAGTCCAGAGTGCTGACCATTACAACATGGAACCGAACTCCCATGCCGGGAGTCGAACCCGGGCCACCTGGGTGAAAGCCAGGAATCCTAACCGCTAGACCACATGGGATACAGACGAGGTGAAATATTTACAGTGATGGATATTTAGAATTGGATGTATTGATTTATAAAAGAGGATATTTGAAAAAAAGGTTCCACCGAGATTCGAACTCGGATTGCTGGATTCAGATTCCAGTGTGCTGACCATTACACCATGGAACCGAATTCCCATGCCGGGAGTCGAACCCGGGCCACCTGGGTGAAAGCCAGGAATCCTAACCGCTAGACCACATGTGATATAAAGGAGGTGAAATATTTACGGTGATAGAAATTTTGAATTGGTTGTATGGATTTATAAAAGAGGATATTTGAAAAAAAGGTTCCACCAAGATTCGAACTCGGATTGCTGGATTCAGAGTACAGAGTGCTGACCATTACACCATGGAACCGAATTCCCATGCCGGGAGTCGAACCCGGGCCACCTGGGTGAAAGCCAGGAATCCTGACCGCTAGACCACATGGGATACACACGAGGTGAAATATTTACAGTGATGGATATTTAGAATTGGTTGTATTGATTTATAAAAGAGGATATTTGAAAAAAAGGTTCCACCGAGATTCGAACTCGGATTGCTGGATTCAGAGTCCAGAGTGCTGACCATTACACCATGGAACCGAATTCCCATGCCGGGAGTCGAACCCGGGCCACCTGGGTGAAAGCCAGGAATCCTAACCGCTAGACCACATGGGATACAGACGAGGTGAAATATTTACAGTGATGGATATTTAGAATTGGTTGTATTGATTTATGAAAGAGGATATTTGAAATATTTAAAAAAAAGGTTCCACCGAGATTCGAACTCGGATTGCTGGATTCAGAGTCCAGAGTGCTGACCATTACAACATGGAACCGAACTCCCATGCCGGGAGTCGAACCCGGGCCACCTGGGTGAAAGCCAGGAATCCTAACCGCTAGACCACATGGGATATAGAGGAGGTGAAATATTTACGGTGATAGAAATTTTGAATTGGTTGTATTGATTTATAAAAGAGGATATTTGAAAAAAAGGTTCCACCGAGATTCGAACTCGGATTGCTGGATTCAGAGTCCAGAGTGCTGACCATTAATTACACCATGGAACCGAATTCCCATGCCGGGAGTCGAACCCGGGCCACCTGGGTGAAAGCCAGGAATCCTAACCGCTAGACCACATGGGATACAGACGAGGTGAAATATTTACAGTGATGGATATTTAGAATTGGTTGTATTGATTTATAAAAGAGGATATTTGAAAAAAAGGTTCCACCGAGATTCGAACTCGGATTGCTGGATTCAGAGTACAGAGTGCTGACCATTACACCATGGAACCGAATTCCCATGATGGGAGTCGAACCCGGGCCACCTGGGTGAAAGCCAGGAATCCTAACCGCTAGACCACATGGGATACAGACGAGGTGAAATATTTACAGTGATGGATATTTAGAATTGGTTGTATTGATTTATAAAAGAGGATATTTGAAAAAAAGGTTCCACCGAGATTCGAACTCGGATTGCTGGATTCAGAGTCCAGAGTGCTGACCATTACACCATGGAACCGAATTCCCATGCCGGGAGTCGAACCCGGGCCACCTGGGTGAAAGCCTTGAATCCTAACCGCTAGACCACATGGGATACAGACGAGGTGAAATATTTACAGTGATGGATATTTAGAATTGGTTGTATTGATTTATGAAAGAGGATATTTGAAATATTTAAAAAAAAGGTTCCACCGAGATTCGAACTCGGATTGCTGCATTCAGAGTCCAGAGTGCTGACCATTAATTACACCATGGAACCGAATTCCCATGCCGGGAGTCGAACCCGGGCCACCTGGGTGAAAGCCAGGAATCCTAACCGCTAGACCACATGGGATACAGACGAGGTGAAATATTTACAGTGATGGATATTTAGAATTGGTTGTATTGATTTATAAAAGAGGATATTTGAAAAAAAGGTTCCACCGAGATTCGAACTTGGATTGCTTGATTCAGAGTCCAGTGTGCTGACCATTACACCATGGAACCGAATTCCCATGCCGGGAGTCGAACCCGGGCCACCTGGGTGAAAGCCAGGAATCCTAACCGCTAGACCACATGGAATACAGACGAGGTGAAATATTTACAGTGATGGATATTTAGAATTGGTTGTATTGATTTATGAAAGAGGATATTTGAAATATTTAACCCGGGAGCAGTCGCTCTGGGTATCTCATACCCAGGCGCGCATTCCAAGTTGCATAGCGCTCCCCCCTTTTTTCCGAAATGTGTGTGCCCTCGTGTAGCTGAGTTCAAGGTCACATTCTTCAAGTTGCAAGGTTAGATAAAAATTTAGGAATGCGCGGTTTCCGGGAATCGAGGCTTTTGAGTATGATATACCCGCGCGCGTGCCCGTAGACGTATCAGTTTTGGCTGTGGAGTCCGTTCATTCGACAGGTATGGAACGGTACCTGAGGGGAGAATGAAATGAAACGGCTTCGTTCTTTGATTGAGACAGTTTCTAAGGATGTTGATTATTATTTTAGTGAATATTAAGAAGATATTGGAGTTTATGATGGTCAATATGATAAGGAAACAATGGAAGTGGGTGAAGAATAAGATAAAATTGATGAGGAAAATTCAGAAAGCCTCAATTCCGCGGAAAGTGGAGAATATTACCTAGGTAAAAGTGAAGTAAAATGAATGAAAGAAAAGTTTAGAACCAATGCCAGAGTGGCGGTGAAAAATGTTATGACTACAGTCTCTAAATGATTCTCGAGCACCTACAAAGATACATTCAAAAATGTCTTTGATACATCATCAAAAACTACCCCATAAGAAGAAAACATAGTCAAAAAGAATAAAAACGGGATTAGAAAATATGTGAGGTTTGCGGTAGCAAAAAAGGACCTGAAAATACAACATTGTTTCGAACTGTGCCATAAATATATTTGTATGGAACACATAACTCCAATTTGTAAGGATTGCACACTAAATGAGAGAAAATTATTTTCATTTAAAGGACATTGATGCTTATTTATTGTTTTATGTCTGATTTTGAGTAATATTATTAGTAAAACCAAGAAGGTTAAGTGTTGAAATGCGAGAATCCATTCCTGGGTATATCATACCCACCCGCGACTACCCGCGTTCGTTCGATAGGTGCGACTGCTCCCGGGTTAAAGAAAAGGTTCCACCGAGATTCGAACTCGGATTGCTGGATTCAGAGTCCAGAGTGCTGACCATTACACCATGGAACCGAATTCCCATGCCGGGAGTCGAACCCGGGCCACCTGGGTGAAAGCCAGGAATCCTAACCGCTAGACCACATGGGATACAGACGAGGTGAAATATTTACAGTGATGGATATTTAGAATTGGTTGTATTGATTTATAAAAGAGGATATTTGAAATATTTAAAAAAAAGGTTCCACCGAGATTCGAACTCGGATTGCTGGATTCAGAGTCCAGAGTGCTGACCATTACACCATGGAACCGAATTCCCATGCCAGGAGTCGAACCCGGGCCACCTGGGTGAAAGCCAGGAATCCTAACCGCTAGACCACATGGGATACAGACGAGGTGAAATATTTACAGTGATGGATATTTAGAATTGGTTGTATTGATTTATGAAAGAGGATATTTGAAATATTTAAAAAAAAGGTTCCACCGAGATTCGAACTCGGATTGCTGCATTCAGAGTCCAGAGTGCTGACCATTAATTACACCATGGAACCGAATTCCCATGCCGGGAGTCGAACCCGGGCCACCTGGGTGAAAGCCAGGAATCCTAACCGCTAGACCACATGGGATACAGACGAGGTGAAATATTTACAGTGATGGATATTTAGAATTGGTTGTATTGATTTATAAAAGAGGATATTTGAAAAAAAGGTTCCACCGAGATTCGAACTTGGATTGCTGGATTCAGAGTCCAGTGTGCTGACCATTACACCATGGAACCGAATTCCCATGCCGGGAGTCGAACCCGGGCCACCTGGGTGAAAGCCAGGAATCCTAACCGCTAGACCACATGGAATACAGACGAGGTGAAATATTTACAGTGATGGATATTTAGAATTGGTTGTATTGATTTATGAAAGAGGATATTTGAAATATTTAAAGAAAAGGTTCCACCGAGATTCGAACTCGGATTGCTGGATTCAGAGTCCAGAGTGCTGACCATTACACCATGGAACCGAATTCCCATGCCGGGAGTCGAACCCGGGCCACCTGGGTGAAAGCCAGGAATCCTAACCGCTAGACCACATGGGATACAGACGAGGTGAAATATTTACAGTGATGGATATTTAGAACTGGTTGTATTGATTTATAAAAGAGGATATTTGAAAAAAAGGTTCCACCGAGATTCGAACTCGGGTTGCTGGATTCAGAGTCCAGTGTGCTGACTATTACACCATGGAACCGAATTCCCATGCCGGGAGTCGAACCCGGGCCACCTGGGTGAAAGCCAGGAATCCTAACCGCTAGACCACATGGGATACAGACGAGGTGAAATATTTACAGTGATGGATATTTAGAATTGGTTGTATTGATTTATAAAAGAGGATATTTGAAAAAAAGGTTCCACCGAGATTCGAACTCGGATTGCTGGATTCAGAGTCCAGTGTGCTGACCATTAATTACACAATGGAACCGAATTCCCATGCCGGGAGTCGAACACGGGCCACCTGGGTGAAAGCCAGGAATAATAACCGCTAGACCACATGGGATACAGACGAGGTGAAATATTTACAGTGATGGATATTTAGAATTGGTTGTATTGATTTATGAAAGAGGATATTTGAAAAAAAGGTTCCACCGAGATTCGAACTCGGATTGCTGGATTCAGAGTCCAGAGTGCTGACCATTAATTACACCATGGAACCGAATTCCCATGCCGGGAGTCGAACCCGGGCCACCTGGGTGAATGCCAGGAATCCTAACCGCTAGACCACATGGGATACAGACGAGGTGAAATATTTACAGTGATGGATATTTAGAATTGGTTGTATTGATTTATGAAAGAGGATATTTGAAATATTTAAAAAAAAGGTTCCACCGAGATTCGAACTCGGATTGCTGGATTCAGAGTCCTGACCATTACACCATGGAACCGAATTCCCATGCCAGGAGTCGAACCCGGGCCACCTGGGTGAAAGCCAGGAATCCTAACCGCTAGACCACATGGGATACAGACGAGGTGAAATATTTACAGTTATGGATATTTAGAATTGGTTGTATTGATTTATAAAAGAATATATTTGAAAAAAAGGTGCCACCGAGATTCGAACTCGGATTGCTGGATTCAGAGTCCAGAGTGCTGACCATTACACCATGGAACCGAATTCCCATGCCGGGAGTCGAACCCGGGCCACCTGGGTGAAAGCCAGGAATCCTAACCGCTAGACCACATGGGATACAGACGAGGTGAAATATTTACAGTGATGGATATTTAGAATTGGTTGTATTGATTTATGAAAAAGGATATTTGAAATATTTAAAAAAAAGTTTCCACCGAGATTCGAACTCGGATTGCTGCATTCAGAGTCCAGAGTGCTGACCATTAATTACACCATGGAACCGAATTCCCATACCGGGAGTCGAACCCGGGCCACCTGGGTGAAAGCCAGGAATTCTAACCGCTAGACCACATGGGATACAGACGAGGTGAAATATTTACAGTGATGGATATTTAGAATTGGTTGTATTGATTTATAAAAGAGGATATTTGAAAAAATAGGTTCCACCGAGATTCGAACTCGGATTGCTGGATTCAGAGTCCAGAGTGCTGACCATTACACCATGGAACCGAATTCCCATGCCGGGAGTCGAACCCGGGCCACCTGGGTGAAAGCCAGGAATCCTAACCGCTAGACCACATGGGATACAGACGAGGTGAAATATTTACAGTGATGGATATTTAGAATTGGTTGTATTGATTTATGAAAGAGGATATTTGAAATATTTAAAAAAAAGGTTCCACCGAGATTCGAACTCGGATTGCTGGATTCAGAGTCCTGACCATTACACCATGGAACCGAATTCCCATGCCAGGAGTCGAACCCGGGCCACCTGGGTGAAAGCCAGGAATCCTAACCGCTAGACCACATGGGATACAGACGAGGTGAAATATTTACAGTGATGGATATTTAGAATCGGTTGTATTGATTTATAAAAGAATATATTTGATAAAAAGGATGCCACCGAGAAAGGTGCCACCGAGATTCGAACTCGGATTGCTGGATTCAGAGTCCAGAGTGCTGACCATTACACCATGGAACCGAATTCCCATGCCGGGAGTCGAACCCGGGCCACCTGGGTGAAAGCCAGGAATCCTAACCGCTAGACCACATGGGATACAGACGAGGTGAAATATTTACAGTGATGGATATTTAGAATTGGTTGTATTGATTTATGAAAGAGGATATTTGAAAAAAAGGTTCCACCGAGATTCGAACTCGGATTGCTGGATTCAGAGTCCAGAGTGCTAACCATTAATTACACCATGGAACCGAATTCCCATGCCGGGAGTCGAACCCGGGCCACCTGGGTGAAAGCCAGGAATCCAAACCGCTAGACCACATGGGATACAGACGAGGTGAAATATTTACAGTGATGGATATTTAGAATTGGTTGTATTGATTTATGAAAGAGGATATTTAAAATATTTAAAAATAAGGTTCCACCGGGATTCGAACTCGGATTGCTGGATTCAGAGTCCAGAGTGCTGACCATTACACCATGGAACCGAATTCCCATGCCGGGAGTCGAACCCGGGCCACCTGGGTGAAAGCCAGGAATCCTAACCGCTAGACCACATGGGATACAGACGAGGTGAAATATTTACAGTGATGGATATTTAGAATTGGTTGTATTGATTTATAAAAGAGGATATTTGAAAAAAAAGGTTCCACCGAGATTCGAACTCGGATTGCTGGATTCAGAGTCCAGAGTGCTGACCATTACACCATGGAACCGAATTCCCATGCCGGGAGTCGAACCCGGGCCACCTGGGTGAAAGCCAGGAATCCTAACCGATAGACCACATGGGATACAGACGAGGTGAAATATTTACAGTGATGGATATTTAGAATTGGTTGTATTGATTTATGAAAGAGGATATTTGAAATATTTAAAAAAAAGGTTCCACCGAGATTCGAACTCGGATTGCTGGATTCAGAGTCCTGACCATTACACCATGGAACCGAATTCCCATGCCAGGAGTCGAACCCGGGCCACCTGGGTGAAAGCCAGGAATCCTAACCGCTAGACCACATGGGATACAGACGAGTTGAAATATTTACAGTGATGGATATTTAGAATTGGTTGTATTGATTTATAAAAGAATATATTTGAAAAAAAGGATGCCACCGAGAAAGGTGCCACCGAGATTCGAACTCGGATTGCTGGATTCAGAGTCCAGAGTGCTGACCATTACACCATGGAACCGAATTCCCATGCCGGGAGTCGAACCCGGGCCACCTGGGTGAAAGCCAGGAATCCTAACCGCTAGACCACATGGGATACAGACGAGGTGAAATATTTACAGTGATGGATATTTAGAATTGGTTGTATTGATTTATGAAAGAGGATATTTGAAATATTTAAAAAAAAGTTTCCACCGAGATTCGAACTCGGATTGCTGCATTCAGAGTCCAGAGTGCTGACCATTAATTACACCATGGAACCGAATTCCCATACCGGGAGTCGAACCCGGGCCACCTGGGTGAAAGCCAGGAATCCTAACCGCTAGACCACATGGGATACAGACGAAGTGAAATATTTACAGTGATGGATATTTAGAATTGGTTGTATTGATTTATGAAAGAGGATATTTGAAATATTTAAAAAAAAGGTTCCACCGAGATTCAAATTCGGATTGCTGGATTCAGAGTCCAGAGTGCTGACCATTACACCATGGAACCGAATTCCCATGCCGGGAGTCGAACCCGGGCCACCTGGGTGAAAGCCAGGAATCCTAACCGCTAGACCACATGGGATACAGACGAGGTGAAATATTTACAGTGATGGATATTTAGAAATGGTTGTATTGATTTATAAAAAAAGGATATTTGAAAAAAAGGTTCCACCGAGATTCGAACTCGGATTGCTGGATTCAGAGTCCAGTGTGCTGACCATTACACCATGGAACCGAATTCCCATGCCGGGAGTCGAACCCGGGCCACCTGGGTGAAAGCCAGGAATCCTAACCGCTAGACCACATGGGATACAGACGAGGTGAAATATTTACAGTGATGGATATTTAGAATTGGTTGTATTGATTTATAAAAGAGGATATTTGAAAAAAAGGTTCCACCGAGATTCGAACTCGGATTGCTGGATTCAGAGTCCAGTGTGCTGACCATTACACCATGGAACCGAATTCCCATGCCGGGAGTTAAACCCGGGCCACCTGGGTGAAAGCCAGGAATCCTAACCGCTAGACCACATGGGATATAAAGGAGGTGAAATATTTACGGTGATAGAAATTTTGAATTGGTTGTATGGATTTATAAAAGAGGATATTTGAAAAAAAGGTTCCACCGAGATTCGAACTCGGATTGCTGGATTCAGAGTACAGAGTGCTGACCATTACACCATGGAACCGAATTCCCATGCCGGGAGTCGAACCCGGGCCACCTGGGTGAAAGCCAGGAATCCTAACCGCTAGACCACATGGGATACAGACGAGGTGAAATATTTACAGTGATGGATATTTAGAATTGGTTGTATTGATTTATAAAAGAGGATATTTGAAAAAAAGGTTCCACCGAGATTCGAACTCGGATTGCTGGATTCAGAGTCCAGAGTGCTGACCATTACACCATGGAACCGAATTCCCATGCCGGGAGTCGAACCCGGGCCACCTGGGTGAAAGCCAGGAAACCTAACCGCTAGACCACATGGGATACAGACGAGGTGAAATATTTACAGTGATGGATATTTAGAATTGGTTGTATTGATTTATGAAAGAGGATATTTGAAATATTTAAAAAAAAGGTTCAAACGAGATTCGAACTCGGATTGCTGGATTCAGAGTCCAGAGTGCTGACCATTACACCATGGAACCGAATTCCCATGCCGGGAGTCGAACCCGGGCCACCTGGGTGAAAGCCAGGAATCCTAACCGCTAGACCACATGGGATACAGACACGGTGAAATATTTACAGTGATGGATATTTAGAATTGGTTGTATTGATTTATAAAAGAGGATATTTGAAAAAAAGGTTCCACCGAGATTCGAACTCGGATTGCTGGATTCAGAGTCCAGTGTGTGCTGACCATTACACCATGGAACCGAATTCCCTTGCCGGGAGTCGAACCCGGGCCACCTGGGTGAAAGCCAGGAATCCTAACCGCTAGACCACATGGGATACAGACGAGGTGAAATATTTACAGTGATGGATATTTAGAATTGGTTGTATTGATTTATGAAAGAGGATATTTGAAATATTTAAAAAAAAGGTTCCACCGAGATTCGAACTCGGATTGCTGGATTCAGAGTCCAGAGTGCTGACCATTACACCATGGAACCGAATTCCCTTGTCGGGAGTCGAACCCGGGCCACCTGGGTGAAAGCCAGGAATCCTAACCGCTAGACCACATGGGATACAGACGAGGTGAAATATTTACAGTGATGGATATTTAGAATTGGTTGTATTGATTTATAAAAGAGGATATTTGAAAAAAAGGTTCCACCGAGATTCGAACTCGGATTGCTGGATTCAGAGTCCAGAGTGCTAACCATTACACCATGAAACCGAATTCCCATGCCGGGAGTCGAACCCGGGCCACCTGGTTGAAAGCCAGGAATCCTAACCGCTAGACCACATGGGATACAGACGAGGTGAAATATTTACAGTGATGGATATTTAGAATTGGTTGTATTGATTTATAAAAGAGGATATTTGAAAAAAAGGTTCCACCGAGATTCGAACTCGGATTGCTGGATTCAGAGTCCAGAGTGCTGACCATTACACCATGGAACCGAATTCCCATGCCGGGAGTCGAACCCGGGCCACCTGGGTGAAAGCCAGGAATCCTAACCGCTAGACCACATGGGATACAGACGAGGTGAAATATTTACAGTGATGGATATTTAGAATTGGTTGTATTGATTTATGAAAGAGGATATTTGAAATATTTAAAAAAAAGGTTCCACCGAGATTCGAACTCGGATTGCTGGATTCAGAGTCCAGAGTGCTGACCATTACACCATGGAACCGAATTCCCATGCCGGGAGTCGAACCCGGGCCACCTGGGTAAAAGCCAGGAATCCTAACCGCTAGACCACATGGGATACAGACGAGGTGAAATATTTACAGTGATGGATATTTAGAATTGGTTGTATTGATTTATAAAAGAGGATATTTGAAAAAAAGGTTCCACCGAGATTCGAACTCGGATTGCTGGATTCAGAGTCCAGTGTGCTGACCATTACAACATGGAACCGAATTCCCATGCCGGGAGTCGAACCCGGGCCACCTGGGTGAAAACCAGGAATCCTAACCGCAAGACCACATGGGATATAAAGGAGGTGAAATATTTACGGTGATAGAAATTTTGAATTGGTTGTATGGATTTATAAAAGAGGATATTTGAAAAAAAGGTTCCACCGAGATTCGAACTCGGATTGCTGGATTCAGAGTCCAGAGTGCTGACCATTAATTACACCATGGAACCGAATTCCCATGCCGGGAGTCGAACCCGGGCCACCTGGGTGAAAGCCAGGAATCCTAACCGCTAGACCACATGGGATACAGACGAGGTGAAATATTTACAGTGATGGATATTTAGAATTGGTTGTATTGATTTATAAAAGAGGATATTTGAAAAAAAGGTTCCACCGAGATTCGAACTCGGATTGCTGGATTCAGAGTCCAGAGTGCTAACCATTACATCATGAAACCGAATTCCCATGCCGGGAGTCGAACCCGGGCCACCTGGTTGAAAGCCAGGAATCCTAACCGCTAGACCACATGGGATACAGACGAGGTGAAATATTTACAGTGATGGATATTTAGAATTGGTTGTATTGATTTATAAAAGAGGATATTTGAAAAAAAGGTTCCACCGAGATTCGAACTCGGATTGCTGGATTCAGAGTCCAGAGTGCTGACCATTACACCATGGAACCGAATTCCCATGCCGGGAGTCGAACCCGGGCCACCTGGGTGAAAGCCAGGAATCCTAACCGCTAGACCACATGGGATACAGACGAGGTGAAATATTTACAGTGATGGATATTTAGAATTGGTTGTATTGATTTATGAAAGAGGATATTTGAAATATTTAAAAAAAAGGTTCCACCGAGATTCGAACTCGGATTGCTGGATTCAGAGTCCTGACCATTACACCATGGAACCGAATTCCCATGCCGGGAGTCGAACCCGGGCCACCTGGGTGAAAGCCAGGAATCCTAACCGCTAGACCACATGGGATACAGACGAGGTGAAGTATTTACAGTGATGGATATTTAGAATTGGTTGTATTGATTTATGAAAGAGGATATTTGAAATATTTAAAAAAAAGGTTCCACCGAGATTCGAACTCGGAGTGCTGCATTCAGAGTCCAGAGTGCTGACCATTAATTACACCATGGAACCGAATTCCCATGCCGGGAGTCGAACCCGGGCCACCTGGGTGAAAGCCAGGAATCCTAACCGCTAGACCACATGGGATACAGACACGGTGAAATATTTACAGTGATGGATATTTAGAATTGGTTGTATTGATTTATAAAAGAGGATATTTGAAAAAAAGGTTCCACCGAGATTCGAACTCGGATTGCTGGATTCAGAGTCCAGTGTGTGCTGACCATTACACCATGGAACCGAATTCCCTTGCCGGGAGTCGAACCCGGGCCACCTGGGTGAAAGCCAGGAATCCTAACCGCTAGACCACATGGGATACAGACGAGGTGAAATATTTACAGTGATGGATATTTAGAATTGGTTGTATTGATTTATGAAAGAGGATATTTGAAATATTTAAAAAAAAGGTTCCACCGAGATTCGAACTCGGATTGCTGGATTCAGAGTCCAGAGTGCTGACCATTACACCATGGAACCGAATTCCCATGTCGGGAGTCGAACCCGGGCCACCTGGGTGAAAGCCAGGAATCCTAACCGCTAGACCACATGGGATACAGACGAGGTGAAATATTTACAGTGATGGATATTTAGAATTGGTTGTATTGATTTATAAAAGAGGATATTTGAAAAAAAGGTTCCACCGAGATTCGAACTCGGATTGCTGGATTCAGAGTCCAGAGTGCTAACCATTACACCATGAAACCGAATTCCCATGCCGGGAGTCGATCCCGGGCCACCTGGTTGAAAGCCAGGAATCCTAACCGCTAGACCACATGGGATACAGACGAGGTGAAATATTTACAGTGATGGATATTTAGAATTGGTTGTATTGATTTATAAAAGAGGATATTTGAAAAAAAGGTTCCACCGAGATTCGAACTCGGATTGCTGGATTCAGAGTCCAGAGTGCTGACCATTACACCATGGAACCGAATTCCCATGCCGGGAGTCGAACCCGGGCCACCTGGGTGAAAGCCAGGAATCCTAACCGCTAGACCACATGGGATACAGACGAGGTGAAATATTTACAGTGATGGATATTTAGAATTGGTTGTATTGATTTATGAAAGAGGATATTTGAAATATTTAAAAAAAAGGTTCCACCGAGATTCGAACTCGGATTGCTGGATTCAGAGTCCAGAGTGCTGACCATTACACCATGGAACCGAATTCCCATGCCGGGAGTCGAACCCGGGCCACCTGGGTAAAAGCCAGGAATCCTAACCGCTAGACCACATGGGATACAGACGAGGTGAAATATTTACAGTGATGGATATTTAGAATTGGTTGTATTGATTTATAAAAGAGGATATTTGAAAAAAAGGTTCCACCGAGATTCGAACTCGGATTGCTGGATTCAGAGTCCAGTGTGCTGACCATTACAACATGGAACCGAATTCCCATGCCGGGAGTCGAACCCGGGCCACCTGGGTGAAAACCAGGAATCCTAACCGCAAGACCACATGGGATATAAAGGAGGTGAAATATTTACGGTGATAGAAATTTTGAATTGGTTGTATGGATTTATAAAAGAGGATATTTGAAAAAAAGGTTCCACCGAGATTCGAACTCGGATTGCTGGATTCAGAGTCCAGAGTGCTGACCATTAATTACACCATGGAACCGAATTCCCATGCCGGGAGTCGAACCCGGGCCACCTGGGTGAAAGCCAGGAATCCTAACCGCTAGACCACATGGGATACAGACGAGGTGAAATATTTACAGTGATGGATATTTAGAATTGGTTGTATTGATTTATAAAAGAGGATATTTGAAAAAAAGGTTCCACCGAGATTCGAACTCGGATTGCTGGATTCAGAGTCCAGAGTGCTAACCATTACACCATGAAACCGAATTCCCATGCCGGGAGTCGAACCCGGGCCACCTGGGTGAAAGCCAGGAATCCTAACCGCTAGACCACATGGGATACAGACGAGGTGAAATATTTACAGTGATGGATATTTAGAATTGGTTGTATTGATTTATGAAAGAGGATATTTGAAATATTTAAAAAAAAGGTTCCACCGAGATTCGAACTCGGAGTGCTGCATTCAGAGTCCAGAGTGCTGACCATTAATTACACCATGGAACCGAATTCCCATGCCGGGAGTCGAACCCGGGCCACCTGGGTGAAAGCCAGGAATCCTAACCGCTAGACCACATGGGATACAGACGAGGTGAAATATTTACAGTGATGGATATTTAGAATTGGTTGTATTGATTTATGAAAGAGGATATTTGAAATATTTAAAAAAAAGGTTCAAACGAGATTCGAACTCGGATTGCTGGATTCAGAGTCCAGAGTGCTGACCATTACACCATGGAACCGAATTCCCATGCCGGGAGTCGAACCCGGGCCACCTGGGTGAAAGCCAGGAATCCTAACCGCTAGACCACATGGGATACAGACACGGTGAAATATTTACAGTGATGGATATTTAGAATTGGTTGTATTGATTTATAAAAGAGGATATTTGAAAAAAAGGTTCCACCGAGATTCGAACTCGGATTGCTGGATTCAGAGTCCAGTGTGTGCTGACCATTACACCATGGAACCGAATTCCCTTGCCGGGAGTCGAACCCGGGCCACCTGGGTGAAAGCCAGGAATCCTAACCGCTAGACCACATGGGATACAGACGAGGTGAAATATTTACAGTGATGGATATTTAGAATTGGTTGTATTGATTTATGAAAGAGGATATTTGAAATATTTAAAAAAAAGGTTCCACCGAGATTCGAACTCGGATTGCTGGATTCAGAGTCCAGAGTGCTGACCATTACACCATGGAACCGAATTCCCATGTCGGGAGTCGAACCCGGGCCACCTGGGTGAAAGCCAGGAATCCTAACCGCTAGACCACATGGGATACAGACGAGGTGAAATATTTACAGTGATGGATATTTAGAATTGGTTGTATTGATTTATAAAAGAGGATATTTGAAAAAAAGGTTCCACCGAGATTCGAACTCGGATTGCTGGATTCAGAGTCCAGAGTGCTAACCATTACACCATGAAACCGAATTCCCATGCCGGGAGTCGATCCCGGGCCACCTGGTTGAAAGCCAGGAATCCTAACCGCTAGACCACATGGGATACAGACGAGGTGAAATATTTACAGTGATGGATATTTAGAATTGGTTGTATTGATTTATAAAAGAGGATATTTGAAAAAAAGGTTCCACCGAGATTCGAACTCGGATTGCTGGATTCAGAGTCCAGAGTGCTGACCATTACACCATGGAACCGAATTCCCATGCCGGGAGTCGAACCCGGGCCACCTGGGTGAAAGCCTGGAATCCTAACCGCTAGACCACATGGGATACAGACGAGGTGAAATATTTACAGTGATGGATATTTAGAATTGGTTGTATTGATTTATGAAAGAGGATATTTGAAATATTTAAAAAAAAGGTTCCACCGAGATTCGAACTCGGATTGCTGGATTCAGAGTCCAGAGTGCTGACCATTACACCATGGAACCGAATTTCCATGCCGGGAGTCGAACCCGGGCCACCTGGGTAAAAGCCAGGAATCCTAACCGCTAGACCACATGGGATACAGACGAGGTGAAATATTTACAGTGATGGATATTTAGAATTGGTTGTATTGATTTATAAAAGAGGATATTTGAAAAAAAGGTTCCACCGAGATTCGAACTCGGATTGCTGGATTCAGAGTCCAGTGTGCTGACCATTACAACATGGAACCGAATTCCCATGCCGGGAGTCGAACCCGGGCCACCTGGGTGAAAACCAGGAATCCTAACCGCAAGACCACATGGGATATAGAGGAGGTGAAATATTTACGGTGATAGAAATTTTGAATTGGTTGTATGGATTTATAAAAGAGGATATTTGAAAAAAAGGTTCAACCGAGATTTGAACTCGGATTGCTGGATTCAGAGTCCAGAGTGCTGACCATTAATTACACCATGCAACCGAATTCCCATGCCGGGAGTCGAACCCGGGCCACCTGGGTGAAAGCCAGGAATCCTAACCGCTAGACCACATGGGATACAGACGAGGTGAAATATTTACAGTGATGGATATTTAGAATTGGTTGTATTGATTTATAAAAGAGGATATTTGAAAAAAAGGTTCCACCGAGATTCGAACTCGGATTGCTGGATTCAGAGTCCAGAGTGCTAACCATTACACCATGAAACCGAATTCCCATGCCGGGAGTCGAACCCGGGCCACCTGGTTGAAAGCCAGGAATCCTAACCGCTAGACCACATGGGATACAGACGAGGTGAAATATTTACAGTGATGGATATTTAGAATTGGTTGTATTGATTTATAAAAGAGGATATTTGAAAAAAAGGTTCCACCGAGATTCGAACTCGGATTGCTGGATTCAGAGTCCAGAGTGCTGACCATTACACCATGGAACCGAATTCCCATGCCGGGAGTCGAACCCGGGCCACCTGGGTGAAAGCCAGGAATCCTAACCGCTAGACCACATGGGATACAGACGAGGTGAAATATTTACAGTGATGGATATTTAGAATTGGTTGTATTGATTTATGAAAGAGGATATTTGAAATATTTAAAAAAAAGGTTCCACCGAGATTCGAACTCGGATTGCTGGATTCAGAGTCCAGAGTGCTGACCATTACACCATGGAACCGAATTCCCATGCCGGGAGTCGAACCCGGGCCACCTGGGTAAAAGCCAGGAATCCTAACCGCTAGACCACATGGGATACAGACGAGGTGAAATATTTACAGTGATGGATATTTAGAATTGGTTGTATTGATTTATAAAAGAGGATATTTGAAAAAAAGGTTCCACCGAGATTCGAACTCGGATTGCTGGATTCAGAGTACAGAGTGCTGACCATTACACCATGGAACCGAATTCCCATGCCGGGAGTCGAACCCGGGCCACCTGGGTGAAAGCCAGGAATCCTAACCGCTAGACCACATGGGATACAGACGAGGTGAAATATTTACAGTGATGGATATTTAGAATTGGTTGTATTGATTTATGAAAGAGGATATTTGAAATATTTAAAAAAAAGGTTCCACCGAGATTCGAACTCGGAGTGCTGCATTCAGAGTCCAGAGTGCTGACCATTAATTACACCATGGAACCGAATTCCCATGCCGGGAGTCGAACCCGGGCCACCTGGGTGAAAGCCAGGAATCCTAACCGCTAGACCACATGGGATACAGACGGGGTGAAATATTTACAGTGATGGATATTTAGAATTGGTTGTATTGATTTATAAAATAGGATATTTGAAAAAAAGGTTCCACCGAGATTCGAACTCGGATTGCTGGATTCAGAGTCCAGAGTGCTGACCATTACACCATGGAACCGAATTCCCATGCCGGGAGTTGAACCCGGGCCACCTGGGTGAAAGCCAGGAATCCTAACCGCTAGACCACATGGGATACAGACGAGGTGAAATATTTACAGTGATGGATATTTAGAATTGGTTGTATTGATTTATAAAAGAGGATATTTGAAAAAAAGGTTCCACCGAGATTCGAACTCGGATTGCTGGATTCAGAGTCCAGTGTGCTGACCATTACACCATGGAACCGAATTCCCATGCCGGGAGTCGAACCCGGGCCACCTGGGTGAAAGCCAGGAATCCTAACCGCTAGACCACATGGGATACAGACGAGGTGAAATATTTACAGTGATGGATATTTAGAATTGGTTGTATTGATTTATGAAAGAGGATATTTGAAATATTTAAAGAAAAGGTTCCACCGAGATTCGAACTCGGATTGCTGGATTCAGAGTCCAGAGTGCTGACCATTACACCATGGAACCGAATTCCCATGCCGGGAGTCGAACCCGGGCCACCTGGGTGAAAGCCAGGAATCCTAACCGCTAGACCACATGGGATACAGACGAGGTGAAATATTTAAAGTGATGGATATTTAGAATTGGTTGTATTGATTTATAAAAGAGGATATTTGAAATATTTAAAAAAAAGGTTCCACCGAGATTCGAACTCGGATTGCTGGATTCAGAGTCCAGAGTGCTGACCATTACACCATGGAACCGAATTCCCATGCCAGGAGTCGAACCCGGGCCACCTGGGTGAAAGCCAGGAATCCTAACCGCTAGACCACATGGGATACAGACGAGGTGAAATATTTACAGTGATGGATATTTAGAATTGGTTGTATTGATTTATAAAAGAGGATATTTGAAAAAAAGGTTCCACCGAGATTCGAAGTCGGATTGCTGGATTCAGAGTCCAGTGTGCTGACCATTACACCATGGAACCAAATCCCCATGCCGGGAGTCGAACCTTGGCCACCTGGATGAAAGCCAGGAATCCTAACCGCTAGACCACATGGGATACATACGAGGTGAAATATTTACAGTGATGGATATTTAGAATTGGTTGTATTGATTTATAAAAGAGGATATTTGAAAAAAAGGTTCCACCGAGATTCGAACTCGGATTGCTGGATTCAGAGTCCAGAGTGCTGACCATTACACCATGGAACCGAATTCAAATGCCGGGAGTCGAACCCGGGCCACCTGGGTGAAAGCCAGGAATCCTAACCGCTAGACCACATGGGATACAGACGAGGTGAAATATTTACAGTGATGGATATTTAGAATTGGTTGTATTGATTTATAAAAGAGGATATTTGAAAAAAAGGTTCCACCGAGATTCGAACTCGGATTGCTGGATTCAGAGTCCAGAGTGCTGACCATTACACCATGGAACCGAATTCCCATGCCGGGAGTCGAACCCGGGCCACCTGGGTGAAAGCCAGGAATTCTAACCGCTAGACCACATGGGATACAGACGAGGTGAAATATTTACAGTGATGGATATTTAGAATTGGTTGTATTGATTTATAAAAGAGGATATTTGAAAAAAAGGTTCCACCGAGATTCGAACTCGGATTGCTGGATTCAGAGTCCAGTGTGCTGACCATTACACCATGGAACCGAATTCCCATGCCGGGAGTTAAACCCGGGCCACCTGGGTGAAAGCCAGGAATCCTAACCGCTAGACCACATGGGATATAAAGGAGGTGAAATATTTACGGTGATAGAAATTTTGAATTGGTTGTATGGATTTATAAAAGAGGATATTTGAAAAAAAGGTTCCACCGAGATTCGAACTCGGATTGCTGGATTCAGAGTACAGAGTGCTGACCATTACACCATGGAACCGAATTCCCATGCCGGGAGTCGAACCCGGGCCACCTGGGTGAAAGCCAGGAATCCTAACCGCTAGACCACATGGGATACAGACGAGGTGAAATATTTACAGTGATGGATATTTAGAATTGGTTGTATTGATTTATAAAAGAGGATATTTGAAAAAAAGGTTCCACCGAGATTCGAACTCGGATTGCTGGATTCAGAGTCCAGAGTGCTGACCATTACACCATGGAACCGAATTCCCATGCCGGGAGTCGAACCCGGGCCACCTGGGTGAAAGCCAGGAATCCTAACCGCTAGACCACATGGGATACAGACGAGGTGAAATATTTACAGTGATGGATATTTAGAATTGGTTGTATTGATTTATGAAAGAGGATATTTGAAATATTTAAAAAAAAGGTTCAAACGAGATTCGAACTCGGATTGCTGGATTCAGAGTCCAGAGTGCTGACCATTACACCATGGAACCGAATTCCCATGCCGGGAGTCGAACCCGGGCCACCTGGGTGAAAGCCAGGAATCCTAACCGCTAGACCACATGGGATACAGACGAGGTGAAATATTTACAGTGATGGATATTTAGAATTGGTTGTATTGATTTATAAAAGAGGATATTTGAAAAAAAGGTTCCACCGAGATTCGAACTCGGATTGCTGGATTCAGAGTCCAGTGTGTGCTGACCATTACACCATGGAACCGAATTCCCTTGCCGGGAGTCGAACCCGGGCCACCTGGGTGAAAGCCAGGAATCCTAACCGCTAGACCACATGGGATACAGACGAGGTGAAATATTTACAGTGATGGATATTTAGAATTGGTTGTATTGATTTATAAAAGAGGATATTTGAAAAAAAGGTTCCACCGAGATTCGAACTCGGATTGCTGGATTCAGAGTCCAGAGTGCTAACCATTACACCATGAAACCGAATTCCCATGCCGGGAGTCGAACCCGGGCCACCTGGTTGAAAGCCAGGAATCCTAACCGCTAGACCACATGGGATACAGACGAGGTGAAATATTTACAGTGATGGATATTTAGAATTGGTTGTATTGATTTATAAAAGAGGATATTTGAAAAAAAGGTTCCACCGAGATTCGAACTCGGATTGCTGGATTCAGAGTCCAGAGTGCTGACCATTACACCATGGAACCGAATTCCTATGCCGGGAGTCGAACCCGAGCCACCTGGGTGAAAGCCAGGAATCCTAACCGCTAGACCACATGGGATACAGACGAGGTGAAATATTTACAGTGATGGATATTTAGAATTGGTTGTATTGATTTATGAAAGAGGATATTTGAAATATTTAAAAAAAAGGTTCCACCGAGATTCGAACTCGGATTGCTGGATTCAGAGTCCAGAGTGCTGACCATTACACCATGGAACCGAATTCCCATGCCGGGAGTCGAACCCGGGCCACCTGGGTAAAAGCCAGGAATCCGAACCGCTAGACCACATGGGATACAGACGAGGTGAAATATTTACAGTGATGGATATTTAGAATTGGTTGTATAGATTTATAAAAGAGGATATTTGAAAAAAAGGTTCCACCGAGATTCGAACTCGGATTGCTGGATTCAGAGTCCAGTGTGCTGACCATTAGAACATGGAACCGAATTCCCATGCCGGGAGTCGAACCCGGGCCACCTGGGTGAAAACCAGGAATCCTAACCGCAAGACCACATGGGATATAAAGGAGGTGAAATATTTACGGTGATAGAAATTTTGAATTGGTTGTATGGATTTATAAAAGAGGATATTTGAAAAAAAGGTTCCACAGAGATTCGAACTCGGATTGCTGGATTCAGAGTCCAGAGTGCTGACCATTAATTACACCATGGAACCGAATTCCCATGCCGGGAGTCGAACCCGGGCCACCTGGGTGAAAGCCAGGAATCCTAACCGCTAGACCACATGGGATACAGACGAGGTGAAATATTTACAGTGATGGATATTTAGAATTGGTTGTATTGATTTATAAAAGAGGATATTTGAAAAAAAGGTTCCACCGAGATTCGAACTCGGATTGCTGGATTCAGAGTCCAGAGTGCTGACCATTACACCATGGAACCGAATTCCCATGCCGGGAGTCGAACCCGGGCCACCTGGGTGAAAGCCAGGAATCCTAACCGCTAGACCACATGGGATACAGACGAGGTGAAATATTTACAGTGATGGATATTTAGAATTGGTTGTATTGATTTATAAAATAGGATATTTGAAAAAAAGGTTCCACCGAGATTCGAACTCGGATTGCTGGATTCAGAGTCCAGAGTGCTGACCATTACACCATGGAACCGAATTCCAATGCCGGGAGTCGAACCCGGGCCACCTGGGTGAAAGCCAGGAATCCTAACCGCTAGACCACATGGGATACAGACGAGGTGAAATATTTACAGTGATGGATATTTAGAATTGGTTGTATTGATTTATGAAAGAGGATATTTGAAATATTTAAAAAAAAGGTTCCACCGAGATTCGAACTCGGATTGCTGCATTCAGAGTCCAGAGTGCTGACCATTAATTACACCATGGAACCGAATTCCCATGCCGGGAGTCGAACCCGGGCCACCTGGGTGAAAGCCAGGAATCCTAACCGCTAGACCACATGGGATACAGACGAGGTGAAATATTTACAGTGATGGATATTTAGAATTGGTTGTATTGATTTATAAAAGAGGATATTTGAAAAAAAGGTTCCACCGAGATTCGAACTTGGATTGCTGGATTCAGAGTCCAGTGTGCTGACCATTACACCATGGAACCGAATTCCCATGCCGGGAGTCGAACCCGGGCCACCTGGGTGAAAGCCAGGAATCCTAACCGCTAGACCACATGGGATACAGACGAGGTGAAATATTTACAGTGATGGATATTTAGAACTGGTTGTATTGATTTATAAAAGAGGATATTTGAAAAAAAGGTTCCACCGAGATTCGAACTCGGATTGCTGGATTCAGAGTCCAGAGTGCTGACCATTACACCATGGACCCGAATTCCCATGCCGGGAGTCGAACCCGGGCCACCTGGGTGAAAGCCAGGAATCCTAACCGCTAGACCACATGGGATACAGACGAGGTGAAATATTTACAGTGATGGATATTTAGAACTGGTTGTATTGATTTATAAAAGAGGATATTTGAAAAAAAGGTTCCACCGAGATTCGAACTCGGATTGCTGGATTCAGAGTCCAGAGTGCTGACCATTACACCATGGAACCGAATTCCCATGCCGGGAGTCGAACCCGGGCCACCTGGGTGAAAGCCAGGAATCCTAACCGCTAGACCACATGGGATACAGACGAGGTGAAATATTTACAGTGATGGATATTTAGAATTGGATGTATTGATTTATAAAAGAGGATATTTGAAAAAAAGGTTCCACCGAGATTCGAACTCGGATTGCTGGATTCAGATTCCAGTGTGCTGACCATTACACCATGGAACCGAATTCCCATGCCGGGAGTCGAACCCGGGCCACCTGGGTGAAAGCCAGGAATCCTAACCGCTAGACCACATGCGATATAAAGGAGGTGAAATATTTACGGTGATAGAAATTTTGAATTGGTTGTATGGATTTATAAAAGAGGATATTTGAAAAAAAGGTTCCACCAAGATTCGAACTCGGATTGCTGGATTCAGAGTACAGAGTGCTGACCATTACACCATGGAACCGAATTCCCATGCCGGGAGTCGAACCCGGGCCACCTGGGTGAAAGCCAGGAATACTGACCGCTAGACCACATGGGATACACACGAGGTGAAATATTTACAGTGATGGATATTTAGAATTGGTTGTATTGATTTATAAAAGAGGATATTTGAAAAAAAGGTTCCACCGAGATTCGAACTCGGATTGCTGGATTCAGAGTCCAGAGTGCTGACCATTACACCATGGAACCGAATTCCCACGCCGGGAGTCGAACCCGGGCCACCTGGGTGAAAGCCAGGAATCCTAACCGCTAGACCACATGGGATACAGACGAGGTGAAATATTTACAGTGATGGATATTTAGAATTGGTTGTATTGATTTATGAAAGAGGATATTTGAAATATTTAAAAAAAAGGTTCCACCGAGATTCGAACTCGGATTGCTGGATTCAGAGTCCAGAGTGCTGACCATTACAACATGGAACCGAACTCCCATGCCGGGAGTCGAACCCGGGCCACCTGGGTGAAAGCCAGGAATCCTAACCGCTAGACCACATGGGATACAGACGAGGTGAAATATTTACAGTGATGGATATTTAGAATTAGATGTATTGATTTATAAAAGAGGATATTTGAAAAAAAGGTTCCACCGAGATTCGAACTCGGATTGCTGGATTCAGATTCCAGTGTGCTGGCCATTACACCATGGAACCGAATTCCCATGCCGGGAGTCGAACCCGGGCCACCTGGGTGAAAGCCAGGAATCCTAACCGCTAGACCACATGTGATATAAAGGAGGTGAAATATTTACGGTGATAGAAATTTTGAATTGGTTGTATGGATTTATAAAAGAGGATATTTGAAAAAAAGGTTCCACCAAGATTCGAACTCGGATTGCTGGATTCAGAGTACAGAGTGCTGACCATTACACCATGGAACCGAATTCCCATGCCGGGAGTCGAACCCGGGCCACCTGGGTGAAAGCCAGGAATCCTAACCGCTAGACCACATGGGATACAGACGAGGTGAAATATTTACAGTGATGGATATTTAGAATTGGTTGTATTGATTTATGAAAGAGGATATTTGAAATATTTAAAAAAAAGGTTCCACCGAGATTCGAACTCGGATTGCTGGATTCAGAGTCCAGAGTGCTGACCATTACAACATGGAACCGAACTCCCATGCCGGGAGTCGAACCCGGGCCACCTGGGTGAAAGCCAGGAATCCTAACCGCTAGACCACATGGGATACAGACGAGGTGAAATATTTACAGTGATGGATATTTAGAATTGGATGTATTGATTTATAAAAGAGGATATTTGAAAAAAAGGTTCCACCGAGATTCGAACTCGGATTGCTGGATTCAGATTCCAGTGTGCTGGCCATTACACCATGGAACCGAATTCCCATGCCGGGAGTCGAACCCGGGCCACCTGGGTGAAAGCCAGGAATCCTAACCGCTAGACCACATGTGATATAAAGGAGGTGAAATATTTACGGTGATAGAAATTTTGAATTGGTTGTATGGATTTATAAAAGAGGATATTTGAAAAAAAGGTTCCACCAAGATTCGAACTCGGATTGCTGGATTCAGAGTACAGAGTGCTGACCATTACACCATGGAACCGAATTCCCATGCCGGGAGTCGAACCCGGGCCACCTGGGTGAAAGCCAGGAATCCTGACCGCTAGACCACATGGGATACACACGAGGTGAAGTATTTACAGTGATGGATATTTAGAATTGGTTGTATTGATTTATAAAAGAGGATATTTGAAAAAAAGTTTCCACCGAGATTCGAACTCGGATTGCTGGATTCAGAGTCCAGAGTGCTGACCATTACACCATGGAACCGAATTCCCATGCCGGGAGTCGAACCCGGGCCACCTGGGTGAAAGCCAGGAATCCTAACCGCTAGACCACATGGGATACAGACGAGGTGAAATATTTACAGTGATGGATATTTAGAAATGGTTGTATTGATTTATGAAAGAGGATATTTGAAATATTTAAAAAAAAGGTTCCACCGAGATTCGAACTCGGATTGCTGGATTCAGAGTCCAGAGTGCTGACCATTACAACATGGAACCGAACTCCCATGCCGGGAGTCGAACCCGGGCCACCTGGGTGAAAGCCAGGAATCCTAACCACTAGACCACATGGGATATAGAGGAGGTGAAATATTTACGGTGATAGAAATTTTGAATTGGTTGTATTGATTTATAAAAGAGGATATTTGAAAAAAAGGTTCCACCGAGATTCGAACTCGGATTGCTGGATTCAGAGTCCAGAGTGCTGACCATTAATTACACCATGGAACCGAATTCCTATGCCGGGAGTCGAACCCGGGCCACCTGGGTGAAAGCCAGGAATCCTAACCGCTAGGCCACATGGGATACAGACGAGGTGAAATATTTACAGTGATGGATATTTAGAATTGGTTGTATTGATTTATAAAAGAGGATATTTGAAAAAAAGGTTCCACCGAGATTCGAACTCGGATTGCTGGATTCAGAGTCCAGAGTGCTGACCATTACACCATGGAACCGAATTCCCATGCCGGGAGTCGAACCCGGGCCACCTGGGTGAAAGCCAGGAATCCTAACCGCTAGACCACATGGGATACAGACGAGGTGAAATATTTACAGTGATGGATATTTAGAATTGGTTGTATTGATTTATGAAAGAGGATATTTGAAATATTTAAAAAAAAGGTTCCACCGAGATTCGAACTCGGATTGCTGCATTCAGAGTCCAGAGTGCTGACCATTAATTACACCATGGAACCGAATTCCCATGCCGGGAGTCGAACCCGGGCCACCTGGGTGAAAGCCAGGAATCCTAACCGCTAGACCACATGGGATACAGACGAGGTGAAATATTTACAGTGATGGATATTTAGAATTGGTTGTATTGATTTATAAAAGAGGATATTTGAAAAAAAGGTTCCACCGAGATTCGAACTTGGATTGCTGGATTCAGAGTCCAGTGTGCTGACCATTACACCATGGAACCGAATTCCCATGCCGGGAGTCGAACCCGGGCCACCTGGGTGAAAGCCAGGAATCCTAACCGCTAGACCACATGGAATACAGACGAGGTGAAATATTTACAGTGATGGATATTTAGAATTGGTTGTATTGATTTATGAAAGAGGATATTTGAAATATTTAAAAAAAAGGTTCCACCGAGATTCGAACTCGGATTGCTGGATTCAGAGTCCAGAGTGCTGACCATTACAACATGGAACCGAACTCCCATGCCGGGAGTCGAACCCGGGCCACCTGGGTGAAAGCCAGGAATCCTAACCGCTAGACCACATGGGATACAGACGAGGTGAAATATTTACAGTGATGGATATTTAGAATTAGATGTATTGATTTATAAAAGAGGATATTTGAAAAAAAGGTTCCACCGAGATTCGAACTCGGATTGCTGGATTCAGATTCCAGTGTGCTGGCCATTACACCATGGAACCGAATTCCCATGCCGGGAGTCGAACCCGGGCCACCTGGGTGAAAGCCAGGAATCCTAACCGCTAGACCACATGTGATATAAAGGAGGTGAAATATTTACGGTGATAGAAATTTTGAATTGGTTGTATGGATTTATAAAAGAGGATATTTGAAAAAAAGGTTCCACCAAGATTCGAACTCGGATTGCTGGATTCAGAGTACAGAGTGCTGACCATTACACCATGGAACCGAATTCCCATGCCGGGAGTCGAACCCGGGCCACCTGGGTGAAAGCCAGGAATCCTAACCGCTAGACCACATGGGATACAGACGAGGTGAAATATTTACAGTGATGGATATTTAGAATTGGTTGTATTGATTTATGAAAGAGGATATTTGAAATATTTAAAAAAAAGGTTCCACCGAGATTCGAACTCGGATTGCTGGATTCAGAGTCCAGAGTGCTGACCATTACAACATGGAACCGAACTCCCATGCCGGGAGTCGAACCCGGGCCACCTGGGTGAAAGCCAGGAATCCTAACCGCTAGACCACATGGGATACAGACGAGGTGAAATATTTACAGTGATGGATATTTAGAATTGGATGTATTGATTTATAAAAGAGGATATTTGAAAAAAAGGTTCCACCGAGATTCGAACTCGGATTGCTGGATTCAGATTCCAGTGTGCTGGCCATTACACCATGGAACCGAATTCCCATGCCGGGAGTCGAACCCGGGCCACCTGGGTGAAAGCCAGGAATCCTAACCGCTAGACCACATGTGATATAAAGGAGGTGAAATATTTACGGTGATAGAAATTTTGAATTGGTTGTATGGATTTATAAAAGAGGATATTTGAAAAAAAGGTTCCACCAAGATTCGAACTCGGATTGCTGGATTCAGAGTACAGAGTGCTGACCATTACACCATGGAACCGAATTCCCATGCCGGGAGTCGAACCCGGGCCACCTGGGTGAAAGCCAGGAATCCTGACCGCTAGACCACATGGGATACACACGAGGTGAAGTATTTACAGTGATGGATATTTAGAATTGGTTGTATTGATTTATAAAAGAGGATATTTGAAAAAAAGTTTCCACCGAGATTCGAACTCGGATTGCTGGATTCAGAGTCCAGAGTGCTGACCATTACACCATGGAACCGAATTCCCATGCCGGGAGTCGAACCCGGGCCACCTGGGTGAAAGCCAGGAATCCTAACCGCTAGACCACATGGGATACAGACGAGGTGAAATATTTACAGTGATGGATATTTAGAAATGGTTGTATTGATTTATGAAAGAGGATATTTGAAATATTTAAAAAAAAGGTTCCACCGAGATTCGAACTCGGATTGCTGGATTCAGAGTCCAGAGTGCTGACCATTACAACATGGAACCGAACTCCCATGCCGGGAGTCGAACCCGGGCCACCTGGGTGAAAGCCAGGAATCCTAACCACTAGACCACATGGGATATAGAGGAGGTGAAATATTTACGGTGATAGAAATTTTGAATTGGTTGTATTGATTTATAAAAGAGGATATTTGAAAAAAAGGTTCCACCGAGATTCGAACTCGGATTGCTGGATTCAGAGTCCAGAGTGCTGACCATTAATTACACCATGGAACCGAATTCCTATGCCGGGAGTCGAACCCGGGCCACCTGGGTGAAAGCCAGGAATCCTAACCGCTAGACCACATGGGATACAGACGAGGTGAAATATTTACAGTGATGGATATTTAGAATTGGTTGTATTGATTTATAAAAGAGGATATTTGAAAAAAAGGTTCCACCGAGATTCGAACTCGGATTGCTGGATTCAGAGTCCAGAGTGCTGACCATTACACCATGGAACCGAATTCCCATGCCGGGAGTCGAACCCGGGCCACCTGGGTGAAAGCCAGGAATCCTAACCGCTAGACCACATGGGATACAGACGAGGTGAAATATTTACAGTGATGGATATTTAGAATTGGTTGTATTGATTTATGAAAGAGGATATTTGAAATATTTAAAAAAAAGGTTCCACCGAGATTCGAACTCGGATTGCTGCATTCAGAGTCCAGAGTGCTGACCATTAATTACACCATGGAACCGAATTCCCATGCCGGGAGTCGAACCCGGGCCACCTGGGTGAAAGCCAGGAATCCTAACCGCTAGACCACATGGGATACAGACGAGGTGAAATATTTACAGTGATGGATATTTAGAATTGGTTGTATTGATTTATAAAAGAGGATATTTGAAAAAAAGGTTCCACCGAGATTCGAACTTGGATTGCTGGATTCAGAGTCCAGTGTGCTGACCATTACACCATGGAACCGAATTCCCATGCCGGGAGTCGAACCCGGGCCACCTGGGTGAAAGCCAGGAATCCTAACCGCTAGACCACATGGAATACAGACGAGGTGAAATATTTACAGTGATGGATATTTAGAATTGGTTGTATTGATTTATGAAAGAGGATATTTGAAATATTTAAAGAAAAGGTTCCACCGAGATTCGAACTCGGATTGCTGGATTCAGAGTCCAGAGTGCTGACCATTACACCATGGAACCGAATTCCCATGCCGGGAGTCGAACCCGGGCCACCTGGGTGAAAGCCAGGAATCCTAACCGCTAGACCACATGGGATACAGACGAGGTGAAATATTTACAGTGATGGATATTTAGAATTGGTTGTATTGATTTATAAAAGAGGATATTTGAAATATTTAAAAAAAAGGTTCCACCGAGATTCGAACTCGGATTGCTGGATTCAGAGTCCAGAGTGCTGACCATTACACCATGGAACCGAATTCCCATGCCAGGAGTCGAACCCGGGCCACCTGGGTGAAAGCCAGGAATCCTAACCGCTAGACCACATGGGATACAGACGAGGTGAAATATTTACAGTGAAGGATATTTAGAATTGGTTGTATTGATTTATGAAAGAGGATATTTGAAATATTTAAAAAAAAGGTTCCACCGAGATTCGAACTCGGATTGCTGCATTCAGAGTCCAGAGTGCTGACCATTAATTACACCATGGAACCGAATTCCCATGCCGGGAGTCGAACCCGGGCCACCTGGGTGAAAGCCAGGAATCCTAACCGCTAGACCACATGGGATACAGACGAGGTGAAATATTTACAGTGATGGATATTTAGAATTGGTTGTATTGATTTATAAAAGAGGATATTTGAAAAAAAGGTTCCACCAAGATTCGAACTCGGATTGCTGGATTCAGAGTACAGAGTGCTGACCATTACACCATGGAACCGAATTCCCATGCCGGGAGTCGAACCCGGGCCACCTGGGTGAAAGCCAGGAATACTGACCGCTAGACCACATGGGATACACACGAGGTGAAATATTTACAGTGATGGATATTTAGAATTGGTTGTATTGATTTATAAAAGAGGATATTTGAAAAAAAGGTTCCACCGAGATTCGAACTCGGATTGCTGGATTCAGAGTCCAGAGTGCTGACCATTACACCATGGAACCGAATTCCCATGCCGGGAGTCGAACCCGGGCCACCTGGGTGAAAGCCAGGAATCCTAACCGCTAGACCACATGGGATACAGACGAGGTGAAATATTTACAGTGATGGATATTTAGAATTGGTTGTATTGATTTATAAAAGAGGATATTTGAAAAAAAGGTTCCACCGAGATTCGAACTCGGGTTGCTGGATTCAGAGTCCAGTGTGCTGACTATTACACCATGGAACCGAATTCCCATGCCGGGAGTCGAACCCGGGCCACCTGGGTGAAAGCCAGGAATCCTAACCGCTAGACCACATGGGATACAGACGAGGTGAAATATTTACAGTGATGGATATTTAGAATTGGTTGTATTGATTTATAAAAGAGGATATTTGAAAAAAAGGTTCCACCGAGATTCGAACTCGGATTGCTGGATTCAGGGTCCAGTGTGCTGACCATTAATTACACAATGGAACCGAATTCCCATGCCGGGAGTCGAACACGGGCCACCTGGGTGAAAGCCAGGAATCCTAACCGCTAGACCACATGGGATACAGACGAGGTGAAATATTTACAGTGATGGATATTTAGAATTGGTTGTATTGATTTATGAAAGAGGATATTTGAAAAAAAGGTTCCACCGAGATTCGAACTCGGATTGCTGGATTCAGAGTCCAGAGTGCTTACCATTAATTACACCATGGAACCGAATTCCCATGCCGGGAGTCGAACCCGGGCCACCTGGGTGAATGCCAGGAATCCTAACCGCTAGACCACATGGGATACAGACGAGGTGAAATATTTACAGTGATGGATATTTAGAATTGGTTGTATTGATTTATGAAAGAGGATATTTGAAATATTTAAAAAAAAGGTTCCACCGAGATTCGAACTCGGATTGCTGGATTCAGAGTCCTGACCATTACACCATGGAACCGAATTCCCATGCCAGGAGTCGAACCCGGGCCACGTGGGTGAAAGCCAGGAATCCTAACCGCTAGACCACATGGGATACAGACGAGGTGAAATATTTACAGTTATGGATATTTAGAATTGGTTGTATTGATTTATAAAAGAATATATTTGAAAAAAAGGTGCCACCGAGATTCGAACTCGGATTGCTGGATTCAGAGTCCAGAGTGCTGACCATTACACCATGGAACCGAATTCCCATGCCGGGAGTCGAACCCGGGCCACCTGGGTGAAAGCCAGGAATCCTAACCGCTAGACCACATGGGATACAGACGAGGTGAAATATTTACAGTGATGGATATTTAGAATTGGTTGTATTGATTTATGAAAAAGGATATTTGAAATATTTAAAAAAAAGTTTCCACCGAGATTCGAACTCGGATTGCTGCATTCAGAGTCCAGAGTGCTGACCATTAATTACACCATGGAACCGAATTCCCATACCGGGAGTCGAACCCGGGCCACCTGGGTGAAAGCCAGGAATTCTAACCGCTAGACCACATGGGATACAGACGAGGTGAAATATTTACAGTGATGGATATTTAGAATTGGTTGTATTGATTTATAAAAGAGGATATTTGAAAAAAAAGGTTCCACCGAGATTCGAACTCGGATTGCTGGATTCAGAGTCCAGAGTGCTGACCATTACACCATGGAACCGAATTCCCATGCCGGGAGTCGAACCCGGGCCACCTGGGTGAAAGCCAGGAATCCTAACCGCTAGACCACATGGGATACAGACGAGGTGAAATATTTACAGTGATGGATATTTAGAATTGGTTGTATTGATTTATGAAAGAGGATATTTGAAATATTTAAAAAAAAGGTTCCACCGAGATTCGAACTCGGATTGCTGGATTCAGAGTCCTGACCATTACACCATGGAACCGAATTCCCATGCCAGGAGTCGAACCCGGGCCACCTGGGTGAAAGCCAGGAATCCTAACCGCTAGACCACATGGGATACAGACGAGGTGAAATATTTACAGTGATGGATATTTAGAATCGGTTGTATTGATTTATAAAAGAATATATTTGAAAAAAAGGATGCCACCGAGAAAGGTGCCACCGAGATTCGAACTCGGATTGCTGGATTCAGAGTCCAGAGTGCTGACCATTACACCATGGAACCGAATTCCCATGCCGGGAGTCGAACCCGGGCCACCTGGGTGAAAGCCAGGAATCCTAACCGCTAGACCACATGGGATACAGACGAGGTGAAATATTTACAGTGATGGATATTTAGAATTGGTTGTATTGATTTATGAAAGAGGATATTTGAAAAAAAGGTTCCACCGAGATTCGAACTCGGATTGCTGGATTCAGAGTCCAGAGTGCTGACCATTAATTACACCATGGAACCGAATTCCCATGCCGGGAGTCGAACCCGGGCCACCTGGGTGAAAGCCAGGAATCCTAACCGCTAGACCACATGGGATACAGACGAGGTGAAATATTTACAGTGATGGATATTTAGAATTGGTTGTATTGATTTATGAAAGAGGATATTTAAAATATTTAAAAAAAAGGTTCCACCGGGATTCGAACTCGGATTGCTGGATTCAGAGTCCAGAGTGCTGACCATTACACCATGGAACCGAATTCCCATGCCGGGAGTCGAACCCGGGCCACCTGGGTGAAAGCCAGGAATCCTAACCGCTAGACCACATGGGATACAGACGAGGTGAAATATTTACAGTGATGGATATTTAGAATTGGTTGTATTGATTTATAAAAGAGGATATTTGAAAAAAAAGGTTCCACCGAGATTCGAACTCGGATTGCTGGATTCAGAGTCCAGAGTGCTGACCATTACACCATGGAACCGAATTCCCATGCCGGGAGTCGAACCCGGGCCACCTGGGTGAAAGCCAGGAATCCTAACCGATAGACCACATGGGATACAGACGAGGTGAAATATTTACAGTGATGGATATTTAGAATTGGTTGTATTGATTTATGAAAGAGGATATGTGAAATATTTAAAAAAAAGGTTCCACCGAGATTCGAACTCGGATTGCTGGATTCAGAGTCCTGACCATTACACCATGGAACCGAATTCCCATGCCAGGAGTCGAACCCGGGCCACCTGGGTGAAAGCCAGGAATCCTAACCGCTAGACCACATGGGATACAGACGAGTTGAAATATTTACAGTGATGGATATTTAGAATTGGTTGTATTGATTTATAAAAGAATATATTTGAAAAAAAGGATGCCACCGAGAAAGGTGCCACCGAGATTCGAACTCGGATTGCTGGATTCAGAGTCCAGAGTGCTGACCATTACACCATGGAACCGAATTCCCATGCCGGGAGTCGAACCCGGGCCACCTGGGTGAAAGCCAGGAATCCTAACCGCTAGACCACATGGGATACAGACGAGGTGAAATATTTACAGTGATGGATATTTAGAATTGGTTGTATTGATTTATGAAAGAGGATATTTGAAATATTTAAAAAAAAGTTTCCACCGAGATTCGAACTCGGATTGCTGCATTCAGAGTCCAGAGTGCTGACCATTAATTACACCATGGAACCGAATTCCCATACCGGGAGTCGAACCCGGGCCACCTGGGTGAAAGCCAGGAATCCTAACCGCTAGACCACATGGGATACAGACGAAGTGAAATATTTACAGTGATGGATATTTAGAATTGGTTGTATTGATTTATGAAAGAGGATATTTGAAATATTTAAAAAAAAGGTTCCACCGAGATTCAAATTCGGATTGCTGGATTCAGAGTCCAGAGTGCTGACCATTACACCATGGAACCGAATTCCCATGCCGGGAGTCGAACCCGGGCCACCTGGGTGAAAGCCAGGAATCCTAACCGCTAGACCACATGGGATACAGACGAGGTGAAATATTTACAGTGATGGATATTTAGAAATGGTTGTATTGATTTATAAAAAAAGGATATTTGAAAAAAAGGTTCCACCGAGATTCGAACTCGGATTGCTGGATTCAGAGTCCAGTGTGCTGACCGTTACACCATGGAACCGAATTCCCATGCCGGGAGTCGAACCCGGGCCACCTGGGTGAAAGCCAGGAATCCTAACCGCTAGACCACATGGGATACAGACGAGGTGAAATATTTACAGTGATGGATATTTAGAATTGGTTGTATTCATTTATGAAAGAGGATATTTGAAATATTTAAAAAAAAGTTTCCACCGAGATTCGAACTCGGATTGCTGCATTCAGAGTCCAGAGTGCTGACCATTAATTACACCATGGAACCGAATTCCCATACCGGTAGTCGAACCCGGGCCACCTGGGTGAAAGCCAGGAATCCTAACCGCTAGAGCACATGGGATACAGACGAGGTGAAATATTTACAGTGATGGATATTTAGAATTGGTTGTATTCATTTATGAAAGAGGATATTTGAAATATTTAAAAAAAAGGTTCCACCGAGATTCGAACTCGGATTGCTGGATTCAGAGTGCTGACCATTACACCATGGAACCGAATTCCCATGCCGGGAGTCGAACCCGGGCCACCTGGGTGAAAGCCAGGAATCCTAACCGCTAGACCACATGGGATACAGACGAGGTGAAATATTTACAGTGATGGATATTTAGAATTGGTTGTATTGATTTATAAAAGAGGATATTTGAAAAAAAGGTTCCACCGAGATTCGAACTCGGATTGCTGGATTCAGAGTCCAGTGTGCTGACCATTACACCATGGAACCGAATTCCCATGCCGGGAGTTAAACCCGGGCCACCTGGGTGAAAGCCAGGAATCCTAACCGCTAGACCACATGGGATATAAAGGAGGTGAAATATTTACGGTGATAGAAATTTTGAATTGGTTGTATGGATTTATAAAAGAGGATATTTGAAAAAAAGGTTCCACCGAGATTCGAACTCGGATTGCTGGATTCAGAGTACAGAGTGCTGACCATTACACCATGGAACCGAATTCCCATGCCGGGAGTCGAACCCGGGCCACCTGGGTGAAAGCCAGGAATCCTAACCGCTAGACCACATGGGATACAGACGAGGTGAAATATTTACAGTGATGGATATTTAGAATTGGTTGTATTGATTTATAAAAGAGGATATTTGAAAAAAAGGTTCCACCGAGATTCGAACTCGGATTGCTGGATTCAGAGTCCAGAGTGCTGACCATTACACCATGGAACCGAATTCCCATGCCGGGAGTCGAACCCGGGCCACCTGGGTGAAAGCCAGGAAACCTAACCGCTAGACCACATGGGATACAGACGAGGTGAAATATTTACAGTGATGGATATTTAGAATTGGTTGTATTGATTTATGAAAGAGGATATTTGAAATATTTAAAAAAAAGGTTCAAACGAGATTCGAACTCGGATTGCTGGATTCAGAGTCCAGAGTGCTGACCATTACACCATGGAACCGAATTCCCATGCCGGGAGTCGAACCCGGGCCACCTGGGTGAAAGCCAGGAATCCTAACCGCTAGACCACATGGGATACAGACACGGTGAAATATTTACAGTGATGGATATTTAGAATTGGTTGTATTGATTTATAAAAGAGGATATTTGAAAAAAAGGTTCCACCGAGATTCGAACTCGGATTGCTGGATTCAGAGTCCAGTGTGTGCTGACCATTACACCATGGAACCGAATTCCCTTGCCGGGAGTCGAACCCGGGCCACCTGGGTGAAAGCCAGGAATCCTAACCGCTAGACCACATGGGATACAGACGAGGTGAAATATTTACAGTGATGGATATTTAGAATTGGTTGTATTGATTTATGAAAGAGGATATTTGAAATATTTAAAAAAAAGGTTCCACCGAGATTCGAACTCGGATTGCTGGATTCAGAGTCCAGAGTGCTGACCATTACACCATGGAACCGAATTCCCATGTCGGGAGTCGAACCCGGGCCACCTGGGTGAAAGCCAGGAATCCTAACCGCTAGACCACATGGGATACAGACGAGGTGAAATATTTACAGTGATGGATATTTAGAATTGGTTGTATTGATTTATAAAAGAGGATATTTGAAAAAAAGGTTCCACCGAGATTCGAACTCGGATTGCTGGATTCAGAGTCCAGAGTGCTAACCATTACACCATGAAACCGAATTCCCATGCCGGGAGTCGAACCCGGGCCACCTGGGTGAAAGCCAGGAATCCTAACCGCTAGACCACATGGGATACAGACGAGGTGAAATATTTACAGTGATGGATATTTAGAATTGGTTGTATTGATTTATAAAAGAGGATATTTGAAAAAAAGGTTCCACCGAGATTCGAACTCGGATTGCTGGATTCAGAGTCCAGAGTGCTGACCATTACACCATGGAACCGAATTCCCATGCCGGGAGTCGAACCCGGGCCACCTGGGTGAAAGCCAGGAATCCTAACCGCTAGACCACATGGGATACAGACGAGGTGAAATATTTACAGTGATGGATATTTAGAATTGGTTGTATTGATTTATGAAAGAGGATATTTGAAATATTTAAAAAAAAGGTTCCACCGAGATTCGAACTCGGATTGCTGGATTCAGAGTCCAGAGTGCTGACCATTACACCATGGAACCGAATTCCCATGCCGGGAGTCGAACCCGGGCCACCTGGGTGAAAGCCAGGAATCCTAACCGCTAGACCACATGGGATACAGACGAGGTGAAATATTTACAGTGATGGATATTTAGAATTGGTTGTATTCATTTATGAAAGAGGATATTTGAAATATTTAAAAAAAAGGTTCCACCGAGATTCGAACTCGG
Organism: Tetragnatha versicolor; assembly: GCA_024610705.1. Classification (NCBI taxonomy): domain Eukaryota; kingdom Metazoa; phylum Arthropoda; class Arachnida; order Araneae; family Tetragnathidae; genus Tetragnatha; species Tetragnatha versicolor. Next base: position 27,793,245 of record JANDEH010000001.1, on the reverse strand, counting down.
ATTGCTGGATTCAGAGTGCTGACCATTACACCATGGAACCGAATTCCCATGTCGGGAGTCGAACCCGGGCCTCCTGGGTGAAAGCCAGGAATCCTAACCGCTAGACCACATGGGATACAGACGAGGTGAAATATTTACAGTGATGGATATTTAGAATTGGTTGTATTGATTTATAAAAGAGGATATTTGAAAAAAAGGTTCCACCGAGATTCGAACTCGGATTGCTGGATTCAGAGTCCAGAGTGCTAACCATTACACCATGAAACCGAATTCCCATGCCGGGAGTCGAACCCGGGCCACCTGGGTGAAAGCCAGGAATCCTAACCGCTAGACCACATGGGATACAGACGAGGTGAAATATTTACAGTGATGGATATTTAGAATTGGTTGTATTGATTTATAAAAGAGGATATTTGAAAAAAAGGTTCCACCGAGATTCGAACTCGGATTGCTGGATTCAGAGTCCAGAGTGCTGACCATTACACCATGGAACCGAATTCCCATGCCGGGAGTCGAACCCGGGCCACCTGGGTGAAAGCCAGGAATCCTAACCGCTAGACCACATGGGATACAGACGAGGTGAAATATTTACAGTGATGGATATTTAGAATTGGTTGTATTGATTTATGAAAGAGGATATTTGAAATATTTAAAAAAAAGGTTCCACCGAGATTCGAACTCGGATTGCTGGATTCAGAGTCCAGAGTGCTGACCATTACACCATGGAACCGAATTCCCATGCCGGGAGTCGAACCCGGGCCACCTGGGTGAAAGCCAGGAATCCTAACCGCTAGACCACATGGGATACAGACGAGGTGAAATATTTACAGTGATGGATATTTAGAATTGGTTGTATTCATTTATGAAAGAGGATATTTGAAATATTTAAAAAAAAGGTTCCACCGAGATTCGAACTCGGATTGCTGGATTCAGAGTGCTGACCATTACACCATGGAACCGAATTCCCATGCCGGGAGTCGAACCCGGGCCACCTGGGTGAAAGCCAGGAATCCTAACCGCTAGACCACATGGGATACAGACGAGGTGAAATATTTACAGTGATGGATATTTAGAATTGGTTGTATTGATTTATAAAAGAGGATATTTGAAAAAAAGGTTCCACCGAGATTCGAACTCGGATTGCTGGATTCAGAGTCCAGTGTGCTGACCATTACACCATGGAACCGAATTCCCATGCCGGGAGTTAAACCCGGGCCACCTGGGTGAAAGCCAGGAATCCTAACCGCTAGACCACATGGGATATAAAGGAGGTGAAATATTTACGGTGATAGAAATTTTGAATTGGTTGTATGGATTTATAAAAGAGGATATTTGAAAAAAAGGTTCCACCGAGATTCGAACTCGGATTGCTGGATTCAGAGTACAGAGTGCTGACCATTACACCATGGAACCGAATTCCCATGCCGGGAGTCGAACCCGGGCCACCTGGGTGAAAGCCAGGAATCCTAACCGCTAGACCACATGGGATACAGACGAGGTGAAATATTTACAGTGATGGATATTTAGAATTGGTTGTATTGATTTATAACAGAGGATATTTGAAAAAAAGGTTCCACCGAGATTCGAACTCGGATTGCTGGATTCAGAGTCCAGAGTGCTGACCATTACACCATGGAACCGAATTCCCATGCCGGGAGTCGAACCCGGGCCACCTGGGTGAAAGCCAGGAAACCTAACCGCTAGACCACATGGGATACAGACGAGGTGAAATATTTACAGTGATGGATATTTAGAATTGGTTGTATTGATTTATGAAAGAGGATATTTGAAATATTTAAAAAAAAGGTTCAAACGAGATTCGAACTCGGATTGCTGGATTCAGAGTCCAGAGTGCTGACCATTACACCATGGAACCGAATTCCCATGCCGGGAGTCGAACCCGGGCCACCTGGGTGAAAGCCAGGAATCCTAACCGCTAGACCACGTGGGATACAGACACGGTGAAATATTTACAGTGATGGATATTTAGAATTGGTTGTATTGATTTATAAAAGAGGATATTTGAAAAAAAGGTTCCACCGAGATTCGAACTCGGATTGCTGGATTCAGAGTCCAGTGTGTGCTGACCATTACACCATGGAACCGAATTCCCTTGCCGGGAGTCGAACCCGGGCCACCTGGGTGAAAGCCAGGAATCCTAACCGCTAGACCACATGGGATACAGACGAGGTGAAATATTTACAGTGATGGATATTTAGAATTGGTTGTATTGATTTATGAAAGAGGATATTTGAAATATTTAAAAAAAAGGTTCCACCGAGATTCGAACTCGGATTGCTGGATTCAGAGTCCAGAGTGCTGACCATTACACCATGGAACCGAATTCCCATGTCGGGAGTCGAACCCGGGCCACCTGGGTGAAAGCCAGGAATCCTAACCGATAGACCACATGGGATACAGACGAGGTGAAATATTTACAGTGATGGATATTTAGAATTGGTTGTATTGATTTATAAAAGAGGATATTTGAAAAAAAGGTTCCACCGAGATTCGAACTCGGATTGCTGGATTCAGAGTCCAGAGTGCTAACCATTACACCATGAAACCGAATTCCCATGCCGGGAGTCGAACCCGGGCCACCTGGGTGAAAGCCAGGAATCCTAACCGCTAGACCACATGGGATACAGACGAGGTGAAATATTTACAGTGATGGATATTTAGAATTGGTTGTATTGATTTATAAAAGAGGATATTTGAAAAAAAGGTTCCACCGAGATTCGAACTCGGATTGCTGGATTCAGAGTCCAGAGTGCTGACCATTACACCATGGAACCGAATTCCCATGCCGGGAGTCGAACCCGGGCCACCTGGGTGAAAGCCAGGAATCCTAACCGCTAGACCACATGGGATACAGACGAGGTGAAATATTTACAGTGATGGATATTTAGAATTGGTTGTATTGATTTATGAAAGAGGATATTTGAAATATTTAAAAAAAAGGTTCCACCGAGATTCGAACTCGGATTGCTGGATTCAGAGTCCAGAGTGCTGACCATTACACCATGGAACCGAATTCCCATGCCGGGAGTCGAACCCGGGCCACCTGGGTAAAAGCCAGGAATCCTAACCGCTAGACCACATGGGATACAGACGAGGTGAAATATTTACAGTGATGGATATTTAGAATTGGTTGTATTGATTTATAAAAGAGGATATTTGAAAAAAAGGTTCCACCGAGATTCGAACTCGGATTGCTGGATTCAGAGTCCAGTGTGCTGACCATTACAACATGGAACCGAATTCCCATGCCGGGAGTCGAACCCGGGCCACCTGGGTGAAAACCAGGAATCCTAACCGCAAGACCACATGGGATATAAAGGAGGTGAAATATTTACGGTGATAGAAATTTTGAATTGGTTGTATGGATTTATAAAAGAGGATATTTGAAAAAAAGGTTCCACCGAGATTCGAACTCGGATTGCTGGATTCAGAGTCCAGAGTGCTGACCATTAATTACACCATGGAACCGAATTCCCATGCCGGGAGTCGAACCCGGGCCACCTGGGTGAAAGCCAGGAATCCTAACCGCTAGACCACATGGGATACAGACGAGGTGAAATATTTACAGTGATGGATATTTAGAATTGGTTGTATTGATTTATAAAAGAGGATATTTGAAAAAAAGGTTCCACCGAGATTCGAACTCGGATTGCTGGATTCAGAGTCCAGAGTGCTAACCATTACACCATGAAACCGAATTCCCATGCCGGGAGTCGAACCTGGGCCACCTGGTTGAAAGCCAGGAATCCTAACCGCTAGACCACATGGGATACAGACGAGGTGAAATATTTACAGTGATGGATATTTAGAATTGGTTGTATTGATTTATAAAAGAGGATATTTGAAAATAAGGTTCCACCGAGATTCGAACTCGGATTGCTGGATTCAGAGTCCAGAGTGCTGACCATTACACCATGGAACCGAATTCCCATGCCGGGAGTCGAACCCGGGCCACCTGGGTGAAAGCCAGGAATCCTAACCGCTAGACCACATGGGATACAGACGAGGTGAAATATTTACAGTGATGGATATTTAGAATTGGTTGTATTGATTTATGAAAGAGGATATTTGAAATATTTAAAAAAAAGGTTCCACCGAGATTCGAACTCGGATTGCTGGATTCAGAGTCCAGAGTGCTGACCATTACACCATGGAACCGAATTCCCATGCCGGGAGTCGAACCCGGGCCACCTGGGTAAAAGCCAGGAATCCTAACCGCTAGACCACATGGGATACAGACGAGGTGAAATATTTACAGTGATGGATATTTAGAATTGGTTGTATTGATTTATAAAAGAGGATATTTGAAAAAAAGGTTCCACCGAGATTCGAACTCGGATTGCTGGATTCAGAGTACAGAGTGCTGACCATTACACCATGGAACCGAATTCCCATGCCGGGAGTCGAACCCGGGCCACCTGGGTGAAAGCCAGGAATCCTAACCGCTAGACCACATGGGATACAGACGAGGTGAAATATTTACAGTGATGGATATTTAGAATTGGTTGTATTGATTTATGAAAGAGGATATTTGAAATATTTAAAAAAAAGGTTCCACCGAGATTCGAACTCGGAGTGCTGCATTCAGAGTCCAGAGTGCTGACCATTAATTACACCATGGAACCGAATTCCCATGCCGGGAGTCGAACCCGGGCCACCTGGGTGAAAGCCAGGAATCCTAACCGCTAGACCACATGGGATACAGACGAGGTGAAATATTTACAGTGATGGATATTTAGAATTGGTTGTATTGATTTATGAAAGAGGATATTTGAAATATTTAAAAAAAAGGTTCAAACGAGATTCGAACTCGGATTGCTGGATTCAGAGTCCAGAGTGCTGACCATTACACCATGGAACCGAATTCCCATGCCGGGAGTCGAACCCGGGCCACCTGGGTGAAAGCCAGGAATCCTAACCGCTAGACCACATGGGATACAGACACGGTGAAATATTTACAGTGATGGATATTTAGAATTGGTTGTATTGATTTATAAAAGAGGATATTTGAAAAAAAGGTTCCACCGAGATTCGAACTCGGATTGCTGGATTCAGAGTCCAGTGTGTGCTGACCATTACACCATGGAACCGAATTCCCTTGCCGGGAGTCGAACCCGGGCAACCTGGGTGAAAGCCAGGAATCCTAACCGCTAGACCACATGGGATACAGACGAGGTGAAATATTTACAGTGATGGATATTTAGAATTGGTTGTATTGATTTATGAAAGAGGATATTTGAAATATTTAAAAAAAAGGTTCCACCGAGATTCGAACTCGGATTGCTGGATTCAGAGTCCAGAGTGCTGACCATTACACCATGGAACCGAATTCCCATGTCGGGAGTCGAACCCGGGCCACCTGGGTGAAAGCCAGGAATCCTAACCGCTAGACCACATGGGATACAGACGAGGTGAAATATTTACAGTGATGGATATTTAGAATTGGTTGTATTGATTTATAAAAGAGGATATTTGAAAAAAAGGTTCCACCGAGATTCGAACTCGGATTGCTGGATTCAGAGTCCAGAGTGCTAACCATTACACCATGAAACCGAATTCCCATGCCGGGAGTCGAACCCGGGCCACCTGGTTGAAAGCCAGGAATCCTAACCGCTAGACCACATGGGATACAGCCGAGGTGAAATATTTACAGTGATGGATATTTAGAATTGGTTGTATTGATTTATAAAAGAGGATATTTGAAAAAAAGGTTCCACCGAGATTCGAACTCGGATTGCTGGATTCAGAGTCCAGAGTGCTGACCATTACACCATGGAACCGAATTCCCATGCCGGGAGTCGAACCCGGGCCACCTGGGTGAAAGCCAGGAATCCTAACCGCTAGACCACATGGGATACAGACGAGGTGAAATATTTACAGTGATGGATATTTAGAATTGGTTGTATTGATTTATGAAAGAGGATATTTGAAATATTTAAAAAAAAGGTTCCACCGAGATTCGAACTCGGATTGCTGGATTCAGAGTCCAGAGTGCTGACCATTACACCATGGAACCGAATTCCCATGCCGGGAGTCGAACCCGGGCCACCTGGGTAAAAGCCAGGAATCCTAACCGCTAGACCACATGGGATACAGACGAGGTGAAATATTTACAGTGATGGATATTTAGAATTGGTTGTATTGATTTATAAAAGAGGATATTTGAAAAAAAGGTTCCACCGAGATTCGAACTCGGATTGCTGGATTCAGAGTCCAGTGTGCTGACCATTACAACATGGAACCGAATTCCCATGCCGGGAGTCGAACCCGGGCCACCTGGGTGAAAACCAGGAATCCTAACCGCAAGACCACATGGGATATAAAGGAGGTGAAATATTTACGGTGATAGAAATTTTGAATTGGTTGTATGGATTTATAAAAGAGGATATTTGAAAAAAAGGTTCCACCGAGATTCGAACTCGGATTGCTGGATTCAGAGTCCAGAGTGCTGACCATTAATTACACCATGGAACCGAATTCCCATGCCGGGAGTCGAACCCGGGCCACCTGGGTGAAAGCCAGGAATCCTAACCGCTAGACCACATGGGATACAGACGAGGTGAAATATTTACAGTGATGGATATTTAGAATTGGTTGTATTGATTTATAAAAGAGGATATTTGAAAAAAAGGTTCCACCGAGATTCGAACTCGGATTGCTGGATTCAGAGTCCAGAGTGCTAACCATTACACCATGAAACCGAATTCCCATGCCGGGAGTCGAACCCGGGCCACCTGGTTGAAAGCCAGGAATCCTAACCGCTAGACCACATGGGATACAGACGAGGTGAAATATTTACAGTGATGGATATTTAGAATTGGTTGTATTGATTTATAAAAGAGGATATTTGAAAAAAAGGTTCCACCGAGATTCGAACTCGGATTGCTGGATTCAGAGTCCAGAGTGCTGACCATTACACCATGGAACCGAATTCCCATGCCGGGAGTCGAACCCGGGCCACCTGGGTGAAAGCCAGGAATCCTAACCGCTAGACCACATGGGATACAGACGAGGTGAAATATTTACAGTGATGGATATTTAGAATTGGTTGTATTGATTTATGAAAGAGGATATTTGAAATATTTAAAAAAAAGGTTCCACCGAGATTCGAACTCGGATTGCTGGATTCAGAGTCCAGAGTGCTGACCATTACACCATGGAACCGAATTCCCATGCCGGGAGTCGAACCCGGGCCACCTGGGTAAAAGCCAGGAATCCTAACCGCTAGACCACATGGGATACAGACGAGGTGAAATATTTACAGTGATGGATATTTAGAATTGGTTGTATTGATTTATAAAAGAGGATATTTGAAAAAAAGGTTCCACCGAGATTCGAACTCGGATTGCTGGATTCAGAGTACAGAGTGCTGACCATTACACCATGGAACCGAATTCCCATGCCGGGAGTCGAACCCGGGCCACCTGGGTGAAAGCCAGGAATCCTAACCGCTAGACCACATGGGATACAGACGAGGTGAAATATTTACAGTGATGGATATTTAGAATTGGTTGTATTGATTTATGAAAGAGGATATTTGAAATATTTAAAAAAAAGGTTCCACCGAGATTCGAACTCGGAGTGCTGCATTCAGAGTCCAGAGTGCTGACCATTAATTACACCATGGAACCGAATTCCCATGCCGGGAGTCGAACCCGGGCCACCTGGGTGAAAGCCAGGAATCCTAACCGCTAGACCACATGGGATACAGACGGGGTGAAATATTTACAGTGATGGATATTTAGAATTGGTTGTATTGATTTATAAAATAGGATATTTGAAAAAAAGGTTCCACCGAGATTCGAACTCGGATTGCTGGATTCAGAGTCCAGAGTGCTGACCATTACACCATGGAACCGAATTCCCATGCCGGGAGTTGAACCCGGGCCACCTGGGTGAAAGCCAGGAATCCTAACCGCTAGACCACATGGGATACAGACGAGGTGAAATATTTACAGTGATGGATATTTAGAATTGGTTGTATTGATTTATAAAAGAGGATATTTGAAAAAAAGGTTCCACCGAGATTCGAACTCGGATTGCTGGATTCAGAGTCCAGTGTGCTGACCATTACACCATGGAACCGAATTCCCATGCCGGGAGTCGAACCCGGGCCACCTGGGTGAAAGCCAGGAATCCTAACCGCTAGACCACATGGGATACAGACGAGGTGAAATATTTACAGTGATGGATATTTAGAATTGGTTGTATTGATTTATGAAAGAGGATATTTGAAATATTTAAAGAAGAGGTTCCACCGAGATTCGAACTCGGATTGCTGGATTCAGAGTCCAGAGTGCTGACCATTACACCATGGAACCGAATTCCCATGCCGGGAGTCGAACCCGGGCCACCTGGGTGAAAGCCAGGAATCCTAACCGCTAGACCACATGGGATACAGACGAGGTGAAATATTTACAGTGATGGATATTTAGAATTGGTTGTATTGATTTATAAAAGAGGATATTTGAAATATTTAAAAAAAAGGTTCCACCGAGATTCGAACTCGGATTGCTGGATTCAGAGTCCAGAGTGCTGACCATTACACCATGGAACCGAATTCCCATGCCAGGAGTCGAACCCGGGCCACCTGGGTGAAAGCCAGGAATCCTAACCGCTAGACCACATGGGATACAGACGAGGTGAAATATTTACAGTGATGGATATTTAGAATTGGTTGTATTGATTTATAAAAGAGGATATTTGAAAAAAAGGTTCCACCGAGATTCGAACTCGGATTGCTGGATTCAGAGTCCAGAGTGCTGACCATTACACCATGGAACCGAATTCCCATGCCGGGAGTCGAACCCGGGCCACCTGGGTGAAAGCCAGGAATCCTAACCGCTAGACCACATGGGATACAGACGAGGTGAAATATTTACAGTGATGGATATTTAGAATTGGTTGTATTGATTTATGAAAGAGGATATTTGAAATATTTAAAAAAAAGGTTCCACCGAGATTCGAACTCGGATTGCTGGATTCAGAGTCCAGAGTGCTGACCATTACACCATGGAACCGAATTCCCATGCCGGGAGTCGAACCCGGGCCACCTGGGTAAAAGCCAGGAATCCTAACCGCTAGACCACATGGGATACAGACGAGGTGAAATATTTACAGTGATGGATATTTAGAATTGGTTGTATTGATTTATAAAAGAGGATATTTGAAAAAAAGGTTCCACCGAGATTCGAACTCGGATTGCTGGATTCAGAGTCCAGTGTGCTGACCATTACAACATGGAACCGAATTCCCATGCCGGGAGTCGAACCCGGGCCACCTGGGTGAAAACCAGGAATCCTAACCGCAAGACCACATGGGATATAAAGGAGGTGAAATATTTACGGTGATAGAAATTTTGAATTGGTTGTATGGATTTATAAAAGAGGATATTTGAAAAAAAGGTTCCACCGAGATTCGAACTCGGATTGCTGGATTCAGAGTCCAGAGTGCTGACCATTAATTACACCATGGAACCGAATTCCCATGCCGGGAGTCGAACCCGGGCCACCTGGGTGAAAGCCAGGAATCCTAACCGCTAGACCACATGGGATACAGACGAGGTGAAATATTTACAGTGATGGATATTTAGAATTGGTTGTATTGATTTATAAAAGAGGATATTTGAAAAAAAGGTTCCACCGAGATTCGAACTCGGATTGCTGGATTCAGAGTCCAGAGTGCTAACCATTACACCATGAAACCGAATTCCCATGCCGGGAGTCGAACCTGGGCCACCTGGTTGAAAGCCAGGAATCCTAACCGCTAGACCACATGGGATACAGACGAGGTGAAATATTTACAGTGATGGATATTTAGAATTGGTTGTATTGATTTATAAAAGAGGATATTTGAAAATAAGGTTCCACCGAGATTCGAACTCGGATTGCTGGATTCAGAGTCCAGAGTGCTGACCATTACACCATGGAACCGAATTCCCATGCCGGGAGTCGAACCCGGGCCACCTGGGTGAAAGCCAGGAATCCTAACCGCTAGACCACATGGGATACAGACGAGGTGAAATATTTACAGTGATGGATATTTAGAATTGGTTGTATTGATTTATGAAAGAGGATATTTGAAATATTTAAAAAAAAGGTTCCACCGAGATTCGAACTCGGATTGCTGGATTCAGAGTCCAGAGTGCTGACCATTACACCATGGAACCGAATTCCCATGCCGGGAGTCGAACCCGGGCCACCTGGGTAAAAGCCAGGAATCCTAACCGCTAGACCACATGGGATACAGACGAGGTGAAATATTTACAGTGATGGATATTTAGAATTGGTTGTATTGATTTATAAAAGAGGATATTTGAAAAAAAGGTTCCACCGAGATTCGAACTCGGATTGCTGGATTCAGAGTACAGAGTGCTGACCATTACACCATGGAACCGAATTCCCATGCCGGGAGTCGAACCCGGGCCACCTGGGTGAAAGCCAGGAATCCTAACCGCTAGACCACATGGGATACAGACGAGGTGAAATATTTACAGTGATGGATATTTAGAATTGGTTGTATTGATTTATGAAAGAGGATATTTGAAATATTTAAAAAAAAGGTTCCACCGAGATTCGAACTCGGAGTGCTGCATTCAGAGTCCAGAGTGCTGACCATTAATTACACCATGGAACCGAATTCCCATGCCGGGAGTCGAACCCGGGCCACCTGGGTGAAAGCCAGGAATCCTAACCGCTAGACCACATGGGATACAGACGAGGTGAAATATTTACAGTGATGGATATTTAGAATTGGTTGTATTGATTTATGAAAGAGGATATTTGAAATATTTAAAAAAAAGGTTCAAACGAGATTCGAACTCGGATTGCTGGATTCAGAGTCCAGAGTGCTGACCATTACACCATGGAACCGAATTCCCATGCCGGGAGTCGAACCCGGGCCACCTGGGTGAAAGCCAGGAATCCTAACCGCTAGACCACATGGGATACAGACACGGTGAAATATTTACAGTGATGGATATTTAGAATTGGTTGTATTGATTTATAAAAGAGGATATTTGAAAAAAAGGTTCCACCGAGATTCGAACTCGGATTGCTGGATTCAGAGTCCAGTGTGTGCTGACCATTACACCATGGAACCGAATTCCCTTGCCGGGAGTCGAACCCGGGCAACCTGGGTGAAAGCCAGGAATCCTAACCGCTAGACCACATGGGATACAGACGAGGTGAAATATTTACAGTGATGGATATTTAGAATTGGTTGTATTGATTTATGAAAGAGGATATTTGAAATATTTAAAAAAAAGGTTCCACCGAGATTCGAACTCGGATTGCTGGATTCAGAGTCCAGAGTGCTGACCATTACACCATGGAACCGAATTCCCATGTCGGGAGTCGAACCCGGGCCACCTGGGTGAAAGCCAGGAATCCTAACCGCTAGACCACATGGGATACAGACGAGGTGAAATATTTACAGTGATGGATATTTAGAATTGGTTGTATTGATTTATAAAAGAGGATATTTGAAAAAAAGGTTCCACCGAGATTCGAACTCGGATTGCTGGATTCAGAGTCCAGAGTGCTAACCATTACACCATGAAACCGAATTCCCATGCCGGGAGTCGAACCCGGGCCACCTGGTTGAAAGCCAGGAATCCTAACCGCTAGACCACATGGGATACAGCCGAGGTGAAATATTTACAGTGATGGATATTTAGAATTGGTTGTATTGATTTATAAAAGAGGATATTTGAAAAAAAGGTTCCACCGAGATTCGAACTCGGATTGCTGGATTCAGAGTCCAGAGTGCTGACCATTACACCATGGAACCGAATTCCCATGCCGGGAGTCGAACCCGGGCCACCTGGGTGAAAGCCAGGAATCCTAACCGCTAGACCACATGGGATACAGACGAGGTGAAATATTTACAGTGATGGATATTTAGAATTGGTTGTATTGATTTATGAAAGAGGATATTTGAAATATTTAAAAAAAAGGTTCCACCGAGATTCGAACTCGGATTGCTGGATTCAGAGTCCAGAGTGCTGACCATTACACCATGGAACCGAATTCCCATGCCGGGAGTCGAACCCGGGCCGCCTGGGTAAAAGCCAGGAATCCTAACCGCTAGACCACATGGGATACAGACGAGGTGAAATATTTACAGTGATGGATATTTAGAATTGGTTGTATTGATTTATAAAAGAGGATATTTGAAAAAAAGGTTCCACCGAGATTCGAACTCGGATTGCTGGATTCAGAGTCCAGTGTGCTGACCATTACAACATGGAACCGAATTCCCATGCCGGGAGTCGAACCCGGGCCACCTGGGTGAAAACCAGGAATCCTAACCGCAAGACCACATGGGATATAAAGGAGGTGAAATATTTACGGTGATAGAAATTTTGAATTGGTTGTATGGATTTATAAAAGAGGATATTTGAAAAAAAGGTTCCACCGAGATTCGAACTCGGATTGCTGGATTCAGAGTCCAGAGTGCTGACCATTAATTACACCATGGAACCGAATTCCCATGCCGGGAGTCGAACCCGGGCCACCTGGGTGAAAGCCAGGAATCCTAACCGCTAGACCACATGGGATACAGACGAGGTGAAATATTTACAGTGATGGATATTTAGAATTGGTTGTATTGATTTATAAAAGAGGATATTTGAAAAAAAGGTTCCACCGAGATTCGAACTCGGATTGCTGGATTCAGAGTCCAGAGTGCTAACCATTACACCATGAAACCGAATTCCCATGCCGGGAGTCGAACCCGGGCCACCTGGTTGAAAGCCAGGAATCCTAACCGCTAGACCACATGGGATACAGACGAGGTGAAATATTTACAGTGATGGATATTTAGAATTGGTTGTATTGATTTATAAAAGAGGATATTTGAAAAAAAGGTTCCACCGAGATTCGAACTCGGATTGCTGGATTCAGAGTCCAGAGTGCTGACCATTACACCATGGAACCGAATTCCCATGCCGGGAGTCGAACCCGGGCCACCTGGGTGAAAGCCAGGAATCCTAACCGCTAGACCACATGGGATACAGACGAGGTGAAATATTTACAGTGATGGATATTTAGAATTGGTTGTATTGATTTATGAAAGAGGATATTTGAAATATTTAAAAAAAAGGTTCCACCGAGATTCGAACTCGGATTGCTGGATTCAGAGTCCAGAGTGCTGACCATTACACCATGGAACCGAATTCCCATGCCGGGAGTCGAACCCGGGCCACCTGGGTAAAAGCCAGGAATCCTAACCGCTAGACCACATGGGATACAGACGAGGTGAAATATTTACAGTGATGGATATTTAGAATTGGTTGTATTGATTTATAAAAGAGGATATTTGAAAAAAAGGTTCCACCGAGATTCGAACTCGGATTGCTGGATTCAGATTACAGAGTGCTGACCATTACACCATGGAACCGAATTCCCATGCCGGGAGTCGAACCCGGGCCACCTGGGTGAAAGCCAGGAATCCTAACCGCTAGACCACATGGGATACAGACGAGGTGAAATATTTACAGTGATGGATATTTAGAATTGGTTGTATTGATTTATGAAAGAGGATATTTGAAATATTTAAAAAAAAGGTTCCACCGAGATTCGAACTCGGAGTGCTGCATTCAGAGTCCAGAGTGCTGACCATTAATTACACCATGGAACCGAATTCCCATGCCGGGAGTCGAACCCGGGCCACCTGGGTGAAAGCCAGGAATCCTAACCGCTAGACCACATGGGATACAGACGGGGTGAAATATTTACAGTGATGGATATTTAGAATTGGTTGTATTGATTTATAAAATAGGATATTTGAAAAAAAGGTTCCACCGAGATTCGAACTCGGATTGCTGGATTCAGAGTCCAGAGTGCTGACCATTACACCATGGAACCGAATTCCCATGCCGGGAGTTGAACCCGGGCCACCTGGGTGAAAGCCAGGAATCCTAACCGCTAGACCACATGGGATACAGACGAGGTGAAATATTTACAGTGATGGATATTTAGAATTGGTTGTATTGATTTATAAAAGAGGATATTTGAAAAAAAGGTTCCACCGAGATTCGAACTCGGATTGCTGGATTCAGAGTCCAGTGTGCTGACCATTACACCATGGAACCGAATTCCCATGCCGGGAGTCGAACCCGGGCCACCTGGGTGAAAGCCAGGAATCCTAACCGCTAGACCACATGGGATACAGACGAGGTGAAATATTTACAGTGATGGATATTTAGAATTGGTTGTATTGATTTATGAAAGAGGATATTTGAAATATTTAAAGAAGAGGTTCCACCGAGATTCGAACTCGGATTGCTGGATTCAGAGTCCAGAGTGCTGACCATTACACCATGGAACCGAATTCCCATGCCGGGAGTCGAACCCGGGCCACCTGGGTGAAAGCCAGGAATCCTAACCGCTAGACCACATGGGATACAGACGAGGTGAAATATTTACAGTGATGGATATTTAGAATTGGTTGTATTGATTTATAAAAGAGGATATTTGAAATATTTAAAAAAAAGGTTCCACCGAGATTCGAACTCGGATTGCTGGATTCAGAGTCCAGAGTGCTGACCATTACACCATGGAACCGAATTCCCATGCCAGGAGTCGAACCCGGGCCACCTGGGTGAAAGCCAGGAATCCTAACCGCTAGACCACATGGGATACAGACGAGGTGAAATATTTACAGTGATGGATATTTAGAATTGGTTGTATTGATTTATAAAAGAGGATATTTGAAAAAAAGGTTCCACCGAGATTCGAACTCGGATTGCTGGATTCAGAGTCCAGAGTGCTGACCATTACACCATAGGACCGAATTCCCATGCCGGGAGTCGAACCCGGGCCACCTGGTTGAAAACCAGGAATCCTAACCGCAAGACCACATGGGATATAAAGGAGGTGAAATATTTACGGTGATAGAAATTTTGAATTGGTTGTATGGATTTATAAAAGAGGATATTTGAAAAAAAGGTTCCACCGAGATTCGAACTCGGATTGCTGGATTCAGAGTCCAGAGTGCTGACCATTAATTACACCATGGAACCGAATTCCCATGCCGGGAGTCGAACCTGGGCCACCTGGGTGAAAGCCAGGAATCCTAACCGCTAGACCACATGGGATACAGACGAGGTGAAATATTTACAGTGATGGATATTTAGAATTGGTTGTATTGATTTATAAAAGAGGATATTTGAAAAAAAGGTTCCACCGAGATTCGAACTCGGATTGCTGGATTCAGAGTCCAGAGTGCTGACCATTACACCATGGAACCGAATTCCCATGCCGGGAGTCGAACCCGGGCCACCTGGGTGAAAGCCAGGAATCCTAACCGCTAGACCACATGGGATACAGACGAGGTGAAATATTTACAGTGATGGATATTTAGAATTGGTTGTATTGATTTATAAAATAGGATATTTGAAAAAAAGGTTCCACCGAGATTCGAACTCGGATTGCTGGATTCAGAGTCCAGAGTGCTGACCATTACACCATGGAACCGAATTCCAATGCCGGGAGTCGAACCCGGGCCACCTGGGTGAAAGCCAGGAATCCTAACCGCTAGACCACATGGGATACAGACGAGGTGAAATATTTACAGTGATGGATATTTAGAATTGGTTGTATTGATTTATAAAAGAGGATATTTGAAAAAAAGGTTCCACCGAGATTCGAACTCGGATTGCTGGATTCAGAGTACAGAGTGCTGACCATTACACCATGGAACCGAATTCCCATGCCGGGAGTCGAACCCGGGCCACCTGGGTGAAAGCCAGGAATCCTAACCGCTAGACCACATGGGATACAGACGAGGTGAAATATTTACAGTGATGGATATTTAGAATTGGTTGTATTGATTTATGAAAGAGGATATTTGAAATATTTAAAAAAAAGGTTCCACCGAGATTCGAACTCGGATTGCTGGATTCAGAGTCCAGAGTGCTGACCATTACACCATGGAACCGAATTCCCATGCCGGGAGTCGAACCCGGGCCACCTGGGAAAAAGCCAGGAATCCTAACCGCTAGACCACATGGGATACAGACAAGGTGAAATATTTACAGTGATGGATATTTAGAATTGGTTGTATTGATTTATAAAAGAGGATATTTGAAAAAAAGGTTCCACCGAGATTCGAACTCGGATTGCTGGATTCAGAGTACAGAGTGCTGACCATTACACCATGGAACCGAATTCCCATGCCGGGAGTCGAACCCGGGCCACCTGGGTGAAAGCCAGGAATCCTAACCGCTAGACCACATGGGATACAGACGAGGTGAAATATTTACAGTGATGGATATTTAGAATTGGTTGTATTGATTTATGAAAGAGGATATTTGAAATATTTAAAAAAAAGGTTCCACCGAGATTCGAACTCGGAGTGCTGCATTCAGAGTCCAGAGTGCTGACCATTAATTACACCATGGAACCGAATTCCCATGCCGGGAGTCGAACCCGGGCCACCTGGGTGAAAGCCAGGAATCCTAACCGCTAGACCACATGGGATACAGACGAGGTGAAATATTTACAGTGATGGATATTTAGAATTGGTTGTATTGATTTATAAAATAGGATATTTGAAAAAAAGGTTCCACCGAGATTCGAACTCGGATTGCTGGATTCAGAGTCCAGAGTGCTGACCATTACACCATGGAACCGAATTCCCATGCCGGGAGTTGAACCCGGGCCACCTGGGTGAAAGCCAGGAATCCTAACCGCTAGACCACATGGGATACAGACGAGGTGAAATATTTACAGTGATGGATATTTAGAATTGGTTGTATTGATTTATAAAAGAGGATATTTGAAAAAAAGGTTCCACCGAGATTCGAACTCGGATTGCTGGATTCAGAGTCCAGTGTGCTGACCATTACACCATGGAACCGAATTCCCATGCCGGGAGTCGAACCCGGGCCACCTGGGTGAAAGCCAGGAATCCTAACCGCTAGACCACATGGGATACAGACGAGGTGAAATATTTACAGTGATGGATATTTAGAATTGGTTGTATTGATTTATGAATGAGGATATTTGAAATATTTAAAGAAAAGGTTCCACCGAGATTCGAACTCGGATTGCTGGATTCAGAGTCCAGAGTGCTGACCATTACAGCATGGAACCGAATTCCCATGCCGGGAGTCGAACCCGGGCCACCTGGGTGAAAGCCAGGAATCCTAACCGCTAGACCACATGGGATACAGACGAGGTGAAATATTTACAGTGATGGATATTTAGAATTGGTTGTATTGATTTATAAAAGAGGATATTTGAAATATTTAAAAAAAAGGTTCCACCGAGATTCGAACTCGGATTGCTGGATTCAGAGTCCAGAGTGCTGACCATTACACCATGGAACCGAATTCCCATGCCAGGAGTCGAACCCGGGCCACCTGGGTGAAAGCCAGGAATCCTAACCGCTAGACCACATGGGATACAGACGAGGTGAAATATTTACAGTGATGGATATTTAGAATTGGTTGTATTGATTTATAAAAGAGGATATTTGAAAAAAAGGTTCCACCGAGATTCGAACTCGGATTGCTGGATTCAGAGTCCAGAGTGCTGACCATTACACCATAGGACCGAATTCCCATGCCGGGAGTCGAACCCGGGCCACCTGGTTGAAAACCAGGAATCCTAACCGCAAGACCACATGGGATATAAAGGAGGTGAAATATTTACGGTGATAGAAATTTTGAATTGGTTGTATGGATTTATAAAAGAGGATATTTGAAAAAAAGGTTCCACCGAGATTCGAACTCGGATTGCTGGATTCAGAGTCCAGAGTGCTGACCATTAATTACACCATGGAACCGAATTCCCATGCCGGGAGTCGAACCTGGGCCACCTGGGTGAAAGCCAGGAATCCTAACCGCTAGACCACATGGGATACAGACGAGGTGAAATATTTACAGTGATGGATATTTAGAATTGGTTGTATTGATTTATAAAAGAGGATATTTGAAAAAAAGGTTCCACCGAGATTCGAACTCGGATTGCTGGATTCAGAGTCCAGAGTGCTGACCATTACACCATGGAACCGAATTCCCATGCCGGGAGTCGAACCCGGGCCACCTGGGTGAAAGCCAGGAATCCTAACCGCTAGACCACATGGGATACAGACGAGGTGAAATATTTACAGTGATGGATATTTAGAATTGGTTGTATTGATTTATAAAATAGGATATTTGAAAAAAAGGTTCCACCGAGATTCGAACTCGGATTGCTGGATTCAGAGTCCAGAGTGCTGACCATTACACCATGGAACCGAATTCCAATGCCGGGAGTCGAACCCGGGCCACCTGGGTGAAAGCCAGGAATCCTAACCGCTAGACCACATGGGATACAGACGAGGTGAAATATTTACAGTGATGGATATTTAGAATTGGTTGTATTGATTTATAAAAGAGGATATTTGAAAAAAAGGTTCCACCGAGATTCGAACTCGGATTGCTGGATTCAGAGTACAGAGTGCTGACCATTACACCATGGAACCGAATTCCCATGCCGGGAGTCGAACCCGGGCCACCTGGGTGAAAGCCAGGAATCCTAACCGCTAGACCACATGGGATACAGACGAGGTGAAATATTTACAGTGATGGATATTTAGAATTGGTTGTATTGATTTATGAAAGAGGATATTTGAAATATTTAAAAAAAAGGTTCCACCGAGATTCGAACTCGGAGTGCTGCATTCAGAGTCCAGAGTGCTGACCATTAATTACACCATGGAACCGAATTCCCATGCCGGGAGTCGAACCCGGGCCACCTGGGTGAAAGCCAGGAATCCTAACCGCTAGACCACATGGGATACAGACGAGGTGAAATATTTACAGTGATGGATATTTAGAATTGGTTGTATTGATTTATAAAAGAGGATATTTGAAATATTTAAAAAAAAGGTTCCACCGAGATTCGAACTCGGATTGCTGGATTCAGAGTCCAGAGTGCTGACCATTACACCATGGAACCGAATTCCCATGCCAGGAGTCGAACCCGGGCCACCTGGGTGAAAGCCAGGAATCCTAACCGCTAGACCACATGGGATACAGACGAGGTGAAATATTTACAGTGATGGATATTTAGAATTGGTTGTATTGATTTATAAAAGAGGATATTTGAAAAAAAGGTTCCACCGAGATTCGAACTCGGATTGCTGGATTCAGAGTCCAGAGTGCTGACCATTACACCATAGGACCGAATTCCCATGCCGGGAGTCGAACCCGGGCCACCTGGTTGAAAACCAGGAATCCTAACCGCAAGACCACATGGGATATAAAGGAGGTGAAATATTTACGGTGATAGAAATTTTGAATTGGTTGTATGGATTTATAAAAGAGGATATTTGAAAAAAAGGTTCCACCGAGATTCGAACTCGGATTGCTGGATTCAGAGTCCAGAGTGCTGACCATTAATTACACCATGGAACCGAATTCCCATGCCGGGAGTCGAACCTGGGCCACCTGGGTGAAAGCCAGGAATCCTAACCGCTAGACCACATGGGATACAGACGAGGTGAAATATTTACAGTGATGGATATTTAGAATTGGTTGTATTGATTTATAAAAGAGGATATTTGAAAAAAAGGTTCCACCGAGATTCGAACTCGGATTGCTGGATTCAGAGTCCAGAGTGCTGACCATTACACCATGGAACCGAATTCCCATGCCGGGAGTCGAACCCGGGCCACCTGGGTGAAAGCCAGGAATCCTAACCGCTAGACCACATGGGATACAGACGAGGTGAAATATTTACAGTGATGGATATTTAGAATTGGTTGTATTGATTTATAAAATAGGATATTTGAAAAAAAGGTTCCACCGAGATTCGAACTCGGATTGCTGGATTCAGAGTCCAGAGTGCTGACCATTACACCATGGAACCGAATTCCAATGCCGGGAGTCGAACCCGGGCCACCTGGGTGAAAGCCAGGAATCCTAACCGCTAGACCACATGGGATACAGACGAGGTGAAATATTTACAGTGATGGATATTTAGAATTGGTTGTATTGATTTATAAAAGAGGATATTTGAAAAAAAGGTTCCACCGAGATTCGAACTCGGATTGCTGGATTCAGAGTACAGAGTGCTGACCATTACACCATGGAACCGAATTCCCATGCCGGGAGTCGAACCCGGGCCACCTGGGTGAAAGCCAGGAATCCTAACCGCTAGACCACATGGGATACAGACGAGGTGAAATATTTACAGTGATGGATATTTAGAATTGGTTGTATTGATTTATGAAAGAGGATATTTGAAATATTTAAAAAAAAGGTTCCACCGAGATTCGAACTCGGAGTGCTGCATTCAGAGTCCAGAGTGCTGACCATTAATTACACCATGGAACCGAATTCCCATGCCGGGAGTCGAACCCGGGCCACCTGGGTGAAAGCCAGGAATCCTAACCGCTAGACCACATGGGATACAGACGAGGTGAAATATTTACAGTGATGGATATTTAGAATTGGTTGTATTGATTTATAAAATAGGATATTTGAAAAAAAGGTTCCACCGAGATTCGAACTCGGATTGCTGGATTCAGAGTCCAGAGTGCTGACCATTACACCATGGAACCGAATTCCCATGCCGGGAGTTGAACCCGGGCCACCTGGGTGAAAGCCAGGAATCCTAACCGCTAGACCACATGGGATACAGACGAGGTGAAATATTTACAGTGATGGATATTTAGAATTGGTTGTATTGATTTATAAAAGAGGATATTTGAAAAAAAGGTTCCACCGAGATTCGAACTCGGATTGCTGGATTCAGAGTCCAGTGTGCTGACCATTACACCATGGAACCGAATTCCCATGCCGGGAGTCGAACCCGGGCCACCTGGGTGAAAGCCAGGAATCCTAACCGCTAGACCACATGGGATACAGACGAGGTGAAATATTTACAGTGATGGATATTTAGAATTGGTTGTATTGATTTATGAAAGAGGATATTTGAAATATTTAAAGAAAAGGTTCCACCGAGATTCGAACTCGGATTGCTGGATTCAGAGTCCAGAGTGCTGACCATTACACCATGGAACCGAATTCCCATGCCGGGAGTCGAACCCGGGCCACCTGGGTGAAAGCCAGGAATCCTAACCGCTAGACCACATGGGATACAGACGAGGTGAAATATTTACAGTGATGGATATTTAGAATTGGTTGTATTGATTTATAAAAGAGGATATTTGAAATATTTAAAAAAAAGGTTCCACCGAGATTCGAACTCGGATTGCTGGATTCAGAGTCCAGAGTGCTGACCATTACACCATGGAACCGAATTCCCATGCCAGGAGTCGAACCCGGGCCACCTGGGTGAAAGCCAGGAATCATAACCGCTAGACCACATGGGATACAGACGAGGTGAAATATTTACAGTGATGGATATTTAGAATTGGTTGTATTGATTTATAAAAGAGGATATTTGAAAAAAAGGTTCCACCGAGATTCGAACTCGGATTGCTGGATTCAGAGTCCAGAGTGCTGACCATTACACCATAGGACCGAATTCCCATGCCGGGAGTCGAACCCGGGCCACCTGGGTGAAAGCCAGGAATCCTAACCGCTAGACCACATGGGATACAGACGAGGTGAAATATTTACAGTGATGGATATTTAGAATTGGTTGTATTGATTAATAAAATAGGATATTTGAAAAAAAGGTTCCACCGAGATTCGAACTCGGATTGCTGGATTCAGAGTCCAGAGTGCTGACCATTACACCATGGAACCGAATTCCCATGCCGGGAGTCGAACCCGGGCCACCTGGGTGAAAGCCAGGAATCCTAACCGCTAGACCACATGGGATACAGACGAGGTGAAATATTTACAGTGATGGATATTTAGAATTGGTTGTATTGATTTATAAAAGAGGATATTTGAAAAAAAGGTTCCACCGAGATTCGAACTCGGATTGCTGGATTCAGAGTCCAGTGTGCTGACCATTACACCATGGAACCGAATTCCCATGCCGGGAGTCGAACCCGGGCCACCTGGGTGAAAGCCAGGAATCCTAACCGCTAGACCACATGGGATACAGACGAGGTGAAATATTTACAGTGATGGATATTTAGAATTGGTTGTATTGATTTATAAAATAGGATATTTGAAAAAAAGGTTCCACCGAGATTCGAACTCGGATTCCTAGATTCAGAGTCCAGAGTGCTGACCATTACACCATGGAACCGAATTCCCATGCCGGGAGTTGAACCCGGGCCACCTGGGTGAAAGCCAGGAATCCTAACCGCTAGACCACATGGGATACAGACGAGGTGAAATATTTACAGTGATGGATATTTAGAATTGGTTGTATTGATTTATAAAAGAGGATATTTGAAAAAAAGGTTCCACCAAGATTCGAACTCGGATTGCTGGATTCAGAGTCCAGTGTGCTGACCATTACACCATGGAACCGAATTCCCACGCCGGGAGTCGAACCCGGGCCACCTGGGTGAAAGCCAGGAATCCTAACCGCTAGACCACATGGGATACAGACGAGGTGAAATATTTACAGTGATGGATATTTAGAATTGGTTGTATTGATTTATGAAAGAGGATATTTGAAATATTTAAAGAAAAGGTTCCACCGAGATTCGAACTCGGATTGCTGGATTCAGAGTCCAGAGTGCTGACCATTACACCATGGAACCGAATTCCCATGCCGGGAGTCGAACCCGGGCCACCTGGGTGAAAGCCAGGAATCCTAACCGCTAGACCACATGGGATACAGACGAGGTGAAATATTTACAGTGATGGATATTTAGAATTGGTTGTATTGATTTATAAAAGAGGATATTTGAAATATTTAAAAAAAAGGTTCCACCGAGATTCGAACTCGGATTGCTGGATTCAGAGTCCAGAGTGCTGACCATTACACCATGGAACCGAATTCCCATGCCAGGAGTCGAACCCGGGCCACCTGGGTGAAAGCCAGGAATCCTAACCGCTAGACCACATGGGATACAGACGAGGTGAAATATTTACAGTGATGGATATTTAGAATTGGTTGTATTGATTTATAAAAGAGGATATTTGAAAAAAAGGTTCCACCGAGATTCGAACTCGGATTGCTGGATTCAGAGTCCAGAGTGCTGACCATTACACCATAGGACCGAATTCCCATGCCGGGAGTCGAACCCGGGCCACCTGGGTGAAAGCCAGGAATCCTAACCGCTAGACCACATGGGATACAGACGAGGTGAAATATTTACAGTGATGGATATTTAGAATTGGTTGTATTGATTTATAAAAGAGGATATTTGAAAAAAAGGTTCCACCGAGATTCGAACTCGGATTGCTGGATTCAGAGTCCAGTGTGCTGACCATTACACCATGGAACCGAATTCCCATGCCGGGAGTTAAACCCGGGCCACCTGGGTGAAAGCCAGGAATCCTAACCGCTAGACCACATGGGATATAAAGGAGGTGAAATATTTACGGTGATAGAAATTTTGAATTGGTTGTATGGATTTATAAAAGAGGATATTTGAAAAACAGGTTCCACCGAGATTCGAACTCGGATTGCTGGATTCAGAGTACAGAGTGCTGACCATTACACCATGGAACCGAATTCCCATGCCGGGAGTCGAACCCGGGCCACCTGGGTGAAAGCCAGGAATCCTAACCGCTAGACCACATGGGATACAGACGAGGTGAAATATTTACAGTGATGGATATTTAGAATTGGTTGTATTGATTTATAAAAGAGGATATTTGAAAAAAAGGTTCCACCGAGATTCGAACTCGGATTGCTGGATTCAGAGTCCAGAGTGCTGACCATTACACCATGGAACCGAATTCCCATGCCGGGAGTCGAACCCGGGCCACCTGGGTGAAAGCCAGGAAACCTAACCGCTAGACCACATGGGATACAGACGAGGTGAAATATTTACAGTGATGGATATTTAGAATTGGTTGTATTGATTTATGAAAGAGGATATTTGAAATATTTAAAAAAAAGGTTCAAACGAGATTCGAACTCGGATTGCTGGATTCAGAGTCCAGAGTGCTGACCATTACACCATGGAACCGAATTCCCATGCCGGGAGTCGAACCCGGGCCACCTGGGTGAAAGCCAGGAATCCTAACCGCTAGACCACATGGGATACAGACACGGTGAAATATTTACAGTGATGGATATTTAGAATTGGTTGTATTGATTTATAAAAGAGGATATTTGAAAAAAAGGTTCCACCGAGATTCGAACTCGGATTGCTGGATTCAGAGTCCAGTGTGTGCTGACCATTACACCATGGAACCGAATTCCCTTGCCGGGAGTCGAACCCGGGCCACCTGGGTGAAAGCCAGGAATCCTAACCGCTAGACCACATGGGATACAGACGAGGTGAAATATTTACAGTGATGGATATTTAGAATTGGTTGTATTGATTTATGAAAGAGGATATTTGAAATATTTAAAAAAAAGGTTCCACCGAGATTCGAACTCGGATTGCTGGATTCAGAGTCCAGAGTGCTGACCATTACACCATGGAACCGAATTCCCATGTCGGGAGTCGAACCCGGGCCACCTGGGTGAAAGCCAGGAATCCTAACCGCTAGACCACATGGGATACAGACGAGGTGAAATATTTACAGTGATGGATATTTAGAATTGGTTGTATTGATTTATAAAAGAGGATATTTGAAAAAAAGGTTCCACCGAGATTCGAACTCGGATTGCTGGATTCAGAGTCCAGAGTGCTAACCATTACACCATGAAACCGAATTCCCATGCCGGGAGTCGAACCCGGGCCACCTGGGTGAAAGCCAGGAATCCTAACCGCTAGACCACATGGGATACAGACGAGGTGAAATATTTACAGTGATGGATATTTAGAATTGGTTGTATTGATTTATAAAAGAGGATATTTGAAAAAAAGGTTCCACCGAGATTCGAACTCGGATTGCTGGATTCAGAGTCCAGAGTGCTGACCATTACACCATGGAACCGAATTCCCATGCCGGGAGTCGAACCCGGGCCACCTGGGTGAAAGCCAGGAATCCTAACCGCTAGACCACATGGGATACAGACGAGGTGAAATATTTACAGTGATGGATATTTAGAATTGGTTGTATTGATTTATGAAAGAGGATATTTGAAATATTTAAAAAAAAGGTTCCACCGAGATTCGAACTCGGATTGCTGGATTCAGAGTCCAGAGTGCTGACCATTACACCATGGAACCGAATTCCCATGCCAGGAGTCGAACCCGGGCCACCTGGGTGAAAGCCAGGAATCCTAACCGCTAGACCACATGGGATACAGACGAGGTGAAATATTTACAGTGATGGATATTTAGAATTGGTTGTATTGATTTATAAAAGAGGATATTTGAAAAAAAGGTTCCACCGAGATTCGAACTCGGATTGCTGGATTCAGAGTCCAGAGTGCTGACCATTACACCATAGGACCGAATTCCCATGCCGGGAGTCGAACCCGGGCCACCTGGGTGAAAGCCAGGAATCCTAACCGCTAGACCACATGGGATACAGACGAGGTGAAATATTTACAGTGATGGATATTTAGAATTGGTTGTATTGATTTATAAAAGAGGATATTTGAAAAAAAGGTTCCACCGAGATTCGAACTCGGATTGCTGGATTCAGAGTCCAGTGTGCTGACCATTACACCATGGAACCGAATTCCCATGCCGGGAGTTAAACCCGGGCCACCTGGGTGAAAGCCAGGAATCCTAACCGCTAGACCACATGGGATATAAAGGAGGTGAAATATTTACGGTGATAGAAATTTTGAATTGGTTGTATGGATTTATAAAAGAGGATATTTGAAAAACAGGTTCCACCGAGATTCGAACTCGGATTGCTGGATTCAGAGTACAGAGTGCTGACCATTACACCATGGAACCGAATTCCCATGCCGGGAGTCGAACCCGGGCCACCTGGGTGAAAGCCAGGAATCCTAACCGCTAGACCACATGGGATACAGACGAGGTGAAATATTTACAGTGATGGATATTTAGAATTGGTTGTATTGATTTATAAAAGAGGATATTTGAAAAAAAGGTTCCACCGAGATTCGAACTCGGATTGCTGGATTCAGAGTCCAGAGTGCTGACCATTACACCATGGAACCGAATTCCCATGCCGGGAGTCGAACCCGGGCCACCTGGGTGAAAGCCAGGAAACCTAACCGCTAGACCACATGGGATACAGACGAGGTGAAATATTTACAGTGATGGATATTTAGAATTGGTTGTATTGATTTATGAAAGAGGATATTTGAAATATTTAAAAAAAAGGTTCAAACGAGATTCGAACTCGGATTGCTGGATTCAGAGTCCAGAGTGCTGACCATTACACCATGGAACCGAATTCCCATGCCGGGAGTCGAACCCGGGCCACCTGGGTGAAAGCCAGGAATCCTAACCGCTAGACCACATGGGATACAGACACGGTGAAATATTTACAGTGATGGATATTTAGAATTGGTTGTATTGATTTATAAAAGAGGATATTTGAAAAAAAGGTTCCACCGAGATTCGAACTCGGATTGCTGGATTCAGAGTCCAGTGTGTGCTGACCATTACACCATGGAACCGAATTCCCTTGCCGGGAGTCGAACCCGGGCCACCTGGGTGAAAGCCAGGAATCCTAACCGCTAGACCACATGGGATACAGACGAGGTGAAATATTTACAGTGATGGATATTTAGAATTGGTTGTATTGATTTATGAAAGAGGATATTTGAAATATTTAAAAAAAAGGTTCCACCGAGATTCGAACTCGGATTGCTGGATTCAGAGTCCAGAGTGCTGACCATTACACCATGGAACCGAATTCCCATGTCGGGAGTCGAACCCGGGCCACCTGGGTGAAAGCCAGGAATCCTAACCGCTAGACCACATGGGATACAGACGAGGTGAAATATTTACAGTGATGGATATTTAGAATTGGTTGTATTGATTTATAAAAGAGGATATTTGAAAAAAAGGTTCCACCGAGATTCGAACTCGGATTGCTGGATTCAGAGTCCAGAGTGCTAACCATTACACCATGAAACCGAATTCCCATGCCGGGAGTCGAACCCGGGCCACCTGGGTGAAAGCCAGGAATCCTAACCGCTAGACCACATGGGATACAGACGAGGTGAAATATTTACAGTGATGGATATTTAGAATTGGTTGTATTGATTTATAAAAGAGGATATTTGAAAAAAAGGTTCCACCGAGATTCGAACTCGGATTGCTGGATTCAGAGTCCAGAGTGCTGACCATTACACCATGGAACCGAATTCCCATGCCGGGAGTCGAACCCGGGCCACCTGGGTGAAAGCCAGGAATCCTAACCGCTAGACCACATGGGATACAGACGAGGTGAAATATTTACAGTGATGGATATTTAGAATTGGTTGTATTGATTTATGAAAGAGGATATTTGAAATATTTAAAAAAAAGGTTCCACCGAGATTCGAACTCGGATTGCTGGATTCAGAGTCCAGAGTGCTGACCATTACACCATGGAACCGAATTCCCATGCCGGGAGTCGAACCCGGGCCACCTGGGTGAAAGCCAGGAATCCTAACCGCTAGACCACATGGGATACAGACGAGGTGAAATATTTACAGTGATGGATATTTAGAATTGGTTGTATTCATTTATGAAAGAGGATATTTGAAATATTTAAAAAAAAGGTTCCACCGAGATTCGAACTCGGATTGCTGGATTCAGAGTGCTGACCATTACACCATGGAACCGAATTCCCATGTCGGGAGTCGAACCCGGGCCACCTGGGTGAAAGCCAGGAATCCTAACCGCTAGACCACATGGGATACAGACGAGGTGAAATATTTACAGTGATGGATATTTAGAATTGGTTGTATT
This sequence comes from Tetragnatha versicolor, assembly GCA_024610705.1. Lineage (NCBI taxonomy): Eukaryota > Metazoa > Arthropoda > Arachnida > Araneae > Tetragnathidae > Tetragnatha > Tetragnatha versicolor. The sequence continues at coordinate 27,765,408 of JANDEH010000001.1, read as the reverse complement.
GATTTATAAAAGAGGATATTTGAAAAAAAGGTTCCACCGAGATTCGAACTCGGATTGCTGGATTCAGAATCCAGAGTGCTAACCATTACACCATGAAACCGAATTCCCATGCCGGGAGTCGAACCCGGGCCACCTGGGTGAAAGCCAGGAATCCTAACCGCTAGACCACATGGGATACAGACGAGGTGAAATATTTACAGTGATGGATATTTAGAATTGGTTGTATTGATTTATAAAAGAGGATATTTGAAAAAAAGGTTCCACCGAGATTCGAACTCGGATTGCTGGATTCAGAGTCCAGAGTGCTGACCATTACACCATGGAACCGAATTCCCATGCCGGGAGTCGAACCCGGGCCACCTGGGTGAAAGCCAGGAATCCTAACCGCTAGACCACATGGGATACAGACGAGGTGAAATATTTACAGTGATGGATATTTAGAATTGGTTGTATTGATTTATGAAAGAGGATATTTGAAATATTTAAAAAAAAGGTTCCACCGAGATTCGAACTCGGATTGCTGGATTCAGAGTCCAGAGTGCTGACCATTACACCATGGAACCGAATTCCCATGCCGGGAGTCGAACCCGGGCCACCTGGGTGAAAGCCAGGAATCCTAACCGCTAGACCACATGGGATACAGACGAGGTGAAATATTTACAGTGATGGATATTTAGAATTGGTTGTATTCATTTATGAAAGAGGATATTTGAAATATTTAAAAAAAAGGTTCCACCGAGATTCGAACTCGGATTGCTGGATTCAGAGTGCTGACCATTACACCATGGAACCGAATTCCCATGCCGGGAGTCGAACCCGGGCTACCTGGGTGAAAGCCAGGAATCCTAACCGCTAGACCACATGGGATACAGACGAGGTGAAATATTTACAGTGATGGATATTTAGAATTGGTTGTATTGATTTATAAAAGAGGATATTTGAAAAAAAGGTTCCACCGAGATTCGAACTCGGATTGCTGGATTCAGAGTCCAGTGTGCTGACCATTACACCATGGAACCGAATTCCCATGCCGGGAGTTAAACCCGGGCCACCTGGGTGAAAGCCAGGAATCCTAACCGCTAGACCACATGGGATATAAAGGAGGTGAAATATTTACGGTGATAGAAATTTTGAATTGGTTGTATGGATTTATAAAAGAGGATATTTGAAAAAAAGGTTCCACCGAGATTCGAACTCGGATTGCTGGATTCAGAGTACAGAGTGCTGACCATTACACCATGGAACCGAATTCCCATGCCGGGAGTCGAACCCGGGCCACCTGGGTGAAAGCCAGGAATCCTAACCGCTAGACCACATGGGATACAGACGAGGTGAAATATTTACAGTGATGGATATTTAGAATTGGTTGTATTGATTTATAAAAGAGGATATTTGAAAAAAAGGTTCCACCGAGATTCGAACTCGGATTGCTGGATTCAGAGTCCAGAGTGCTGACCATTACACCATGGAACCGAATTCCCATGCCGGGAGTCGAACCCGGGCCACCTGGGTGAAAGCCAGGAAACCTAACCGCTAGACGTCATGGGATACAGACGAGGTGAAATATTTACAGTGATGGATATTTAGAATTGGTTGTATTGATTTATGAAAGAGGATATTTGAAATATTTAAAAAAAAGGTTCAAACGAGATTCGAACTCGGATTGCTGGATTCAGAGTCCAGAGTGCTGACCATTACACCATGGAACCGAATTCCCATGCCGGGAGTCGAACCCGGGCCACCTGGGTGAAAGCCAGGAATCCTAACCGCTAGACCACGTGGGATACAGACACGGTGAAATATTTACAGTGATGGATATTTAGAATTGGTTGTATTGATTTATAAAAGAGGATATTTGAAAAAAAGGTTCCACCGAGATTCGAACTCGGATTGCTGGATTCAGAGTCCAGTGTGTGCTGACCATTACACCATGGAACCGAATTCCCTTGCCGGGAGTCGAACCCGGGCCACCTGGGTGAAAGCCAGGAATCCTAACCGCTAGACCACATGGGATACAGACGAGGTGAAATATTTACAGTGATGGATATTTAGAATTGGTTGTATTGATTTATGAAAGAGGATATTTGAAATATTTAAAAAAAAGGTTCCACCGAGATTCGAACTCGGATTGCTGGATTCAGAGTCCAGAGTGCTGACCATTACACCATGGAACCGAATTCCCATGTCGGGAGTCGAACCCGGGCCACCTGGGTGAAAGCCAGGAATCCTAACCGCTAGACCACATGGGATACAGACGAGGTGAAATATTTACAGTGATGGATATTTAGAATTGGTTGTATTGATTTATAAAAGAGGATATTTGAAAAAAAGGTTCCACCGAGATTCGAACTCGGATTGCTGGATTCAGAGTCCAGAGTGCTAACCATTACACCATGAAACCGAATTCCCATGCCGGGAGTCGAACCCGGGCCACCTGGGTGAAAGCCAGGAATCCTAACCGCTAGACCACATGGGATACAGACGAGGTGAAATATTTACAGTGATGGATATTTAGAATTGGTTGTATTGATTTATAAAAGAGGATATTTGAAAAAAAGGTTCCACCGAGATTCGAACTCGGATTGCTGGATTCAGAGTCCAGAGTGCTAACCATTACACCATGAAACCGAATTCCCATGCCGGGAGTCGAACCCGGGCCACCTGGGTGAAAGCCAGGAATCCTAACCGCTAGACCACATGGGATACAGACGAGGTGAATTATTTACAGTGATGGATATTTAGAATTGGTTGTATTGATTTATGAAAGAGGATATTTGAAATATTTAAAAAAAAGGTTCCACCGAGATTCGAACTCGGATTGCTGGATTCAGAGTCCAGAGTGCTGACCATTACACCATGGAACCGAATTCCCATGCCGGGAGTCGAACCCGGGCCACCTGGGTAAAAGCCAGGAATCCTAACCGCTAGACCACATGGGATACAGACGAGGTGAAATATTTACAGTGATGGATATTTAGAATTGGTTGTATTGATTTATAAAAGAGGATATTTGAAAAAAAGGTTCCACCGAGATTCGAACTCGGATTGCTGGATTCAGAGTCCAGTGTGCTGACCATTACAACATGGAACCGAATTCCCATGCCGGGAGTCGAACCCGGGCCACCTGGGTGAAAACCAGGAATCCTAACCGCAAGACCACATGGGATATAAAGGAGGTGAAATATTTACGGTGATAGAAATTTTGAATTGGTTGTATGGATTTATAAAAGAGGATATTTGAAAAAAAGGTTCCACCGAGATTCGAACTCGGATTGCTGGATTCAGAGTCCAGAGTGCTGACCATTAATTACACCATGGAACCGAATTCCCATGCCGGGAGTCGAACCCGGGCCACCTGGGTGAAAGCCAGGAATCCTAACCGCTAGACCACATGGGATACAGACGAGGTGAAATATTTACAGTGATGGATATTTAGAATTGGTTGTATTGATTTATAAAAGAGGATATTTGAAAAAAAGGTTCCACCGAGATTCGAACTCGGATTGCTGGATTCAGAGTCCAGAGTGCTAACCATTACACCATGAAACCGAATTCCCATGCCGGGAGTCGAACCCGGGCCACCTGGTTGAAAGCCAGGAATCCTAACCGCTAGACCACATGGGTTACAGACGAGGTGAAATATTTACAGTGATGGATATTTAGAATTGGTTGTATTGATTTATAAAAGAGGATATTTGAAAATAAGGTTCCACCGAGATTCGAACTCGGATTGCTGGATTCAGAGTCCAGAGTGCTGACCATTACACCATGGAACCGAATTCCCATGCCGGGAGTCGAACCCGGGCCACCTGGGTGAAAGCCAGGAATCCTAACCGCTAGACCACATGGGATACAGACGAGGTGAAATATTTACAGTGATGGATATTTAGAATTGGTTGTATTGATTTATGAAAGAGGATATTTGAAATATTTAAAAAAAAGGTTCCACCGAGATTCGAACTCGGATTGCTGGATTCAGAGTCCAGAGTGCTGACCATTACACCATGGAACCGAATTCCCATGCCGGGAGTCGAACCCGGGCCACCTGGGTAAAAGCCAGGAATCCTAACCGCTGGGCACATGGGATACAGACGAGGTGAAATATTTACAGTGATGGATATTTAGAATTGGTTGTATTGATTTATAAAAGAGGATATTTGAAAAAAAGGTTCCACCGAGATTCGAACTCGGATTGCTGGATTCAGAGTACAGAGTGCTGACCATTACACCATGGAACCGAATTCCCATGCCGGGAGTCGAACCCGGGCCACCTGGGTGAAAGCCAGGAATCCTAACCGCTAGACCACATGGGATACAGACGAGGTGAAATATTTACAGTGATGGATATTTAGAATTGGTTGTATTGATTTATGAAAGAGGATATTTGAAATATTTAAAAAAAAGGTTCCACCGAGATTCGAACTCGGAGTGCTGCATTCAGAGTCCAGAGTGCTGACCATTAATTACACCATGGAACCGAATTCCCATGCCGGGAGTCGAACCCGGGCCACCTGGGTGAAAGCCAGGAATCCTAACCGCTAGACCACATGGGATACAGACGAGGTGAAATATTTACAGTGATGGATATTTAGAATTGGTTGTATTGATTTATGAAAGAGGATATTTGAAATATTTAAAAAAAAGGTTCAAACGAGATTCGAACTCGGATTGCTGGATTCAGAGTCCAGAGTGCTGACCATTACACCATGGAACCGAATTCCCATGCCGGGAGTCGAACCCGGGCCACCTGGGTGAAAGCCAGGAATCCTAACCGCTAGACCACATGGGATACAGACACGGTGAAATATTTACAGTGATGGATATTTAGAATTGGTTGTATTGATTTATAAAAGAGGATATTTGAAAAAAAGGTTCCACCGAGATTCGAACTCGGATTGCTGGATTCAGAGTCCAGTGTGTGCTGACCATTACACCATGGAACCGAATTCCCTTGCCGGGAGTCGAACCCGGGCCACCTGGGTGAAAGCCAGGAATCCTAACCGCTAGACCACATGGGATACAGACGAGGTGAAATATTTACAGTGATGGATATTTAGAATTGGTTGTATTGATTTATGAAAGAGGATATTTGAAATATTTAAAAAAAAGGTTCCACCGAGATTCGAACTCGGATTGCTGGATTCAGAGTCCAGAGTGCTGACCATTACACCATGGAACCGAATTCCCATGTCGGGAGTCGAACCCGGGCCACCTGGGTGAAAGCCAGGAATCCTAACCGCTAGACCACATGGGATACAGACGAGGTGAAATATTTACAGTGATGGATATTTAGAATTGGTTGTATTGATTTATAAAAGAGGATATTTGAAAAAAAGGTTCCACCGAGATTCGAACTCGGATTGCTGGATTCAGAGTCCAGAGTGCTGACCATTACACCATGGAACCGAATTCCCATGCCGGGAGTCGAACCCGGGCCACCTGGGTGAAAGCCAGGAATCCTAACCGCTAGACCACATGGGATACAGACACGGTGAAATATTTACAGTGATGGATATTTAGAATTGGTTGTATTGATTTATAAAAGAGGATATTTGAAAAAAAGGTTCCACCGAGATTCGAACTCGGATTGCTGGATTCAGAGTCCAGTGTGTGCTGACCATTACACCATGGAACCGAATTCCCTTGCCGGGAGTCGAACCCGGGCCACCTGGGTGAAAGCCAGGAATCCTAACCGCTAGACCACATGGGATACAGACGAGGTGAAATATTTACAGTGATGGATATTTAGAATTGGTTGTATTGATTTATGAAAGAGGATATTTGAAATATTTAAAAAAAAGGTTCCACCGAGATTCGAACTCGGATTGCTGGATTCAGAGTCCAGAGTGCTGACCATTACACCATGGAACCGAATTCCCATGTCGGGAGTCGAACCCGGGCCACCTGGGTGAAAGCCAGGAATCCTAACCGCTAGACCACATGGGATACAGACGAGGTGAAATATTTACAGTGATGGATATTTAGAATTGGTTGTATTGATTTATAAAAGAGGATATTTGAAAAAAAGGTTCCACCGAGATTCGAACTCGGATTGCTGGATTCAGAGTCCAGAGTGCTAACCATTACACCATGAAACCGAATTCCCATGCCGGGAGTCGAACCCGGGCCACCTGGGTGAAAGCCAGGAATCCTAACCGCTAGACCACATGGGATACAGACGAGGTGAAATATTTACAGTGATGGATATTTAGAATTGGTTGTATTGATTTATAAAAGAGGATATTTGAAAAAAAGGTTCCACCGAGATTCGAACTCGGATTGCTGGATTCAGAGTCCAGAGTGCTGACCATTACACCATGGAACCGAATTCCCATGCCGGGAGTCGAACCCGGGCCACCTGGGTGAAAGCCAGGAATCCTAACCGCTAGACCACATGGGATACAGACGAGGTGAAATATTTACAGTGATGGATATTTAGAATAGGTTGTATTGATTTATGAAAGAGGATATTTGAAATATTTAAAAAAAAGGTTCCACCGAGATTCGAACTCGGATTGCTGGATTCAGAGTCCAGAGTGCTGACCATTACACCATGGAACCGAATTCCCATGCCGGGAGTCGAACCCGGGCCACCTGGGTGAAAGCCAGGAATCCTAACCGCTAGACCACATGGGATACAGACGAGGTGAAATATTTACAGTGATGGATATTTAGAATTGGTTGTATTCATTTATGAAAGAGGATATTTGAAATATTTAAAAAAAAGGTTCCACCGAGATTCGAACTCGGATTGCTGGATTCAGAGTGCTGACCATTACACCATGGAACCGAATTCCCATGTCGGGAGTCGAACCCGGGCCACCTGGGTGAAAGCCAGGAATCCTAACCGCTAGACCACATGGGATACAGACGAGGTGAAATATTTACAGTGATGGATATTTAGAATTGGTTGTATTGATTTATAAAAGAGGATATTTGAAAAAAAGGTTCCACCGAGATTCGAACTCGGATTGCTGGATTCAGAGTCCAGAGTGCTAACCATTACACCATGAAACCGAATTCCCATGCCGGGAGTCGAACCCGGGCCACCTGGGTGAAAGCCAGGAATCCTAACCGCTAGACCACATGGGATACAGACGAGGTGAAATATTTACAGTGATGGATATTTAGAATTGGTTGTATTGATTTATAAAAGAGGATATTTGAAAAAAAGGTTCCACCGAGATTCGAACTCGGATTGCTGGATTCAGAGTCCAGAGTGCTGACCATTACACCATGGAACCGAATTCCCATGCCGGGAGTCGAACCCGGGCCACCTGGGTGAAAGCCAGGAATCCTAACCGCTAGACCACATGGGATACAGACGAGGTGAAATATTTACAGTGATGGATATTTAGAATTGGTTGTATTGATTTATGAAAGAGGATATTTGAAATATTTAAAAAAAAGGTTCCACCGAGATTCGAACTCGGATTGCTGGATTCAGAGTCCAGAGTGCTGACCATTACACCATGGAACCGAATTCCCATGCCGGGAGTCGAACCCGGGCCACCTGGGTGAAAGCCAGGAATCCTAACCGCTAGACCACATGGGATACAGACGAGGTGAAATATTTACAGTGATGGATATTTAGAATTGGTTGTATTCATTTATGAAAGAGGATATTTGAAATATTTAAAAAAAAGGTTCCACCGAGATTCGAACTCGGATTGCTGGATTCAGAGTGCTGACCATTACACCATGGAACCGAATTCCCATGCCGGGAGTCGAACCCGGGCTACCTGGGTGAAAGCCAGGAATCCTAACCGCTAGACCACATGGGATACAGACGAGGTGAAATATTTACAGTGATGGATATTTAGAATTGGTTGTATTGATTTATAAAAGAGGATATTTGAAAAAAAGGTTCCACCGAGATTCGAACTCGGATTGCTGGATTCAGAGTCCAGTGTGCTGACCATTACACCATGGAACCGAATTCCCATGCCGGGAGTTAAACCCGGGCCACCTGGGTGAAAGCCAGGAATCCTAACCGCTAGACCACATGGGATATAAAGGAGGTGAAATATTTACGGTGATAGAAATTTTGAATTGGTTGTATGGATTTATAAAAGAGGATATTTGAAAAAAAGGTTCCACCGAGATTCGAACTCGGATTGCTGGATTCAGAGTACAGAGTGCTGACCATTACACCATGGAACCGAATTCCCATGCCGGGAGTCGAACCCGGGCCACCTGGGTGAAAGCCAGGAATCCTAACCGCTAGACCACATGGGATACAGACGAGGTGAAATATTTACAGTGATGGATATTTAGAATTGGTTGTATTGATTTATAAAAGAGGATATTTGAAAAAAAGGTTCCACCGAGATTCGAACTCGGATTGCTGGATTCAGAGTCCAGAGTGCTGACCATTACACCATGGAACCGAATTCCCATGCCGGGAGTCGAACCCGGGCCACCTGGGTGAAAGCCAGGAAACCTAACCGCTAGACCACATGGGATACAGACGAGGTGAAATATTTACAGTGATGGATATTTAGAATTGGTTGTATTGATTTATGAAAGAGGATATTTGAAATATTTAAAAAAAAGGTTCAAACGAGATTCGAACTCGGATTGCTGGATTCAGAGTCCAGAGTGCTGACCATTACACCATGGAACCGAATTCCCATGCCGGGAGTCGAACCCGGGCCACCTGGGTGAAAGCCAGGAATCCTAACCGCTAGACCACGTGGGATACAGACACGGTGAAATATTTACAGTGATGGATATTTAGAATTGGTTGTATTGATTTATAAAAGAGGATATTTGAAAAAAAGGTTCCACCGAGATTCGAACTCGGATTGCTGGATTCAGAGTCCAGTGTGTGCTGACCAATACACCATGGAACCGAATTCCCTTGCCGGGAGTCGAACCCGGGCCACCTGGGTGAAAGCCAGGAATCCTAACCGCTAGACCACATGGGATACAGACGAGGTGAAATATTTACAGTGATGGATATTTAGAATTGGTTGTATTGATTTATGAAAGAGGATATTTGAAATATTTAAAAAAAAGGTTCCACCGAGATTCGAACTCGGATTGCTGGATTCAGAGTCCAGAGTGCTGACCATTACACCATGGAACCGAATTCCCATGTCGGGAGTCGAACCCGGGCCACCTGGGTGAAAGCCAGGAATCCTAACCGCTAGACCACATGGGATACAGACGAGGTGAAATATTTACAGTGATGGATATTTAGAATTGGTTGTATTGATTTATAAAAGAGGATATTTGAAAAAAAGGTTCCACCGAGATTCGAACTCGGATTGCTGGATTCAGAGTCCAGAGTGCTAACCATTACACCATGAAACCGAATTCCCATGCCGGGAGTCGAACCCGGGCCACCTGGGTGAAAGCCAGGAATCCTAACCGCTAGACCACATGGGATACAGACGAGGTGAAATATTTACAGTGATGGATATTTAGAATTGGTTGTATTGATTTATAAAAGAGGATATTTGAAAAAATGTTCCACCGAGATTCGAACTCGGATTGCTGGATTCAGAGTCCAGAGTGCTGACCATTACACCATGGAACCGAATTCCCATGCCGGGAGTCGAACCCGGGCCACCTGGGTGAAAGCCAGGAATCCTAACCGCTAGACCACATGGGATACAGACGAGGTGAATTATTTACAGTGATGGATATTTAGAATTGGTTGTATTGATTTATGAAAGAGGATATTTGAAATATTTAAAAAAAAGGTTCCACCGAGATTCGAACTCGGATTGCTGGATTCAGAGTCCAGAGTGCTGACCATTACACCATGGAACCGAATTCCCATGCCGGGAGTCGAACCCGGGCCACCTGGGTAAAAGCCAGGAATCCTAACCGCTAGACCACATGGGATACAGACGAGGTGAAATATTTACAGTGATGGATATTTAGAATTGGTTGTATTGATTTATAAAAGAGGATATTTGAAAAAAAGGTTCCACCGAGATTCGAACTCGGATTGCTGGATTCAGAGTCCAGTGTGCTGACCATTACAACATGGAACCGAATTCCCATGCCGGGAGTCGAACCCGGGCCACCTGGGTGAAAACCAGGAATCCTAACCGCAAGACCACATGGGATATAAAGGAGGTGAAATATTTACGGTGATAGAAATTTTGAATTGGTTGTATGGATTTATAAAAGAGGATATTTGAAAAAAAGGTTCCACCGAGATTCGAACTCGGATTGCTGGATTCAGAGTCCAGAGTGCTGACCATTAATTACACCATGGAACCGAATTCCCATGCCGGGAGTCGAACCCGGGCCACCTGGGTGAAAGCCAGGAATCCTAACCGCTAGACCACATGGGATACAGACGAGGTGAAATATTTACAGTGATGGATATTTAGAATTGGTTGTATTGATTTATAAAAGAGGATATTTGAAAAAAAGGTTCCACCGAGATTCGAACTCGGATTGCTGGATTCAGAGTCCAGAGTGCTAACCATTACACCATGAAACCGAATTCCCATGCCGGGAGTCGAACCCGGGCCACCTGGTTGAAAGCCAGGAATCCTAACCGCTAGACCACATGGGATACAGACGAGGTGAAATATTTACAGTGATGGATATTTAGAATTGGTTGTATTGATTTATAAAAGAGGATATTTGAAAATAAGGTTCCACCGAGATTCGAACTCGGATTGCTGGATTCAGAGTCCAGAGTGCTGACCATTACACCATGGAACCGAATTCCCATGCCGGGAGTCGAACCCGGGCCACCTGGGTGAAAGCCAGGAATCCTAACCGCTAGACCACATGGGATACAGACGAGGTGAAATATTTACAGTGATGGATATTTAGAATTGGTTGTATTGATTTATGAAAGAGGATATTTGAAATATTTAAAAAAAAGGTTCCACCGAGATTCGAACTCGGATTGCTGGATTCAGAGTCCAGAGTGCTGACCATTACACCATGGAACCGAATTCCCATGCCGGGAGTCGAACCCGGGCCACCTGGGTAAAAGCCAGGAATCCTAACCGCTGGGCATATGGGATACAGACGAGGTGAAATATTTACAGTGATGGATATTTAGAATTGGTTGTATTGATTTATAAAAGAGGATATTTGAAAAAAAGGTTCCACCGAGATTCGAACTCGGATTGCTGGATTCAGAGTACAGAGTGCTGACCATTACACCATGGAACCGAATTCCCATGCCGGGAGTCGAACCCGGGCCACCTGGGTGAAAGCCAGGAATCCTAACCGCTAGACCACATGGGATACAGACGAGGTGAAATATTTACAGTGATGGATATTTAGAATTGGTTGTATTGATTTATGAAAGAGGATATTTGAAATATTTAAAAAAAAGGTTCCACCGAGATTCGAACTCGGAGTGCTGCATTCAGAGTCCAGAGTGCTGACCATTAATTACACCATGGAACCGAATTCCCATGCCGGGAGTCGAACCCGGGCCACCTGGGTGAAAGCCAGGAATCCTAACCGCTAGACCACATGGGATACAGACGAGGTGAAATATTTACAGTGATGGATATTTAGAATTGGTTGTATTGATTTATGAAAGAGGATATTTGAAATATTTAAAAAAAAGGTTCAAACGAGATTCGAACTCGGATTGCTGGATTCAGAGTCCAGAGTGCTGACCATTACACCATGGAACCGAATTCCCATGCCGGGAGTCGAACCCGGGCCACCTGGGTGAAAGCCAGGAATCCTAACCGCTAGACCACATGGGATACAGACACGGTGAAATATTTACAGTGATGGATATTTAGAATTGGTTGTATTGATTTATAAAAGAGGATATTTGAAAAAAAGGTTCCACCGAGATTCGAACTCGGATTGCTGGATTCAGAGTCCAGTGTGTGCTGACCATTACACCATGGAACCGAATTCCCTTGCCGGGAGTCGAACCCGGGCCACCTGGGTGAAAGCCAGGAATCCTAACCGCTAGACCACATGGGATACAGACGAGGTGAAATATTTACAGTGATGGATATTTAGAATTGGTTGTATTGATTTATGAAAGAGGATATTTGAAATATTTAAAAAAAAGGTTCCACCGAGATTCGAACTCGGATTGCTGGATTCAGAGTCCAGAGTGCTGACCATTACACCATGGAACCGAATTCCCATGTCGGGAGTCGAACCCGGGCCACCTGGGTGAAAGCCAGGAATCCTAACCGCTAGACCACATGGGATACAGACGAGGTGAAATATTTACAGTGATGGATATTTAGAATTGGTTGTATTGATTTATAAAAGAGGATATTTGAAAAAAAGGTTCCACCGAGATTCGAACTCGGATTGCTGGATTCAGAGTCCAGAGTGCTAACCATTACACCATGAAACCGAATTCCCATGCCGGGAGTCGAACCCGGGCCACCTGGTTGAAAGCCAGGAATCCTAACCGCTAGACCACATGGGATACAGCCGAGGTGAAATATTTACAGTGATGGATATTTAGAATTGGTTGTATTGATTTATAAAAGAGGATATTTGAAAAAAAGGTTCCACCGAGATTCGAACTCGGATTGCTGGATTCAGAGTCCAGAGTGCTGACCATTACACCATGGAACCGAATTCCCATGCCGGGAGTCGAACCCGGGCCACCTGGGTGAAAGCCAGGAATCCTAACCGCTAGACCACATGGGATACAGACGAGGTGAAATATTTACAGTGATGGATATTTAGAATTGGTTGTATTGATTTATGAAAGAGGATATTTGAAATATTTAAAAAAAAGGTTCAAACGAGATTCGAACTCGGATTGCTGGATTCAGAGTCCAGAGTGCTGACCATTACACCATGGAACCGAATTCCCATGCCGGGAGTCGAACCCGGGCCACCTGGGTGAAAGCCAGGAATCCTAACCGCTAGACCACATGGGATACAGACACGGTGAAATATTTACAGTGATGGATATTTAGAATTGGTTGTATTGATTTATAAAAGAGGATATTTGAAAAAAAGGTTCCACCGAGATTCGAACTCGGATTGCTGGATTCAGAGTCCAGTGTGTGCTGACCATTACACCATGGAACCGAATTCCCTTGCCGGGAGTCGAACCCGGGCCACCTGGGTGAAAGCCAGGAATCCTAACCGCTAGACCACATGGGATACAGACGAGGTGAAATATTTACAGTGATGGATATTTAGAATTGGTTGTATTGATTTATGAAAGAGGATATTTGAAATATTTAAAAAAAAGGTTCCACCGAGATTCGAACTCGGATTGCTGGATTCAGAGTCCAGAGTGCTGACCATTACACCATGGAACCGAATTCCCATGTCGGGAGTCGAACCCGGGCCACCTGGGTGAAAGCCAGGAATCCTAACCGCTAGACCACATGGGATACAGACGAGGTGAAATATTTACAGTGATGGATATTTAGAATTGGTTGTATTGATTTATAAAAGAGGATATTTGAAAAAAAGGTTCCACCGAGATTCGAACTCGGATTGCTGGATTCAGAGTCCAGAGTGCTAACCATTACACCATGAAACCGAATTCCCATGCCGGGAGTCGAACCCGGGCCACCTGGTTGAAAGCCAGGAATCCTAACCGCTAGACCACATGGGATACAGCCGAGGTGAAATATTTACAGTGATGGATATTTAGAATTGGTTGTATTGATTTATAAAAGAGGATATTTGAAAAAAAGGTTCCACCGAGATTCGAACTCGGATTGCTGGATTCAGAGTCCAGAGTGCTGACCATTACACCATAGAACCGAATTCCCATGCCGGGAGTCGAACCCGGGCCACCTGGGTGAAAGCCAGGAATCCTAACCGCTAGACCACATGGGATACAGACGAGGTGAAATATTTACAGTGATGGATATTTAGAATTGGTTGTATTGATTTATGAAAGAGGATATTTGAAATATTTAAAAAAAAGGTTCCACCGAGATTCGAACTCGGATTGCTGGATTCAGAGTCCAGAGTGCTGACCATTACACCATGGAACCGAATTCCCATGCCGGGAGTCGAACCCGGGCCACCTGGGTAAAAGCCAGGAATCCTAACCGCTAGACCACATGGGATACAGACGAGGTGAAATATTTACAGTGATGGATATTTAGAATTGGTTGTATTGATTTATAAAAGAGGATATTTGAAAAAAAGGTTCCACCGAGATTCGAACTCGGATTGCTGGATTCAGAGTCCAGTGTGCTGACCATTACAACATGGAACCGAATTCCCATGCCGGGAGTCGAACCCGGGCCACCTGGGTGAAAACCAGGAATCCTAACCGCTAGACCACATGGGATACAGACGAGGTGAAATATTTACAGTGATGGATATTTAGAATTGGTTGTATTGATTTATGAAAGAGGATATTTGAAATATTTAAAGAAAAGGTTCCACCGAGATTCGAACTCGGATTGCTGGATTCAGAGTCCAGAGTGCTGACCATTACACCATGGAACCGAATTCCCATGCCGGGAGTCGAACCCGGGCCACCTGGGTGAAAGCCAGGAATCCTAACCGCTAGACCACATGGGATACAGACGAGGTGAAATATTTACAGTGATGGATATTTAGAATTGGTTGTATTGATTTATAAAAGAGGATATTTGAAAAAAAGGTTCCACCGAGATTCGAACTCGGATTGCTGGATTCAGAGTCCAGAGTGCTAACCATTACACCATGAAACCGAATTCCCATGCCGGGAGTCGAACCCGGGCCACCTGGTTGAAAGCCAGGAATCCTAACCGCTAGACCACATGGGATACAGACGAGGTGAAATATTTACAGTGATGGATATTTAGAATTGGTTGTATTGATTTATAAAAGAGGATATTTGAAAAAAAGGTTCCACCGAGATTCGAACTCGGATTGCTGGATTCAGAGTCCAGAGTGCTGACCATTACACCATGGAACCGAATTCCCATGCCGGGAGTCGAACCCGGGCCACCTGGGTGAAAGCCAGGAATCCTAACCGCTAGACCACATGGGATACAGACGAGGTGAAATATTTACAGTGATGGATATTTAGAATTGGTTGTATTGATTTATGAAAGAGGATATTTGAAATATTTAAAAAAAAGGTTCCACCGAGATTCGAACTCGGATTGCTGGATTCAGAGTCCAGAGTGCTGACCATTACACCATGGAACCGAATTCCCATGCCGGGAGTCGAACCCGGGCCACCTGGGTAAAAGCCAGGAATCCTAACCGCTAGACCACATGGGATACAGACGAGGTGAAATATTTACAGTGATGGATATTTAGAATTGGTTGTATTGATTTATAAAAGAGGATATTTGAAAAAAAGGTTCCACCGAGATTCGAACTCGGATTGCTGGATTCAGAGTACAGAGTGCTGACCATTACACCATGGAACCGAATTCCCATGCCGGGAGTCGAACCCGGGCCACCTGGGTGAAAGCCAGGAATCCTAACCGCTAGACCACATGGGATACAGACGAGGTGAAATATTTACAGTGATGGATATTTAGAATTGGTTGTATTGATTTATGAAAGAGGATATTTGAAATATTTAAAAAAAAGGTTCCACCGAGATTCGAACTCGGAGTGCTGCATTCAGAGTCCAGAGTGCTGACCATTAATTACACCATGGAACCGAATTCCCATGCCGGGAGTCGAACCCGGGCCACCTGGGTGAAAGCCAGGAATCCTAACCGCTAGACCACATGGGATACAGACGGGGTGAAATATTTACAGTGATGGATATTTAGAATTGGTTGTATTGATTTATAAAATAGGATATTTGAAAAAAAGGTTCCACCGAGATTCGAACTCGGATTGCTGGATTCAGAGTCCAGAGTGCTGACCATTACACCATGGAACCGAATTCCCATGCCGGGAGTTGAACCCGGGCCACCTGGGTGAAAGCCAGGAATCCTAACCGCTAGACCACATGGGATACAGACGAGGTGAAATATTTACAGTGATGGATATTTAGAATTGGTTGTATTGATTTATAAAAGAGGATATTTGAAAAAAAGGTTCCACCGAGATTCGAACTCGGATTGCTGGATTCAGAGTCCAGTGTGCTGACCATTACACCATGGAACCGAATTCCCATGCCGGGAGTCGAACCCGGGCCACCTGGGTGAAAGCCAGGAATCCTAACCGCTAGACCACATGGGATACAGACGAGGTGAAATATTTACAGTGATGGATATTTAGAATTGGTTGTATTGATTTATGAAAGAGGATATTTGAAATATTTAAAGAAGAGGTTCCACCGAGATTCGAACTCGGATTGCTGGATTCAGAGTCCAGAGTGCTGACCATTACACCATGGAACCGAATTCCCATGCCGGGAGTCAAACCCGGGCCACCTGGGTGAAAGCCAGGAATCCTAACCGCTAGACCACATGGGATACAGACGAGGTGAAATATTTACAGTGATGGATATTTAGAATTGGTTGTATTGATTTATAAAAGAGGATATTTGAAATATTTAAAAAAAAGGTTCCACCGAGATTCGAACTCGGATTGCTGGATTCAGAGTCCAGAGTGCTGACCATTACACCATGGAACCGAATTCCCATGCCAGGAGTCGAACCCGGGCCACCTGGGTGAAAGCCAGGAATCCTAACCGCTAGACCACATGGGATACAGACGAGGTGAAATATTTACAGTGATGGATATTTAGAATTGGTTGTATTGATTTATAAAAGAGGATATTTGAAAAAAAGGTTCCACCGAGATTCGAACTCGGATTGCTGGATTCAGAGTCCAGAGTGCTGACCATTACACCATAGGACCGAATTCCCATGCCGGGAGTCGAACCCGGGCCACCTGGTTGAAAACCAGGAATCCTAACCGCAAGACCACATGGGATATAAAGGAGGTGAAATATTTACGGTGATAGAAATTTTGAATTGGTTGTATGGATTTATAAAAGAGGATATTTGAAAAAAAGGTTCCACCGAGATTCGAACTCGGATTGCTGGATTCAGAGTCCAGAGTGCTGACCATTAATTACACCATGGAACCGAATTCCCATGCCGGGAGTCGAACCTGGGCCACCTGGGTGAAAGCCAGGAATCCTAACCGCTAGACCACATGGGATACAGACGAGGTGAAATATTTACAGTGATGGATATTTAGAATTGGTTGTATTGATTTATAAAAGAGGATATTTGAAAAAAAGGTTCCACCGAGATTCGAACTCGGATTGCTGGATTCAGAGTCCAGAGTGCTGACCATTACACCATGGAACCGAATTCCCATGCCGGGAGTCGAACCCGGGCCACCTGGGTGAAAGCCAGGAATCCTAACCGCTAGACCACATGGGATACAGACGAGGTGAAATATTTACAGTGATGGATATTTAGAATTGGTTGTATTGATTTATAAAATAGGATATTTGAAAAAAAGGTTCCACCGAGATTCGAACTCGGATTGCTGGATTCAGAGTCCAGAGTGCTGACCATTACACCATGGAACCGAATTCCAATGCCGGGAGTCGAACCCGGGCCACCTGGGTGAAAGCCAGGAATCCTAACCGCTAGACCACATGGGATACAGACGAGGTGAAATATTTACAGTGATGGATATTTAGAATTGGTTGTATTGATTTATAAAAGAGGATATTTGAAAAAAAGGTTCCACCGAGATTCGAACTCGGATTGCTGGATTCAGAGTACAGAGTGCTGACCATTACACCATGGAACCGAATTCCCATGCCGGGAGTCGAACCCGGGCCACCTGGGTGAAAGCCAGGAATCCTAACCGCTAGACCACATGGGATACAGACGAGGTGAAATATTTACAGTGATGGATATTTAGAATTGGTTGTATTGATTTATGAAAGAGGATATTTGAAATATTTAAAAAAAAGGTTCCACCGAGATTCGAACTCGGATTGCTGGATTCAGAGTCCAGAGTGCTGACCATTACACCATGGAACCGAATTCCCATGCCGGGAGTCGAACCCGGGCCACCTGGGAAAAAGCCAGGAATCCTAACCGCTAGACCACATGGGATACAGACGAGGTGAAATATTTACAGTGATGGATATTTAGAATTGGTTGTATTGATTTATAAAAGAGGATATTTGAAAAAAAGGTTCCACCGAGATTCGAACTCGGATTGCTGGATTCAGAGTACAGAGTGCTGACCATTACACCATGGAACCGAATTCCCATGCCGGGAGTCGAACCCGGGCCACCTGGGTGAAAGCCAGGAATCCTAACCGCTAGACCACATGGGATACAGACGAGGTGAAATATTTACAGTGATGGATATTTAGAATTGGTTGTATTGATTTATGAAAGAGGATATTTGAAATATTTAAAAAAAAGGTTCCACCGAGATTCGAACTCGGAGTGCTGCATTCAGAGTCCAGAGTGCTGACCATTAATTACACCATGGAACCGAATTCCCATGCCGGGAGTCGAACCCGGGCCACCTGGGTGAAAGCCAGGAATCCTAACCGCTAGACCACATGGGATACAGACGAGGTGAAATATTTACAGTGATGGATATTTAGAATTGGTTGTATTGATTTATAAAATAGGATATTTGAAAAAAAGGTTCCACCGAGATTCGAACTCGGATTGCTGGATTCAGAGTCCAGAGTGCTGACCATTACACCATGGAACCGAATTCCCATGCCGGGAGTTGAACCCGGGCCACCTGGGTGAAAGCCAGGAATCCTAACCGCTAGACCACATGGGATACAGACGAGGTGAAATATTTACAGTGATGGATATTTAGAATTGGTTGTATTGATTTATAAAAGAGGATATTTGAAAAAAAGGTTCCACCGAGATTCGAACTCGGATTGCTGGATTCAGAGTCCAGTGTGCTGACCATTACACCATGGAACCGAATTCCCATGCCGGGAGTCGAACCCGGGCCACCTGGGTGAAAGCCAGGAATCCTAACCGCTAGACCACATGGGATACAGACGAGGTGAAATATTTACAGTGATGGATATTTAGAATTGGTTGTATTGATTTATGAAAGAGGATATTTGAAATATTTAAAGAAAAGGTTCCACCGAGATTCGAACTCGGATTGCTGGATTCAGAGTCCAGAGTGCTGACCATTACACCATGGAACCGAATTCCCATGCCGGGAGTCGAACCCGGGCCACCTGGGTGAAAGCCAGGAATCCTAACCGCTAGACCACATGGGATACAGACGAGGTGAAATATTTACAGTGATGGATATTTAGAATTGGTTGTATTGATTTATAAAAGAGGATATTTGAAATATTTAAAAAAAAGGTTCCACCGAGATTCGAACTCGGATTGCTGGATTCAGAGTCCAGAGTGCTGACCATTACACCATGGAACCGAATTCCCATGCCAGGAGTCGAACCCGGGCCACCTGGGTGAAAGCCAGGAATCCTAACCGCTAGACCACATGGGATACAGACGAGGTGAAATATTTACAGTGATGGATATTTAGAATTGGTTGTATTGATTTATAAAAGAGGATATTTGAAAAAAAGGTTCCACCGAGATTCGAACTCGGATTGCTGGATTCAGAGTCCAGAGTGCTGACCATTACACCATAGGACCGAATTCCCATGCCGGGAGTCGAACCCGGGCCACCTGGTTGAAAACCAGGAATCCTAACCGCAAGACCACATGGGATATAAAGGAGGTGAAATATTTACGGTGATAGAAATTTTGAATTGGTTGTATGGATTTATAAAAGAGGATATTTGAAAAAAAGGTTCCACCGAGATTCGAACTCGGATTGCTGGATTCAGAGTCCAGAGTGCTGACCATTAATTACACCATGGAACCGAATTCCCATGCCGGGAGTCGAACCTGGGCCACCTGGGTGAAAGCCAGGAATCCTAACCGCTAGACCACATGGGATACAGACGAGGTGAAATATTTACAGTGATGGATATTTAGAATTGGTTGTATTGATTTATAAAAGAGGATATTTGAAAAAAAGGTTCCACCGAGATTCGAACTCGGATTGCTGGATTCAGAGTCCAGAGTGCTGACCATTACACCATGGAACCGAATTCCCATGCCGGGAGTCGAACCCGGGCCACCTGGGTGAAAGCCAGGAATCCTAACCGCTAGACCACATGGGATACAGACGAGGTGAAATATTTACAGTGATGGATATTTAGAATTGGTTGTATTGATTTATAAAATAGGATATTTGAAAAAAAGGTTCCACCGAGATTCGAACTCGGATTGCTGGATTCAGAGTCCAGAGTGCTGACCATTACACCATGGAACCGAATTCCAATGCCGGGAGTCGAACCCGGGCCACCTGGGTGAAAGCCAGGAATCCTAACCGCTAGACCACATGGGATACAGACGAGGTGAAATATTTACAGTGATGGATATTTAGAATTGGTTGTATTGATTTATGAAAGAGGATATTTGAAATATTTAAAAAAAAGGTTCCACCGAGATTCGAACTCGGATTGCTGGATTCAGAGTCCAGAGTGCTGACCATTACACCATGGAACCGAATTCCCATGCCGGGAGTCGAACCCGGGCCACCTGGGAAAAAGCCAGGAATCCTAACCGCTAGACCACATGGGATACAGACGAGGTGAAATATTTACAGTGATGGATATTTAGAATTGGTTGTATTGATTTATAAAAGAGGATATTTGAAAAAAAGGTTCCACCGAGATTCGAACTCGGATTGCTGGATTCAGAGTACAGAGTGCTGACCATTACACCATGGAACCGAATTCCCATGCCGGGAGTCGAACCCGGGCCACCTGGGTGAAAGCCAGGAATCCTAACCGCTAGACCACATGGGATACAGACGAGGTGAAATATTTACAGTGATGGATATTTAGAATTGGTTGTATTGATTTATAAAATAGGATATTTGAAAAAAAGGTTCCACCGAGATTCGATCTCGGATTGCTGGATTCAGAGTCCAGAGTGCTGACCATTACACCATGGAACCGAATTCCCATGCCGGGAGTTGAACCCGGGCCACCTGGGTGAAAGCCAGGAATCCTAACCGCTAGACCACATGGGATACAGACGAGGTGAAATATTTACAGTGATGGATATTTAGAATTGGTTGTATTGATTTATAAAAGAGGATATTTGAAAAAAAGGTTCCACCGAGATTCGAACTCGGATTGCTGGATTCAGAGTCCAGTGTGCTGACCATTACACCATGGAACCGAATTCCCATGCCGGGAGTCGAACCCGGGCCACCTGGGTGAAAGCCAGGAATCCTAACCGCTAGACCACATAGGATACAGACGAGGTGAAATATTTACAGTGATGGATATTTAGAATTGGTTGTATTGATTTATGAAAGAGGATATTTGAAATATTTAAAGAAAAGGTTCCACCGAGATTCGAACTCGGATTGCTGGATTCAGAGTCCAGAGTGCTGACCATTACACCATGGAACCGAATTCCCATGCCGGGAGTCGAACCCGGGCCACCTGGGTGAAAGCCAGGAATCCTAACCGCTAGACCACATGGGATACAGACGAGGTGAAATATTTACAGTGATGGATATTTAGAATTGGTTGTATTGATTTATAAAAGAGGATATTTGAAATATTTAAAAAAAAGGTTCCACCGAGATTCGAACTCGGATTGCTGGATTCAGAGTCCAGAGTGCTGACCATTACACCATGGAACCGAATTCCCATGCCAGGAGTCGAACCCGGGCCACCTGGGTGAAAGCCAGGAATCCTAACCGCTAGACCACATGGGATACAGACGAGGTGAAATATTTACAGTGATGGATATTTAGAATTGGTTGTATTGATTTATAAAAGAGGATATTTGAAAAAAAGGTTCCACCGAGATTCGAACTCGGATTGCTGGATTCAGAGTCCAGAGTGCTGACCATTACACCATAGGACCGAATTCCCATGCCGGGAGTCGAACCCGGGCCACCTGGTTGAAAACCAGGAATCCTAACCGCAAGACCACATGGGATATAAAGGAGGTGAAATATTTACGGTGATAGAAATTTTGAATTGGTTGTATGGATTTATAAAAGAGGATATTTGAAAAAAAGGTTCCACCGAGATTCGAACTCGGATTGCTGGATTCAGAGTCCAGAGTGCTGACCATTAATTACACCATGGAACCGAATTCCCATGCCGGGAGTCGAACCTGGGCCACCTGGGTGAAAGCCAGGAATCCTAACCGCTAGACCACATGGGATACAGACGAGGTGAAATATTTACAGTGATGGATATTTAGAATTGGTTGTATTGATTTATAAAAGAGGATATTTGAAAAAAAGGTTCCACCGAGATTCGAACTCGGATTGCTGGATTCAGAGTCCAGAGTGCTGACCATTACACCATGGAACCGAATTCCCATGCCGGGAGTCGAACCCGGGCCACCTGGGTGAAAGCCAGGAATCCTAACCGCTAGACCACATGGGATACAGACGAGGTGAAATATTTACAGTGATGGATATTTAGAATTGGTTGTATTGATTTATAAAATAGGATATTTGAAAAAAAGGTTCCACCGAGATTCGAACTCGGATTGCTGGATTCAGAGTCCAGAGTGCTGACCATTACACCATGGAACCGAATTCCAATGCCGGGAGTCGAACCCGGGCCACCTGGGTGAAAGCCAGGAATCCTAACCGCTAGACCACATGGGATACAGACGAGGTGAAATATTTACAGTGATGGATATTTAGAATTGGTTGTATTGATTTATAAAAGAGGATATTTGAAAAAAAGGTTCCACCGAGATTCGAACTCGGATTGCTGGATTCAGAGTACAGAGTGCTGACCATTACACCATGGAACCGAATTCCCATGCCGGGAGTCGAACCCGGGCCACCTGGGTGAAAGCCAGGAATCCTAACCGCTAGACCACATGGGATACAGACGAGGTGAAATATTTACAGTGATGGATATTTAGAATTGGTTGTATTGATTTATGAAAGAGGATATTTGAAATATTTAAAAAAAAGGTTCCACCGAGATTCGAACTCGGAGTGCTGCATTCAGAGTCCAGAGTGCTGACCATTAATTACACCATGGAACCGAATTCCCATGCCGGGAGTCGAACCCGGGCCACCTGGGTGAAAGCCAGGAATCCTAACCGCTAGACCACATGGGATACAGACGAGGTGAAATATTTACAGTGATGGATATTTAGAATTGGTTGTATTGATTTATAAAAGAGGATATTTGAAATATTTAAAAAAAAGGTTCCACCGAGATTCGAACTCGGATTGCTGGATTCAGAGTCCAGAGTGCTGACCATTACACCATGGAACCGAATTCCCATGCCAGGAGTCGAACCCGGGCCACCTGGGTGAAAGCCAGGAATCCTAACCGCTAGACCACATGGGATACAGACGAGGTGAAATATTTACAGTGATGGATATTTAGAATTGGTTGTATTGATTTATAAAAGAGGATATTTGAAAAAAAGGTTCCACCGAGATTCGAACTCGGATTGCTGGATTCAGAGTCCAGAGTGCTGACCATTACACCATAGGACCGAATTCCCATGCCGGGAGTCGAACCCGGGCCACCTGGTTGAAAACCAGGAATCCTAACCGCAAGACCACATGGGATATAAAGGAGGTGAAATATTTACGGTGATAGAAATTTTGAATTGGTTGTATGGATTTATAAAAGAGGATATTTGAAAAAAAGGTTCCACCGAGATTCGAACTCGGATTGCTGGATTCAGAGTCCAGAGTGCTGACCATTAATTACACCATGGAACCGAATTCCCATGCCGGGAGTCGAACCTGGGCCACCTGGGTGAAAGCCAGGAATCCTAACCGCTAGACCACATGGGATACAGACGAGGTGAAATATTTACAGTGATGGATATTTAGAATTGGTTGTATTGATTTATAAAAGAGGATATTTGAAAAAAAGGTTCCACCGAGATTCGAACTCGGATTGCTGGATTCAGAGTCCAGAGTGCTGACCATTACACCATGGAACCGAATTCCCATGCCGGGAGTCGAACCCGGGCCACCTGGGTGAAAGCCAGGAATCCTAACCGCTAGACCACATGGGATACAGACGAGGTGAAATATTTACAGTGATGGATATTTAGAATTGGTTGTATTGATTTATAAAATAGGATGTTTGAAAAAAAGGTTCCACCGAGATTCGAACTCGGATTGCTGGATTCAGAGTCCAGAGTGCTGACCATTACACCATGGAACCGAATTCCAATGCCGGGAGTCGAACCCGGGCCACCTGGGTGAAAGCCAGGAATCCTAACCGCTAGACCACATGGGATACAGACGAGGTGAAATATTTACAGTGATGGATATTTAGAATTGGTTGTATTGATTTATAAAAGAGGATATTTGAAAAAAAGGTTCCACCGAGATTCGAACTCGGATTGCTGGATTCAGAGTACAGAGTGCTGACCATTACACCATGGAACCGAATTCCCATGCCGGGAGTCGAACCCGGGCCACCTGGGTGAAAGCCAGGAATCCTAACCGCTAGACCACATGGGATACAGACGAGGTGAAATATTTACAGTGATGGATATTTAGAATTGGTTGTATTGATTTATGAAAGAGGATATTTGAAATATTTAAAAAAAAGGTTCCACCGAGATTCGAACTCGGAGTGCTGCATTCAGAGTCCAGAGTGCTGACCATTAATTACACCATGGAACCGAATTCCCATGCCGGGAGTCGAACCCGGGCCACCTGGGTGAAAGCCAGGAATCCTAACCGCTAGACCACATGGGATACAGACGAGGTGAAATATTTACAGTGATGGATATTTAGAATTGGTTGTATTGATTTATAAAATAGGATATTTGAAAAAAAGGTTCCACCGAGATTCGAACTCGGATTGCTGGATTCAGAGTCCAGAGTGCTGACCATTACACCATGGAACCGAATTCCCATGCCGGGAGTTGAACCCGGGCCACCTGGGTGAAAGCCAGGAATCCTAACCGCTAGACCACATGGGATACAGACGAGGTGAAATATTTACAGTGATGGATATTTAGAATTGGTTGTATTGATTTATAAAAGAGGATATTTGAAAAAAAGGTTCCACCGAGATTCGAACTCGGATTGCTGGATTCAGAGTCCAGTGTGCTGACCATTACACCATGGAACCGAATTCCCATGCCGGGAGTCGAACCCGGGCCACCTGGGTGAAAGCCAGGAATCCTAACCGCTAGACCACATGGGATACAGACGAGGTGAAATATTTACAGTGATGGATATTTAGAATTGGTTGTATTGATTTATGAAAGAGGATATTTGAAATATTTAAAGAAAAGGTTCCACCGAGATTCGAACTCGGATTGCTGGATTCAGAGTCCAGAGTGCTGACCATTACACCATGGAACCGAATTCCCATGCCGGGAGTCGAACCCGGGCCACCTGGGTGAAAGCCAGGAATCCTAACCGCTAGACCACATGGGATACAGACGAGGTGAAATATTTACAGTGATGGATATTTAGAATTGGTTGTATTGATTTATAAAAGAGGATATTTGAAATATTTAAAAAAAAG
This sequence comes from Tetragnatha versicolor, assembly GCA_024610705.1. NCBI lineage: Eukaryota > Metazoa > Arthropoda > Arachnida > Araneae > Tetragnathidae > Tetragnatha > Tetragnatha versicolor. The sequence goes on along the minus strand of JANDEH010000001.1, from coordinate 27,740,003 downwards.
GTTCCACCGAGATTCGAACTCGGATTGCTGGATTCAGAGTCCAGAGTGCTGACCATTACACCATGGAACCGAATTCCCATGCCAGGAGTCGAACCCGGGCCACCTGGGTGAAAGCCAGGAATCCTAACCGCTAGACCACATGGGATACAGACGAGGTGAAATATTTACAGTGATGGATATTTAGAATTGGTTGTATTGATTTATAAAAGAGGATATTTGAAAAAAAGGTTCCACCGAGATTCGAACTCGGATTGCTGGATTCAGAGTCCAGAGTGCTGACCATTACACCATAGGACCGAATTCCCATGCCGGGAGTCGAACCCGGGCCACCTGGGTGAAAGCCAGGAATCCTAACCGCTAGACCACATGGGATACAGACGAGGTGAAATATTTACAGTGATGGATATTTAGAATTGGTTGTATTGATTAATAAAATAGGATATTTGAAAAAAAGGTTCCACCGAGATTCGAACTCGGATTGCTGGATTCAGAGTCCAGAGTGCTGACCATTACACCATGGAACCGAATTCCCATGCCGGGAGTCGAACCCGGGCCACCTGGGTGAAAGCCAGGAATCCTAACCGCTAGACCACATGGGATACAGACGAGGTGAAATATTTACAGTGATGGATATTTAGAATTGGTTGTATTGATTTATAAAAGAGGATATTTGAAAAAAAGGTTCCACCGAGATTCGAACTCGGATTGCTGGATTCAGAGTCCAGTGTGCTGACCATTACACCATGGAACCGAATTCCCATGCCGGGAGTCGAACCCGGGCCACCTGGGTGAAAGCCAGGAATCCTAACCGCTAGACCACATGGGATACAGACGAGGTGAAATATTTACAGTGATGGATATTTAGAATTGGTTGTATTGATTTATAAAATAGGATATTTGAAAAAAAGGTTCCACCGAGATTCGAACTCGGATTGCTGGATTCAGAGTCCAGAGTGCTGACCATTACACCATGGAACCGAATTCCCATGCCGGGAGTTGAACCCGGGCCACCTGGGTGAAAGCCAGGAATCCTAACCGCTAGACCACATGGGATACAGACGAGGTGAAATATTTACAGTGATGGATATTTAGAATTGGTTGTATTGATTTATAAAAGAGGATATTTGAAAAAAAGGTTCCACCAAGATTCGAACTCGGATTGCTGGATTCAGAGTCCAGTGTGCTGACCATTACACCATGGAACCGAATTCCCATGCCGGGAGTCGAACCCGGGCCACCTGGGTGAAAGCCAGGAATCCTAACCGCTAGACCACATGGGATACAGACGAGGTGAAATATTTACAGTGATGGATATTTAGAATTGGTTGTATTGATTTATGAAAGAGGATATTTGAAATATTTAAAGAAAAGGTTCCACCGAGATTCGAACTCGGATTGCTGGATTCAGAGTCCAGAGTGCTGACCATTACACCATGGAACCGAATTCCCATGCCGGGAGTCGAACCCGGGCCACCTGGGTGAAAGCCAGGAATCCTAACCGCTAGACCACATGGGATACAGACGAGGTGAAATATTTACAGTGATGGATATTTAGAATTGGTTGTATTGATTTATAAAAGAGGATATTTGAAATATTTAAAAAAAAGGTTCCACCGAGATTCGAACTCGGATTGCTGGATTCAGAGTCCAGAGTGCTGACCATTACACCATGGAACCGAATTCCCATGCCAGGAGTCGAACCCGGGCCACCTGGGTGAAAGCCAGGAATCCTAACCGCTAGACCACATGGGATACAGACGAGGTGAAATATTTACAGTGATGGATATTTAGAATTGGTTGTATTGATTTATAAAAGAGGATATTTGAAAAAAAGGTTCCACCGAGATTCGAACTCGGATTGCTGGATTCAGAGTCCAGAGTGCTGACCATTACACCATAGGACCGAATTCCCATGCCGGGAGTCGAACCCGGGCCACCTGGGTGAAAGCCAGGAATCCTAACCGCTAGACCACATGGGATACAGACGAGGTGAAATATTTACAGTGATGGATATTTAGAATTGGTTGTATTGATTAATAAAATAGGATATTTGAAAAAAAGGTTCCACCGAGATTCGAACTCGGATTGCTGGATTCAGAGTCCAGAGTGCTGACCATTACACCATGGAACCGAATTCCCATGCCGGGAGTCGAACCCGGGCCACCTGGGTGAAAGCCAGGAATCCTAACCGCTAGACCACATGGGATACAGACGAGGTGAAATATTTACAGTGATGGATATTTAGAATTGGTTGTATTGATTTATAAAAGAGGATATTTGAAAAAAAGGTTCCACCGAGATTCGAACTCGGATTGCTGGATTCAGAGTCCAGTGTGCTGACCATTACACCATGGAACCGAATTCCCATGCCGGGAGTCGAACCCGGGCCACCTGGGTGAAAGCCAGGAATCCTAACCGCTAGACCACATGGGATATAAAGGAGGTGAAATATTTACGGTGATAGAAATTTTGAATTGGTTGTATGGATTTATAAAAGAGGATATTTGAAAAAAAGGTTCCACCGAGATTCGAACTCGGATTGCTGGATTCAGAGTACAGAGTGCTGACCATTACACCATGGAACCGAATTCCCATGATGGGAGTCGAACCCGGGCCACCTGGGTGAAAGCCAGGAATCCTAACCGCTAGACCACATGGGATACAGACGAGGTGAAATATTTACAGTGATGGATATTTAGAATTGGTTGTATTGATTTATAAAAGAGGATATTTGAAAAAAAGGTTCCACCGAGATTCGAACTCGGATTGCTGGATTCAGAGTACAGAGTGCTGACCATTACACCATGGAACCGAATTCCCATGATGGGAGTCGAACCCGGGCCACCTGGGTGAAAGCCAGGAATCCTAACCGCTAGACCACATGGGATACAGACGAGGTGAAATATTTACAGTGATGGATATTTAGAATTGGTTGTATTGATTTATAAAAGAGGATATTTGAAAAAAAGGTTCCACCGAGATTCGAACTCGGATTGCTGGATTCAGAGTCCAGAGTGCTGACCATTACACCATGGAATCGAATTCCCATGCCGGGAGTCGAACCCGGGCCACCTGGGTGAAAGCCAGAAATCCTAACCGCTAGACCACATGGGATACAGACGAGGTGAAATATTTACAGTGATGGATATTTAGAATTGGTTGTATTGATTTATGAAAGAGGATATTTGAAATATTTAAAAAAAAGGTTCCACCGAGATTCGAACTCGGATTGCTGCATTCAGAGTCTAGAGTGCTGACCATTAATTACACCATGGAACCGAATTCCCATGCCGGGAGTCGAACCCGAGCCACCTGGGTGAAAGCCAGGAATCCTAACCGCTAGACCCCATGGGATACAGACGAGGTGAAATATTTACAGTGATGGATATTTAGAATTGGTTGTATTGATTTATAAAAGAGGATATTTGAAAAAAAGGTTCCACCGAGATTCGAACTTGGATTGCTGGATTCAGAGTCCAGTGTGCTGACCATTACACCATGGAACCGAATTCCCATGCCGGGAGTTGAACCCGGGCCACCTGGGTGAAAGCCAGGAATCCTAACCGCTAGACCACATGGGATACAGACGAGGTGAAATATTTACAGTGATGGATATTTAGAATTGGTTGTATTGATTTATAAAAGAGGATATTTGAAAAAAAGGTTCCACCGAGATTCGAACTCGGATTGCTGGATTCAGAGTCCAGTGTGCTGACCATTACACCATGGAACCGAATTCCCATGCCGGGAGTCGAACCCGGGCCACCTGGGTGAAAGCCAGGAATCCTAACCGCTAGACCACATGGGATACAGACGAGGTGAAATATTTACAGTGATGGATATTTAGAATTGGTTGTATTGATTTATGAAAGAGGATATTTGAAATATTTAAAGAAAAGGTTCCACCGAGATTCGAACTCGGATTGCTGGATTCAGAGTCCAGAGTGCTGACCATTACACCATGGAACCGAATTCCCATGCCGGGAGTCGAACCCGGGCCACCTGGGTGAAAGCCAGGAATCCTAACCGCTAGACCACATGGGATACAGACGAGGTGAAATATTTACAGTGATGGATATTTAGAATTGGTTGTATTGATTTATAAAAGAGGATATTTGAAATATTTAAAAAAAAGGTTCCACCGAGATTCGAACTCGGATTGCTGGATTCAGAGTCCAGAGTGCTGACCATTACACCATGGAACCGAATTCCCATGCCAGGAGTCGAACCCGGGCCACCTGGGTGAAAGCCAGGAATCCTAACCGCTAGACCACATGGGATACAGACGAGGTGAAATATTTACAGTGATGGATATTTAGAATTGGTTGTATTGATTTATAAAAGAGGATATTTGAAAAAAAGGTTCCACCGAGATTCGAACTCGGATTGCTGGATTCAGAGTCCAGAGTGCTGACCATTACACCATAGGACCGAATTCCCATGCCGGGAGTCGAACCCGGGCCACCTGGGTGAAAGCCAGGAATCCTAACCGCTAGACCACATGGGATACAGACGAGGTGAAATATTTACAGTGATGGATATTTAGAATTGGTTGTATTGATTAATAAAATAGGATATTTGAAAAAAAGGTTCCACCGAGATTCGAACTCGGATTGCTGGATTCAGAGTCCAGAGTGCTGACCATTACACCATGGAACCGAATTCCCATGCCGGGAGTCGAACCCGGGCCACCTGGGTGAAAGCCAGGAATCCTAACCGCTAGACCCCATGGGATACAGACGAGGTGAAATATTTACAGTGATGGATATTTAGAATTGGTTGTATTGATTTATAAAAGAGGATATTTGAAAAAAAGGTTCCACCGAGATTCGAACTTGGATTGCTGGATTCAGAGTCCAGTGTGCTGACCATTACACCATGGAACCGAATTCCCATGCCGGGAGTTGAACCCGGGCCACCTGGGTGAAAGCCAGGAATCCTAACCGCTAGACCACATGGGATACAGACGAGGTGAAATATTTACAGTGATGGATATTTAGAATTGGTTGTATTGATTTATAAAAGAGGATATTTGAAAAAAAGGTTCCACCGAGATTCGAACTCGGATTGCTGGATTCAGAGTCCAGTGTGCTGACCATTACACCATGGAACCGAATTCCCATGCCGGGAGTCGAACCCGGGCCACCTGGGTGAAAGCCAGGAATCCTAACCGCTAGACCACATGGGATACAGACGAGGTGAAATATTTACAGTGATGGATATTTAGAATTGGTTGTATTGATTTATGAAAGAGGATATTTGAAATATTTAAAGAAAAGGTTCCACCGAGATTCGAACTCGGATTGCTGGATTCAGAGTCCAGAGTGCTGACCATTACACCATGGAACCGAATTCCCATGCCGGGAGTCGAACCCGGGCCACCTGGGTGAAAGCCAGGAATCCTAACCGCTAGACCACATGGGATACAGACGAGGTGAAATATTTACAGTGATGGATATTTAGAATTGGTTGTATTGATTTATAAAAGAGGATATTTGAAATATTTAAAAAAAAGGTTCCACCGAGATTCGAACTCGGATTGCTGGATTCAGAGTCCAGAGTGCTGACCATTACACCATGGAACCGAATTCCCATGCCAGGAGTCGAACCCGGGCCACCTGGGTGAAAGCCAGGAATCCTAACCGCTAGACCACATGGGATACAGACGAGGTGAAATATTTACAGTGATGGATATTTAGAATTGGTTGTATTGATTTATAAAAGAGGATATTTGAAAAAAAGGTTCCACCGAGATTCGAACTCGGATTGCTGGATTCAGAGTCCAGAGTGCTGACCATTACACCATAGGACCGAATTCCCATGCCGGGAGTCGAACCCGGGCCACCTGGGTGAAAGCCAGGAATCCTAACCGCTAGACCACATGGGATACAGACGAGGTGAAATATTTACAGTGATGGATATTTAGAATTGGTTGTATTGATTAATAAAATAGGATATTTGAAAAAAAGGTTCCACCGAGATTCGAACTCGGATTGCTGGATTCAGAGTCCAGAGTGCTGACCATTACACCATGGAACCGAATTCCCATGCCGGGAGTCGAACCCGGGCCACCTGGGTGAAAGCCAGGAATCCTAACCGCTAGACCACATGGGATACAGACGAGGTGAAATATTTACAGTGATGGATATTTAGAATTGGTTGTATTGATTTATGAAAGAGGATATTTGAAATATTTAAAGAAAAGGTTCCACCGAGATTCGAACTCGGATTGCTGGATTCAGAGTCCAGAGTGCTGACCATTACACCATGGAACCGAATTCCCATGCCGGGAGTCGAACCCGGGCCACCTGGGTGAAAGCCAGGAATCCTAACCGCTAGACCACATGGGATACAGACGAGGTGAAATATTTACAGTGATGGATATTTAGAATTGGTTGTATTGATTTATAAAAGAGGATATTTGAAATATTTAAAAAAAAGGTTCCACCGAGATTCGAACTCGGATTGCTGGATTCAGAGTCCAGAGTGCTGACCATTACACCATGGAACCGAATTCCCATGCCAGGAGTCGAACCCGGGCCACCTGGGTGAAAGCCAGGAATCCTAACCGCTAGACCACATGGGATACAGACGAGGTGAAATATTTACAGTGATGGATATTTAGAATTGGTTGTATTGATTTATAAAAGAGGATATTTGAAAAAAAGGTTCCACCGAGATTCGAACTCGGATTGCTGGATTCAGAGTCCAGAGTGCTGACCATTACACCATAGGACCGAATTCCCATGCCGGGAGTCGAACCCGGGCCACCTGGGTGAAAGCCAGGAATCCTAACCGCTAGACCACATGGGATACAGACGAGGTGAAATATTTACAGTGATGGATATTTAGAATTGGTTGTATTGATTAATAAAATAGGATATTTGAAAAAAAGGTTCCACCGAGATTCGAACTCGGATTGCTGGATTCAGAGTCCAGAGTGCTGACCATTACACCATGGAACCGAATTCCCATGCCGGGAGTCGAACCCGGGCCACCTGGGTGAAAGCCAGGAATCCTAACCGCTAGACCACATGGGATACAGACGAGGTGAAATATTTACAGTGATGGATATTTAGAATTGGTTGTATTGATTTATAAAAGAGGATATTTGAAAAAAAGGTTCCACCGAGATTCGAACTCGGATTGCTGGATTCAGAGTCCAGTGTGCTGACCATTACACCATGGAACCGAATTCCCATGCCGGGAGTCGAACCCGGGCCACCTGGGTGAAAGCCAGGAATCCTAACCGCTAGACCACATGGGATACAGACGAGGTGAAATATTTACAGTGATGGATATTTAGAATTGGTTGTATTGATTTATAAAATAGGATATTTGAAAAAAAGGTTCCACCGAGATTCGAACTCGGATTGCTGGATTCAGAGTCCAGAGTGCTGACCATTACACCATGGAACCGAATTCCCATGCCGGGAGTTGAACCCGGGCCACCTGAGTGAAAGCCAGGAATCCTAACCGCTAGACCACATGGGATACAGACGAGGTGAAATATTTACAGTGATGGATATTTAGAATTGGTTGTATTGATTTATAAAAGAGGATATTTGAAAAAAAGGTTCCACCAAGATTCGAACTCGGATTGCTGGATTCAGAGTCCAGTGTGCTGACCATTACACCATGGAACCGAATTCCCATGCCGGGAGTCGAACCCGGGCCACCTGGGTGAAAGCCAGGAATCCTAACCGCTAGACCACATGGGATACAGACGAGGTGAAATATTTACAGTGATGGATATTTAGAATTGGTTGTATTGATTTATGAAAGAGGATATTTGAAATATTTAAAGAAAAGGTTCCACCGAGATTCGAACTCGGATTGCTGGATTCAGAGTCCAGAGTGCTGACCATTACACCATGGAACCGAATTCCCATGCCGGGAGTCGAACCCGGGCCACCTGGGTGAAAGCCAGGAATCCTAACCGCTAGACCACATGGGATACAGACGAGGTGAAATATTTACAGTGATGGATATTTAGAATTGGTTGTATTGATTTATAAAAGAGGATATTTGAAATATTTAAAAAAAAGGTTCCACCGAGATTCGAACTCGGATTGCTGGATTCAGAGTCCAGAGTGCTGACCATTACACCATGGAACCGAATTCCCATGCCAGGAGTCGAACCCGGGCCACCTGGGTGAAAGCCAGGAATCCTAACCGCTAGACCACATGGGATACAGACGAGGTGAAATATTTACAGTGATGGATATTTAGAATTGGTTGTATTGATTTATAAAAGAGGATATTTGAAAAAAAGGTTCCACCGAGATTCGAACTCGGATTGCTGGATTCAGAGTCCAGAGTGCTGACCATTACACCATAGGACCGAATTCCCATGCCGGGAGTCGAACCCGGGCCACCTGGGTGAAAGCCAGGAATCCTAACCGCTAGACCACATGGGATACAGACGAGGTGAAATATTTACAGTGATGGATATTTAGAATTGGTTGTATTGATTAATAAAATAGGATATTTGAAAAAAAGGTTCCACCGAGATTCGAACTCGGATTGCTGGATTCAGAGTCCAGAGTGCTGACCATTACACCATGGAACCGAATTCCCATGCCGGGAGTCGAACCCGGGCCACCTGGGTGAAAGCCAGGAATCCTAACCGCTAGACCACATGGGATACAGACGAGGTGAAATATTTACAGTGATGGATATTTAGAATTGGTTGTATTGATTTATAAAAGAGGATATTTGAAAAAAAGGTTCCACCGAGATTCGAACTCGGATTGCTGGATTCAGAGTCCAGTGTGCTGACCATTACACCATGGAACCGAATTCCCATGCCGGGAGTCGAACCCGGGCCACCTGGGTGAAAGCCAGGAATCCTAACCGCTAGACCACATGGGATATAAAGGAGGTGAAATATTTACGGTGATAGAAATTTTGAATTGGTTGTATGGATTTATAAAAGAGGATATTTGAAAAAAAGGTTCCACCGAGATTCGAACTCGGATTGCTGGATTCAGAGTACAGAGTGCTGACCATTACACCATGGAACCGAATTCCCATGATGGGAGTCGAACCCGGGCCACCTGGGTGAAAGCCAGGAATCCTAACCGCTAGACCACATGGGATACAGACGAGGTGAAATATTTACAGTGATGGATATTTAGAATTGGTTGTATTGATTTATAAAAGAGGATATTTGAAAAAAAGGTTCCACCGAGATTCGAACTCGGATTGCTGGATTCAGAGTACAGAGTGCTGACCATTACACCATGGAACCGAATTCCCATGATGGGAGTCGAACCCGGGCCACCTGGGTGAAAGCCAGGAATCCTAACCGCTAGACCACATGGGATACAGACGAGGTGAAATATTTACAGTGATGGATATTTAGAATTGGTTGTATTGATTTATAAAAGAGGATATTTGAAAAAAAGGTTCCACCGAGATTCGAACTCGGATTGCTGGATTCAGAGTCCAGAGTGCTGACCATTACACCATGGAATCGAATTCCCATGCCGGGAGTCGAACCCGGGCCACCTGGGTGAAAGCCAGAAATCCTAACCGCTAGACCACATGGGATACAGACGAGGTGAAATATTTACAGTGATGGATATTTAGAATTGGTTGTATTGATTTATGAAAGAGGATATTTGAAATATTTAAAAAAAAGGTTCCACCGAGATTCGAACTCGGATTGCTGCATTCAGAGTCTAGAGTGCTGACCATTAATTACACCATGGAACCGAATTCCCATGCCGGGAGTCGAACCCGAGCCACCTGGGTGAAAGCCAGGAATCCTAACCGCTAGACCCCATGGGATACAGACGAGGTGAAATATTTACAGTGATGGATATTTAGAATTGGTTGTATTGATTTATAAAAGAGGATATTTGAAAAAAAGGTTCCACCGAGATTCGAACTTGGATTGCTGGATTCAGAGTCCAGTGTGCTGACCATTACACCATGGAACCGAATTCCCATGCCGGGAGTCGAATCCGGGCCACCTGGGTGAAAGCCAGGAATCCTAACCGCTAGACCACATGGAATACAGACGAGGTGAAATATTTACAGTGATGGATATTTAGAATTGGTTGTATTGATTTATGAAAGAGGATATTTGAAATATTTAAAGAAAAGGTTCCACCGAGATTCGAACTCGGATTGCTGGATTCAGAGTCCAGAGTGCTGACCATTACACCATGGAACCGAATTCCCATGCCGGGAGTCGAACCCGGGCCACCTGGGTGAAAACCAGGAATCCTAACCGCTAGACCACATGGGATACAGACGAGGTGAAATATTTACAGTGATGGATATTTAGAATTGGTTGTATTGATTTATAAAAGAGGATATTTGAAATATTTAAAAAAAAGGTTCCACCGAGATTCGAACTCGGATTGCTGGATTCAGAGTCCAGATTGCTGACCATTACACCATGGAACCGAATTCCCATGCCAGGAGTCGAACCCGGGCCACCTGGGTGAAAGCCAGGAATCCTAACCGCTAGACCACATGGGATACAGACGAGGTGAAATATTTACAGTGATGGATATTTAGAATTGGTTGTATTGATTTATAAAATAGGATATTTGAAAAAAAGGTTCCACCGAGATTCGAACTCGGATTGCTGGATTCAGAGTCCAGAGTGCTGACCATTACACCATGGAACCGAATTCCCATGCCGGGAGTTGAACCCGGGCCACCTGGGTGAAAGCCAGGAATCCTAACCGCTAGACCACATGGGATACAGACGAGGTGAAATATTTACAGTGATGGATATTTAGAATTGGTTGTATTGATTTATAAAAGAGGATATTTGAAAAAAAGGTTCCAACGAGATTCGAACTCGGATTGCTGGATTCAGAGTCCAGTGTGCTGACCATTACACCATGGAACCGAATTCCCATGCCGGGAGTCGAACCCGGGCCACCTGGGTGAAAGCCAGGAATCCTAACCGCTAGACCACATGGGATACAGACGAGGTGAAATATTTACAGTGATGGATATTTAGAATTGGTTGTATTGATTTATGAAAGAGGATATTTGAAATATTTAAAGAAAAGGTTCCACCGAGATTCGAACTCGGATTGCTGGATTCAGAGTCCAGAGTGATGACCATTACACCATGGAACCGAATTCCCATGCCGGGAGTCGAACCCGGGCCACCTGGGTGAAAGCCAGGAATCCTAACCGCTAGACCACATGGAATACAGACGAGGTGAAATATTTACAGTGATGGATATTTAGAATTGGTTGTATTGATTTATGAAAGAGGATATTTGAAATATTTAAAGAAAAGGTTCCACCGAGATTCGAACTCGGATTGCTGGATTCAGAGTCCAGAGTGCTGACCATTACACCATGGAACCGAATTCCCATGCCGGGAGTCGAACCCGGGCCACCTGGGTGAAAGCCAGGAATCCTAACCGCTAGACCACATGGGATACAGACGAGGTGAAATATTTACAGTGATGGATATTTAGAATTGGTTGTATTGATTTATAAAAGAGGATATTTGAAATATTTAAAAAAAAGGTTCCACCGAGATTCGAACTCGGATTGCTGGATTCAGAGTCCAGATTGCTGACCATTACACCATGGAACCGAATTCCCATGCCAGGAGTCGAACCCGGGCCACCTGGGTGAAAGCCAGGAATCCTAACCGCTAGACCACATGGGATACAGACGAGGTGAAATATTTACAGTGATGGATATTTAGAATTGGTTGTATTGATTTATAAAATAGGATATTTGAAAAAAAGGTTCCACCGAGATTCGAACTCGGATTGCTGGATTCAGAGTCCAGAGTGCTGACCATTACACCATGGAACCGAATTCCCATGCCGGGAGTTGAACCCGGGCCACCTGGGTGAAAGCCAGGAATCCTAACCGCTAGACCACATGGGATACAGACGAGGTGAAATATTTACAGTGATGGATATTTAGAATTGGTTGTATTGATTTATAAAAGAGGATATTTGAAAAAAAGGTTCCAACGAGATTCGAACTCGGATTGCTGGATTCAGAGTCCAGTGTGCTGACCATTACACCATGGAACCGAATTCCCATGCCGGGAGTCGAACCCGGGCCACCTGGGTGAAAGCCAGGAATCCTAACCGCTAGACCACATGGGATACAGACGAGGTGAAATATTTACAGTGATGGATATTTAGAATTGGTTGTATTGATTTATGAAAGAGGATATTTGAAATATTTAAAGAAAAGGTTCCACCGAGATTCGAACTCGGATTGCTGGATTCAGAGTCCAGAGTGCTGACCATTACACCATGGAACCCAATTCCCATGCCGGGAGTCGAACCCGGGCCACCTGGGTGAAAGCCAGGAATCCTAACCGCTAGACCACATGGGATACAGACGAGGTGAAATATTTACAGTGATGGATATTTAGAATTGGTTGTATTGATTTATAAAAGAGGATATTTGAAATATTTAAAAAAAAGGTTCCACCGAGATTCGACCTCGGATTGCTGGATTCAGAGTCCAGAGTGCTGACCATTACACCATGGAACCGAATTCCCATGCCAGGAGTCGAACCCGGGCCACCTGGGTGAAAGCCAGGAATCCTAACCGCTAGACCACATGGGATACAGACGAGGTGAAATATTTACAGTGATGGATATTTAGAATTGGTTGTATTGATTTATAAAAGAGGATATTTGAAAAAAAGGTTCCACCGAGATTCGAACTCGGATTGCTGGATTCAGAGTCCAGTGTGCTGACCATTACACCATGGAACCGAATTCCCATGCCGGGAGTGGAACCCGGGCCACCTGGGTGAAAGCCAGGAATCCTAACCGCTAGACCACATGGGATATAAAGGAGGTGAAATATTTACGGTGATAGAAATTTTGAATTGGTTGTATGGATTTATAAAAGAGGATATTTGAAAAAAAGGTTCCACCGAGATTCGAACTCGGATTGCTGGATTCAGAGTACAGAGTGCTGAGCATTACACCATGGAACCGAATTCCCATGCCGGGAGTCGAACCCGGGCCACCTGGGTGAAAGCCAGGAATCCTAACCGCTAGACCACATGGGATACAGACGAGGTGAAATATTTACAGTGATGGATATTTAGAATTGGTTGTATTGATTTATGAAAGAGGATATTTGAAAAAAAGGTTCCACCGAGATTCGAACTCGGATTGCTGGATTCAGAGTCCAGAGTGCTGACCATTAATTACACCATGGAACCGAATTCCCATGCCGGGAGTCGAACCCGGGCCACCTGGGTGAAAGCCAGGAATCCTAACCGCTAGACCACATGGGATACAGACGCGGTGAAATATTTACAGTGATGGATATTTAGAATTGGTTGTATTGATTTATGAAAGAGGATATTTAAAATATTTAAAAAAAAGGTTCCACCGGGATTCGAACTCGGATTGCTGGATTCAGAGTCCAGAGTGCTGACCATTACACCATGGAACCGAATTCCCATGCCGGGAGTCGAACCCGGGCCACCTGGGTGAAAGCCAGGAATCCTAACCGCTAGACCACATGGGATACAGACGAGGTGAAATATTTACAGTGATGGATATTTAGAATTGGTTGTATTGATTTATAAAAGAGGATATTTGAAAAAAAAGGTTCCACCGAGATTCGAACTCGGATTGCAGGATTCAGAGTCCAGAGTGCTGACCATTACACCATGGAACCGAATTCCCATGCCGGGAGTCGAACCCGGGCCACCTGGGTGAAAGCCAGGAATCCTAACCGCTAGACCACATGGGATACAGACGAGGTGAAATATTTACAGTGATGGATATTTAGAATTGGTTGTATTGATTTATGAAAGAGGATATTTGAAATATTTAAAAAAAAGGTTCCACCGAGATTCGAACTCGGATTGCTGGATTCAGAGTCCTGACCATTACACCATGGAACCGAATTCCCCTGCCAGGAGTCGAACCCGGGCCACCTGGGTGAAAGCCAGGAATCCTAACCGCTAGACCACATGGGATACAGAGGAGGTGAAAAATTTACAGTGATGGATATTTAGAATTGGTTGTATTGATTTATAAAAGAATATATTTGAAAAAAAGGTGCCACCGAGATTCGAACTCGGATTGCTGGATTCAGAGTCCAGAGTGCTGACCATTACACCATGGAACCGAATTCACATGCCGGGAGTCGAACCCGGGCCACCTGGGTGAATGCCAGGAATCCTAACCGCTAGACCACATGGGATACAGACGAGGTGAAATATTTACAGTGATGGATATTTAGAATTGGTTGTATTGATTTATGAAAGAGGATATTTGAAATATTTAAAAAAAAGTTTCCCCCGAGATTCGAACTCGGATTGCTGCATTCAGAGTCCAGAGTGCTGACCATTAATTACACCATGGAACCGAATTCCCATACCGGGAGTCGAACCCGGGCCACCTGGGTGAAAGCCAGGAATCCTAACCGCTAGACCACATGGGATACAGACGAGGTGAAATATTAACAGTGATGGATATTTAGAATTGGTTGTATTGATTTATGAAAGAGGATATTTGAAATATTTAAAAAAAAGGTTCCACCGATATTCGAACTCGGATTGCTGGATTCAGAGACCAGAGTGCTGACCATTACACCATGGAACCGAATTCCCATGTCGGGAGTCGAACCCGGGCCACCTGGGTGAAAGCCAGGAATCCTAACCGCTAGACCACATGGGATACAGACGAGGTGAAATATTTACAGTGATGGATATTTAGAATTGGTTGTATTGATTTATAAAAGAGGATATTTGAAAAAAAGGTTCCACCGAGATTCGAACTCGGATTGCTGGATTCAGAGTCCAGAGTGCTAACCATTACACCATGAAACCGAATTCCCATGCCGGGAGTCGAACCCGGGCCACCTGGTTGAAAGCCAGGAATCCTAACCGCAAGACCACATGGGATACAGACGAGGTGAAATATTTACAGTGATGGATATTTAGAATTGGTTGTATTGATTTATAAAAGAGGATATTTGAAAAAAAGGTTCCACCGAGATTCGAACTCGGATTGCTGGATTCAGAGTCCAGAGTGCTGACCATTACACCATGGAACCGAATTCCCATGCCGGGAGTCGAACCCGGGCCACCTGGGTGAAAGCCAGGAATCCTAACCGCTAGACCACATGGGATACAGACGAGGTGAAATATTTACAGTGATGGATATTTAGAATTGGTTGTATTGATTTATGAAAGAGGATATTTGAAATATTTAAAAAAAAGGTTCCACCGAGATTCGAACTCGGATTGCTGGATTCAGAGTCCAGAGTGCTGACCAATACACCATGGAACCGAATTCCCATGCCGGGAGTCGAACCCGGGCCACCTGGGTAAAAGCCAGGAATCCTAACCGCTAGACCACATGGGATACAGACGAGGTGAAATATTTACAGTGATGGATATTTAGAATTGGTTGTATTGATTTATAAAAGAGGATATTTGAAAAAAAGGTTCCACCGAGATTCGAACTCGGATTGATGGATTCAGAGTCCAGTGTGCTGACCATTACAACATGGAACCGAATTCCCATGCCGGGAGTCGAACCCGGGCCACCTGGATGAAAGCTAGGAATCCTAACCGCTAGACCACATGGGATACAGACGAGGTGAAATATTTACAGTGATGGATATTTAGAATTGGTTGTATTGATTTATAAAAGAGGATATTTGAAAAAAAGGTTAAACCGAGATTCGAACTCGGATTGCTGGATTCAGAGTCCAGAGTGCTGACCATTACACCATGGAACCGAATTCCCATGCCGGGAGTCGAACCCGGGCCACCTGGGTGAAAGCCAGGAATCCTAACCGCTAGACCACATGGGATACAGACGAGGTGAAATATTTACAGTGATGGATATTTAGAATTGGTTGTATTGATTTATAAAAGAGGATATTTGAAATATTTAAAAAAAAGGTTCCACCGAGATTCGAACTCGGATTGCTGGATTCAGAGTCCAGAGTGCTGACCATTACACCATGGAACCGAATTCCCATGCCAGGAGTCGAACCCGGGCCACCTGGGTGAAAGCCAGGAATCCTAACCGCTAGACCACATGGGATACAGACGAGGTGAAATATTTACAGTGATGGATATTTAGAATTGGTTGTATTGATTTATAAAAGAGGATATTTGAAAAAAAGGTTCCACCGAGATTCGAACTCGGATTGCTGGATTCAGAGTCCAGTGTGCTGACCATTACACCATGGAACCGAATTCCCATGCCGGGAGTCGAACCCGGGCCACCTGGGTGAAAGCCAGGAATCCTAACCGCTAGACCACATGGGATATAAAGGAGGTGAAATATTTACGGTGATAGAAATTTTGAATTGGTTGTATGGATTTATAAAAGAGGATATTTGAAAAAAAGGTTCCACCGAGATTCGAACTCGGATTGCTGGATTCAGAGTACAGAGTGCTGAGCATTACACCATGGAACCGAATTCCCATGCCGGGAGTCGAACCCGGGCCACCTGGGTGAAAGCCAGGAATCCTAACCGCTAGACCACATGGGATACAGACGAGGTGAAATATTTACAGTGATGGATATTTAGAATTGGTTGTATTGATTTATGAAAGAGGATATTTGAAAAAAAGGTTCCACCGAGATTCGAACTCGGATTGCTGGATTCAGAGTCCAGAGTGCTGACCATTAATTACACCATGGAACCGAATTCCCATGCCGGGAGTCGAACCCGGGCCACCTGGGTGAAAGCCAGGAATCCTAACCGCTAGACCACATGGGATACAGACGCGGTGAAATATTTACAGTGATGGATATTTAGAATTGGTTGTATTGATTTATGAAAGAGGATATTTAAAATATTTAAAAAAAAGGTTCCACCGGGATTCGAACTCGGATTGCTGGATTCAGAGTCCAGAGTGCTGACCATTACACCATGGAACCGAATTCCCATGCCGGGAGTCGAACCCGGGCCACCTGGGTGAAAGCCAGGAATCCTAACCGCTAGACCACATGGGATACAGACGAGGTGAAATATTTACAGTGATGGATATTTAGAATTGGTTGTATTGATTTATAAAAGAGGATATTTGAAAAAAAAGGTTCCACCGAGATTCGAACTCGGATTGCAGGATTCAGAGTCCAGAGTGCTGACCATTACACCATGGAACCGAATTCCCATGCCGGGAGTCGAACCCGGGCCACCTGGGTGAAAGCCAGGAATCCTAACCGCTAGACCACATGGGATACAGACGAGGTGAAATATTTACAGTGATGGATATTTAGAATTGGTTGTATTGATTTATGAAAGAGGATATTTGAAATATTTAAAAAAAAGGTTCCACCGAGATTCGAACTCGGATTGCTGGATTCAGAGTCCTGACCATTACACCATGGAACCGAATTCCCCTGCCAGGAGTCGAACCCGGGCCACCTGGGTGAAAGCCAGGAATCCTAACCGCTAGACCACATGGGATACAGAGGAGGTGAAAAATTTACAGTGATGGATATTTAGAATTGGTTGTATTGATTTATAAAAGAATATATTTGAAAAAAAGGTGCCACCGAGATTCGAACTCGGATTGCTGGATTCAGAGTCCAGAGTGCTGACCATTACACCATGGAACCGAATTCACATGCCGGGAGTCGAACCCGGGCCACCTGGGTGAATGCCAGGAATCCTAACCGCTAGACCACATGGGATACAGACGAGGTGAAATATTTACAGTGATGGATATTTAGAATTGGTTGTATTGATTTATGAAAGAGGATATTTGAAATATTTAAAAAAAAGTTTCCACCGAGATTCGAACTCGGATTGCTGCATTCAGAGTCCAGAGTGCTGACCATTAATTACACCATGGAACCGAATTCCCATACCGGGAGTCGAACCCGGGCCACCTGGGTGAAAGCCAGGAATCCTAACCGCTAGACCACATGGGATACAGACGAGGTGAAATATTTACAGTGATGGATATTTAGAATTGGTTGTATTGATTTATGAAAGAGGATATTTGAAATATTTAAAAAAAAGGTTCCACCGATATTCGAACTCGGATTGCTGGATTCAGAGACCAGAGTGCTGACCATTACACCATGGAACCGAATTCCCATGTCGGGAGTCGAACCCGGGCCACCTGGGTGAAAGCCAGGAATCCTAACCGCTAGACCACATGGGATACAGACGAGGTGAAATATTTACAGTGATGGATATTTAGAATTGGTTGTATTGATTTATAAAAGAGGATATTTGAAAAAAAGGTTCCACCGAGATTCGAACTCGGATTGCTGGATTCAGAGTCCAGAGTGCTAACCATTACACCATGAAACCGAATTCCCATGCCGGGAGTCGAACCCGGGCCACCTGGTTGAAAGCCAGGAATCCTAACCGCAAGACCACATGGGATACAGACGAGGTGAAATATTTACAGTGATGGATATTTAGAATTGGTTGTATTGATTTATAAAAGAGGATATTTGAAAAAAAGGTTCCACCGAGATTCGAACTCGGATTGCTGGATTCAGAGTCCAGAGTGCTGACCATTACACCATGGAACCGAATTCCCATGCCGGGAGTCGAACCCGGGCCACCTGGGTGAAAGCCAGGAATCCTAACCGCTAGACCACATGGGATACAGACGAGGTGAAATATTTACAGTGATGGATATTTAGAATTGGTTGTATTGATTTATGAAAGAGGATATTTGAAATATTTAAAAAAAAGGTTCCACCGAGATTCGAACTCGGATTGCTGGATTCAGAGTCCAGAGTGCTGACCAATACACCATGGAACCGAATTCCCATGCCGGGAGTCGAACCCGGGCCACCTGGGTAAAAGCCAGGAATCCTAACCGCTAGACCACATGGGATACAGACGAGGTGAAATATTTACAGTGATGGATATTTAGAATTGGTTGTATTGATTTATAAAAGAGGATATTTGAAAAAAAGGTTCCACCGAGATTCGAACTCGGATTGATGGATTCAGAGTCCAGAGTGCTGACCATTACACCATGGAACCGAATTCCCATGCCGGGAGTCGAACCCGGGCCACCTGGGTGAAAGCCAGGAATCCTAACCGCTAGACCACATGGGATACAGACGAGGTGAAATATTTACAGTGATGGATATTTAGAATTGGTTGTATTGATTTATGAAAGAGGATATTTGAAATATTTAAAGAAAAGGTTCCACCGAGATTCGAACTCGGATTGCTGGATTCAGAGTCCAGAGTGCTGACCATTACACCATGGAACCGAATTCCCATGCCGGGAGTCGAACCCGGGCCACCTGGGTGAAAGCCAGGAATCCTAACCGCTAGACCACATGGGATACAGACCAGGTGAAATATTTACAGTGATGGATATTTAGAATTGGTTGTATTGATTTATAAAAGAGGATATTTGAAATATTTAAAAAAAAGGTTCCACCGAGATTCGAACTCGGATTGCTGGATTCAGAGTCCAGAGTGCTGACCATTACACCATGGAACCGAATTCCCATGCCAGGAGTCGAACCCGGGCCACCTGGGTGAAAGCCAGGAATCCTAACCGCTAGACCACATCGTCACCTTAGAATCAAAAACTACTATCTCCATTCGGCAACCTTCGGAAATCCCGATCCTTGGCGACCAGATCGGCGGAGAAGCTCGTTTTTTGTTTTGTAAGAGCTGACATGATCGAGTAGAAAAGATCAAAACCAATAAAATTATTTTCTACAACGATCTAAACGCCAAGAATCGGGATTTCCGAAGTTTGCCGAATGGAGATAGTAGTTTTTGATTCTAAGGTGACGACATGGGATACAGACGAGGTGAAATATTTACAGTGATGGATATTTAGAATTGGTTGTATTGATTTATAAAAGAGGATATTTGAAAAAAAGGTTCCACCGAGATTCGAACTCGGATTGCTGGATTCAGAGTCCAGTGTGCTGACCATTACACCATGGAACCGAATTCCCATGCCGGGAGTCGAACCCGGGCCACCTGGGTGAAAGCCAGGAATCCTAACCGCTAGACCACATGGGATATAAAGGAGGTGAAATATTTACGGTGATAGAAATTTTGAATTGGTTGTATGGATTTATAAAAGAGGATATTGGAAAAAAAGGTTTCACCGAGATTCGAACTCGGATTGCTGGATTCAGAGTCCAGTGTGCTGACCATTACACCATGGAACCGAATTCCCATGCCGGGAGTCGAACCCGGGCCACCTGGGTGAAAGCCAGGAATCCTAACCGCTAGACCACATGGGATACAGACGAGGTGAAATATTTACAGTGATGGATATTTAGAATTGGTTGTATTGATTTATGAAAGAGGATATTTGAAATATTTAAAAAAAAGGTTCAAACGAGATTCGAACTCGGATTGCTGGATTCAGAGTCCAGAGTGCTGACCATTACACCATGGAACCGAATTCCCATGCCGGGAGTCGAACCCGGGCCACCTGGGTGAAAGCCAGGAATCCTAACCGCTAGACCACATGGGATACAGACGAGGTGAAATATTTACAGTGATGGATATTTAGAATTGGTTGTATTGATTTATAAAAGAGGATATTTGAAAAAAAGTTCCACCGAGATTCGAACTCGGATTGCTGGATTCAGAGTCCAGTGTGTGCTGACCATTACACCATGGAACCGAATTCCCATGCCGGGAGTCGAACCCGGGCCACCTGGGTAAAAGCCAGGAATCCGAACCGCTAGACCACATGGGATACAGACGAGGTGAAATATTTACAGTGATGGATATTTAGAATTGGTTGTATAGATTTATAAAAGAGGATATTTGAAAAAAAGGTTCCACCGAGATTCGAACTCGGATTGCTGGATTCAGAGTCCAGTGTGCTGACCATTACAACATGGAACCGAATTCCCATGCCGGGAGTCGAACCCGGGCCACCTGGGTGAAAACCAGGAATCCTAACCGCAAGACCACATGGGATATAAAGGAGGTGAAATATTTACGGTGATAGAAATTTTGAATTGGTTGTATGGATTTATAAAAGAGGATATTTGAAAAAAAGGTTCCACAGAGATTCGAACTCGGATTGCTGGATTCAGAGTCCAGAGTGCTGACCATTAATTACACCATGGAACCGAATTCCCATGCCGGGAGTCGAACCCGGGCCACCTGGGTGAAAGCCAGGAATCCTAACCGCTAGACCACATGGGATACAGACGAGGTGAAATATTTACAGTGATGGATATTTAGAATTGGTTGTATTGATTTATAAAAGAGGATATTTGAAAAAAAGGTTCCACCGAGATTCGAACTCGGATTGCTGGATTCAGAGTCCAGAGTGCTGACCATTACACCATGGAACCGAATTCCCATGCCGGGAGTCGAACCCGGGCCACCTGGGTGAAAGCCAGGAATCCTAACCGCTAGACCACATGGGATACAGACGAGGTGAAATATTTACAGTGATGGATATTTAGAATTGGTTGTATTGATTTATAAAATAGGATATTTGAAAAAAAGGTTCCACCGAGATTCGAACTCGGATTGCTGGATTCAGAGTCCAGAGTGCTGACCATTACACCATGGAACCGAATTCCAATGCCGGGAGTCGAACCCGGGCCACCTGGGTGAAAGCCAGGAATCCTAACCGCTAGACCACATGGGATACAGACGAGGTGAAATATTTACAGTGATGGATATTTAGAATTGGTTGTATTGATTTATAAAAGAGGATATTTGAAAAAAAGGTTCCACCGAGATTCGAAGTCGGATTGCTGGATTCAGAGTCCAGTGTGCTGACCATTACACCATGGAACAAAATCCCCATGCCGGGAGTCGAACCTTGGCCACCTGGATGAAAGCCAGGAATCCTAACCGCTAGACCACATGGGATACATACGAGGTGAAATATTTACAGTGATGGATATTTAGAATTGGTTGTATTGATTTATAAAAGAGGATATTTGAAAAAAAGGTTCCACCGAGATTCGAACTCGGATTGCTGGATTCAGAGTCCAGAGTGCTGACCATTACACCATGGAACCGAATTCCCATGCCGGGAGTCGAACCCGGGCCACCTGGGTGAAAGCCAGGAATCCTAACCGCTAGACCACATGGGATACAGACGAGGTGAAATATTTACAGTGATGGATATTTAGAATTGGTTGTATTGATTTATAAAAGAGGATATTAGAAAAAAAGGTTCCACCGAGATTCGAACTCGGATTGCTGGATTCAGAGTCCAGAGTGCTGACCATTACACCATGGAACCGAATTCCCATGCCGGGAGTCGAACCCGGGCCACCTGGGTGAAAGCCAGGAATTCTAACCGCTAGACCACATGGGATACAGACGAGGTGAAATATTTACAGTGATGGATATTTAGAATTGGTTGTATTGATTTATAAAAGAGGATATTTGAAAAAAAGGTTCCACCGAGATTCGAACTCGGATTGCTGGATTCAGAGTCCAGTGTGCTGACCATTACACCATGGAACCGAATTCCCATGCCGGGAGTTAAACCCGGGCCACCTGGGTGAAAGCCAGGAATCCTAACCGCTAGACCACATGGGATATAAAGGAGGTGAAATATTTACGGTGATAGAAATTTTGAATTGGTTGTATGGATTTATAAAAGAGGATATTTGAAAAAAAGGTTCCACCGAGATTCGAACTCGGATTTCTGGATTCAGAGTACAGAGTGCTGACCATTACACCATGGAACCGAATTCCCATGCCGGGAGTCGAACCCGGGCCACCTGGGTGAAAGCCAGGAATCCTAACCGCTAGACCACATGGGATACAGACGAGGTGAAATATTTACAGTGATGGATATTTAGAATTGGTTGTATTGATTTATAAAAGAGGATTCCACGAAATATCTTCGGAATGGAGGGAAAATAGCAAACAACTATGGCTCACTCCTCCAGCTCACCACTGGTATTGCAGAAAGCACCCTGGCTATATTCTTGAGCTCGAGGGTTGCCGACCAGACATCACGGCAATTTCAAGACTCACCAGTGGCCATCTCAGGGGAATGACTTTTGTTTCCGGCTGCAGGGTATATCCAACCTGCAACAAATGCCATCTGGAACCCGCCTCTCCGGAGCATGTCTTGAACTGCCTGGGTCTAGGAGTGGAGGACCTAATATCATCCCCACTCCTAGTTATTGACTTTGCAAGAGTGCATGGAGTCATAGATCAGATCTAGCTGTTGCTAGATCGTGAAGATTAGCAACAACAACAACATAAAAGAGGATATTTGAAAAAAAGGTTCCACCGAGATTCGAACTCGGATTGCTGGATTCAGAGTCCAGAGTGCTGACCATTACACCATGGAACCGAATTCCCATGCCGGGAGTCGAACCCGGGCCACCTGGGTGAAAGCCAGGAATCCTAACCGCTAGACCACATGGGATACAGACGAGGTGAAATATTTACAGTGATGGATATTTAGAATTGGTTGTATTGATTTATGAAAGAGGATATTTGAAATATTTAAAAAAAAGGTTCAAACGAGATTCGAACTCGGATTGCTGGATTCAGAGTCCAGAGTGCTGACCATTACACCATGGAACCGAATTCCCATGCCGGGAGTCGAACCCGGGCCACCTGGGTGAAAGCCAGGAATCCTAACCGCTAGACCACATGGGATACAGACGAGGTGAAATATTTACAGTGATGGATATTTAGAATTGGTTGTATTGATTTATAAAAGAGGATATTTGAAAAAAAGTTCCACCGAGATTCGAACTCGGATTGCTGGATTCAGAGTCCAGTGTGTGCTGACCATTACACCATGGAACCGAATTCCCTTGCCGGGAGTCGAACCCGGGCCACCTGGGTGAAAGCCAGGAATCCTAACCGCTAGACCACATGGGATACAGACGAGGTGAAATATTTACAGTGATGGATATTTAGAATTGGTTGTATTGATTTATAAAAGAGGATATTTGAAAAAAAGGTTCCACCGAGATTCGAACTCGGATTGCTGGATTCAGAGTCCAGAGTGCTAACCATTACACCATGAAACCGAATTCCCATGCCGGGAGTCGAACCCGGGCCACCTGGTTGAAAGCCAGGAATCCTAACCGCTAGACCACATGGGATACAGACGAGGTGAAATATTTACAGTGATGGATATTTAGAATTGGTTGTATTGATTTATAAAAGAGGATATTTGAAAAAAAGGTTCCACCGAGATTCGAACTCGGATTGCTGGATTCAGAGTCCAGAGTGCTGACCATTACACCATGGAACCGAATTCCCATGCCGGGAGTCGAACCCGGGCCACCTGGGTGAAAGCCAGGAATCCTAACCGCTAGACCACATGGGATACAGACGAGGTGAAATATTTACAGTGATGGATATTTAGAATTGGTTGTATTGATTTATGAAAGAGGATATTTGAAATATTTAAAAAAAAGGTTCCACCGAGATTCGAACTCGGATTGCTGGATTCAGAGTCCAGAGTGCTGACCATTACACCATGGAACCGAATTCCCATGCCGGGAGTCGAACCCGGGCCACCTGGGTAAAAGCCAGGAATCCGAACCGCTAGACCACATGGGATACAGACGAGGTGAAATATTTACAGTGATGGATATTTAGAATTGGTTGTATAGATTTATAAAAGAGGATATTTGAAAAAAAGGTTCCACCGAGATTCGAACTCGGATTGCTGGATTCAGAGTCCAGTGTGCTGACCATTACAACATGGAACCGAATTCCCATGCCGGGAGTCGAACCCGGGCCACCTGGGTGAAAACCAGGAATCCTAACCGCAAGACCACATGGGATATAAAGGAGGTGAAATATTTACGGTGATAGAAATTTTGAATTGGTTGTATGGATTTATAAAAGAGGATATTTGAAAAAAAGGTTCCACAGAGATTCGAACTCGGATTGCTGGATTCAGAGTCCAGAGTGCTGACCATTAATTACACCATGGAACCGAATTCCCATGCCGGGAGTCGAACCCGGGCCACCTGGGTGAAAGCCAGGAATCCTAACCGCTAGACCACATGGGATACAGACGAGGTGAAATATTTACAGTGATGGATATTTAGAATTGGTTGTATTGATTTATAAAAGAGGATATTTGAAAAAAAGGTTCCACCGAGATTCGAACTCGGATTGCTGGATTCAGAGTCCAGAGTGCTGACCATTACACCATGGAACCGAATTCCCATGCCGGGAGTCGAACCCGGGCCACCTGGGTGAAAGCCAGGAATCCTAACCGCTAGACCACATGGGATACAGACGAGGTGAAATATTTACAGTGATGGATATTTAGAATTGGTTGTATTGATTTATAAAATAGGATATTTGAAAAAAAGGTTCCACCGAGATTCGAACTCGGATTGCTGGATTCAGAGTCCAGAGTGCTGACCATTACACCATGGAACCGAATTCCAATGCCGGGAGTCGAACCCGGGCCACCTGGGTGAAAGCCAGGAATCCTAACCGCTAGACCACATGGGATACAGACGAGGTGAAATATTTACAGTGATGGATATTTAGAATTGGTTGTATTGATTTATAAAAGAGGATATTTGAAAAAAAGGTTCCACCGAGATTCGAAGTCGGATTGCTGGATTCAGAGTCCAGTGTGCTGACCATTACACCATGGAACCAAATCCCCATGCCGGGAGTCGAACCTTGGCCACCTGGATGAAAGCCAGGAATCCTAACCGCTAGACCACATGGGATACATACGAGGTGAAATATTTACAGTGATGGATATTTAGAATTGGTTGTATTGATTTATAAAAGAGGATATTTGAAAAAAAGGTTCCACCGAGATTCGAACTCGGATTGCTGGATTCAGAGTCCAGAGTGCTGACCATTACACCATGGAACCGAATTCCCATGCCGGGAGTCGAACCCGGGCCACCTGGGTGAAAGCCAGGAATCCTAACCGCTAGACCACATGGGATACAGACGAGGTGAAATATTTACAGTGATGGATATTTAGAATTGGTTGTATTGATTTATAAAAGAGGATATTTGAAAAAAAGGTTCCACCGAGATTCGAACTCGGATTGCTGGATTCAGAGTCCAGAGTGCTGACCATTACACCATGGAACCGAATTCCCATGCCGGGAGTCGAACCCGGGCCACCTGGGTGAAAGCCAGGAATTCTAACCGCTAGACCACATGGGATACAGACGAGGTGAAATATTTACAGTGATGGATATTTAGAATTGGTTGTATTGATTTATAAAAGAGGATATTTGAAAAAAAGGTTCCACCGAGATTCGAACTCGGATTGCTGGATTCAGAGTCCAGTGTGCTGACCATTACACCATGGAACCGAATTCCCATGCCGGGAGTTAAACCCGGGCCACCTGGGTGAAAGCCAGGAATCCTAACCGCTAGACCACATGGGATATAAAGGAGGTGAAATATTTACGGTGATAGAAATTTTGAATTGGTTGTATGGATTTATAAAAGAGGATATTTGAAAAAAAGGTTCCACCGAGATTCGAACTCGGATTGCTGGATTCAGAGTACAGAGTGCTGACCATTACACCATGGAACCGAATTCCCATGCCGGGAGTCGAACCCGGGCCACCTGGGTGAAAGCCAGGAATCCTAACCGCTAGACCACATGGGATACAGACGAGGTGAAATATTTACAGTGATGGATATTTAGAATTGGTTGTATTGATTTATAAAAGAGGATTCCACGAAATATCTTCGGAATGGAGGGAAAATAGCAAACAACTATGGCTCACTCCTCCAGCTCACCACTGGTATTGCAGAAAGCACCCTGGCTATATTCTTGAGCTCGAGGGTTGCCGACCAGACATCACGGCAATTTCAAGACTCACCAGTGGCCATCTCAGGGGAATGACTTTTGTTTCCGGCTGCAGGGTATATCCAACCTGCAACAAATGCCATCTGGAACCCGCCTCTCCGGAGCATGTCTTGAACTGCCTGGGTCTAGGAGTGGAGGACCTAATATCATCCCCACTCCTAGTTATTGACTTTGCAAGAGTGCATGGAGTCATAGATCAGATCTAGCTGTTGCTAGATCGTGAAGATTAGCAACAACAACAACATAAAAGAGGATATTTGAAAAAAAGGTTCCACCGAGATTCGAACTCGGATTGCTGGATTCAGAGTCCAGAGTGCTGACCATTACACCATGGAACCGAATTCCCATGCCGGGAGTCGAACCCGGGCCACCTGGGTGAAAGCCAGGAATCCTAACCGCTAGACCACATGGGATACAGACGAGGTGAAATATTTACAGTGATGGATATTTAGAATTGGTTGTATTGATTTATGAAAGAGGATATTTGAAATATTTAAAAAAAAGGTTCAAACGAGATTCGAACTCGGATTGCTGGATTCAGAGTCCAGAGTGCTGACCATTACACCATGGAACCGAATTCCCATGCCGGGAGTCGAACCCGGGCCACCTGGGTGAAAGCCAGGAATCCTAACCGCTAGACCACATGGGATACAGACGAGGTGAAATATTTACAGTGATGGATATTTAGAATTGGTTGTATTGATTTATAAAAGAGGATATTTGAAAAAAAGGTTCCACCGAGATTCGAACTCGGATTGCTGGATTCAGAGTCCAGTGTGTGCTGACCATTACACCATGGAACCGAATTCCCTTGCCGGAAGTCGAACCCGGGCCACCTGGGTGAAAGCCAGGAATCCTAACCGCTAGACCACATGGGATACAGACGAGGTGAAATATTTACAGTGATGGATATTTAGAATTGGTTGTATTGATTTATAAAAGAGGATATTTGAAAAAAAGGTTCCACCGAGATTCGAACTCGGATTGCTGGATTCAGAGTCCAGAGTGCTAACCATTACACCATGAAACCGAATTCCCATGCCGGGAGTCGAACCCGGGCCACCTGGTTGAAAGCCAGGAATCCTAACCGCTAGACCACATGGGATACAGACGAGGTGAAATATTTACAGTGATGGATATTTAGAATTGGTTGTATTGATTTATAAAAGAGGATATTTGAAAAAAAGGTTCCACCGAGATTCGAACTCGGATTGCTGGATTCAGAGTCCAGAGTGCTGACCATTACACCATGGAACCGAATTCCCATGCCGGGAGTCGAACCCGGGCCACCTGGGTGAAAGCCAGGAATCCTAACCGCTAGACCACATGGGATACAGACGAGGTGAAATATTTACAGTGATGGATATTTAGAATTGGTTGTATTGATTTATGAAAGAGGATATTTGAAATATTTAAAAAAAAGGTTCCACCGAGATTCGAACTCGGATTGCTGGATTCAGAGTCCAGAGTGCTGACCATTACACCATGGAACCGAATTCCCATGCCGGGAGTCGAACCCGGGCCACCTGGGTAAAAGCCAGGAATCCGAACCGCTAGACCACATGGGATACAGACGAGGTGAAATATTTACAGTGATGGATATTTAGAATTGGTTGTATAGATTTATAAAAGAGGATATTTGAAAAAAAGGTTCCACCGAGATTCGAACTCGGATTGCTGGATTCAGAGTCCAGTGTGCTGACCATTACAACATGGAACCGAATTCCCATGCCGGGAGTCGAACCCGGGCCACCTGGGTGAAAACCAGGAATCCTAACCGCAAGACCACATGGGATATAAAGGAGGTGAAATATTTACGGTGATAGAAATTTTGAATTGGTTGTATGGATTTATAAAAGAGGATATTTGAAAAAAAGTTTCCACAGAGATTCGAACTCGGATTGCTGGATTCAGAGTCCAGAGTGCTGACCATTAATTACACCATGGAACCGAATTCCCATGCCGGGAGTCGAACCCGGGCCACCTGGGTGAAAGCCAGGAATCCTAACCGCTAGACCACATGGGATACAGACGAGGTGAAATATTTACAGTGATGGATATTTAGAATTGGTTGTATTGATTTATAAAAGAGGATATTTGAAAAAAAGGTTCCACCGAGATTCGAACTCGGATTGCTGGATTCAGAGTCCAGAGTGCTGACCATTACACCATGGAACCGAATTCCCATGCCGGGAGTCGAACCCGGGCCACCTGGGTGAAAGCCAGGAATCCTAACCGCTAGACCACATGGGATACAGACGAGGTGAAATATTTACAGTGATGGATATTTAGAATTGGTTGTATTGATTTATAAAATAGGATATTTGAAAAAAAGGTTCCACCGAGATTCGAACTCGGATTGCTGGATTCAGAGTCCAGAGTGCTGACCATTACACCATGGAACCGAATTCCAATGCCGGGAGTCGAACCCGGGCCACCTGGGTGAAAGCCAGGAATCCTAACCGCTAGACCACATGGGATACAGACGAGGTGAAATATTTACAGTGATGGATATTTAGAATTGGTTGTATTGATTTATAAAAGAGGATATTTGAAAAAAAGGTTCCACCGAGATTCGAAGTCGGATTGCTGGATTCAGAGTCCAGTGTGCTGACCATTACACCATGGAACCAAATCCCCATGCCGGGAGTCGAACCCGGGCCACCTGGATGAAAGCCAGGAATCCTAACCGCTAGACCACATGGGATACATACGAGGTGAAATATTTACAGTGATGGATATTTAGAATTGGTTGTATTGATTTATAAAAGAGGATATTTGAAAAAAAGGTTCCACCGAGATTCGAACTCGGATTGCTGGATTCAGAGTCCAGAGTGCTGACCATTACACCATGGAACCGAATTCCCATGCCGGGAGTCGAACCCGGGCCACCTGGGTGAAAGCCAGGAATCCTAACCGCTAGACCACATGGGATACAGACGAGGTGAAATATTTACAGTGATGGATATTTAGAATTGGTTGTATTGATTTATAAAAGAGGATATTTGAAAAAAAGGTTCCACCGAGATTCGAACTCGGATTGCTGGATTCAGAGTCCAGAGTGCTGACCATTACACCATGGAACCGAATTCCCATGCCGGGAGTCGAACCCGGGCCACCTGGGTGAAAGCCAGGAATCCTAACCGCTAGACCACATGGGATACAGACGAGGTGAAATATTTACAGTGATGGATATTTAGAATTGGTTGTATTGATTTATGAAAGAGGATATTTGAAATATTTAAAGAAAAGGTTCCACCGAGATTCGAACTCGGATTGCTGGATTCAGAGTCCAGAGTGCTGACCATTACACCATGGAACCGAATTCCCATGCCGGGAGTCGAACCCGGGCCACCTGGGTGAAAGCCAGGAATCCTAACCGCTAGACCACATGGGATACAGACGAGGTGAAATATTTACAGTGATGGATATTTAGAATTGGTTGTATTGATTTATAAAAGAGGATATTTGAAATATTTAAAAAAAAGGTTCCACCGAGATTCGAACTCGGATTGCTGCATTCAGAGTCCAGAGTGCTGACCATTAATTACACCATGGAACCGAATTCCCATGCCGGGAGTCGAACCCGGGCCACCTGGGTGAAAGCCAGGAATCCTAACCGCTAGACCACATGGGATACAGACGAGGTGAAATATTTACAGTGATGGATATTTATAATTGGTTGTATTGATTTATAAAAGAGGATATTTGAAAAAAAGGTTCCACCGAGATTCGAACTCGGATTGCTGGATTCAGAGTACAGTGTGCTGACCATTACACCATGGAACCGAATTCCCATGCCGGGAGTCGAACCCGGGCCACCTGGGTGAAAGCCAGGAATCCTAACCGCTAGACCACATGGGATACAGACGAGGTGAAATATTTACAGTGATGGATATTTAGAATTGGTTGTATTGATTTATGAAAGAGGATATTTAAAATATTTAAAGAAAAGGTTCCACCGAGATTCGAACTCGGATTGCTGGATTCAGAGTCCAGAGTGCTGACCATTACACCATGGAACCGAATTCCCATGCCGGGAGTCGAACCCGGGCCACCTGGGTGAAAGCCAGGAATCCTAACCGCTAGACCACATGGGATACAGACGAGGTGAAATATTTACAGTGATGGATATTTAGAATTGGTTGTATTGATTTATAAAAGAGGATATTTGAAATATTTAAAAAAAAGGTTCCACCGAGATTCGAACTCGGATTGCTGGATTCAGAGTCCAGAGTGCTGACCATTACACCATGGAACCGAAATCCCATACCAGGAGTCGAACCCGGGCCACCTGGGTGAAAGCCAGGAATCCTAACCGCTAGACCACATGGGATACAGACGAGGTGAAATATTTACAGTGATGGATATTTAGAATTGGTTGTATTGATTTATAAAAGAGGATATTTGAAAAAAAGGTTCCACCGAGATTCGAACTCGGATTGCTGGATTCAGAGTCCAGAGTGCTGACCATTACACCATGGAACCGAATTCCCATGCCGGGAGTCGAACCCGGGCCACCTGGGTGAAAGCCAGGAATCCTAACCGCTAGACCACATGGGATACAGACGAGGTGAAATATTTACAGTGATGGATATTTAGAATTGGTTGTATTGATTTATAAAAGAGGATATTTGAAATATTTAAAAAAAAGGTTCCACCGAGATTCGAACTCGGATTGCTGCATTCAGAGTCCAGAGTGCTGACCATTAATTACACCATGGAACCGAATTCCCATGCCGGGAGTCGAACCCGGGCCACCTGGGTGAAAGCCAGGAATCCTAACCGCTAGACCACATGGGATACAGACGAGGTGAAATATTTACAGTGATGGATATTTATAATTGGTTGTATTGATTTATAAAAGAGGATATTTGAAAAAAAGGTTCCACCGAGATTCGAACTCGGATTGCTGGATTCAGAGTACAGTGTGCTGACCATTACACCATGGAACCGAATTCCCATGCCGGGAGTCGAACCCGGGCCACCTGGGTGAAAGCCAGGAATCCTAACCGCTAGACCACATGGGATACAGACGAGGTGAAATATTTACAGTGATGGATATTTAGAATTGGTTGTATTGATTTATGAAAGAGGATATTTAAAATATTTAAAGAAAAGGTTCCACCGAGATTCGAACTCGGATTGCTGGATTCAGAGTCCAGAGTGCTGACCATTACACCATGGAACCGAATTCCCATGCCGGGAGTCGAACCCGGGCCACCTGGGTGAAAGCCAGGAATCCTAACCGCTAGACCACATGGGATACAGACGAGGTGAAATATTTACAGTGATGGATATTTAGAATTGGTTGTATTGATTTATAAAAGAGGATATTTGAAATATTTAAAAAAAAGGTTCCACCGAGATTCGAACTCGGATTGCTGGATTCAGAGTCCAGAGTGCTGACCATTACACCATGGAACCGAAATCCCATACCAGGAGTCGAACCCGGGCCACCTGGGTGAAAGCCAGGAATCCTAACCGCTAGACCACATGGGATACAGACGAGGTGAAATATTTACAGTGATGGATATTTAGAATTGGTTGTATTGATTTATAAAAGAGGATATTTGAAAAAAAGGTTCCACCGAGATTCGAACTCGGATTGCTGGATTCAGAGTCCAGAGTGCTGACCATTACACCATGGAACCGAATTCCCATGCCGGGAGTCGAACCCGGGCCACCTGGGTAAAAGCCAGGAATCCTAACCGCTAGACCACATGGGATACAGACGAGGTGAAATATTTACAGTGATGGATATTTAGAATTGGTTGTATTGATTTATAAAAGAGGATATTTGAAAAAGAGGTTCCACCGAGATTCGAACTCGGATTGCTGGATTCAGAGTCCAGTGTGCTGACCATTACAACATGGAACCGAATTCCCATGCCGGGAGTCGAACCCGGGCCACCAGGGTGAAAACCAGGAATCCTAACCGCAAGACCACATGGGATATAAAGGAGGTGAAATATTTACGGTGATAGAAATTTTGAATTGGTTGTATGGATTTATAAAAGAGGATATTTGAAAAAAAGGTTCCACCGAGATTCGAACTCGGATTGCTGGATTCAGAGTCCAGAGTGCTGACCATTAATTACACCATGGAACCGAATTCCCATGCCGGGAGTCGAACCCGGGCCACCTGGGTGAAAGCCAGGAATCCTAACCGCTAGACCACATGGGATACAGACGAGGTGAAATATTTACAGTGATGGATATTTAGAATTGGTTGTATTGATTTATAAAAGAGGATATTTGAAAAAAAGGTTCCACCGAGATTCGAACTCGGATTGCTGGATTCAGAGTCCGGAGTGCTGACCATTTCACCATGGAACCGAATTCCCATGCCGGGAGTCGAACCCGGGCCACCTGGGTGAAAGCCAGGATTCCTAACCGCTAGACCACATGGGATACAGACGAGGTGAAATATTTACAGTGATGGATATTTAGAATTGGTTGTATTGATTTATAAAATAGGATATTTGAAAAAAAGGTTCCACCGAGATTCGAACTCGGATTGCTGGATTCAGAGTCCAGAGTGCTGACCATTACACCATGGAACCAAATCCCCATGCCGGGAGTCGAACCCGGGCCACCTGGATGAAAGCCAGGAATCCTAACCGCTAGACCAAATGGGATATAAAGGAGGTGAAATATTTACGGTGATAGAAATTTTGAATTGGTTGTATGGATTTATAAAAGAGGATATTTGAAAAAAAGGTTCCACCGAGATTCGAACTCGGATTGCTGGATTCAGAGTCCAGCGTGCTGACCATTACACCATGGAACCAAATCCCCATGCCGGGAGTCGAACCCGGGCCACCTGGATGAAAGCCAGGAATCCTAACCGCTAGACCACATGGGATATAAAGGAGGTGAAATATTTACGGTGATAGAAATTTTGAATTGGTTGTATGGATTTATAAAAGAGGATATTTGAAAAAAAGGTTCCACCGAGATTCGAACAAGGATTGCTGGATTCAGAGTACAGAGTGCTGACCATTACACCATGGAACCGAATTCCCATGATGGGAGTCGAACCCGGGCCACCTGGGTGAAAGCCAGGAATCCTAACCGCTAGACCACATGGGATACAGACGAGGTGAAATATTTACAGTGATGGATATTTAGAATTGGTTGTATTGATTTATAAAAGAGGATATTTGAAAAAAAGGTTCCACCGAGATTCGAACTCGGATTGCTGGATTCAGAGTCCAGAGTGCTGACCATTACACCATGGAACCGAATTCCCATGCCGGGAGTCGAACCCGGGCCACCTGGGTGAAAGCCAGGAATCCTAACCGCTAGACCACATGGGATACAGACGAGGTGAAATATTTACAGTGATGGATATTTAGAATTGGTTGTATTGATTTATGAAAGAGGATATTTGAAATATTTAAAAAAAAGGTTCCACCGAGATTCGAACTCGGATTGCTGCATTCAGAGTCCAGAGTGCTGACCATTAATTACACCATGGAACCGAATTCCCATGCCGGGAGTCGAACCCGGGCCACCTGGGTGAAAGCCAGGAATCCTAACCGCTAGACCACATGGGATACAGACGAGGTGAAATATTTACAGTGATGGATATTTAGAATTGGTTGTATTGATTTATAAAAGAGGATATTTGAAAAAAAGGTTCCACCGAGATTCGAACTCGGATTGCTGGATTCAGAGTCCAGTGTGCTGACCATTACACCATGGAACCGAATTCCCATGCCGGGAGTCGAACCCGGGCCACCTGGGTGAAAGCCAGGAATCCTAACCGCTAGACCACATGGGATACAGACGAGGTGAAATATTTACAGTGATGGATATTTAGAATTGGTTGTATTGATTTATAAAAGAGGATATTTGAAAAAAAGGTTCCACCGAGATTCGAACTCGGATTGCTGGATTCAGAGTCCAGAGTGCTGACCATTACACCATGGAACCGAATTCCCATGCCGGGAGTCGAACCCGGGCCACCTGGGTAAAAGCCAGGAATCCTAACCGCTAGACCACATGGGATACAGACGAGGTGAAATATTTACAGTGATGGATATTTAGAATTGGTTGTATTGATTTATAAAAGAGGAAATTTGAAAAAAAGGTTCCACCGAGATTCGAACTCGGATTGCTGGATTCAGAGTCCAGTGTGCTGACCATTACAACATGGAACCGAATTCCCATGCCGGGAGTCGAACCCGCGCCACCTGGGTGAAAACCAGGAATCCTAACCGCAAGACCACATGGGATATAAAGGAGGTGAAATATTTACGGTGATAGAAATTTTGAATTGGTTGTATGGATTTATAAAAGAGGATATTTGAAAAAAAGGTTCCACCGGGATTCGAACTCGGATTGCTGGATTCAGAGTCCAGAGTGCTGACCATTAATTACACCATGGAACCGAATTCCCATGCCGGGAGTCGAACCCGGGCCACCTGGGTGAAAGCCAGGAATCCTAACAGCTAGACCACATGGGATACAGACGAGGTGAAATATTTACAGTGATGGATATTTAGAATTGGTTGTATTGATTTATAAAAGAGGATATTTGAAAAAAAGGTTCCACCGAGATTCGAACTCGGATTGCTGGATTCAGAGCCCGGAATGCTGACCATTTCACCATGGAACCGAATTCCCATGCCGGGAGTCGAACCCGGGCCACCTGGGTGAAAGCCAGGAATCCTAACCGCTAGACCACATGGGATACAGACGAGGTGAAATATTTACAGTGATGGATATTTAGAATTGGTTGTATTGATTTATAAAATAGGATATTTGAAAAAAAGGTTCCACCGAGATTCGAACTCGGATTGCTGGATTCAGAGTCCAGAGTGCTGACCATTACACCATGGAACCGAATTCCAATGCCGGGAGTCGAACCCGGGCCACCTGGGTGAAAGCCAGGAATCCTAACCGCTAGACCACATGGGATACAGACGAGGTGAAATATTTACAGTGATGGATATTTAGAATTGGTTGTATTGATTTATAAAAGAGGATATTTGAAAAAAAGGTTCCACCGAGATTCGAACTCGGATTGCTGGATTCAGAGTCCAGTGTGCTGACCATTACACCATGGAACCAAATCCCCATGCCGGGAGTCGAACCCGGGCCACCTGGATTAAAGCCAGGAATCCTAACCGCTAGACCACATGGGATATAAAGGAGGTGAAATATTTACGGTGATAGAAATTTTGAATTGGTTGTATGGATTTATAAAAGAGGATATTTGAAAAAAGGGTTCCACCGAGATTCGAACTCGGATTGCTGGATTCAGAGTACAGAGTGCTGACCATTACACCATGGAACCGAATTCCCATGATGGGAGTCGAACCCGGGCCACCTGGGTGAAAGCCAGGAATCCTAACAGCTAGACCACATGGGATACAGACGAGGTGAAATATTTACAGTGATGGATATTTAGAATTGGTTGTATTGATTTATAAAAGAGGATATTTGAAAAAAAGGTTCCACCGAGATTCGAACTCGGATTGCTGGATTCAGAGCCCGGAATGCTGACCATTTCACCATGGAACCGAATTCCCATGCCGGGAGTCGAACCCGGGCCACCTGGGTGAAAGCCAGGAATCCTAACCGCTAGACCACATGGGATACAGACGAGGTGAAATATTTACAGTGATGGATATTTAGAATTGGTTGTATTGATTTATAAAATAGGATATTTGAAAAAAAGGTTCCACCGAGATTCGAACTCGGATTGCTGGATTCAGAGTCCAGAGTGCTGACCATTACACCATGGAACCGAATTCCAATGCCGGGAGTCGAACCCGGGCCACCTGGGTGAAAGCCAGGAATCCTAACCGCTAGACCACATGGGATACAGACGAGGTGAAATATTTACAGTGATGGATATTTAGAATTGGTTGTATTGATTTATAAAAGAGGATATTTGAAAAAAAGGTTCCACCGAGATTCGAACTCGGATTGCTGGATTCAGAGTCCAGTGTGCTGACCATTACACCATGGAACCAAATCCCCATGCCGGGAGTCGAACCCGGGCCACCTGGATTAAAGCCAGGAATCCTAACCGCTAGACCACATGGGATATAAAGGAGGTGAAATATTTACGGTGATAGAAATTTTGAATTGGTTGTATGGATTTATAAAAGAGGATATTTGAAAAAAGGGTTCCACCGAGATTCGAACTCGGATTGCTGGATTCAGAGTACAGAGTGCTGACCATTACACCATGGAACCGAATTCCCATGATGGGAGTCGAACCCGGGCCACCTGGGTGAAAGCCAGGAATCCTAACCGCTAGACCACATGGGATACAGACGAGGTGAAATATTTACAGTGATGGATATTTAGAATTGGTTGTATTGATTTATAAAAGAGGATATTTGAAAAAAAGGTTCCACCGAGATTCGAACTCGGATTGCTGGATTCAGAGTCCAGAGTGCTGACCATTACACCATGGAACCGAATTCCCATGCCGGGAGTCGAACCCGGGCCACCTGGGTGAAAGCCAGGAATCCTAACCGCTAGACCACATGGGATACAGACGAGGTGAAATATTTACAGTGATGGATATTTAGAATTGGTTGTATTGATTTATGAAAGAGGATATTTGAAATATTTAAAAAAAAGGTTCCACCGAGATTCGAACTCGGATTGCTGCATTCAGAGTCCAGAGTGCTGACCATTAATTACACCATGGAACCGAATTCCCATGCCGGGAGTCGAACCCGGGCCACCTGGGTGAAAGCCAGGAATCCTAACCGCTAGACCACATGGGATACAGACGAGGTGAAATATTTACAGTGATGGATATTTAGAATTGGTTGTATTGATTTATAAAAGAGGATATTTGAAAAAAAGGTTCCACCGAGATTCGAACTCGGATTGCTGGATTCAGAGTCCAGTGTGCTGACCATTACA
This sequence comes from Tetragnatha versicolor, assembly GCA_024610705.1. Lineage (NCBI taxonomy): Eukaryota > Metazoa > Arthropoda > Arachnida > Araneae > Tetragnathidae > Tetragnatha > Tetragnatha versicolor. Next base: position 27,702,370 of record JANDEH010000001.1, on the reverse strand, counting down.
CCATGGAACCGAATTCCCATGCCGGGAGTCGAACCCGGGCCACCTGGGTGAAAGCCAGGAATCCTAACCGCTAGACCACATGGGATACAGACGAGGTGAAATATTTACAGTGATGGATATTTAGAATTGGTTGTATTGATTTATAAAAGAGGATATTTGAAAAAAAGGTTCCACCGAGATTCGAACTCGGATTGCTGGATTCAGAGTCCAGAGTGCTGACCATTACACCATGGAACCGAATTCCCATGCCGGGAGTCGAACCCGGGCCACCTGGGTAAAAGCCAGGAATCCTAACCGCTAGACCACATGGGATACAGACGAGGTGAAATATTTACAGTGATGGATATTTAGAATTGGTTGTATTGATTTATAAAAGAGGAAATTTGAAAAAAAGGTTCCACCGAGATTCGAACTCGGATTGCTGGATTCAGAGTCCAGTGTGCTGACCATTACAACATGGAACCGAATTCCCATGCCGGGAGTCGAACCCGCGCCACCTGGGTGAAAACCAGGAATCCTAACCGCAAGACCACATGGGATATAAAGGAGGTGAAATATTTACGGTGATAGAAATTTTGAATTGGTTGTATGGATTTATAAAAGAGGATATTTGAAAAAAAGGTTCCACCGGGATTCGAACTCGGATTGCTGGATTCAGAGTCCAGAGTGCTGACCATTAATTACACCATGGAACCGAATTCCCATGCCGGGAGTCGAACCCGGGCCACCTGGGTGAAAGCCAGGAATCCTAACAGCTAGACCACATGGGATACAGACGAGGTGAAATATTTACAGTGATGGATATTTAGAATTGGTTGTATTGATTTATAAAAGAGGATATTTGAAAAAAAGGTTCCACCGAGATTCGAACTCGGATTGCTGGATTCAGAGCCCGGAATGCTGACCATTTCACCATGGAACCGAATTCCCATGCCGGGAGTCGAACCCGGGCCACCTGGGTGAAAGCCAGGAATCCTAACCGCTAGACCACATGGGATACAGACGAGGTGAAATATTTACAGTGATGGATATTTAGAATTGGTTGTATTGATTTATAAAATAGGATATTTGAAAAAAAGGTTCCACCGAGATTCGAACTCGGATTGCTGGATTCAGAGTCCAGAGTGCTGACCATTACACCATGGAACCGAATTCCAATGCCGGGAGTCGAACCCGGGCCACCTGGGTGAAAGCCAGGAATCCTAACCGCTAGACCACATGGGATACAGACGAGGTGAAATATTTACAGTGATGGATATTTAGAATTGGTTGTATTGATTTATAAAAGAGGATATTTGAAAAAAAGGTTCCACCGAGATTCGAACTCGGATTGCTGGATTCAGAGTCCAGTGTGCTGACCATTACACCATGGAACCAAATCCCCATGCCGGGAGTCGAACCCGGGTCACCTGGATTAAAGCCAGGAATCCTAACCGCTAGACCACATGGGATATAAAGGAGGTGAAATATTTACGGTGATAGAAATTTTGAATTGGTTGTATGGATTTATAAAAGAGGATATTTGAAAAAAGGGTTCCACCGAGATTCGAACTCGGATTGCTGGATTCAGAGTACAGAGTGCTGACCATTACACCATGGAACCGAATTCCCATGATGGGAGTCGAACCCGGGCCACCTGGGTGAAAGCCAGGAATCCTAACAGCTAGACCACATGGGATACAGACGAGGTGAAATATTTACAGTGATGGATATTTAGAATTGGTTGTATTGATTTATAAAAGAGGATATTTGAAAAAAAGGTTCCACCGAGATTCGAACTCGGATTGCTGGATTCAGAGCCCGGAATGCTGACCATTTCACCATGGAACCGAATTCCCATGCCGGGAGTCGAACCCGGGCCACCTGGGTGAAAGCCAGGAATCCTAACCGCTAGACCACATGGGATACAGACGAGGTGAAATATTTACAGTGATGGATATTTAGAATTGGTTGTATTGATTTATAAAATAGGATATTTGAAAAAAAGGTTCCACCGAGATTCGAACTCGGATTGCTGGATTCAGAGTCCAGAGTGCTGACCATTACACCATGGAACCGAATTCCAATGCCGGGAGTCGAACCCGGGCCACCTGGGTGAAAGCCAGGAATCCTAACCGCTAGACCACATGGGATACAGACGAGGTGAAATATTTACAGTGATGGATATTTAGAATTGGTTGTATTGATTTATAAAAGAGGATATTTGAAAAAAAGGTTCCACCGAGATTCGAACTCGGATTGCTGGATTCAGAGTCCAGTGTGCTGACCATTACACCATGGAACCAAATCCCCATGCCGGGAGTCGAACCCGGGCCACCTGGATTAAAGCCAGGAATCCTAACCGCTAGACCACATGGGATATAAAGGAGGTGAAATATTTACGGTGATAGAAATTTTGAATTGGTTGTATGGATTTATAAAAGAGGATATTTGAAAAAAGGGTTCCACCGAGATTCGAACTCGGATTGCTGGATTCAGAGTACAGAGTGCTGACCATTACACCATGGAACCGAATTCCCATGATGGGAGTCGAACCCGGGCCACCTGGGTGAAAGCCAGGAATCCTAACCGCTAGACCACATGGGATACAGACGAGGTGAAATATTTACAGTGATGGATATTTAGAATTGGTTGTATTGATTTATAAAAGAGGATATTTGAAAAAAAGGTTCCACCGAGATTCGAACTCGGATTGCTGGATTCAGAGTCCAGAGTGCTGACCATTACACCATGGAACCGAATTCCCATGCCGGGAGTCGAACCCGGGCCACCTGGGTGAAAGCCAGGAATCCTAACCGCTAGACCACATGGGATACAGACGAGGTGAAATATTTACAGTGATGGATATTTAGAATTGGTTGTATTGTTTTATGAAAGAGGATATTTGAAATATTTAAAAAAAAGGTTCCACCGAGATTCGAACTCGGATTGCTGCATTCAGAGTCCAGAGTGCTGACCATTAATTACACCATGGAACCGAATTCCCATGCCGGGAGTCGAACCCGGGCCACCTGGGTGAAAGCCAGGAATCCTAACCGCTAGACCACATGGGATACAGACCAGGTGAAATATTTACAGTGATGGATATTTAGAATTGGTTGTATTGATTTATAAAAGAGGATATTTGAAAAAAAGGTTCCACCGAGATTCGAACTCGGATTGCTGGATTCAGAGTCCAGTGTGCTGACCATTACACCATGGAACCGAATTCCCATGCCGGGAGTCGAACCCGGGCCACCTGGGTGAAAGCCAGGAATCCTAACCGCTAGACCACATGGGATACAGACGAGGTGAAATATTTACAGTGATGGATATTTAGAATTGGTTGTATTGATTTATGAAAGAGGATATTTGAAATATTTAAAGAAAAGGTTCCACCGAGATTCGAACTCGGATTGCTGGATTCAGAGTCCAGAGTGCTGACCATTACACCATGGAACCGAATTCCCATGCCGGGAGTCGAACCCGGGCCACCTGGGTGAAAGCCAGGAATCCTAACCGCTAGACCACATGGGATACAGACGAGGTGAAATATTTACAGTGATGGATATTTAGAATTGGTTGTATTGATTTATAAAAGAGGATATTTGAAATATTTAAAAAAAAGGTTCCACCGAGATTCGAACTCGGATTGCTGGATTCAGAGTCCAGAGTGCTGACCATTACACCATGGAACCGAATTCCCATGCCAGGAGTCGAACCCGGGCCACCTGGGTGAAAGCCAGGAATCCTAACCGCTAGACCACATGGGATACAGACGAGGTGAAATATTTACAGTGATGGATATTTAGAATTGGTTGTATTGATTTATAAAAGAGGATATTTGAAAAAAAGGTTCCACCGAGATTCGAACTCGGATTGCTGGATTCAGAGTCCAGTGTGCTGAACATTACACCATGGAACCGAATTCCCATGCCGGGAGTCGAACCCGGGCCACCTGGGTGAAAGCCAGGAATCCTAACCGCTAGACCACATGGGATATAAAGGAGGTGAAATATTTACGATGATAGAAATTTTGAACTCGGATTGCTGGATTCAGAGTACAGAGTGCTGACCATTACACCATGGAACCGAATTCCCATGATGGGAGTCGAACCCGGGCCACCTGGGTGAAAGCCAGGAATCCTAACCGCTAGACCACATGGGATACAGACGAGGTGAAATATTTACAGTGATGGATATTTAGAATTGGTTGTATTGATTGATAAAAGAGGATATTTGAAAAAAAGGTTCCACCGAGATTCGAACTCAGATTGCTGGATTCAGAGTCCAGAGTGCTGACCATTACACCATGGAACCGAATTCCCATGCCGGGAGTCGAACCCGGGCCACCTGGGTAAAAGCCAGGAATCCTAACCGCTAGACCACATGGGATACAGACGAGGTGAAATATTTACAGTGATGGATATTTAGAATTGGTTGTATTGATTTATAAAAGAGGAAATTTGAAAAAAAGGTTCCACCGAGATTCGAACTCGGATTGCTGGATTCAGAGTCCAGTGTGCTGACCATTACAACATGGAACCGAATTCCCATGCCGGGAGTCGAACCCGCGCCACCTGGGTGAAAACCAGGAATCCTAACCGCAAGACCACATGGGATATAAAGGAGGTGAAATATTTACGGTGATAGAAATTTTGAATTGGTTGTATGGATTTATAAAAGAGGATATTTGAAAAAAAGGTTCCACCGGGATTCGAACTCGGATTGCTGGATTCAGAGTCCAGAGTGCTGACCATTAATTACACCATGGAACCGAATTCCCATGCCGGGAGTCGAACCCGGGCCACCTGGGTGAAAGCCAGGAATCCTAACAGCTAGACCACATGGGATACAGACGAGGTGAAATATTTACAGTGATGGATATTTAGAATTGGTTGTATTGATTTATAAAAGAGGATATTTGAAAAAAAGGTTCCACCGAGATTCGAACTCGGATTGCTGGATTCAGAGCCCGGAATGCTGACCATTTCACCATGGAACCGAATTCCCATGCCGGGAGTCGAACCCGGGCCACCTGGGTGAAAGCCAGGAATCCTAACCGCTAGACCACATGGGATACAGACGAGGTGAAATATTTACAGTGATGGATATTTAGAATTGGTTGTATTGATTTATAAAATAGGATATTTGAAAAAAAGGTTCCACCGAGATTCGAACTCGGATTGCTGGATTCAGAGTCCAGAGTGCTGACCATTACACCATGGAACCGAATTCCAATGCCGGGAGTCGAACCCGGGCCACCTGGGTGAAAGCCAGGAATCCTAACCGCTAGACCACATGGGATACAGACGAGGTGAAATATTTACAGTGATGGATATTTAGAATTGGTTGTATTGATTTATAAAAGAGGATATTTGAAAAAAAGGTTCCACCGAGATTCGAACTCGGATTGCTGGATTCAGAGTCCAGTGTGCTGACCATTACACCATGGAACCAAATCCCCATGCCGGGAGTCGAACCCGGGTCACCTGGATTAAAGCCAGGAATCCTAACCGCTAGACCACATGGGATATAAAGGAGGTGAAATATTTACGGTGATAGAAATTTTGAATTGGTTGTATGGATTTATAAAAGAGGATATTTGAAAAAAGGGTTCCACCGAGATTCGAACTCGGATTGCTGGATTCAGAGTACAGAGTGCTGACCATTACACCATGGAACCGAATTCCCATGATGGGAGTCGAACCCGGGCCACCTGGGTGAAAGCCAGGAATCCTAACAGCTAGACCACATGGGATACAGACGAGGTGAAATATTTACAGTGATGGATATTTAGAATTGGTTGTATTGATTTATAAAAGAGGATATTTGAAAAAAAGGTTCCACCGAGATTCGAACTCGGATTGCTGGATTCAGAGCCCGGAATGCTGACCATTTCACCATGGAACCGAATTCCCATGCCGGGAGTCGAACCCGGGCCACCTGGGTGAAAGCCAGGAATCCTAACCGCTAGACCACATGGGATACAGACGAGGTGAAATATTTACAGTGATGGATATTTAGAATTGGTTGTATTGATTTATAAAATAGGATATTTGAAAAAAAGGTTCCACCGAGATTCGAACTCGGATTGCTGGATTCAGAGTCCAGAGTGCTGACCATTACACCATGGAACCGAATTCCAATGCCGGGAGTCGAACCCGGGCCACCTGGGTGAAAGCCAGGAATCCTAACCGCTAGACCACATGGGATACAGACGAGGTGAAATATTTACAGTGATGGATATTTAGAATTGGTTGTATTGATTTATAAAAGAGGATATTTGAAAAAAAGGTTCCACCGAGATTCGAACTCGGATTGCTGGATTCAGAGTCCAGTGTGCTGACCATTACACCATGGAACCAAATCCCCATGCCGGGAGTCGAACCCGGGCCACCTGGATTAAAGCCAGGAATCCTAACCGCTAGACCACATGGGATATAAAGGAGGTGAAATATTTACGGTGATAGAAATTTTGAATTGGTTGTATGGATTTATAAAAGAGGATATTTGAAAAAAGGGTTCCACCGAGATTCGAACTCGGATTGCTGGATTCAGAGTACAGAGTGCTGACCATTACACCATGGAACCGAATTCCCATGATGGGAGTCGAACCCGGGCCACCTGGGTGAAAGCCAGGAATCCTAACCGCTAGACCACATGGGATACAGACGAGGTGAAATATTTACAGTGATGGATATTTAGAATTGGTTGTATTGATTTATAAAAGAGGATATTTGAAAAAAAGGTTCCACCGAGATTCGAACTCGGATTGCTGGATTCAGAGTCCAGAGTGCTGACCATTACACCATGGAACCGAATTCCCATGCCGGGAGTCGAACCCGGGCCACCTGGGTGAAAGCCAGGAATCCTAACCGCTAGACCACATGGGATACAGACGAGGTGAAATATTTACAGTGATGGATATTTAGAATTGGTTGTATTGTTTTATGAAAGAGGATATTTGAAATATTTAAAAAAAAGGTTCCACCGAGATTCGAACTCGGATTGCTGCATTCAGAGTCCAGAGTGCTGACCATTAATTACACCATGGAACCGAATTCCCATGCCGGGAGTCGAACCCGGGCCACCTGGGTGAAAGCCAGGAATCCTAACCGCTAGACCACATGGGATACAGACCAGGTGAAATATTTACAGTGATGGATATTTAGAATTGGTTGTATTGATTTATAAAAGAGGATATTTGAAAAAAAGGTTCCACCGAGATTCGAACTCGGATTGCTGGATTCAGAGTCCAGTGTGCTGACCATTACACCATGGAACCGAATTCCCATGCCGGGAGTCGAACCCGGGCCACCTGGGTGAAAGCCAGGAATCCTAACCGCTAGACCACATGGGATACAGACGAGGTGAAATATTTACAGTGATGGATATTTAGAATTGGTTGTATTGATTTATGAAAGAGGATATTTGAAATATTTAAAGAAAAGGTTCCACCGAGATTCGAACTCGGATTGCTGGATTCAGAGTCCAGAGTGCTGACCATTACACCATGGAACCGAATTCCCATGCCGGGAGTCGAACCCGGGCCACCTGGGTGAAAGCCAGGAATCCTAACCGCTAGACCACATGGGATACAGACGAGGTGAAATATTTACAGTGATGGATATTTAGAATTGGTTGTATTGATTTATAAAAGAGGATATTTGAAATATTTAAAAAAAAGGTTCCACCGAGATTCGAACTCGGATTGCTGGATTCAGAGTCCAGAGTGCTGACCATTACACCATGGAACCGAATTCCCATGCCAGGAGTCGAACCCGGGCCACCTGGGTGAAAGCCAGGAATCCTAACCGCTAGACCACATGGGATACAGACGAGGTGAAATATTTACAGTGATGGATATTTAGAATTGGTTGTATTGATTTATAAAAGAGGATATTTGAAAAAAAGGTTCCACCGAGATTCGAACTCGGATTGCTGGATTCAGAGTCCAGTGTGCTGAACATTACACCATGGAACCGAATTCCCATGCCGGGAGTCGAACCCGGGCCACCTGGGTGAAAGCCAGGAATCCTAACCGCTAGACCACATGGGATATAAAGGAGGTGAAATATTTACGATGATAGAAATTTTGAACTCGGATTGCTGGATTCAGAGTACAGAGTGCTGACCATTACACCATGGAACCGAATTCCCATGATGGGAGTCGAACCCGGGCCACCTGGGTGAAAGCCAGGAATCCTAACCGCTAGACCACATGGGATACAGACGAGGTGAAATATTTACAGTGATGGATATTTAGAATTGGTTGTATTGATTGATAAAAGAGGATATTTGAAAAAAAGGTTCCACCGAGATTCGAACTCAGATTGCTGGATTCAGAGTCCAGAGTGCTGACCATTACACCATGGAACCGAATTCCCATGCCGGGAGTCGAACCCGGGCCACCTGGGTGAAAGCCAGGAATCCTAACCGCTAGACCACATGGGATACAGACGAGGTGAAATATTTACAGTGATGGATATTTAGAATTGGTTGTATTGATTTATGAAAGAGGATATTTGAAATATTTAAAAAAAAGGTTCCACCGAGATTCGAACTCGGATTGCTGCATTCAGAGTCCAGAGTGCTGACCATTAATTACACCATGGAACCGAATTCCCATGCCGGGAGTCGAACCCGGGCCGCCTGGGTGAAAGCCAGGAATCCTAACCGCTAGACCACATGGGATACAGACGAGGTGAAATATTTACAGTGATGGATATTTAGAATTGGTTGTATTGATTTATAAAAGAGGATATTTGAAAAAAAGGTTCCACCGAGATTCGAACTCGGATTGCTGGATTCAGAGTCCAGTGTGCTGACCATTACACCATGGAACCGAATTCCCATGCCGGGAGTCGAACCCGGGCCACCTGGGTGAAAGCCAGGAATCCTAACCGCTAGACCACATGGGATACAGACGAGGTGAAATATTTACAGTGATGGATATTTAGAATTGGTTGTATTAATTCATAAAAGAGGATATTTGAAAAAAAGGTTCCACCGAGATTCGAACTCGGATTGCTGGATTCAGAGTCCAGAGTGCTGACCATTACACCATGGAACCGAATTCCCATGCCGGGAGTCGAACCCGGGCCACCTGGGTAAAAGCCAGGAAACCTAACCGCTAGACCACATGGGATACAGACGAGGTGAAATATTTACAGTGATGGATATTTAGAATTGGTTGTATTGATTTATATAAGAGGATATTTGAAAAAAAGGTTCCACCGAGATTCGAACTCGGATTGCTGGATTCAGAGTCCAGTGTGCTGACCATTACAACATGGAACCGAATTCCCATGCCGGGAGTCGAACCCGGGCCACCTGGGTGAAAATCAGGAATCCTAACCGCAAGACCACATGGGATATAAAGGAGGTGAAATATTTACGGTGATAGAAATTTTGAATTGGTTGTATGGATTTATAAAAGAGGATATTTGAAAAAAAGGTTCCACCGAGATTCGAACTCGGATTGCTGGATTCAGAGTCCAGAGTGCTGACCATTAATTACACCATGGAACCGAATTCCCATGCCGGGAGTCGAACCCGGGCCACCTGGGTGAAAGCCAGGAATCCTAACAGCTAGACCACATGGGATACAGACGAGGTGAAATATTTACAGTGATGGATATTTAGAATTGGTTGTATTGATTTATAAAAGAGGATATTTGAAAAAAAGGTTCCACCGAGATTCGAACTCGGATTGCTGGATTCAGAGTACAGAGTGCTGACCATTACACCATGGAACCGAATTCCCATGATGGGAGTCGAACCCGGGCCACCTGGGTGAAAGCCAGGAATCCTAACCGCTAGACCACATGGGATACAGACGAGGTGAAATATTTACAGTGATGGATATTTAGAATTGGTTGTATTGATTTATAAAAGAGGATATTTGAAAAAAAGGTTCCACCGAGATTCGAACTCGGATTGCTGGATTCAGAGTCCAGAGTGCTGACCATTACACCATGGAACCAAATCCCCATGCCGGGAGTCGAACCCGGGCCACCTGGATGAAAGCCAGGAATCCTAACCGCTAGACCACATGGGATATAAAGGAGGTGAAATATTTACGGTGATAGAAATTTTGAATTGGTTGTATGGATTTATAAAAGAGGATATTTGAAAAAAGGGTTCCACCGAGATTCGAACTCGGATTGCTGGATTCAGAGTACAGAGTGCTGACCATTACACCATGGAACCGAATTCCCATGATGGGAGTCGAACCCGGGCCACCTGGGTGAAAGCCAGGAATCCTAACCGCTAGACCACATGGGATACAGACGAGGTGAAATATTTACAGTGATGGATATTTAGAATTGGTCGTATTGATTTATAAAAGAGGATATTTGAAAAAAAGGTTCCACCGAGATTCGAACTCGGATTGCTGGATTCAGAGTCCAGTGTGCTGACCATTACACCATGGAACCGAATTCCCATGCCGGGAGTCGAACCCGGGCCACCTGGGTGAAAGCCAGGAATCCTAACCGCTAGACCACATGGGATACAGACGAGGTGAAATATTTACAGTGATGGATATTTAGAATTGGTTGTATTGATTTATGAAAGAGGATATTTGAAATATTTAAAGAAAAGGTTCCACCGAGATTCGAACTCGGATTGCTGGATTCAGAGTCCAGAGTGCTGACCATTACACCATGGAACCGAATTCCCATGCCGGGAGTCGAACCCGGGCCACCTGGGTGAAAGCCAGGAATCCTAACCGCTAGACCACATGGGATACAGACGAGGTGAAATATTTACAGTGATGGATATTTAGAATTGGTTGTATTGATTTATAAAAGAGGATATTTGAAATATTTAAAAAAAAGGTTCCACCGAGATTCGAACTCGGATTGCAGGATTCAGAGTCCAGAGTGCTGACCATTACACCATGGAACCGAATTCCCATGCCAGGAGTCGAACCCGGGCCACCTGGGTGAAAGCCAGGAATCCTAACCGCTAGACCACATGGGATACAGACGAGGTGAAATATTTACAGTGATGGATATTTAGAATTGGTTGTATTGATTTATAAAAGAGGATATTTGAAAAAAAGGTTCCACCGAGATTCGAACTCGGATTGCTGGATTCAGAGTCCAGTGTGCTGAACATTACACCATGGAACCGAATTCCCATGCCGGGAGTCGAACCCGGGCCACCTGGGTGAAAGCCAGGAATCCTAACCGCTAGACCACATGGGATATAAAGGAGGTGAAATATTTACGGTGATAGAAATTTTGAACTCGGATTGCTGGATTCAGAGTACAGAGTGCTGACCATTACACCATGGAACCGAATTCCCATGATGGGAGTCGAACCCGGGCCACCTGGGTGAAAGCCAGGAATCCTAACCGCTAGACCACATGGGATACAGACGAGGTGAAATATTTACAGTGATGAATATTTAGAATTGGTTGTATTGATTTATAAAAGAGGATATTTGAAAAAAAGGTTCCACCGAGATTCGAACTCAGATTGCTGGATTCAGAGTCCAGAGTGCTGACCATTACACCATGGAACCGAATTCCCATGCCGGGAGTCGAACCCGGGCCACCTGGGTGAAAGCCAGGAATCCTAACCGCTAGACCACATGGGATACAGACGAGGTGAAATATTTACAGTGATGGATATTTAGAATTGGTTGTATTGATTTATGAAAGAGGATATTTGAAATATTTAAAAAAAGGTTCCACCGAGATTCGAACTCGGATTGCTGCATTCAGAGTCCAGAGTGCTGACCATTAATTACACCATGGAACCGAATTCCCATGCCGGGAGTCGAACCCGGGCCGCCTGGGTGAAAGCCAGGAATCCTAACCGCTAGACCACATGGGATACAGACGAGGTGAAATATTTACAGTGATGGATATTTAGAATTGGTTGTATTGATTTATAAAAGAGGATATTTGAAAAAAAGGTTCCACCGAGATTCGAACTCGGATTGCTGGATTCAGAGTCCAGTGTGCTGACCATTACACCATGGAACCGAATTCCCATGCCGGGAGTCGAACCCGGGCCACCTGGGTGAAAGCCAGGAATCCTAACCGCTAGACCACATGGGATACAGACGAGGTGAAATATTTACAGTGATGGATATTTAGAATTGGTTGTATTGATTTATAAAAGAGGATATTTGAAAAAAAGGTTCCACCGAGATTCGAACTCGGATTGCTGGATTCAGATTCCAGAGTGCTGACCATTACACCAAGGAACCGAATTCCCATGCCGGGAGTCGAATCCGGGCCACCTGGGTAAAAGCCAGGAAACCTAACCGCTAGACCACATGGGATACAGACGAGGTGAAATATTTACAGTGATGGATATTTAGAATTGGTTGTATTGATTTATATAAGAGGATATTTGAAAAAAAGGTTCCACCGAGATTCGAACTCGGATTGCTGGATTCAGAGTCCAGTGTGCTGACCATTACAACATGGATCCGAATTCCCATGCCGGGAGTCGAACCCGGGCCACCTGGGTGAAAATCAGGAATCCTAACCGCAAGACCACATGGGATATAAAGGAGGTGAAATATTTACGGTGATAGAAATTTTGAATTGGTTGTATGGATTTATAAAAGAGGATATTTGAAAAAAAGGTTCCACCGAGATTCGAACTCGGATTGCTAGATTCAGAGTCCAGAGTGCTGACCATTAATTACACCATGGAACCGAATTCCCATGCCGGGAGTCGAACCCGGGCCACCTGGGTGAAAGCCAGGAATCCTAACAGCTAGACCACATGGGATACAGACGAGGTGAAATATTTACAGTGATGGATATTTAGAATTGGTTGTATTGATTTATGAAAGAGGATATTTGAAAAAAAGGTTCCACCGAGATTCAAACTCGGATTGCTGGATTCAGAGTACAGAGTGCTGACCATTACACCATGGAACCGAATTCCCATGATGGGAGTCGAACCCGGGCCACCTGGGTGAAAGCCAGGAATCCTAACCGCTAGACCACATGGGATACAGACGAGGTGAAATATTTACAGTGATGGATATTTAGAATTGGTTGTATTGATTTATAAAAGAGGATATTTGAAAAAAAGGTTCCACCGAGATTCGAACTCGGATTGCTGGATTCAGAGTCCAGAGTGCTGACCATTACACCATGGAACCGAATTCCCATGCCGGGAGTCGAACCCGGGCCACCTGGGTGAAAGCCAGGAACCCTAACCGCTAGACCACATGGGATACAGACGAGGTGAAATATTTACAGTGATGGATATTTAGAATTGGTTGTATTGTTTTATGAAAGAGGATATTTGAAATATTTAAAAAAAAAGGTTCCACCGAGATTCGAACTCGGATTGCTGCATTCAGAGTCCAGAGTGCTGACCATTAATTACACCATGGAACCGAATTCCCTTGCCGGGAGTCGAACCCGGGCCACCTGGGTGAAAGCCAGGAATCCTAACCGCTAGACCACATGGGATACAGACGAGGTGAAATATTTACAGTGATGGATATTTAGAATTGGTTGTATTGATTTATAAAAGAGGATATTTGAAAAAAAGGTTCCACCGAGATTCGAACTCGGATTGCTGGATTCAGAGTCCAGTGTGCTGACCATTACACCATGGAACCGAATTCCCATGCCGGGAGTCGAACCCGGGCCACCTTAGTGAAAGCCAGGAATCCTAACCGCTAGACCACATGGGATACAGACGAGGTGAAATATTTACAGTGATGGATATTTAGAATTGGTTGTATTGATTTATGAAAGAGGATATTTGAAATACTTAAAGAAAAGGTTCCACCGAGATTCGAACTCGGATTGCTGGATTCAGAGTCCAGAGTGCTGACCATTACACCATGGAACCGAATTCCCATGCCGGGAGTCGAACCCGGGCCACCTGGGTGAAAGCCAGGAATCCTAACCGCTAGACCACATGGGATACAGACGAGGTGAAATATTTACAGTGATGGATATTTAGAATTGGTTGTATTGATTTATAAAAGAGGATATTTGAAATATTTAAAAAAAAGGTTCCACCGAGATTCGAACTCGGATTGCTGGATTCAGAGTCCAGAGTGCTGACCATTACACCATGGAACCGAATTCCCATGCCAGGAGTCGAACCCGGGCCACCTGGGTGAAAGCCAGGAATCCTAACCGCTAAACCACATGGGATACAGACGAGGTGAAATATTTACAGTGATGGATATTTAGAATTGGTTGTATTGATTTATAAAAGAGGATATTTGAAAAAAAGGTTCCACCGAGATTCGAACTCGGATTGCTGGATTCAGAGTCCAGTGTGCTGACCATTACAACATGGAACCGAATTCCCATGCCGGGAGTCGAACCCGGGCCACCTGGGTGAAAATCAGGTATCCTAACCGCAAGACCACATGGGATATAAAGGAGGTGAAATATTTACGGTGATAGAAATTTTGAATTGGTTGTATGGATTTATAAAAGAGGATATTTGAAAAAAAGGTTCCACCGAGATTCGAACTCGGATTGCTAGATTCAGAGTCCAGAGTGCTGACCATTAATTACACCATGGAACCGAATTCCCATGCCGGGAGTCGAACCCGGGCCACCTGGGTGAAAGCCAGGAATCCTAACAGCTAGACCACATGGGATACAGACGAGGTGAAATATTTACAGTGATGGATATTTAGAATTGGTTGTATTGATTTATGAAAGAGGATATTTGAAAAAAAGGTTCCACCGAGATTCAAACTCGGATTGCTGGATTCAGAGTACAGAGTGCTGACCATTACACCATGGAACCGAATTCCCATGATGGGAGTCGAACCCGGGCCACCTGGGTGAAAGCCAGGAATCCTAACCGCTAGACCACATGGGATACAGACGAGGTGAAATATTTACAGTGATGGATATTTAGAATTGGTTGTATTGATTTATAAAAGAGGATATTTGAAAAAAAGGTTCCACCGAGATTCGAACTCGGATTGCTGGATTCAGAGTCCAGAGTGCTGACCATTACACCATGGAACCGAATTCCCATGCCGGGAGTCGAACCCGGGCCACCTGGGTGAAAGCCAGGAATCCTAACCGCTAGACCACATGGGATACAGACGAGGTGAAATATTTACAGTGATGGATATTTAGAATTGGTTGTATTGTTTTATGAAAGAGGATATTTGAAATATTTAAAAAAAAAGGTTCCACCGAGATTCGAACTCGGATTGCTGCATTCAGAGTCCAGAGTGCTGACCATTAATTACACCATGGAACCGAATTCCCTTGCCGGGAGTCGAACCCGGGCCACCTGGGTGAAAGCCAGGAATCCTAACCGCTAGACCACATGGGATACAGACGAGGTGAAATATTTACAGTGATGGATATTTAGAATTGGTTGTATTGATTTATAAAAGAGGATATTTGAAAAAAAGGTTCCACCGAGATTCGAACTCGGATTGCTGGATTCAGAGTCCAGTGTGCTGACCATTACACCATGGAACCGAATTCCCATGCCGGGAGTCGAACCCGGGCCACCTTAGTGAAAGCCAGGAATCCTAACCGCTAGACCACATGGGATACAGACGAGGTGAAATATTTACAGTGATGGATATTTAGAATTGGTTGTATTGATTTATGAAAGAGGATATTTGAAATACTTAAAGAAAAGGTTCCACCGAGATTCGAACTCGGATTGCTGGATTCAGAGTCCAGAGTGCTGACCATTACACCATGGAACCGAATTCCCATGCCGGGAGTCGAACCCGGGCCACCTGGGTGAAAGCCAGGAATCCTAACCGCTAGACCACATGGGATACAGACGAGGTGAAATATTTACAGTGATGGATATTTAGAATTGGTTGTATTGATTTATAAAAGAGGATATTTGAAATATTTAAAAAAAAGGTTCCACCGAGATTCGAACTCGGATTGCTGGATTCAGAGTCCAGAGTGCTGACCATTACACCATGGAACCGAATTCCCATGCCGGGAGTCGAACCCGGGCCACCTGGGTGAAAGCCAGGAACCCTAACCGCTAGACCACATGGGATACAGACGAGGTGAAATATTTACAGTGATGGATATTTAGAATTGGTTGTATTGTTTTATGAAAGAGGATATTTGAAATATTTAAAAAAAAAGGTTCCACCGAGATTCGAACTCGGATTGCTGCATTCAGAGTCCAGAGTGCTGACCATTAATTACACCATGGAACCGAATTCCCTTGCCGGGAGTCGAACCCGGGCCACCTGGGTGAAAGCCAGGAATCCTAACCGCTAGACCACATGGGATACAGACGAGGTGAAATATTTACAGTGATGGATATTTAGAATTGGTTGTATTGATTTATAAAAGAGGATATTTGAAAAAAAGGTTCCACCGAGATTCGAACTCGGATTGCTGGATTCAGAGTCCAGTGTGCTGACCATTACACCATGGAACCGAATTCCCATGCCGGGAGTCGAACCCGGGCCACCTTAGTGAAAGCCAGGAATCCTAACCGCTAGACCACATGGGATACAGACGAGGTGAAATATTTACAGTGATGGATATTTAGAATTGGTTGTATTGATTTATGAAAGAGGATATTTGAAATACTTAAAGAAAAGGTTCCACCGAGATTCGAACTCGGATTGCTGGATTCAGAGTCCAGAGTGCTGACCATTACACCATGGAACCGAATTCCCATGCCGGGAGTCGAACCCGGGCCACCTGGGTGAAAGCCAGGAATCCTAACCGCTAGACCACATGGGATACAGACGAGGTGAAATATTTACAGTGATGGATATTTAGAATTGGTTGTATTGATTTATAAAAGAGGATATTTGAAATATTTAAAAAAAAGGTTCCACCGAGATTCGAACTCGGATTGCTGGATTCAGAGTCCAGAGTGCTGACCATTACACCATGGAACCGAATTCCCATGCCAGGAGTCGAACCCGGGCCACCTGGGTGAAAGCCAGGAATCCTAACCGCTAAACCACATGGGATACAGACGAGGTGAAATATTTACAGTGATGGATATTTAGAATTGGTTGTATTGATTTATAAAAGAGGATATTTGAAAAAAAGGTTCCACCGAGATTCGAACTCGGATTGCTGGATTCAGAGTCCAGTGTGCTGACCATTACAACATGGAACCGAATTCCCATGCCGGGAGTCGAACCCGGGCCACCTGGGTGAAAATCAGGTATCCTAACCGCAAGACCACATGGGATATAAAGGAGGTGAAATATTTACGGTGATAGAAATTTTGAATTGGTTGTATGGATTTATAAAAGAGGATATTTGAAAAAAAGGTTCCACCGAGATTCGAACTCGGATTGCTAGATTCAGAGTCCAGAGTGCTGACCATTAATTACACCATGGAACCGAATTCCCATGCCGGGAGTCGAACCCGGGCCACCTGGGTGAAAGCCAGGAATCCTAACAGCTAGACCACATGGGATACAGACGAGGTGAAATATTTACAGTGATGGATATTTAGAATTGGTTGTATTGATTTATGAAAGAGGATATTTGAAAAAAAGGTTCCACCGAGATTCAAACTCGGATTGCTGGATTCAGAGTACAGAGTGCTGACCATTACACCATGGAACCGAATTCCCATGATGGGAGTCGAACCCGGGCCACCTGGGTGAAAGCCAGGAATCCTAACCGCTAGACCACATGGGATACAGACGAGGTGAAATATTTACAGTGATGGATATTTAGAATTGGTTGTATTGATTTATAAAAGAGGATATTTGAAAAAAAGGTTCCACCGAGATTCGAACTCGGATTGCTGGATTCAGAGTCCAGAGTGCTGACCATTACACCATGGAACCGAATTCCCATGCCGGGAGTCGAACCCGGGCCACCTGGGTGAAAGCCAGGAATCCTAACCGCTAGACCACATGGGATACAGACGAGGTGAAATATTTACAGTGATGGATATTTAGAATTGGTTGTATTGTTTTATGAAAGAGGATATTTGAAATATTTAAAAAAAAAGGTTCCACCGAGATTCGAACTCGGATTGCTGCATTCAGAGTCCAGAGTGCTGACCATTAATTACACCATGGAACCGAATTCCCTTGCCGGGAGTCGAACCCGGGCCACCTGGGTGAAAGCCAGGAATCCTAACCGCTAGACCACATGGGATACAGACGAGGTGAAATATTTACAGTGATGGATATTTAGAATTGGTTGTATTGATTTATAAAAGAGGATATTTGAAAAAAAGGTTCCACCGAGATTCGAACTCGGATTGCTGGATTCAGAGTCCAGTGTGCTGACCATTACACCATGGAACCGAATTCCCATGCCGGGAGTCGAACCCGGGCCACCTTAGTGAAAGCCAGGAATCCTAACCGCTAGACCACATGGGATACAGACGAGGTGAAATATTTACAGTGATGGATATTTAGAATTGGTTGTATTGATTTATGAAAGAGGATATTTGAAATACTTAAAGAAAAGGTTCCACCGAGATTCGAACTCGGATTGCTGGATTCAGAGTCCAGAGTGCTGACCATTACACCATGGAACCGAATTCCCATGCCGGGAGTCGAACCCGGGCCACCTGGGTGAAAGCCAGGAATCCTAACCGCTAGACCACATGGGATACAGACGAGGTGAAATATTTACAGTGATGGATATTTAGAATTGGTTGTATTGATTTATAAAAGAGGATATTTGAAATATTTAAAAAAAAGGTTCCACCGAGATTCGAACTCGGATTGCTGGATTCAGAGTCCAGAGTGCTGACCATTACACCATGGAACCGAATTCCCATGCCAGGAGTCGAACCCGGGCCACCTGGGTGAAAGCCAGGAATCCTAACCGCTAAACCACATGGGATACAGACGAGGTGAAATATTTACAGTGATGGATATTTAGAATTGGTTGTATTGATTTATAAAAGAGGATATTTGAAAAAAAGGTTCCACCGAGATTCGAACTCGGATTGCTGGATTCAGAGTCCAGTGTGCTGAACATTACACCATGGAACCGAATTCCCATGCCGGGAGTCGAACCCGGGCCACCTGGGTGAAAGCCAGGAATCCTAACCGCTAGACCACATGGGATATATAGGAGGTGAAATATTTACGGTGATAGAAATTTTGAATTGGTTGTATGGATTTATAAAAGAGGATATTTGAAAAAAAGGTTCCACCGAGATTCGAACTCGGATTGCTGGATTCAGAGCACAGAGTGCTGACCATTACACCATGGAACCGAATTCCCATGCCGGGAGTCGAACCCGGGCCACCTGGGTGAAAGCCAGGAATCCTAACCGCTAGACCACATGGGATACAGACGAGGTGAAATATTTACAGTGATGGATATTTAGAATTGGTTGTATTGATTTATGAAAGAGGATATTTGAAAAAAAGGTTCCACCGAGATTCGAACTCGGATTGCTGGATTCAGAGTCCAGAGTGCTGACCATTAATTACACCATGGAACCGAATTCCCATGCCGGGAGTCGAACCCGGGCCACCTGGGTGAAAGCCAGGAATCCTAACCGCTAGACCACATGGGATACAGACGAGGTGAAATATTTACAGTGATGGATATTTAGAATTGGTTGTATTGATTTATGAAAGAGGATATTTAAAATATTTAAAAAAAAGGTTCCACCGGGATTCGAACTCGGATTGCTGGATTCAGAGTCCAGAGTGCTGACCATTACACCATGGAACCGAATTCCCATGCCGGGAGTCGAACCCGGGCCACCTGGGTGAAAGCCAGGAATCCTAACCGCTAGACCACATGGGATACAGACGAGGTGAAATATTTACAGCGATGAATATTTAGAATTGGTTGTATTGATTTATAAAAGAGGATATTTGAAAAAAAAGGTTCCACCGAGATTCGAACTCGGATTGCTGGATTCAGAGTCCAGAGTGCTGACCATTACACCATGGAACCGAATTCCCATGCCGGGAGTCGTGCCCGGGCCACCTGGGTGAAAGCCAGGAATCCTAACCGCTAGACCACATGGGATACAGACGAGGTGAAATATTTACAGTGATGGATATTTAGAATTGGTTGTATTGATTTATGAAAGAGGATATTTGAAATATTTAAAAAAAAGGTTCCACCGAGATTCGAACTCGGATTGCTGGATTCAGAGTCCTGACCATTACACCATGGAACCGAATTCCCATGCCGGGAGTCGAACCCGGGCCACCTGGGTGAAAGCCAGGAATCCTAACCGCTAGACCACATGGGATACAGACGAGGTGAAATATTTACAGTGATGGATATTTAGAATTGGTTGTATTGATATATAAAAGAGGATATTTGAAAAAAAGGTTCCACCGAGATTCGAACTCGGATTGCTGGATTCAGAGTCCAGTGTGCTGACCATTACACCATGGAACCGAATTCCCATGCCGGGAGTCGAACCCGGGCCACCTGGGTGAAAGCCAGGAATCCTAACCGCTAGACCACATGGGATACAGACGAGGTGAAATATTTACAGTGATGGATATTTAGAATTGGTTGTATTGATTTATGAAAGAGGATATTTGAAATATTTAAAAAAAAGGTTCCACCGAGATTCGAACTCGGATTGCTGCATTCAGAGTCCAGAGTGCTGACCATTAATTACACCATGGAACCGAATTCCCATACCGGGAGTCGAACCCGGGCCACCTGGGTGAAAGCCAGGAATCCTAACCGCTAGACCACATGGGATACAGACGAAGTGAAATATTTACAGTGATGGATATTTAGAAATGGTTGTATTGATTTATAAAAGAGGATATTTGAAAAAAAGGTTCCACCGAGATTCGAACTCGGATTGCTGGATTCAGAGTCCAGTGTGCTGACCATTACACCATGGAACCGAATTCCCATGCCGGGAGTCGAACCCGGGCCACCTGGGTGAAAGCCAGGAATCCTAACCGCTAGACCACATGGGATACAGACGAGGTGAAATACTTACAGTGATGGATATTTAGAATTGGTTGTATTGATTTATGAAAGAGGATATTTGAAATATTTAAAAAAAAGGTTCCACCGAGATTCGAACTCGGATTGCTGGATTCAGAGTGCTGACCATTACACCATGGAACCGAATTCCCATGCCGGGAGTCGAACCCGGGCCACCTGGGTGAAAGCCAGGAATCCTAACCGCTAGACCACATGGGATACAGACGAGGTGAAATATTTACAGTGATGGATATTTAGAATTGGTTGTATTGATTTATAAAAGAGGATATTTGAAAAAAAGGTTCCACCGAGATTCGAACTCGGATTGCTGGATTCAGAGTCCAGAGTGCTGACCATTACACCATGGAACCGAATTCCCATGCCGGGAGTCGAACCCGGGCCACCTGGGTGAAAGCCAGGAATCCTAACCGCTAGACCACATGGGATACAGACGAGGTGAAGTATTTACAGTGATGGATATTTAGAATTGGTTGTATTGATTTATGAAAGAGGATATTTGAAATATTTAAAAAAAAGGTTCCACCGAGATTCGAACTCGGATTGCTGCATTCAGAGTCCAGAGTGCTGACCATTAATTACACCATGGAACCGAATTCCCATACCGGGAGTCGAACCCGGGCCACCTGGGTGAAAGCCAGGAATCCTAACCGCTAGACCACATGGGATACAGACGAAGTGAAATATTTACAGTGATGGATATTTAGAAATGGTTGTATTGATTTATAAAAGAGGATATTTGAAAAAAAGGTTCCACCGAGATTCGAACTCGGATTGCTGGATTCAGAGTCCAGTGTGCTGACCATTACACCATGGAACCGAATTCCCATGCCGGGAGTCGAACCCGGGCCACCTGGGTGAAAGCCAGGAATCCTAACCGCTAGACCACATGGGATACAGACGAGGTGAAATATTTACAGTGATGGATATTTAGAATTGGTTGTATTGATTTATGAAAGAGGATATTTGAAATATTTAAAAAAAAGGTTCCACCGAGATTCGAACTCGGATTGCTGGATTCAGAGTGCTGACCATTACACCATGGAACCGAATTCCCATGCCGGGAGTCGAACCCGGGCCACCTGGGTGAAAGCCAGGAATCCTAACCGCTAGACCACATGGGATACAGACGAGGTAAAATATTTACAGTGATGGATATTTAGAATTGGTTGTATTGATTTATAAATGAGGATATTTGAAAAAAAGGTTCCACCGAGATTCGAACTCGGATTGCTGGATTCAGAGTCCAGAGTGCTGACCATTACACCATGGAACCGAATTCCCATGTCGGGAGTCGAACCCGGGCCACCTGGGTGAAAGCCAGGAATCCTAACCGCTAGACCACATGGGATACAGACGAGGTGAAATATTTACAGTGATGGATATTTAGAATTGGTTGTATTGATTTATAAAAGACGATATTTGAAAAAAAGGTTCCACCGAGATTCGAACTCGGATTGCTGGATTCAGAGTCCAGTGTGCTGACCATTACACCATGGAACCGAATTCCCATGCCGGGAGTTAAACCCGGGGCACCTGGGTGAAAGCCAGGAATCCTAACCGCTAGACCACATGGGATATAAAGGAGGTGAAATATTTACGGTGATAGAAATTTTGAATTGGTTGTATGGATTTATAAAAGAGGATATTTGAAAAAAAGGTTCCACCGAGATTCGAACTCGGATTGCTGGATTCAGAGTACAGAGTGCTGACCATTACACCATGGAACCGAATTCCCATGCCGGGAGTCGAACCCGGGCCACCTGGGTGAAAGCCAGGAATCCTAACCGCTAGACCACATGGGATACAGACGAGGTGAAATATTTACAGTGATGGATATTTAGAATTGGTTGTATTGATTTATAAAAGAGGATATTTGAAGAAAAGGTTCCACCGAGATTCGAACTCGGATTGCTGGATTCAGAGTCCAGAGTGCTGACCATTACACCATGGAACCGAATTCCCATGCCGGGAGTCGAACCCGGGCCACCTGGGTGAAAGCCAGGAATCCTAACCGCTAGACCACATGGGATACAGACGAGGTGAAATATTTACAGTGATGGATATTTAGAATTGGTTGTATTGATTTATGAAAGAGGATATTTGAAATATTTAAAAAAAAGGTTCCACCGAGATTCGAACTCGGATTGCTGGATTCAGAGTCCAGAGTGCTGACCATTACACCATGGAACCGAATTCCCATGCCGGGAGTCGAACCCGGGCCACCTGGGTGAAAGCCAGGAATCCTAACCGCTAGACCACATGGGATACAGAAGAGGTGAAATATTTACAGTGATGGATATTTAGAATTGGTTGTATTGATTTATAAAAGAGGATATTTGAAAAAAATGTTCCACCGAGATTCGAACTCGGATTGCTGGATTCAGAGTCCAGTGTGTGCTGACCATTACACCATGGAACCGAATTCCCTTGCCGGGAGTCGAACCCGGGCCACCTGGGTGAAAGCCAGGAATCCTAACCGCTAGACCACATGGGATACAGACGAGGTGAAATATTTAAAGTGATGGATATTTAGAATTGGTTGTATTGATTTATGAAAGAGGATATTTGAAATATTTAAAAAAAAGGTTCCACCGAGATTCGAACTCGGATTGCTGCATTCAGAGTCCAGAGTGCTGACCATTAATTACACCATGGAACCGAATTCCCATACCGGGAGTCGAACCCGGGCAACCTGGGTGAAAGCCAGGAATCCTAACCGCTAGACCACATGGGATACAGACGAAGTGAAATATTTACAGTGATGGATATTTAGAAATGGTTGTATTGATTTATAAAAGAGGATATTTGAAAAAAAGGTTCCACCGAGATTCGAACTCGGATTGCTGGATTCAGAGTCCAGTGTGCTGACCATTACACCATGGAACCGAATTCCCATGCCGGGAGTCGAACCCGGGCCACCTGGGTGAAAGCCAGGAATCCTAACCGCTAGACCACATGGGATACAGACGAGGTGAAATATTTACAGTGATGGATATTAAGAATTGGTTGTATTGATTTATGAAAGAGGATATTTGAAATATTTAAAAAAAAGGTTCCACCGAGATTCGAACTCGGATTGCTGGATTCAGAGTGCTGACCATTACACCATGGAACCGAATTCCCATGCCGGGAGTCGAACCCGGGCCACCTGGGTGAAAGCCAGGAATCCTAACCGCTAGACCACATGGGATACAGACGAGGTGAAATATTTACAGTGATGGATATTTAGAATTGGTTGTATTGATTTATAAAAGAGGATATTTGAAAAAAAGGTTCCACCGAGATTCGAACTCGGATTGCTGGATTCAGAGTCCAGAGTGCTGACCATTACACCATGGAACCGAATTCCCATGTCGGGAG
This sequence comes from Tetragnatha versicolor, assembly GCA_024610705.1. Lineage (NCBI taxonomy): Eukaryota > Metazoa > Arthropoda > Arachnida > Araneae > Tetragnathidae > Tetragnatha > Tetragnatha versicolor. The sequence goes on along the minus strand of JANDEH010000001.1, from coordinate 27,678,128 downwards.
TCGAACCCGGGCCACCTGGGTGAAAGCCAGGAATCCTAACCGCTAGACCACATGGGATACAGACGAGGTGAAATATTTGCAGTGATGGATATTTAGAATTGGTTGTATTGATTTATAAAAGAGGATATTTGAAAAAAAGGTTCCACCGAGATTCGAACTCGGATTGCTGGATTCAGAGTCCAGTGTGCTGACCATTACACCATGGAACCGAATTCCCATGCCGGGAGTCGAACCCGGGCCACCTGGGTGAAAGCCAGGAATCCTAACCGCTAGACCACATGGGATACAGACGAGGTGAAATATTTACAGTGATGGATATTTAGAATTGGTTGTATTGATTTATGAAAGAGGATATTTGAAATATTTAAAAAAAAGGTTCCACCGAGATTCGAACTCGGATTGCTGGATTCAGAGTGCTGACCATTACACCATGGAACCGAATTCCCATGCCGGGAGTCGAACCCGGGCCACCTGGGTGAAAGCCAGGAATCCTAACCGCTAGACCACATGGGATACAGACGAGGTAAAATATTTACAGTGATGGATATTTAGAATTGGTTGTATTGATTTATAAAAGAGGATATTTGAAAAAAAAGGTTCCACCGAGATTCGAACTCGGATTGCTGGATTCAGAGTCCAGAGTGCTGACCATTACACCATGGAACCGAATTCCCATGTCGGGAGTCGAACCCGGGCCACCTGGGTGAAAGCCAGGAATCCTAACCGCTAGACCACATGGGATACAGACGAGGTGAAATATTTACAGTGATGGATATTTAGAATTGGTTGTATTGATTTATAAAAGACGATATTTGAAAAAAAGGTTCCACCGAGATTCGAACTCGGATTGCTGGATTCAGAGTCCAGTGTGCTGACCATTACACCATGGAACCGAATTCCCATGCCGGGAGTTAAACCCGGGGCACCTGGGTGAAAGCCAGGAATCCTAACCGCTAGACCACATGGGATATAAAGGAGGTGAAATATTTACGGTGATAGAAATTTTGAATTGGTTGTATGGATTTATAAAAGAGGATATTTGAAAAAAAGGTTCCACCGAGATTCGAACTCGGATTGCTGGATTCAGAGTACAGAGTGCTGACCATTACACCATGGAACCGAATTCCCATGCCGGGAGTCGAACCCGGGCCACCTGGGTGAAAGCCAGGAATCCTAACCGCTAGACCACATGGGATACAGACGAGGTGAAATATTTACAGTGATGGATATTTAGAATTGGTTGTATTGATTTATAAAAGAGGATATTTGAAGAAAAGGTTCCACCGAGATTCGAACTCGGATTGCTGGATTCAGAGTCCAGAGTGCTGACCATTACACCATGGAACCGAATTCCCATGCCGGGAGTCGAACCCGGGCCACCTGGGTGAAAGCCAGGAATCCTAACCGCTAGACCACATGGGATACAGACGAGGTGAAATATTTACAGTGATGGATATTTAGAATTGGTTGTATTGATTTATGAAAGAGGATATTTGAAATATTTAAAAAAAAGGTTCCACCGAGATTCGAACTCGGATTGCTGGATTCAGAGTCCAGAGTGCTGACCATTACACCATGGAACCGAATTCCCATGCCGGGAGTCGAACCCGGGCCACCTGGGTGAAAGCCAGGAATCCTAACCGCTAGACCACATGGGATACAGAAGAGGTGAAATATTTACAGTGATGGATATTTAGAATTGGTTGTATTGATTTATAAAAGAGGATATTTGAAAAAAAGGTTCCACCGAGATTCGAACTCGGATTGCTGGATTCAGAGTCCAGAGTGCTGACCATTACACCATGGAACCGAATTCCCATGTCGGGAGTCGAACCCGGGCCACCTGGGTGAAAGCCAGGAATCCTAACCGCTAGACCACATGGGATACAGACGAGGTGAAATATTTGCAGTGATGGATATTTAGAATTGGTTGTATTGATTTATAAAAGAGGATATTTGAAAAAAAGGTTCCACCGAGATTCGAACTCGGATTGCTGGATTCAGAGTCCAGTGTGCTGACCATTACACCATGGAACCGAATTCCCATGCCGGGAGTCGAACCCGGGCCACCTGGGTGAAAGCCAGGAATCCTAACCGCTAGACCACATGGGATACAGACGAGGTGAAATATTTACAGTGATGGATATTTAGAATTGGTTGTATTGATTTATGAAAGAGGATATTTGAAATATTTAAAAAAAAGGTTCCACCGAGATTCGAACTCGGATTGCTGGATTCAGAGTGCTGACCATTACACCATGGAACCGAATTCCCATGCCGGGAGTCGAACCCGGGCCACCTGGGTGAAAGCCAGGAATCCTAACCGCTAGACCACATGGGATACAGACGAGGTAAAATATTTACAGTGATGGATATTTAGAATTGGTTGTATTGATTTATAAAAGAGGATATTTGAAAAAAAAGGTTCCACCGAGATTCGAACTCGGATTGCTGGATTCAGAGTCCAGAGTGCTGACCATTACACCATGGAACCGAATTCCCATGTCGGGAGTCGAACCCGGGCCACCTGGGTGAAAGCCAGGAATCCTAACCGCTAGACCACATGGGATACAGACGAGGTGAAATATTTACAGTGATGGATATTTAGAATTGGTTGTATTGATTTATAAAAGACGATATTTGAAAAAAAGGTTCCACCGAGATTCGAACTCGGATTGCTGGATTCAGAGTCCAGTGTGCTGACCATTACACCATGGAACCGAATTCCCATGCCGGGAGTTAAACCCGGGGCACCTGGGTGAAAGCCAGGAATCCTAACCGCTAGACCACATGGGATATAAAGGAGGTGAAATATTTACGGTGATAGAAATTTTGAATTGGTTGTATGGATTTATAAAAGAGGATATTTGAAAAAAAGGTTCCACCGAGATTCGAACTCGGATTGCTGGATTCAGAGTACAGAGTGCTGACCATTACACCATGGAACCGAATTCCCATGCCGGGAGTCGAACCCGGGCCACCTGGGTGAAAGCCAGGAATCCTAACCGCTAGACCACATGGGATACAGACGAGGTGAAATATTTACAGTGATGGATATTTAGAATTGGTTGTATTGATTTATAAAAGAGGATATTTGAAGAAAAGGTTCCACCGAGATTCGAACTCGGATTGCTGGATTCAGAGTCCAGAGTGCTGACCATTACACCATGGAACCGAATTCCCATGCCGGGAGTCGAACCCGGGCCACCTGGGTGAAAGCCAGGAATCCTAACCGCTAGACCACATGGGATACAGACGAGGTGAAATATTTACAGTGATGGATATTTAGAATTGGTTGTATTGATTTATGAAAGAGGATATTTGAAATATTTAAAAAAAAGGTTCCACCGAGATTCGAACTCGGATTGCTGGATTCAGAGTCCAGAGTGCTGACCATTACACCATGGAACCGAATTCCCATGCCGGGAGTCGAACCCGGGCCACCTGGGTGAAAGCCAGGAATCCTAACCGCTAGACCACATGGGATACAGAAGAGGTGAAATATTTACAGTGATGGATATTTAGAATTGGTTGTATTGATTTATAAAAGAGGATATTTGAAAAAAATGTTCCACCGAGATTCGAACTCGGATTGCTGGATTCAGAGTCCAGTGTGTGCTGACCATTACACCATGGAACCGAATTCCCTTGCCGGGAGTCGAACCCGGGCCACCTGGGTGAAAGCCAGGAATCTTAACCGCTAGACCACATGGGATACAGACGAGGTGAAATATTTACAGTGATGGATATTTAGAATTGGTTGTATTGATTTATGAAAGAGGATATTTGAAATATTTAAAAAAAAGGTTCCACCGAGATTCGAACTCGGATTGCTGGATTCAGAGTCCAGTGTGTGCTGACCATTACACCATGGAACCGAATTCCCTTGCCGGGAGTCGAACCCGGGCCACCTGGGTGAAAGCCAGGAATCCTAACCGCTAGACCACATGGGATACAGACGAGGTGAAATATTTACAGTGATGGATATTTAGAATTGGTTGTATTAAATTATGAAAGAGGATATTTGAAATATTTAAAAAAAAGGTTCCACCGAGATTCGAACTCGGATTGCTGCATTCAGAGTCCAGAGTGCTGACCATTAATTACACCATGGAACCGAATTCCCATACCGGGAGTCGAACCCGGGCAACCTGGGTGAAAGCCAGGAATCCTAACCGCTAGACCACATGGGATACAGACGAAGTGAAATATTTACGGTGATGGATATTTAGAAATGGTTGTATTGATTTATAAAAGAGGATATTTGAAAAAAAGGTTCCACCGAGATTCGAACTCGGATTGCTGGATTCAGAGTCCAGTGTGCTGACCATTACACCATGGAACCGAATTCCCATGCCGGGAGTCGAATCCGGGCAACCTGGGTGAAAGCCAGGAATCCTAACCGCTAGACCACATGGGATACAGACGAGGTGAAATATTTACAGTGATGGATATTTAGAATTGGTTGTATTGATTTATGAAAGAGGATATTTGAAATATTTAAAAAAAAGGTTCCACCGAGATTCGAACTCGGATTGCTGGATTCAGAGTGCTGACCATTACACCATGGAACCGAATTCCCATGCCGGGAGTCGAACCCGGGCCACCTGGGTGAAAGCCAGGAATCCTAACCGCTAGACCACATGGGATACAGACGAGGTGAAATATTTACAGTGATGGATATTTAGAATTGGTTGTATTGATTTATAAAAGAGGATATTTGAAAAAAAGGTTCCACCGAGATTCGAACTCGGATTGCTGGATTCAGAGTCCAGAGTGCTGACCATTACACCATGGAACCGAATTCCCATGTCGGGAGTCGAACCCGGGCCACCTGGGTGAAAGCCAGGAATCCTAACCGCTAGACCACATGGGATACAGACGAGGTGAAATATTTGCAGTGATGGATATTTAGAATTGGTTGTATTGATTTATAAAAGAGGATATTTGAAAAAAAGGTTCCACCGAGATTCGAACTCGGATTGCTGGATTCAGAGTCCAGTGTGCTGACCATTACACCATGGAACCGAATTCCCATGCCGGGAGTTAAACCCGGGGCACCTGGGTGAAAGCCAGGAATCCTAACCGCTAGACCACATGGGATATAAAGGAGGTGAAATATTTACGGTGATAGAAATTTTGAATTGGTTGTATGGATTTATAAAAGAGGATATTTGAAAAAAAGGTTCCACCGAGATTCGAACTCGGATTGCTGGATTCAGAGTACAGAGTGCTGACCATTACACCATGGAACCGAATTCCCATGCCGGGAGTCGAACCCGGGCCACCTGGGTGAAAGCCAGGAATCCTAACCGCTAGACCACATGGGATACAGACGAGGTGAAATATTTACAGTGATGGATATTTAGAATTGGTTGTATTGATTTATAAAAGAGGATATTTGAAGAAAAGGTTCCACCGAGATTCGAACTCGGATTGCTGGATTCAGAGTCCAGAGTGCTGACCATTACACCATGGAACCGAATTCCCATGCCGGGAGTCGAACCCGGGCCACCTGGGTGACAGCCAGGAATCCTAACCGCTAGACCACATGGGATACAGACGAGGTGAAATATTTACAGTGATGGATATTTAGAATTGGTTGTATTGATTTATGAAAGAGGATATTTGAAATATTTAAAAAAAAGGTTCCACCGAGATTCGAACTCGGATTGCTGGATTCAGAGTCCAGAGTGCTGACCATTACACCATGGAACCGAATTCCCATGCCGGGAGTCGAACCCGGGCCACCTGGGTGAAAGCCAGGAATCCTAACCGCTAGACCACATGGGATACAGACGAGGTGAAATATTTACAGTGATGGATATTTAGAATTGGTTGTATTGATTTATAAAAGAGGATATTTGAAGAAAAGGTTCCACCGAGATTCGAACTCGGATTGCTGGATTCAGAGTCCAGAGTGCTGACCATTACACCATGGAACCGAATTCCCATGCCGGGAGTCGAACCCGGGCCACCTGGGTGAAAGCCAGGAATCCTAACCGCTAGACCACATGGGATACAGACGAGGTGAAATATTTACAGTGATGGATATTTAGAATTGGTTGTATTGATTTATGAAAGAGGATATTTGAAATATTTAAAAAAAAGGTTCCACCGAGATTCGAACTCGGATTGCTGGATTCAGAGTCCAGAGTGCTGACCATTACACCATGGAACCGAATTCCCATGCCGGGAGTCGAACCCGGGCCACCTGGGTGAAAGCCAGGAATCCTAACCGCTAGACCACATGGGATACAGAAGAGGTGAAATATTTACAGTGATGGATATTTAGAATTGGTTGTATTGATTTATAAAAGAGGATATTTGAAAAAAATGTTCCACCGAGATTCGAACTCGGATTGCTGGATTCAGAGTCCAGTGTGTGCTGACCATTACACCATGGAACCGAATTCCCTTGCCGGGAGTCGAACCCGGGCCACCTGGGTGAAAGCCAGGAATCCTAACCGCTAGACCACATGGGATACAGACGAGGTGAAATATTTACAGTGATGGATATTTAGAATTGGTTGTATTGATTTATAAAAGAGGATATTTGAAAAAAAGGTTCCACCGAGATTCGAACTCGGATTGCTGGATTCAGAGTCCAGTGTGCTGACCATTACACCATGGAACCGAATTCCCATGCCGGGAGTCGAACCCGGGCCACCTGGGTGAAAGCCAGGAAACCTAACCGCTAGACCACATGGGATACAGACGAGGTGAAATATTTACAGTGATGGATATTTAGAATTGGTTGTATTGATTTATGAAAGAGGATATTTGAAATATTTAAAAAAAAGGTTCCACCGAGATTCGAACTCGGATTGCTGGATTCAGAGTGCTGACCATTACACCATGGAACCGAATTCCCATGCCGGGAGTCGAACCCGGGCCACCTGTGTGAAAGCCAGGAATCCTAACCGCTAGACCACATGGGATACAGACGAGGTGAAATATTTACAGTGATGGATATTTAGAATTGGTTGTATTGATTTATAAAAGAGGATATTTGAAAAAAAGGTTCCACCGAGATTCGAACTCGGATTGCTGGATTCAGAGTCCAGTGTGCTGACCATTACACCATGGAACCGAATTCCCATGCCGGGAGTCGTGTGGGCATCGAACTCTCTACCTTGCCTTTAATCGAACTTTTAACCATTTTACAATAGGACTTTTAAACCTTTATCACATGCAGATTTTAACTTGTGTATTTTAATCTTAATCGATATAGAAATGTAATTATAAATAGCAGCAATATTGTATCAGCACTGCCGCGCACACGCACCTTTACTTTGTATTTACTAACTTTTAAAATGTTGTGTTAAGTTTTTAATAAACGTTAAGTTTTTGTTAATCAATGCCCGGCTTTTGATTTGATCTTCTGCGTTCACAACAACTTGGAGTGATGGCTTTCCGCCACATTGGTGACTGCCACAGTGGTTGACCATGGACTGTGAGTTTTTCGGAGCTCTGAGCTCACCCGTTCTTCGATTTCTGGAATAATGGCGTATTCTCAGCGAACGGAGTTTCTTCGGCGAGTTTGAAGAGCTGATGTTCCGGAGTTCCCTCATCGAGCTTCAGATGCTGACGTCCTGCAGCTTTTTTGGATCGGGTAAGTTTTAGACATATCTCTGTTTCCATCAGGTTCGCGGTTGGGTTTCTGAGCGTTGGCCATTTTAGTGATCTCTGTGTTTCAATATGGTTAACGAGGATCCAAACGAACAGGCATCAAAACAGCCTGATACTGAACCTGACTCAAAGGAGCCTGAATTGGCTAGGGTATCATTCAAGGCACCGCCCTTTTGGGATTACGATCCTGAGACTTGGTTCTTTCAGCTAGAAAGACAGTTTTACGTCTCTGGTATTTCACTCGATTTGACGAAATACAGCTATGTGGTTGCCGCCCTGGATTACAAAATCCTTGCGTCAGTCAGAGATATTTTACGTAATCCACCCGATTCTGATAAATACCAGACCCTAAAGTCACGATTAATTGAGGTCCACTCCCAATCTGAATCAGAAAAGCTTAAATTACTGGTGCAGGATCTTGATCTCGGGGATAAGAAGCCTTCCCAATTGCTCAGAGAGATGAGGAATTTGGCTGATACCAAATTTGATGATGGTACTCTGGGTACTTTGTGGCGACAACGCCTCCCCATTAACACCCAGCAGATCCTCTCGGCAGCCCCGGGTGACTTAAATGCCTTGGCAAACTTTGCCGATAAAATACATGAGGTATCTGCCCCATCAAGGAATGTTGCTTCTTGTTCAGAGGTACCTGCCCCTTCAGGAAACCAAGCTTCTGGTTCAGCGGTATCCGAAATACAGGCTTTACGAGCTGAAATTTCAGCTTTGAAGGATCAGGTTGGCAAACTTTTCAGACAACGCAGTCCTAAAAGACAGCCTTCCCGTTCTCGTAGGCGATCTCGTTCACGAGATCAAGGTAATGGAGACCTTTGTTGGTACCATGCTAAGTATGCTGAAAAGGCTCTCAAGTGTAAATCTCCCTGTAACTTTCGGGAAAACAAGTAGGCTCCACTGTCATAGCGGCAGCAGATGGTAGCCCTCGAAACCGCCGCTTGTTTATCTGGGATAAAATTAACGGATTTAAATTTCTCATTGATAGTGGCGCAGAAGTCAGTTGTTTAGGTAAAATCCATGCCGGTTCAAAACACTCCTCAGGAGGTCTGACCTTGTACGCAGCAAACGGTTCACCAATTAGAACCTACGGTATTAAATCCATCTCTTTAGACCTTGGTTTACGTCGTCATTTTGAGTGGACATTTATAGTTGCTGACGTATCCCATCCCATTCTAGGCGCAGACTTCTTAGAGAAGTACGGCTTACTGGTGGACATTAAGAACCGCCGTTTAGTGGATAGCGTTACTTCTCTCTCTAGGAAAGGTACTGTTCAGTCAGGTCCTTCCCTGGGTCTTACCTTGATTGGTAACGATTGTCCCTTCCAAAAAATCTTGCATAAGTTCCCTTTACTCTTGCAGCCATTGTCTAACACTAACGCTAAACTGCATACAGTCACACACTGTATTGAGACTCGTGGCCCACCTGTCTTTTCAAGAGTTAGGCGGCTATCACCAGAAAAGTTAGATTTTTTGAAGAAAGAGTTTGAAAACCTCTTAAAACAAGGAATCATAAGACCATCTAAAAGTGCATGGGCAAGCCCGATTCATATGGTTAAAAAATCAAACGATGAATGGAGAATTTGTGGAGATTTTCGGCGACTTAATGCCGTTACGGTCCCTGATAGATATCCCCTTCCCCACATTCATGATTTCGCCTTAGGTTTGGCAGGTAAAACTGTCTTTTCCAAAGTGGATCTGGTGAAAGCCTTCCATCAAATCCCTATTGAATCGCGGGATATTCCCAAAACAGCAGTTATAACCCCGATTGGTCTTTTCGAATACTGCCAAATGACCTTCGGCTTGTGCAACGCAGCCCAGAGCTTTCAAAGGTTCATTGATCAAGTCTTGCGAGGCATTGATTGCGTCTTTGCCTACATAGATGATCTTCTCATCGCTTCGAACGACGAGGCTACCCACAAAGAGGATCTTGCCAGAGTTTTCACTCGGTTACAGGAATACGGTATTGTAATAAATCTTAAAAAATGTGTATTTGGGCAAAAAGAGCTCGATTTCCTGGGTTTTAGAGTTTCAGAGAACGGACTTTCTCCTCTGCCTGATAAAATCAAAGCTCTAACCGAATTTCCTTTGCCTAAAACCGTTTCAGATTTGCGGCGATTCCTGGCCATGACGAACTTCTATCACAAGTTCCTGAAGAACGCCTCTGGTACGCAGTCTTCGCTACATGCTCTAACTGCGGGTAAGAAGAAGAACGACAAGACTCTCATCACCTGGACCGAGGAAGCCGAGAAAGCTTTTTCCGACTGTAAGGAGATGTTGGCAAAAGCCACGTTGCTAGCTTTTCCTGTACCTAACGCAGAGCTTTTTCTTTTTACAGATGCTTCTGACATTGCTCTCGGCGCTGTATTGCAGCAGAAGGTAAACAATCGAATTGAACCTCTCGGTTTTTTTTCACGTAAGTTAAACAAAGCTGAAATTAAATACAGTGTTTATGACAGAGAACTGCTTGCAATATATTCTGCTGTTAAACACTTTAGATATCTTTTAGAGGGTAGAAAGTTTTCTATCTATACGGACCATCGTCCTCTCATTTATGCGTTTGGTCAGAGACCTGATAGGTGCTCTCCACGTCAAACTAGACATCTGGAATTTATAGGTCAATTCTCAACTGACCTGAGGTATGTTTCCGGGGAAGCAAATAGTGTTGCTGACGCACTATCCAGGATTTCTGAGATTACCTTGCCCTCTAGTATAGATTACGATGAGATGGCCTCCGCTCAGGAATCCGACCCGGAGATGCGTTCCTTGGTGGATTCGGATACGTGTCTGAAACTTATTCCCACTAAATTTATGTCCTCTAAACCTTTATTCTGCGATGTTTCTACTGGTGTTGCTAGACCCTATGTCCCTGAATCTTTCAGAAAAACAGTTTTTGACAGCATTCATAGTCTTTCTCACCCAGCTTATAGGCCTTGTTTGAAGCTGATAAAGGAGAGGTTTGAGTGGAGTACCATGAATAAGGATGTCAAGTCGTGGTGCAGAGCCTGTCTTTCCTGTCAACGTTCGAAAGTCAAGCGTCACACTAAGGCTCCACTGACGAAGTTTGACTTGCCTTCCGCCAGGTTCTCACACGTGCATCTTGATGTAGTTGGACCCCTGCCATCATCTAGGGACTTCCGCTACCTTCTAACATGCGTTGACCGCTACACTCAATGGCCCGAAGCTTTTCCCCTGCGAGACCAGACAGCGGAGACGACAGCGAGAGCGTTCTACGACGGTTGGATATCAAGATATGGAGTTCCTGAAGTCGTAACAACGGATCGAGGATCGAATTTCGAGAGCTCCCTCTTCAACAGCCTCACTAAATTCCTAGGATCTCATCGAACCCGTACGACTGCATACCATCCCATTGCCAACGGAGCCGTGGAACGTCTCCACCGTCAATTAAAAGCCGCAATCATGTGTCACAACACGGAGAAGTGGATGGAGGTCCTGCCCACAGTCCTTCTCGGGATCAGATGTGCGCTGAAGGAGGATATCGGAGCATCCCCAGCGGAACTCGTCTACGGTTCAACACTTCGTTTGCCAGGAGAAATCCTACGAAGTTGCAACTCAGCCTCCGTTCCGGTTTCCGACTTCATCGACCACCTGAGAACGACCATGCGGAGCCTTCGTCCAGTGCCTGCTTCCCATCATACAACCAGAGATGTCTACGTGAATAGAGACCTGGAGACTACCTCGCATGTCTTCATCAGAAACGACGCCGTAAGGAAACCTTTGACTCCACCATATACTGGCCCCTTTAAGGTGATAAAGCGGCATAGTAAGTTCTTCGAATGCGATGTGAATGGCTGTGCTAAGACAGTGTCCATAGACCGTCTCCAACCAGCATACTCCCTATCTCCAGACCTAAAGACCACCAATTCAGAAGTTCCGCCCCAGAGAGTTTCTACAACCCGCTCAGGACGCCGCGTCCATTGGAAGATCTAGTGCAGTGTTTCGTCCGAAAGGAACTTGCGGGGGAGTCCTGTGGGCATCGAACTCTCTACCTTGCCTTTAATCGAACTTTTAACCATTTTACAATAGGACTTTTAAACCTTTATCACATGCAGATTTTAACTTGTGTATTTTAATCTTAATCGATATAGAAATGTAATTATAAATAGCAGCAATATTGTATCAGCACTGCCGCGCACACGCACCTTTACTTTGTATTTACTAACTTTTAAAATGTTGTGTTAAGTTTTTAATAAACGTTAAGTTTTTGTTAATCAATGCCCGGCTTTTGATTTGATCTTCTGCGTTCACAACAACTTGGAGTGATGGCTTTCCGCCACATTGGTGACTGCCACAGTCGAACCCGGGCCACCTGGGTGAAAGCCAGGAATCCTAACCGCTAGACCACATGGGATACAGACGAGGTGAAATATTTACAGTGATGGATATTTAGAATTGGTTGTATTGATTTATGAAAGAGGATATTTGAAATATTTAAAAAAAAGGTTCCACCGAGATTCGAACTCGGATTGCTGGATTCAGAGTGCTGACCATTACACCATGGAACCGAATTCCCATGCCGGGAGTCGAACCCGGGCCACCTGGGTGAAAGCCAGGAATCCTAACCGCTAGACCACATGGGATACAGACGAGGTAAAATATTTACAGTGATGGATATTTAGAATTGGTTGTATTGATTTATAAAAGAGGATATTTGAAAAAAAGGTTCCACCGAGATTCGAACTCGGATTGCTGGATTCAGAGTCCAGAGTGCTGACCATTACACCATGGAACCGAATTCCCATGTCGGGAGTCGAACCCGGGCCACCTGGGTGAAAGCCAGGAATCCTAACCGCTAGACCACATGGGATACAGACGAGGTGAAATATTTACAGTGATGGATATTTAGAATTGGTTGTATTGATTTATAAAAGACGATATTTGAAAAAAAGGTTCCACCGAGATTCGAACTCGGATTGCTGGATTCAGAGTCCAGTGTGCTGACCATTACACCATGGAACCGAATTCCCATGCCGGGAGTTAAACCCGGGGCACCTGGGTGAAAGCCAGGAATCCTAACCGCTAGACCACATGGGATATAAAGGAGGTGAAATATTTACGGTGATAGAAATTTTGAATTGGTTGTATGGATTTATAAAAGAGGATATTTGAAAAAAAGGTTCCACCGAGATTCGAACTCGGATTGCTGGATTCAGAGTACAGAGTGCTGACCATTACACCATGGAACCGAATTCCCATGCCGGGAGTCGAACCCGGGCCACCTGGGTGAAAGCCAGGAATCCTAACCGCTAGACCACATGGGATACAGACGAGGTGAAATATTTACAGTGATGGATATTTAGAATTGGTTGTATTGATTTATAAAAGAGGATATTTGAAGAAAAGGTTCCACCGAGATTCGAACTCGGATTGCTGGATTCAGAGTCCAGAGTGCTGACCATTACACCATGGAACCGAATTCCCATGCCGGGAGTCGAACCCGGGCCACCTGGGTGAAAGCCAGGAATCCTAACCGCTAGACCACATGGGATACAGACGAGGTGAAATATTTACAGTGATGGATATTTAGAATTGGTTGTATTGATTTATGAAAGAGGATATTTGAAATATTTAAAAAAAAGGTTCCACCGAGATTCGAACTCGGATTGCTGGATTCAGAGTGCTGACCATTACACCATGGAACCGAATTCCCATGCCGGGAGTCGAACCCGGGCCACCTGTGTGAAAGCCAGGAATCCTAACCGCTAGACCACATGGGATACAGACGAGGTGAAATATTTACAGTGATGGATATTTAGAATTGGTTGTATTGATTTATAAAAGAGGATATTTGAAAAAAAGGTTCCACCGAGATTCGAACTCGGATTGCTGGATTCAGAGTCCAGTGTGCTGACCATTACACCATGGAACCGAATTCCCATGCCGGGAGTCGTGTGGGCATCGAACTCTCTACCTTGCCTTTAATCGAACTTTTAACCATTTTACAATAGGACTTTTAAACCTTTATCACATGCAGATTTTAACTTGTGTATTTTAATCTTAATCGATATAGAAATGTAATTATAAATAGCAGCAATATTGTATCAGCACTGCCGCGCACACGCACCTTTACTTTGTATTTACTAACTTTTAAAATGTTGTGTTAAGTTTTTAATAAACGTTAAGTTTTTGTTAATCAATGCCCGGCTTTTGATTTGATCTTCTGCGTTCACAACAACTTGGAGTGATGGCTTTCCGCCACATTGGTGACTGCCACAGTGGTTGACCATGGACTGTGAGTTTTTCGGAGCTCTGAGCTCACCCGTTCTTCGATTTCTGGAATAATGGCGTATTCTCAGCGAACGGAGTTTCTTCGGCGAGTTTGAAGAGCTGATGTTCCGGAGTTCCCTCATCGAGCTTCAGATGCTGACGTCCTGCAGCTTTTTTGGATCGGGTAAGTTTTAGACATATCTCTGTTTCCATCAGGTTCGCGGTTGGGTTTCTGAGCGTTGGCCATTTTAGTGATCTCTGTGTTTCAATATGGTTAACGAGGATCCAAACGAACAGGCATCAAAACAGCCTGATACTGAACCTGACTCAAAGGAGCCTGAATTGGCTAGGGTATCATTCAAGGCACCGCCCTTTTGGGATTACGATCCTGAGACTTGGTTCTTTCAGCTAGAAAGACAGTTTTACGTCTCTGGTATTTCACTCGATTTGACGAAATACAGCTATGTGGTTGCCGCCCTGGATTACAAAATCCTTGCGTCAGTCAGAGATATTTTACGTAATCCACCCGATTCTGATAAATACCAGACCCTAAAGTCACGATTAATTGAGGTCCACTCCCAATCTGAATCAGAAAAGCTTAAATTACTGGTGCAGGATCTTGATCTCGGGGATAAGAAGCCTTCCCAATTGCTCAGAGAGATGAGGAATTTGGCTGATACCAAATTTGATGATGGTACTCTGGGTACTTTGTGGCGACAACGCCTCCCCATTAACACCCAGCAGATCCTCTCGGCAGCCCCGGGTGACTTAAATGCCTTGGCAAACTTTGCCGATAAAATACATGAGGTATCTGCCCCATCAAGGAATGTTGCTTCTTGTTCAGAGGTACCTGCCCCTTCAGGAAACCAAGCTTCTGGTTCAGCGGTATCCGAAATACAGGCTTTACGAGCTGAAATTTCAGCTTTGAAGGATCAGGTTGGCAAACTTTTCAGACAACGCAGTCCTAAAAGACAGCCTTCCCGTTCTCGTAGGCGATCTCGTTCACGAGATCAAGGTAATGGAGACCTTTGTTGGTACCATGCTAAGTATGCTGAAAAGGCTCTCAAGTGTAAATCTCCCTGTAACTTTCGGGAAAACAAGTAGGCTCCACTGTCATAGCGGCAGCAGATGGTAGCCCTCGAAACCGCCGCTTGTTTATCTGGGATAAAATTAACGGATTTAAATTTCTCATTGATAGTGGCGCAGAAGTCAGTTGTTTAGGTAAAATCCATGCCGGTTCAAAACACTCCTCAGGAGGTCTGACCTTGTACGCAGCAAACGGTTCACCAATTAGAACCTACGGTATTAAATCCATCTCTTTAGACCTTGGTTTACGTCGTCATTTTGAGTGGACATTTATAGTTGCTGACGTATCCCATCCCATTCTAGGCGCAGACTTCTTAGAGAAGTACGGCTTACTGGTGGACATTAAGAACCGCCGTTTAGTGGATAGCGTTACTTCTCTCTCTAGGAAAGGTACTGTTCAGTCAGGTCCTTCCCTGGGTCTTACCTTGATTGGTAACGATTGTCCCTTCCAAAAAATCTTGCATAAGTTCCCTTTACTCTTGCAGCCATTGTCTAACACTAACGCTAAACTGCATACAGTCACACACTGTATTGAGACTCGTGGCCCACCTGTCTTTTCAAGAGTTAGGCGGCTATCACCAGAAAAGTTAGATTTTTTGAAGAAAGAGTTTGAAAACCTCTTAAAACAAGGAATCATAAGACCATCTAAAAGTGCATGGGCAAGCCCGATTCATATGGTTAAAAAATCAAACGATGAATGGAGAATTTGTGGAGATTTTCGGCGACTTAATGCCGTTACGGTCCCTGATAGATATCCCCTTCCCCACATTCATGATTTCGCCTTAGGTTTGGCAGGTAAAACTGTCTTTTCCAAAGTGGATCTGGTGAAAGCCTTCCATCAAATCCCTATTGAATCGCGGGATATTCCCAAAACAGCAGTTATAACCCCGATTGGTCTTTTCGAATACTGCCAAATGACCTTCGGCTTGTGCAACGCAGCCCAGAGCTTTCAAAGGTTCATTGATCAAGTCTTGCGAGGCATTGATTGCGTCTTTGCCTACATAGATGATCTTCTCATCGCTTCGAACGACGAGGCTACCCACAAAGAGGATCTTGCCAGAGTTTTCACTCGGTTACAGGAATACGGTATTGTAATAAATCTTAAAAAATGTGTATTTGGGCAAAAAGAGCTCGATTTCCTGGGTTTTAGAGTTTCAGAGAACGGACTTTCTCCTCTGCCTGATAAAATCAAAGCTCTAACCGAATTTCCTTTGCCTAAAACCGTTTCAGATTTGCGGCGATTCCTGGCCATGACGAACTTCTATCACAAGTTCCTGAAGAACGCCTCTGGTACGCAGTCTTCGCTACATGCTCTAACTGCGGGTAAGAAGAAGAACGACAAGACTCTCATCACCTGGACCGAGGAAGCCGAGAAAGCTTTTTCCGACTGTAAGGAGATGTTGGCAAAAGCCACGTTGCTAGCTTTTCCTGTACCTAACGCAGAGCTTTTTCTTTTTACAGATGCTTCTGACATTGCTCTCGGCGCTGTATTGCAGCAGAAGGTAAACAATCGAATTGAACCTCTCGGTTTTTTTTCACGTAAGTTAAACAAAGCTGAAATTAAATACAGTGTTTATGACAGAGAACTGCTTGCAATATATTCTGCTGTTAAACACTTTAGATATCTTTTAGAGGGTAGAAAGTTTTCTATCTATACGGACCATCGTCCTCTCATTTATGCGTTTGGTCAGAGACCTGATAGGTGCTCTCCACGTCAAACTAGACATCTGGAATTTATAGGTCAATTCTCAACTGACCTGAGGTATGTTTCCGGGGAAGCAAATAGTGTTGCTGACGCACTATCCAGGATTTCTGAGATTACCTTGCCCTCTAGTATAGATTACGATGAGATGGCCTCCGCTCAGGAATCCGACCCGGAGATGCGTTCCTTGGTGGATTCGGATACGTGTCTGAAACTTATTCCCACTAAATTTATGTCCTCTAAACCTTTATTCTGCGATGTTTCTACTGGTGTTGCTAGACCCTATGTCCCTGAATCTTTCAGAAAAACAGTTTTTGACAGCATTCATAGTCTTTCTCACCCAGCTTATAGGCCTTGTTTGAAGCTGATAAAGGAGAGGTTTGAGTGGAGTACCATGAATAAGGATGTCAAGTCGTGGTGCAGAGCCTGTCTTTCCTGTCAACGTTCGAAAGTCAAGCGTCACACTAAGGCTCCACTGACGAAGTTTGACTTGCCTTCCGCCAGGTTCTCACACGTGCATCTTGATGTAGTTGGACCCCTGCCATCATCTAGGGACTTCCGCTACCTTCTAACATGCGTTGACCGCTACACTCAATGGCCCGAAGCTTTTCCCCTGCGAGACCAGACAGCGGAGACGACAGCGAGAGCGTTCTACGACGGTTGGATATCAAGATATGGAGTTCCTGAAGTCGTAACAACGGATCGAGGATCGAATTTCGAGAGCTCCCTCTTCAACAGCCTCACTAAATTCCTAGGATCTCATCGAACCCGTACGACTGCATACCATCCCATTGCCAACGGAGCCGTGGAACGTCTCCACCGTCAATTAAAAGCCGCAATCATGTGTCACAACACGGAGAAGTGGATGGAGGTCCTGCCCACAGTCCTTCTCGGGATCAGATGTGCGCTGAAGGAGGATATCGGAGCATCCCCAGCGGAACTCGTCTACGGTTCAACACTTCGTTTGCCAGGAGAAATCCTACGAAGTTGCAACTCAGCCTCCGTTCCGGTTTCCGACTTCATCGACCACCTGAGAACGACCATGCGGAGCCTTCGTCCAGTGCCTGCTTCCCATCATACAACCAGAGATGTCTACGTGAATAGAGACCTGGAGACTACCTCGCATGTCTTCATCAGAAACGACGCCGTAAGGAAACCTTTGACTCCACCATATACTGGCCCCTTTAAGGTGATAAAGCGGCATAGTAAGTTCTTCGAATGCGATGTGAATGGCTGTGCTAAGACAGTGTCCATAGACCGTCTCCAACCAGCATACTCCCTATCTCCAGACCTAAAGACCACCAATTCAGAAGTTCCGCCCCAGAGAGTTTCTACAACCCGCTCAGGACGCCGCGTCCATTGGAAGATCTAGTGCAGTGTTTCGTCCGAAAGGAACTTGCGGGGGAGTCCTGTGGGCATCGAACTCTCTACCTTGCCTTTAATCGAACTTTTAACCATTTTACAATAGGACTTTTAAACCTTTATCACATGCAGATTTTAACTTGTGTATTTTAATCTTAATCGATATAGAAATGTAATTATAAATAGCAGCAATATTGTATCAGCACTGCCGCGCACACGCACCTTTACTTTGTATTTACTAACTTTTAAAATGTTGTGTTAAGTTTTTAATAAACGTTAAGTTTTTGTTAATCAATGCCCGGCTTTTGATTTGATCTTCTGCGTTCACAACAACTTGGAGTGATGGCTTTCCGCCACATTGGTGACTGCCACAGTCGAACCCGGGCCACCTGGGTGAAAGCCAGGAATCCTAACCGCTAGACCACATGGGATACAGACGAGGTGAAATATTTACAGTGATGGATATTTAGAATTGGTTGTATTGATTTATGAAAGAGGATATTTGAAATATTTAAAAAAAAGGTTCCACCGAGATTCGAACTCGGATTGCTGGATTCAGAGTGCTGACCATTACACCATGGAACCGAATTCCCATGCCGGGAGTCGAACCCGGGCCACCTGGGTGAAAGCCAGGAATCCTAACCGCTAGACCACATGGGATACAGACGAGGTAAAATATTTACAGTGATGGATATTTAGAATTGGTTGTATTGATTTATAAAAGAGGATATTTGAAAAAAAGGTTCCACCGAGATTCGAACTCGGATTGCTGGATTCAGAGTCCAGAGTGCTGACCATTACACCATGGAACCGAATTCCCATGTCGGGAGTCGAACCCGGGCCACCTGGGTGAAAGCCAGGAATCCTAACCGCTAGACCACATGGGATACAGACGAGGTGAAATATTTACAGTGATGGATATTTAGAATTGGTTGTATTGATTTATAAAAGACGATATTTGAAAAAAAGGTTCCACCGAGATTCGAACTCGGATTGCTGGATTCAGAGTCCAGTGTGCTGACCATTACACCATGGAACCGAATTCCCATGCCGGGAGTTAAACCCGGGGCACCTGGGTGAAAGCCAGGAATCCTAACCGCTAGACCACATGGGATATAAAGGAGGTGAAATATTTACGGTGATAGAAATTTTGAATTGGTTGTATGGATTTATAAAAGAGGATATTTGAAAAAAAGGTTCCACCGAGATTCGAACTCGGATTGCTGGATTCAGAGTACAGAGTGCTGACCATTACACCATGGAACCGAATTCCCATGCCGGGAGTCGAACCCGGGCCACCTGGGTGAAAGCCAGGAATCCTAACCGCTAGACCACATGGGATACAGACGAGGTGAAATATTTACAGTGATGGATATTTAGAATTGGTTGTATTGATTTATAAAAGAGGATATTTGAAGAAAAGGTTCCACCGAGATTCGAACTCGGATTGCTGGATTCAGAGTCCAGAGTGCTGACCATTACACCATGGAACCGAATTCCCATGCCGGGAGTCGAACCCGGGCCACCTGGGTGAAAGCCAGGAATCCTAACCGCTAGACCACATGGGATACAGACGAGGTGAAATATTTACAGTGATGGATATTTAGAATTGGTTGTATTGATTTATGAAAGAGGATATTTGAAATATTTAAAAAAAAGGTTCCACCGAGATTCGAACTCGGATTGCTGGATTCAGAGTCCAGAGTGCTGACCATTACACCATGGAACCGAATTCCCATGCCGGGAGTCGAACCCGGGCCACCTGGGTGAAAGCCAGGAATCCTAACCGCTAGACCACATGGGATACAGAAGAGGTGAAATATTTACAGTGATGGATATTTAGAATTGGTTGTATTGATTTATAAAAGAGGATATTTGAAAAAAATGTTCCACCGAGATTCGAACTCGGATTGCTGGATTCAGAGTCCAGTGTGTGCTGACCATTACACCATGGAACCGAATTCCCTTGCCGGGAGTCGAACCCGGGCCACCTGGGTGAAAGCCAGGAATCCTAACCGCTAGACCACATGGGATACAGACGAGGTGAAATATTTACAGTGATGGATATTTAGAATTGGTTGTATTGATTTATAAAAGACGATATTTGAAAAAAAGGTTCCACCGAGATTCGAACTCGGATTGCTGGATTCAGAGTCCAGTGTGCTGACCATTACACCATGGAACCGAATTCCCATGCCGGGAGTTAAACCCGGGGCACCTGGGTGAAAGCCAGGAATCCTAACCGCTAGACCACATGGGATATAAAGGAGGTGAAATATTTACGGTGATAGAAATTTTGAATTGGTTGTATGGATTTATAAAAGAGGATATTTGAAAAAAAGGTTCCACCGAGATTCGAACTCGGATTGCTGGATTCAGAGTACAGAGTGCTGACCATTACACCATGGAACCGAATTCCCATGCCGGGAGTCGAACCCGGGCCACCTGGGTGAAAGCCAGGAATCCTAACCGCTAGACCACATGGGATACAGACGAGGTGAAATATTTACAGTGATGGATATTTAGAATTGGTTGTATTGATTTATAAAAGACGATATTTGAAAAAAAGGTTCCACCGAGATTCGAACTCGGATTGCTGGATTCAGAGTCCAGTGTGCTGACCATTACACCA
Organism: Tetragnatha versicolor; assembly: GCA_024610705.1. Lineage (NCBI taxonomy): Eukaryota > Metazoa > Arthropoda > Arachnida > Araneae > Tetragnathidae > Tetragnatha > Tetragnatha versicolor. The sequence goes on along the minus strand of JANDEH010000001.1, from coordinate 27,657,478 downwards.
TGGAACCGAATTCCCATGCCGGGAGTTAAACCCGGGGCACCTGGGTGAAAGCCAGGAATCCTAACCGCTAGACCACATGGGATATAAAGGAGGTGAAATATTTACGGTGATAGAAATTTTGAATTGGTTGTATGGATTTATAAAAGAGGATATTTGAAAAAAAGGTTCCACCGAGATTCGAACTCGGATTGCTGGATTCAGAGTACAGAGTGCTGACCATTACACCATGGAACCGAATTCCCATGCCGGGAGTCGAACCCGGGCCACCTGGGTGAAAGCCAGGAATCCTAACCGCTAGACCACATGGGATACAGACGAGGTGAAATATTTACAGTGATGGATATTTAGAATTGGTTGTATTGATTTATAAAAGAGGATATTTGAAGAAAAGGTTCCACCGAGATTCGAACTCGGATTGCTGGATTCAGAGTCCAGAGTGCTGACCATTACACCATGGAACCGAATTCCCATGCCGGGAGTCGAACCCGGGCCACCTGGGTGAAAGCCAGGAATCCTAACCGCTAGACCACATGGGATACAGACGAGGTGAAATATTTACAGTGATGGATATTTAGAATTGGTTGTATTGATTTATGAAAGAGGATATTTGAAATATTTAAAAAAAAGGTTCCACCGAGATTCGAACTCGGATTGCTGGATTCAGAGTCCAGAGTGCTGACCATTACACCATGGAACCGAATTCCCATGCCGGGAGTCGAACCCGGGCCACCTGGGTGAAAGCCAGGAATCCTAACCGCTAGACCACATGGGATACAGAAGAGGTGAAATATTTACAGTGATGGATATTTAGAATTGGTTGTATTGATTTATAAAAGAGGATATTTGAAAAAAATGTTCCACCGAGATTCGAACTCGGATTGCTGGATTCAGAGTCCAGTGTGTGCTGACCATTACACCATGGAACCGAATTCCCTTGCCGGGAGTCGAACCCGGGCCACCTGGGTGAAAGCCAGGAATCCTAACCGCTAGACCACATGGGATACAGACGAGGTGAAATATTTACAGTGATGGATATTTAGAATTGGTTGTATTGATTTATGAAAGAGGATATTTGAAATAATTAAAAAAAAGGTTCCACCGAGATTCGAACTCGGATTGCTGGATTCAGAGTCCAGTGTGTGCTGACCATTACACCATGGAACCGAATTCCCTTGCCGGGAGTCGAACCCGGGCCACCTGGGTGAAAGCCAGGAATCCTAACCGCTAGACCACATGGGATACAGACGAGGTGAAATATTTACAGTGATGGATATTTAGAATTGGTTGTATTGATTTATGAAAGAGGATATTTGAAATATTTAAAAAAAAGGTTCCACCGAGATTCGAACTCGGATTGCTGCATTCAGAGTCCAGAGTGCTGACCATTAATTACACCATGGAACCGAATTCCCATACCGGGAGTCGAACCCGGGCAACCTGGGTGAAAGCCAGGAATCCTAACCGCTAGACCACATGGGATACAGACGAAGTGAAATATTTACAGTGATGGATATTTAGAAATGGTTGTATTGATTTATAAAAGAGGATATTTGAAAAAAAGGTTCCACCGAGATTCGAACTCGGATTGCTGGATTCAGAGTCCAGTGTGCTGACCATTACACCATGGAACCGAATTCCCATGCCGGGAGTCGAACCCGGGCCACCTGGGTGAAAGCCAGGAAACCTAACCGCTAGACCACATGGGATACAGACGAGGTGAAATATTTACAGTGATGGATATTTAGAATTGGTTGTATTGATTTATGAAAGAGGATATTTGAAATATTTAAAAAAAAGGTTCCACCGAGATTCGAACTCGGATTGCTGGATTCAGAGTGCTGACCATTACACCATGGAACCGAATTCCCATGCCGGGAGTCGAACCCGGGCCACCTGGGTGAAAGCCAGGAATCCTAACCGCTAGACCACATGGGATACAGACGAGGTGAAATATTTACAGTGATGGATATTTAGAATTGGTTGTATTGATTTATAAAAGAGGATATTTGAAAAAAAGGTTCCACCGAGATTCGAACTCGGATTGCTGGATTCAGAGTCCAGAGTGCTGACCATTACACCATGGAACCGAATTCCCATGTCGGGAGTCGAACCCGGGCCACCTGGGTGAAAGCCAGGAATCCTAACCGCTAGACCACATGGGATACAGACGAGGTGAAATATTTGCAGTGATGGATATTTAGAATTGGTTGTATTGATTTATAAAAGAGGATATTTGAAAAAAAGGTTCCACCGAGATTCGAACTCGGATTGCTGGATTCAGAGTCCAGTGTGCTGACCATTACACCATGGAACCGAATTCCCATGCCGGGAGTTAAACCCGGGGCATCTGGGTGAAAGCCAGGAATCCTAACCGCTAGACCACATGGGATATAAAGGAGGTGAAATATTTACGGTGATAGAAATTTTGAATTGGTTGTATGGATTTATAAAAGAGGATATTTGAAAAAAAGGTTCCACCGAGATTCGAACTCGGATTGCTGGATTCAGAGTACAGAGTGCTGACCATTACACCATGGAACCGAATTCCCATGCCGGGAGTCGAACCCGGGCCACCTGGGTGAAAGCCAGGAATCCTAACCGCTAGACCACATGGGATACAGACGAGGTGAAATATTTACAGTGATGGATATTTAGAATTGGTTGTATTGATTTATGAAAGAGGATATTTGAAATATTTAAAAAAAAGGTTCCACCGAGATTCGAACTCGGATTGCTGGATTCAGAGTCCAGAGTGCTGACCATTACACCATGGAACCGAATTCCCATGCCGGGAGTCGAACCCGGGCCACCTGGGTGAAAGCCAGGAATCCTAACCGCTAGACCACATGGGATACAGACGAGGTGAAATATTTACAGTGATGGATATTTAGAATTGGTTGTATTGATTTATAAAAGAGGATATTTGAAAAAAATGTTCCACCGAGATTCGAACTCGGATTGCTGGATTCAGAGTCCAGTGTGCTGACCATTACACCATGGAACCGAATTCCCTTGCCGGGAGTCGAACCCGGGCCACCTGGGTGAAAGCCAGGAATCCTAACCGCTAGACCACATGGGATACAGACGAGGTGAAATATTTACAGTGATGGATATTTAGAATTGGTTGTATTGATTTACTAAAGAGGATATTTGAAATATTCAAAAAAAAGGTTCCACCGAGATTCGAACTCGGATTGCTGGATTCAGAGTCCAGAGTGCTGACCATTACACCATGGAACCGAATTCCCATGTCGGGAGTCGAACCCGGGCCATCTGGGTGAAAGCCAGGAATCCTAACCGCTAGACCACATGGGATACAGACGATGTGAAATATTTACAGTGATGGATATTTAGAATTGGTTGTATTGATTTATAAAAGAGGATATTTGAAAAAAAGGTTCCACCGAGATTCGACCTCGGATTGCTGGATTCAGAGTCAAGTGTGCTGACCATTACACCATGGAACCGAATTCCCATGCCGGGAGTCGAACCCGGGCCACCTGGGTGAAAGCCAGGAATCCTAACCGCTAGACCACATGGGATACAGACGAGGTGAAATATTTACAGTGATGGATATTTAGAATTGGTTGTATTGATTTACTAAAGAGGATATTTGAAATATTCAAAAAAAAGGTTCCACCGAGATTCGAACTCGGATTGCTGGATTCAGAGTCCAGAGTGCTGACCATTACACCATGGAACCGAATTCCCATGCCGGGAGTCGAACCCGGGCCACCTGGGTGAAAGCCAGGAATCCTAACCGCTAGACCACATGGGATATAAAGGTGGTGAAATATTTACGGTGATATAAATTTTGAATTGGTTGTATGGATTTATAAAAGAGGATATTTGAAAAAATGGTTCCACCGAGATTCAAACTCGGATTGCTGGATTCAGAGTCCAGAGTGCTAACCATTACACCATGAAACCGAATTCCCATGCCGGGAGTCGAACCCGGGCCACCTGGTTGAAAGCCAGGAACCCTAACCGCTAGACCACATGGGATACAGACGAGGTGAAATATTTACAGTGATGGATATTTAGAATTGGTTGTATTGATTTATAAAAGAATATATTTGAAAAAAGGAGATTCGAACTCGGATTGCTGGATTCAGAGTACAGAGTGCTGACCATTACACCATGGAACCGAATTCCCATGCCGGGAGTCGAACCCGGGCCACCTGGGTGAAAGCCAGGAATCCTAACCGCTAGACCACATGGGATACAGACGAGGTGAAATATTTACAGTGATGGATATTTAGAATTGGTTGTATTGATTTATAAAAGAGGATATTTGAAAAAAAGGTTCCACCGAGATTCGAACTCGGATTGCTGGATTCAGAGTCCAGTGTGCTGACCATTACACCATGGAACCGAATTCCCTTGCCGGGAGTCGAACCCGGGCCACCTGGGTGAAAGCCAGGAATCCTAACCGCTAGACCACATGGGATACAGACGAGGTGAAATATTTACAGTGATGGATATTTAGAATTGGTTGTATAGATTTATGAAAGAGGATATTTGAAATATTCAAAAAAAAGGTTCCACCGAGATTCGAACTCGGATTGCTGGATTCAGAGTCCAGAGTGCTGACCATTACACCATGGAACCGAATTCCCATGTCGGGAGTCGAACCCGGGCCACCTGGGTGAAAGCCAGGAATCCTAACCGCTAGACCACATGGGATAAAGACGAGGTGAAATATTTACAGTGATGGATATTTAGAATTGGTTGTATTGATTTATAAAAGAGGATATTTGAAAAAAAGGTTCAACCGAGATTCGACCTCGGATTGCTGGATTCAGAGTCAAGTGTGCTGACCATTACACCATGGAACCGAATTCCCATGCCGGGAGTCGAACCCGGGCCACCTGGGTGAAAGCCAGGAATCCTAACCGCTAGACCACATGGGATATAAAGGAGGTGAAATATTTACGGTGATAGAAATTTTGAATTGGTTGTATGGATTTATAAAAGAGGATATTTGAAAAAATGGTTCCACCGAGATTCGAACTCGGATTGCTGGATTCAGAGTCCAGAGTGCTAACCATTACACCATGAAACCGAATTCCCATGCCGGGAGTCGAACCCGGGCCACCTGGTTGAAAGCCAGGAACCCTAACCGCTAGACCACATGGGATACAGACGAGGTGAAATATTTACAGTGATGGATATTTAGAATTGGTTGTATTGATTTATAAAAGAGGATATTTGAAAAAAAGGTTCCACCGAGATTCGACCTCGGATTGCTGGATTCAGAGTCAAGTGTGCTGACCATTACACCATGGAACCGAATTCCCATGCCGGGAGTCGAACCCGGGCCACCTGGGTGAAAGCCAGGAATCCTAACCGCTAGACCACATGGGATATAAAGGAGGTGAAATATTTACGGTGATAGAAATTTTGAATTGGTTGTATGGATTTATAAAAGAGGATATTTGAAAAAATGGTTCCACCGAGATTCGAACTCGGATTGCTGGATTCAGAGTCCAGAGTGCTAACCATTACACCATGAAACCGAATTCCCATGCCGGGAGTCGAACCCGGGCCACCTGGTTGAAAGCCAGGAACCCTAACCGCTAGACCACATGGGATACAGACGAGGTGAAATATTTACAGTGATGGATATTTAGAATTGGTTGTATTGATTTATAAAAGAATATATTTGAAAAAAGGAGATTCGAACTCGGATTGCTGGATTCAGAGTACAGAGTGCTGACCATTACACCATGGAACCGAATTCCCATGCCGGGAGTCGAACCCGGGCCACCTGGGTGAAAGCCAGGAATCCTAACCGCTAGACCACATGGGATACAGACGAGGTGAAATATTTACAGTGATGGATATTTAGAATTGGTTGTATTGATTTATAAAAGAGGGTATTTGAAAAAAAGGTTCCACCGAGATTCAAACTAGGATTGCTGGATTCAGAGTCCAGTGTGCTGACCATTACACCATGGAACCGAATTCCCTTGCCGGGAGTCGAACCCGGGCCACCTGGGTGAAAGCCAGGAATCCTAACCGCTAGACCACATGGGATACAGACGAGGTGAAATATTTACAGTGATGGATATTTAGAATTGGTTGTATAGATTTATGAAAGAGGATATTTGAAATATTCAAAAAAAAGGTTCCACCGAGACTCGAACTCGGATTGCTGGATTCAGAGTCCAGAGTGCTGACCATTACACCATGGAACCGAATTCCCATGTCGGGAGTCGAACCCGGGCCACCTGGGTGAAAGCCAGGAATCCTAACCGCTAGACCACATGGGATACAGACGAGGTGAAATATTTACAGTGATGGATATTTAGAATTGGTTGTATTGATTTATAAAAGAGGATATTTGAAAAAAAGGTTCCACCGAGATTCGACCTCGGATTTCTGGATTCAGAGTCAAGTGTGCTGACCATTACACCATGGAACCGAATTCCCATGCCGGGAGTCGAACCCGGGCCACCTGGGTGAAAGCCAGGAATCCTAACCGCTAGACCACATGGGATATAAAGGAGGTGAAATATTTACGGTGATATAAATTTTGAATTGGTTGTATGGATTTATAAAAGAGGATATTTGAAAAAATGGTTCCACCGAGATTCAAACTCGGATTGCTGGATTCAGAGTCCAGAGTGCTAACCATTACACCATGAAACCGAATTCCCATGCCGGGAGTCGAACCCGGGCCACCTGGTTGAAAGCCAGGAACCCTAACCGCTAGACCACATGGGATACAGACGAGGTGAAATATTTACAGTGATGGATATTTAGAATTGGTTGTATTGATTTATAAAAGAATATATTTGAAAAAAGGAGATTCGAACTCGGATTGCTGGATTCAGAGTACAGAGTGCTGACCATTACACCATGGAACCGAATTCCCATGCCGGGAGTCGAACCCGGGCCACCTGGGTGAAAGCCAGGAATCCTAACCGCTAGACCACATGGGATACAGACGAGGTGAAATATTTACAGTGATGGATATTTAGAATTGGTTGTATTGATTTATAAAAGAGGATATTTGAAAAAAAGGTTCCACCGAGATTCGAACTCGGATTGCTGGATTCAGAGTCCAGTGTGCTGACCATTACACCATGGAACCGAATTCCCTTGCCGGGAGTCGAACCCGGGCCACCTGGGTGAAAGCCAGGAATCCTAACCGCTAGACCACATGGGATACAGACGAGGTGAAATATTTACAGTGATGGATATTTAGAATTGGTTGTATAGATTTATGAAAGAGGATATTTGAAATATTCAAAAAAAAGGTTCCACCGAGATTCGAACTCGGATTGCTGGATTCAGAGTCCAGAGTGCTGACCATTACACCATGGAACCGAATTCCCATGTCGGGAGTCGATCCCGGGCCACCTGGATGAAAGCCAGGAATCCTAACCGCTAGACCACATGGGATACAGACGAGGTGAAATATTTACAGTGATGGATATTTAGAATTGGTTGTATTGATTTATAAAAGAGGATATTTGAAAAAAAGGTTCAACCGAGATTCGACCTCGGATTGCTGGATTCAGAGTCAAGTGTGCTGACCATTACACCATGGAACCGAATTCCCATGCCGGGAGTCGAACCCGGGCCACCTGGGTGAAAGCCAGGAATCCTAACTGCTAGACCACATGGAATATAAAGGAGGTGAAATATTTACGGTGATAGAAATTTTGAATTGGTTGTATGGATTTATAAAAGAGGATATTTGAAAAAATGGTTCCACCGAGATTCGAACTCGGATTGCTGGATTCAGAGTCCAGAGTGCTAACCATTACACCATGAAACCGAATTCCCATGCCGGGAGTCGAACCCGGGCCACCTGGTTGAAAGCCAGGAACCCTAACCGCTAGACCACATGGGATACAGACGAGGTGAAATATTAACAGTGATGGATATTTAGAATTGGTTGTATTGATTTATAAAAGAATATATTTGAAAAAAAGGTGCCAAGGAGATTCGAACTCGGATTGCTGGATTCAGAGTACAGAGTGCTGACCATTACACCATGGAACCGAATTCCCATGCCGGGAGTCGAACCCGGGCCACCTGGGTGAAAGCCAGGAATCCTAACCGCTAGACCACATGGGATACAGACGAGGTGAAATATTTACAGTGATGGATATTTAGAATTGGTTGTATTGATTTATAAAAGAGGATATTTGAAAAAAAGGTTCCACCGAGATTCGAACTCGGATTGCTGGATTCAGAGTCCAGTGTGCTGACCATTACACCATGGAACCGAATTCCCTTGCCGGGAGTCGAACCCGGGCCACCTGGGTGAAAGCCAGGAATCCTAACCGCTAGACCACATGGGATACAGACGAGGTGAAATATTTACAGTGATGGATATTTAGAATTGGTTGTATAGATTTATGAAAGAGGATATTTGAAATATTCAAAAAAAAGGTTCCACCGAGATTCGAACTCGGATTGCTGGATTCAGAGTCCAGAGTGCTGACCATTACACCATGGAACCGAATTCCCATGTCGGGAGTCGATCCCGGGCCACCTGGATGAAAGCCAGGAATCCTAACCGCTAGACCACATGGGATACAGACGAGGTGAAATATTTACAGTGATGGATATTTAGAATTGGTTGTATTGATTTATAAAAGAGGATATTTGAAAAAAAGGTTCAACCGAGATTCGACCTCGGATTGCTGGATTCAGAGTCAAGTGTGCTGACCATTACACCATGGAACCGAATTCCCATGCCGGGAGTCGAACCCGGGCCACCTGGGTGAAAGCCAGGAATCCTAACTGCTAGACCACATGGGATATAAAGGAGGTGAAATATTTACGGTGATAGAAATTTTGAATTGGTTGTATGGATTTATAAAAGAGGATATTTGAAAAAATGGTTCCACCGAGATTCGAACTCGGATTGCTGGATTCAGAGTCCAGAGTGCTAACCATTACACCATGAAACCGAATTCCCATGCCGGGAGTCGAACCCGGGCCACCTGGTTGAAAGCCAGGAACCCTAACCGCTAGACCACATGGGATACAGACGAGGTGAAATATTAACAGTGATGGATATTTAGAATTGGTTGTATTGATTTATAAAAGAATATATTTGAAAAAAAGGTGCCAAGGAGATTCGAACTCGGATTGCTGGATTCAGAGTACAGAGTGCTGACCATTACACCATGGAACCGAATTCCCATGCCGGGAGTCGAACCCGGGCCACCTGGGTGAAAGCCAGGAATCCTAACCGCTAGACCACATGGGATACAGACGAGGTGAAATATTTACAGTGATGGATATTTAGAATTGGTTGTATTGATTTATAAAAGAGGATATTTGAAAAAAAGGTTCCACCGAGATTCGAACTCGGATTGCTGGATTCAGAGTCCAGTGTGCTGACCATTACACCATGGAACCGAATTCCCTTGCCGGGAGTCGAACCCGGGCCACCTGGGTGAAAGCCAGGAATCCTAACCGCTAGACCACATGGGATACAGACGAGGTGAAATATTTACAGTGATGGATATTTAGAATTGGTTGTATTGATTTATGAAAGAGGATATTTGAAATATTCAAAAAAAAGGTTCCACCGAGATTCGAACTCGGATTGCTGGATTCAGAGTCCAGAGTGCTGACCATTACACCATGGAACCGAATTCCCATGTCGGGAGTCGAACCCGGGCCACCTGGGTGAAAGCCAGGAATCCTAACCGCTAGACCACATGGGATACAGACGAGGTGAAATATTTACAGTGATGGATATTTAGAATTGGTTGTATTGATTTATAAAAGAGGATATTTGAAAAAAAGGTTCCACCGAGATTCGACCTCGGATTGCTGGATTCAGAGTAAGTGTGCTGACCATTACACCATGGAACCGAATTCCCATGCCGGGAGTCGAACCCGGGCCACCTGGGTGAAAGCCAGGAATCCTAACCGCTAGACCACATGGGATATAAAGGAGGTGAAATATTTACGGTGATAGAAATTTTGAATTGGTTGTATGGATTTATAAAAGAGGATATTTGAAAAAATGGTTCCACCGAGATTCGAACTCGGATTGCTGGATTCAGAGTCCAGAGTGCTAACCATTACACCATGAAACCGAATTCCCATGCCGGGAGTCGAACCCGGGCCACCTGGTTGAAAGCCAGGAACCCTAACCGCTAGACCACATGGGATACAGACGAGGTGAAATATTTACAGTGATGGATATTTAGAATTGGTTGTATTGATTTATAAAAGAGGATATTTGAAAAAAAGGTTCCACCGAGATTCGACCTCGGATTGCTGGATTCAGAGTCAAGTGTGCTGACCATTACACCATGGAACCGAATTCCCATGCCGGGAGTCGAACCCGGGCCACCTGGGTGAAAGCCAGGAATCCTAACCGCAAGACCACATGGGATATAAAGGAGGTGAAATATTTACGGTGATAGAAATTTTGAATTGGTTGTATGGATTTATAAGAGAGGATATTTGAAAAAATGGTTCCACCGAGATTCGAACTCGGATTGCTGGATTCAGAGTCCAGAGTGCTAACCATTACACCATGAAACCGAATTCCCATGCCGGGAGTCGAACCCGGGCCACCTGGTTGAAAGCCAGGAACCCTAACCGCTAGACCACATGGGATACAGACGAGGTGAAATATTTACAGTGATGGATATTTAGAATTGGTTGTATTGATTTATAAAAGAATATATTTGAAAAAAGGAGATTCGAACTCGGATTGCTGGATTCAGAGTACAGAGTGCTGACCATTACACCATGGAACCGAATTCCCACGCCGGGAGTCGAACCCGGGCCACCTGGGTGAAAGCCAGGAATCCTAACCGCTAGACCACATGGGATACAGACGAGGTGAAATATTTACAGTGATGGATATTTAGAATTGGTTGTATTGATTTATAAAAGAGGGTATTTGAAAAAAAGGTTCCACCGAGATTCGAACTCGGATTGCTGGATTCAGAGTCCAGTGTGCTGACCATTACACCATGGAACCGAATTCCCTTGCCGGGAGTCGAACCCGGGCCACCTGGGTGAAAGCCAGGAATCCTAACCGCTAGACCACATGGGATACAGACGAGGTGAAATATTTACAGTGATGGATATTTAGAATTGGTTGTATAGATTTATGAAAGAGGATATTTGAAATATTCAAAAAAAAGGTTCCACCGAGATTCGAACTCGGATTGCTGGATTCAGAGTCCAGAGTGCTGACCATTACACCATGGAACCGAATTCCCATGCCGGGAGTCGAACCCGGGCCACCTGGGTGAAAGCCAGGAATCCTAACCGCTAGACCACATGGGATACAGACGAGGTGAAATATTTACAGTGATGGATATTTAGAATTGGTTGTATTGATTTATAAAAGAGGATATTTGAAAAAAAGGTTCCACCGAGATTCGACCTCGGATTGCTGGATTCAGAGTCAAGTGTGCTGACCATTACACCATGGAACCGAATTCCCATGCCGGGAGTCGAACCCGGGCCACCTGGGTGAAAGCCAAGAATCCTAACCGCTAGACCACATGGGATATAAAGGAGGTGAAATATTTACGGTGATAGAAATTTTGAATTGGTTGTATGGATTTATAAAAGAGGATATTTGAAAAAATGGTTCCACCGAGATTCGAACTCGGATTACTGGATTCAGAGTCCAGAGTGCTAACCATTACACCATGAAACCGAATTCCCATGCCGGGAGTCGAACCCGGGCCACCTGGTTGAAAGCCAGGAACCCTAACCGCTAGACCACATGGGATACAGACGAGGTGAAATATTTACAGTGATGGATATTTAGAATTGGTTGTATTGATTTATAAAAGAATATATTTGAAAAAAAGGTGCCAAGGAGATTCGAACTCGGATTGCTGGATTCAGAGTACAGAGTGCTGACCATTACACCATGGAACCGAATTCCCATGCCGGGAGTCGAACCCGGGCCACCTGGGTGAAAGCCAGGAATCCTAACCGCTAGACCACATGGGATACAGACGAGGTGAAATATTTACAGTGATGGATATTTAGAATTGGTTGTATTGATTTATAAAAGAGGATATTTGAAAAAAAGGTTCCACCGAGATTCGAACTCGGATTGCTGGATTCAGAGTCCAGTGTGCTGACCATTACACCATGGAACCGAATTCCCTTGCCGGGAGTCGAACCCGGGCCACCTGGGTGAAAGCCAGGAATCCTAACCGCTAGACCACATGGGATACAGACGAGGTGAAATATTTACAGTGATGGATATTTAGAATTGGTTGTATTGATTTATGAAAGAGGATATTTGAAATATTCAAAAAAAAGGTTCCACCGAGATTCGAACTCGGATTGCTGGATTCAGAGTCCAGAGTGCTGACCATTACACCATGGAACCGAATTCCCATGTCGGGAGTCGAACCCGGGCCACCTGGGTGAAAGCCAGGAATCCTAACCGCTAGACCACATGGGATACAGACGAGGTGAAATATTTACAGTGATGGATATTTAGAATTGGTTGTATTGATTTATAAAAGAGGATATTTGAAAAAAAGGTTCCACCGAGATTCGACCTCGGATTGCTGGATTCAGAGTCCAGTGTGCTGACCATTACACCATGGAACCGAATTCCCATGCCGGGAGTCGAACCCGGGCCACCTGGGTGAAAGCCAGGAATCCTAACCGCTAGACCACATGGGATATAAAGGAGGTGAAATATTTACGGTGATAGAAATTTTGAATTGGTTGTATGGATTTATAAAAGAGGATATTTGAAAAAATTGTTCCACCGAGATTCGAACTCGGATTGCTGGATTCAGAGTCCAGAGTGCTAACCATTACACCATGAAACCGAATTCCCATGCCGGGAGTCGAATCCGGGCCACCTGGTTGAAAGCCAGGAACCCTAACCGCTAGACCACATGGGATATAGACGAGGTGAAATATTTACAGTGATGGATATTTAGAATTGGTTGTATTGATTTATAAAAGAATATATTTGAAAAAAAGGTGCCACCGAGATTCGAACTCGGATTGCTGGATTCAGAGTGCTGACCATTACACCATGGAACCGAATTCCCATGCCGGGAGTCGAACCCGGGCCACCTGGGTGAAAGCCAGGAATCCTAACCGCTAGACCACATGGGATACAGACGAGGTGAAATATTTACAGTGATGGATATTTAGAATTGGTTGTATTGATTTATAAAAGAGGATATTTGAAAAAAAGGTTCCACCGAGATTCGAACTCGGATTGCTGGATTCAGAGTCCAGTGTGCTGACCATTACACCATGGAACCGAATTCCCATGCCGGGAGTCGAACCCGGGCCACCTGTGTGAAAGCCAGGATTCCTAACCGCTAGACCACATGGGATACAGACGAGGTGAAATATTTACAGTGATGGATATTTAGAATTGGTTGTATTGATTTATGAAAGAGGATATTTGAAATATTTAAAAAAAAGGTTCCACCGAGATTCGAACTCGGATTGCTGGATTCAGAGTCCAGAGTGCTGACCATTACACCATGGAACCGAATTCCCATGCCAGGAGTCGAACCCGGGCCACCTGGGTGAAAGCCAGGAATCCTAACCGCTAGACCACATGGGATACAGACGAGGTGAAATATTTACAGTGATGGATATTTAGAATTGGTTATATTGATTTATAAAAGAGGATATTTGAAAAAAAGGTTCCACCGAGATTCGTACTCGGATTGCTGGATTCAGAGTCCAGTGTGCTGACCATTACACCATGGAACCGAATTCCCATGCCGGGAGTCGAACCCGGGCCACCTGGGTGAAAGCCAGGAATCCTAACCGCTAGACCACATGGGATATAAAGGAGGTGAAATATTTACGGTGATAGAAATTTTGAATTGGTTGTATGGATTTATAAAAGAGGATATTTGAAAAAAAGGTTCCACCGAGATTCGAACTCGGATTGCTGGATTCAGAGTACAGAGTGCTGACCATTACACCATGGAACCGAATTCCCATGCCGGGAGTCGAACCCGTGCCACCTGGGTGAAAGCCAGGAATCCTAACCGCTAGACCACATGGGATACAGACGAGGTGAAATATTTACAGTGATGGATATTTAGAATTGGTTGTTTTGATTTATGAAAGAGGATATTTAAAAAAAAGTTTACACCTAGATTCGAACTCGGATTGCAGGATTCAGAGTCCAGAGTGCTGACTAGTGATGGGCGATTCAACTCTTTTGCAAGATCAGATCTGAGTAACTCACTCACCTTAAGGAGTTAACTCTTTAATGTAACTCAGTAACTCCCAAAATCTATATACATAAATGAATGTTCATCTGAATGTAAGTCCGTTTTAGTTTTAAACTTTTCGAACCTACATTCACTTTAAACCATACCAGAAAGCTACTCGCTCCCAGAAAGTTTCCTGAAGAATAATAATTTGAAATTGAAGCATCCCAATAACTTTTTTGGTCTATTTTCGGCTAAAAAAACCCGTATTTCATTCCTAAACCATGACATCAAGGCAAAACCACCAATTGTTGTAATTATAATATAATATTAATTGTTGAAGGTATAACATCGATTGTTGTAGTATGAACATAAAAATGCTCCTTTTTACATATGGACTGGCGAAGCCCGTGTCTAGCGCGTCAGCGCTAGTATTATATAACTTCTTAATCTTAACTACGTACATACATCAACTAAAAAGTATGCCGGAAAAGTCATTCAAAAAATAAAAGCTTTTATATTGAACTGTAAACGAAAACGGAAATAAACCTTTAATATTTCGCCTACTGGAAATTTTTTTAACAATTTACTAACAAAAACCTACCTACAAAACAGAAGAAAGAGGGAAAGGAAATTCCCCAGTAGTGGAAACGACCGTAGAACCAAATATTCAGACACTAACACGTCAAGTTTAATATATTAATCAGCAATACTAGGTATATTTCAAAAGAAAAAATACTCACTTCAAAAATAACCACCTATCTTACAATTCGAATTCAGGCATCCAATCCAATTTCATCCGCGAACATTCTACTGCAAACTTTAACTATTCTAAATTTACTGGAAAGTAATGGTCACCAGAATGAAAAACCAGTACAATTTTTCTAATAAGTAATTTAGTTTTAATCACTCATTCATCTAAAAAATGGCGAGTTTGAGACAAAAAACACACTAAGAGCAGAAGGTTTTGGCAAGACGCCAACGTTGGAAATGAACTACAAACCCTTCCTTCCTTCCCGCCCTTTGAAGACACCATCATAGCTGGTAGTGGTAGACAAGCATAGCTCGTGTTTCAATTCTCAAAAATCAGTTGAAAATTTAATTTTTAAATCCAAATCAATCGCCTCATTAATCAAATAAAACACTGCTAAACCATTAAAATATTAATTTATACAGCAATCCTTTCGTTTAAGATCAAATATTTTTTATTAACAACTAGTATTTTAATTAACAATAGCTGTCAGAAGTAGTAAATGTATGCTTTCAATAATGGCAGCTCGTTTAACGAAATTCATCTTTTCGCAATCTTTTTTAATCGTCGAAATTTTTAATGGAATATCTAAATATTAAAGGATTATTAGAACTTGATAATCGTGAGAATATAAAACCATAAATATTTTTTTAATTGTGTGCAGCAAATTTTGTCAACCTAAACATTGTGATTAAGACAATGTATAATCACGCTCACAGTGCCGTGTAGAAGAGGTGTATAATAAACAATCATGGCCTCCAAAAATCGATCTTAAGAAACCGCTGGGAGTGAGGAATTAACTCTTATGAACTATGTGATCCCTGGGAGTGGGATTGTCGGAGTGGGAAGACCGATCTGAGGCCATCTCTGCTCCCAATCCCAGCTCTCCTGGGATCAAAGGAGTTGAGAGCACACAGCAAAAGAGTGGAGACTAGGAGCAAGCAGCTCTTTTAACTCTGTCAACTCCTTTCAACTCCTAAAAGGAAGACTTAATTCCTTCGGTTCTTCTGATCAAAGTGGGTTGTTATGGCAACGGATTACGTAGGCGCACCGCTGCTCGCTCGCTCATCTCATGATAATCACCGGCAGCCGGCGGCGTGCTGCCATCTAGTGTTTCTTGGAGGTAATATCACAAGGATTTCAAGGTAATACCACAAATTAAATCTTAAAAAGGTAAATTTTAAAAAGTACAACTGAGCTACCACTCTTTTTTCCCCACTCCTTGATCCTTCACTCAGTTTAAGGAGTTAGTTCACTGAGTTAACTCCTCAAATAATCGCCCATCACTAGTGCTGACCATTACAAGATGGAACCGAATTCCCATGCCGGGAGTCGAACCCGGGCCACCTGGGTGAAAGCCAGGAATCCTTATCGCTAGGCCACATGGGATACAAAGGAGGTGAAATATTTACGGTGAAAGAAATTTAGAATTGGTTGTATTACACTGGAAAAAAGTTGTAAGTGAATACCTTTTTTGTGTAGTTTTTTATCCTCTTTGTTTTTTGTATTTACAGTTTTATGAGAAACTCTTACTTTTTGTTTTGCAAGCAAAAAAAATATTTAATTTTAGGGTTTTTTCTTTTCGAATTTTCACCAAAATGCTATTCGAAATTTTGAATGCAAATTTTAAATTAGGATTCTTCACCCACTTATACATATAAAACTCTTAACAAAAAAAATCTTAATTTTTTTTCTGAAAAAGCTATTTGTTTACTAGACCATTGGTCTCCAACCCCCGGTCCGCGGACCGGTTAAGGTCCTTGGATCAAATAGTACCGGGCCGCGGGCCGACCATTTCATTGAAAATAAATTTAAATTCCTAGTTTTATACTCCAAATTAATGAATGAGATTAATTATAAATCTTTTTATATTTATTTTTTGGTGTAACTGTATTTTATTTTGAAACCCTGTTTAAATACAATTAAATTAAAATTAATAAATCAAAATAATCTAGAATGTAATGTTATCCAACGTTGACCGGTCCGGTGTGATAAAAAGGTTGGGGACCACTGTACTAGACTAAATATGTTATCTGAGAGTTTGTGCATTTTTTTATTTTGACTTTCTTCCCTTTTGACTCGGCCTTTTAATTTTTCTATATTTGTCCCATAAATTTAAAGCCTTAAAAACCTCTACCTCTCAGACAGCTCCTTTCGGAAAAAGAAAAAGTACGAAGTGTTTTCTTAGGTATTGAACCAGAAAGGCCCTGATATGTCAGGTTAATCCAATCCTCCCTCCATTATCCCTGTGCCACCACCTCTTCTTGTGAACTATCTTCCAGGATGGAGGGCGATAAATAAAAACTGTCCCCCTCCCCTTACTTTTTAATCCCAGCAAAGAGCAACAGCCCCTGATATACTTAGTCGCATCCCCAGATTGGACACTTCTCGCAAAAGGCGTCTTCGAAAAGCGTCATTACTTGACGCAGCGCCTCTAACGCGATTAACACGGACACAGAGAGAGGGAAAGAGCAAAAAAATAAATAAATAAGAGCCCCAAACACCCCTAAAAAGTGCAGGCGGCGGTAACTTAAATTAATTTCAATCCAGGTTCCGCGGGTCCATCCCTGCCATTAACCATCGGTTAAATTCGGTAAAAAGGGACTTTTAGGTACCGCTTAAAGTCAATTCCGACGGTCCTTAATCCGATTAGGGGATGGTTTTGGGGGGCACTCTAAAGTTTCCTTGCACAGTTTCTGGGGGTCATTTGTCTCTATAATGTCACCCGGGTTCCGGAGCAGGAGTAATTGGGGTGTTATATCCGAGACAAGACGAAGGGCCGGGCACCATGGGGCAGGGGCGGATTATAGTTGAGACGGATGGGACAGCAGCAATTTGACGTCAGGGTGGTGCAAAGAAGGAAAGGTTAATCTCATTAGTGTTACTACAAACACAATAGAGCATCCTAATCTTTTCACTTTAACTTGAGATGTGGTAATTTAATAATATAGTGTTCCTGGTAGATTAATAATATGCTGTGTTTCAGCTGATATAAGCTACCTTTTACCAAGTAACAATTAATGATGTAATAGGATGTTTCGTAAATGTGAATTGGATTCTTTGTAATAGTTAATGTATAATAATTTGCATGATGTAGTTGAATTGTCCTATGTTGTGTGCTAATTTATTTTGAGAATCTATTTTTATTTTCATGAAAACAAACAATATATACAATATTGTTCAAACATCTATTACTTCTAGATTTTAGAAGCTTTATATAATCACTTTTAACCTTTATTTTTTTAAAAGTGTGAGATTCTTAGAAGTACGAAGTAAACATAATAAAAATTTAAAACAATGACAAAAGTTGCATGAAACGTTAGTTAACTCAAGATAGGTATGTATGGTTTAAAATTTAAATTGAAATGTTGAATAATATTAAAATATGTATTTTCAAAATTTTCATTTAAGTACTCTAATAAATGATTCTAAACTACATTTAAATTTCTTTAACTGATTCAGTCTCGTTTTTCCATCTGAAGCAAACCCTAAAATCACAATCACGAACATAATTCTTTCTGACAATATTCCCTTACCTCATATTTTTACTCTATTTTCAGTCGTTTGGTTATGATCCTTCCATCAAAACTTGCTGTGCTTCAAAACCGAAACATGTCCATCCTTAAAATGCATCATTATCGCATTACTTTTAATCTCTCCCATTTGCAAACGCTCCATTCCGAAAAATCTTCAAACAAATCACATTTAAAAAAAACACGCACACATAACGGCAAAATAAAAATAAAAAAATTCCTCTCCCCCATCAAATCGCAACAACTCGAACGAAGAAATCGCGCGCTCCGAAGATTAAAAACTGCTAACGGGATTCCGCACAAGCACCCCCAAGGAACCACCCCCAAACGACTACAGCAACCACCTTGCGAGCATCAAAAACCATCAACACCTCCTCCTGCACTTTTTGCGCTCTAATCTGCTTAGCAGGATGCCCTGACGGAGTGTCATCGTAAATATTAGTCACACCCTCCCCAAATTGAAAGTTGTCTCCCGATCCCCATTAATTACTCCGTCTCTCGTGGCAACGGGCATTAATCTCGGAGGGTGGTCGCAATAACCCCAAGAGAGAAAAATGCGGGGCCAATTTGGATGCTAATTACGCCCGCTGATGGATGGCGCATTCTTCCTCCGCTGGGGACTTTTTTCTTCCAACGCCCCGGCTTGTTATTATTGTTTCGCCCGGGCACGGCGGGGTGGTTCGCCACCGGGATGAAGCCGCAAAATTAAAGATGGGGTTAACACTGGGAAAGGGTGTTTTTTATTACTCTTTTCGCGGTGAAATCGGTCGGTAGAGACAGTGGTTTTCTTTTAATGAGGGAGTAATTTTTCGGGACATTGAGTCGGTGCTGCTTTTCCCACTGCTTGCGAGTGTTGCGAAGTTCTTGGGTTTATTGTTGAAGTGGGAGGGGTAGGGGGTATTAGAGATTGGATGAAATTCGTGGAGGGGGCTTGATTGATTTTTAATGTCACTTGAGATGTGTTTTCAGGTTAACTAGCATTTCTAGTTTCCATCTAAATTCCTTTTAAATCCACCACTATTAAAATTATTGCAAAAGCGTTAAGTTCAGTTTTTTTAATCAAAGTATTGTGTTTATAAGATAGTAATATTTGGTTTTCAATTTCTTTTCGAAGAAATACTGTTCTATAAAAATCATTAGATATAAGGGTGGATCGAAAAAAAACTTTCATTGAAATCAAAAAGTTATCTTTTGTAAGAAGAAGTTTCCTTCAGTTCCTACATCAAGCTTAAATTTTTTTAAAATTCGTAAACATAAGATTTTTTAAATTGTTTTATGTGTTTGAAATAAGTTAAATAAATTTTTAAAAGCTTTTGGTTGAATATTTTCTCATAAAACTATAAAAAAATAAACAAACAAAATAATTTTAAAACATTTAAAAAGGGATAAATTTGCCCTTTTTTAAAGTGTTGATAATTTTCCGTCTTAAAAAAACATTTTTTCCTGAAAGAAATGTTGAGCTAGTTTATTCATCTCGAAAGCTAGTTTAGTTTAATTAATAGACGAAATTAAATATGATAGATGAAAATTAAAATATTTTGATACTTTTTTGCCTTTTACAGGAGTTTATGTATACATCCCACACCATTATTTTCGTATAGAGTTTTGGACAACCTGTAACATTAGTGCCTGAATAAAACCCCTTTGGGGCTAGCATAATCTGACCTATTATTTATTAAAGTATTTATTATTTTACCATATTATTTAGAAGACAAATAATGTTAACTTTTTTAATATTTTTACCATCAAGAAAAATGCATGCTGAGAACACAATATTATTTTTAAATTTATCGATACATGATTTAGAAATATAATAAATCCATTCTCCAGCATAATAACTTACGATCTATTTCTACTATTCACAGTAACAGCAAAATTAAATGCTTTATTTGAAGCATTACAATTACAACCAAATATTTTTAAATGGCTTTTTAATGTGGAATGTCTTGGGAATAAACGCTAATTTTTAAAATCCTGTAACTTAATGTCATGTTAATTAGTTATATATTCCACATAAATACTTGAGTGCAACATTTTCAAGTTCTCCGAGAAAAGTATCACCCAAATACAATACAATGCAACAAATATTCCAAACTGTTGAAGATTTTAAAGTAGTAAGATAAATAATTGTAACCAGGGCTCGATTTCTAAAAAAAGAGGTACCGGAACGGTAAAATTATTTGTCTCAAACAAGAGAAGAATACTTCAAGAGAAGCGAATACTTTTTAATACAAAAACTTAAGAATTTATTTTTAAATTTAAATTTAAAAAATAAATTCAACGAAGATTAAGAAGAATTTTCTAACTTAATTTTTTGAACAAGACGATGAACTATTTTAGACAATTTTTTTGTTCAAACTCCGTTTTTTACAAACAATTTAAAGAAGGGGCCCAGATATCCCTTAAGAAAAGGAAATCACTATCAGGCCCCCAAGTTAAATTTTTGCACAGGGGGGGAAGAAACTCGAAATTCCCTCTAAGCCCTTTTTTCCCCTATGAACTTAATGTGAAGATAAATGTGATTAGTTGAGTTCTAAATACAAAAAGATGGGGTCTGGGGGTCCTCCCCCAGAAAAATTTTGGAAATTTGAACCTAGAAACATGGTTTTAATTCCTTTTAGGACTTTTTTTCGTACAGATAGAAAGTTTTCGAGGACTGTAGTTATAGGAGACCCTTGAACAAAAATATTAATTTTTTAATCGAAAAAGAGGTTCCGGAACGCCGTTCCGGACCGTTCCGGCTGAAATCGAGCCCTGATTGTAACTAATAATTCCATTTACTTGATTAACCAATCAATAAAGTCAAATATCAATAATCATGATTCCCAAAATATTCAGTAAATTAGGTAAGAATTGAAAAATATTCTTGAAAAAATAGAATTTAGTCGCAGAAAGTTTGAGACCCTGAAAGTTATTATGTGTAAATATTGTTTACATAACTAAAACATTCTTTATTGTTTACCATTCATTATTTTTGGAACAATTTTTTGCATTATATAAAGAGATTAAAATCGAACTGTTTCATGTTCCAAAAGTTGTAAACCTTTAATCCTGTGACCATAAAGCTTTCTATAAAAAAACTTCTTATCTTTTAAAAAAGAACAAACCGACTAAAAAGCGTAGATTAGTCTTATCGAACCTTTTTAACATGCCCCCATGATTTAAAAGCTTAATACCCCTAATATTTTTACCTAAAAATTCACAATTTTTAAATTTAAAAATGTATTAAATATAATTACCGACATTAATCAATATGACACGATAAATTTTACGGAATCAATTTAAAAAGTGGCACTAAAAACTCTAAGGGAATTACTTCGGCTATTTATCTTTCACTAAAAAGATTCACTTTGTAGTCTTTCAAACCAAACTCAACTTCTTTCAACTAGTTCCCCTTACTTAATGCCACATCCACCCCTCTTGTTAACCAAACTACCCCCTAAATAAAAAGAATCCCCTTAATCAACTTAACCCCCTTCACCCCTCCAATCAGATATCGATTCGAAAAACACTCCCACAAAAAAGCACTTCAAAAAGACTCCTCAAACGAGAATCCAGACGCTACCGATAAATTTCAATTATTTTATAATTCCACTGCGCCGAGAAGTTGTCCTTGCATCGTTCGACTCCCCCAATCACCACCCCCCACTAGGGCAAACCGCACTTATCACATGCTCATTGATTTCCTCGTCTTCTGTACCCCCTCCGAAAGGGGGTGGCACCCCTCTCATTTTAGCCCGGTAATTAAAATTTCTTCATTAGGCCATGCGAACGGGAAGAGATTAACACAGCGTGACCCTCGACTGCTCTTGTAATTATAAAGTCCTTTCTCCCTCCAATAACACTCCCACGCTTGCTTAAAAGTCGAGTATTTAGGTACTTTTTTTGGCAACACCCTCCGAACGCATCTCCCTCTTCTTCTCGGGCTCTTATCTTTTCTTGTTTCTGTCGCGTTTTTTTGCTGATCGCCTGGTGTTGAGGGGGCTCTCTCTCCCCCTTCTTCCTTAATTCCGACTTCGGAGATTGTCAACAGGGGAAGAGTGGTGTGGTGGTTCTACAGATTGAGGTCGTTGATTGTAATATGACCGTTTGTCTTTCATTATTTTTTCGCCATTTTTGCTCAAAGTTACTTCTAGGTTATCGATGTAAATTCTGGTTTCCCCCTCTCTCTTTTTTAGGGAGAAGGGTTTTATTGATTGTCTCCGTGCTTGGTTTGAAGTATTAGCTTTTCAGATCTCGTGGTCCTTAATTGAGAATCATTTATTTTTTTACTTCTTCAAGTAGGTTGCGGATAAAACTTTTGAGGACTCTTAAGGAATTAGTTTGTGATTTGGTTGGAATTGTATCGTTTTGGTTTTTGTAGTGGTAACATGAAGATGAATCTTTATATTAGGGATAAAAATTATTGACAGATTTCATATTTATGAAGTATATTAAAGTTACCATAAGTGTTTTAATAAAATTTTACTCATAATAATTATAAATTTAAAGTTCGGTATAGAGGAACATACTGTTTATTTTAATAAAACATACGTAGCTCTTAACTGCTAATAATTATAAGAGTAAAAAGACATTTTTTGTTGTAAACAACATTCAAGTGATAAAATATTGAATATATAATCTTAACATTATAACGTTGCAAACTAATTAACTAATTTAGTTATTTCCTTTAAATCATTGTATTCATCTTACTAAATTATCGAGAATAATTGCTTATACTTTCTTGGTTTTTAAAAAATATGTCGCTAAATGTTTCACTATTAATTAATGGGCAATGCCATCATTTTTTTTTAAAACAGAAAAAAAATGCATTTTTCCAGTAAATCTGGTAAAGGAAATGCATCTAAAATAAAAAATCGACATGAAGAGTTTCAAAAAAATTTTAGTACAGGAAAATTAGAGAAAATATGGGCCAAAACCAGACATTCAATATAACAGGCTGTAAATTGGTGTAAATGTATAGGGTAGTGTCCTTATTGATATCCTGAAATTCCCAAAAATTCTGTGTGGAAAAACCACCGTTATCTTAGATTGCGTTTTCAAGCATAGCGAATTAACCCAGGATCCGATTGAGTTCGTTTTTCGTCTCAAATTGGTTAATATTGTGTATTTTAAGAGACAACGTCCAAAAATTCGGAAGGAAAAACTTAATTTAATTATAATTAATTCTTATGAAATGACTGCTTTGCTGAGTTAAAAAACGTTCGAGATAACGAAACGTAAAGAACGTAAGTAAAGAACGAAAAAGGAACGTAAAGAACGAACTTAAAGAATCGAACGTAAACGTTCGAGATAACAAGCTGAAAATTGGTGAAAAGATAAAAGGCAGTGTCTTAATTGATATCCCAAAATTTCCAAAAAATCCCTCCAAGGGAAACCGCCATTTTGAAAAAAAACCCGTCATCTTGGATTGCATTTTTAAGCATAGCGACTTGACCAAGGGTCCGATTGAGTTCGTTTTTGCCAAAAATTGTTTAATAATACATATTATAAAGATAAACATGAAAACATTCTAAATAAAAAACTTTTTAATTGTAATTAAATTTTACTCAATTAATGATTTGCCAAGTGAAAATGTAGGTAAGAATTCAATAGCGACTTGACCAAGGGTCCGATTGAGTTCGTTTTTGCCCCAAATTGTTAAATAATACATATTATAAAGATAAACATGAAAAAATTCTAAATAAAAAACTTTTTTAATTATAATTAAATTTTACTCAATTAATGATTTGCCAAGTAAAAATGTAGGTAAGAATTCAAAATAACAAGCTGAAAATTTCTGGAAACGTAGAAGATAGTGTCCTGATCGATATTCCAAAATTCCCAAAAAATCCCTCCAGGGGAAAGTCCACCACTTTGAAAAAACCACCGTCATCCTGGACTCTCAATTTAAGCATATTGATAGTGGAGTATTCTCTTTACACAACAATATTTCCCCAAAAAGGCATTATTGAAGCCGAAAAAACTGCAAATTTAAAGTCGAAAATTTCAAAAACTATTTGAGCGATTTGAGTAAATTTAGGCTTAAAATTTAGTTTATTTGTTCAAAAAAACATCCAATTACGTGCATGATCAACAATTTGATCGTTTGTTTGCTATATCGTTTGAAGCATAGTTTTTTTTTCAATTTGAAAGTTTTGTCAATTCTATTTGATTTAGTTGCAACCAAACGGTGATATTTTTGACCATGCAAATTGCATGTTTTTATTGAATAAATAAACTACATTTTAAGCGTAAATTTATTTAAATCATTAGAGTAGTTTTTGAAATATTCGATTTTAAAATTCCAGATTTTTTTGGCTAAACTGCAATCATTAAACTGGCTCCCATTATTGTCCCTATTGTATTTGAACAGAATAATTACCAGAAAAGAATAAGAATTTTTGTTGATTCTATCAGTCTTGTTTTTCCTATAAGAGTGAATCATTCCTGAACCCATATTGTGCTATGAAATTTTTTACCTGGAGAAATAAGTTTTTTTTAAATATATCTAGGAATTATGTGTAGTTAGAAGTTGTTATTATTTATAGTTTGTTTTGAATTTCATTTTAAATCTAATAAATTAGCTAAGAATAAAAATTTTGAATTCCTTTTTGCCACACTATCTTCTTTCATTAATTAACTATGAAATAATAAATCACATTTGTGTTATAGAAGTTCAGTCTCAGATTGGCAAAAAATATAGCCGAGTTTCAAAATCCAGGATTCTTTATGCCGAGGATTATCAAGATACACATATAACGTTTTGGAAATTCTCACTAAGCATGGAACAAAAGTAGTGTCAGAGACAGAATTTACAGGCAGCAAGAAATAACAATCAAGATAAACAAATCAACCTAATAATATTATGGTGAATTTATTCTTTGTAGTGCTTTTACCGCGATTTAATTTTTAAAAAATCGTTTGTAGAGTAGGGGAGAGTGGGGCACATTCGCACAAAAATTGCATTTCGGCATATTTCTCTGGATCTAGATGAGATATTGAAACAAACTCGGATTCAAATGAGAGTTAAGACCTTTCCCGATATTTTAGAATGATAATTGGTCGCATTCATCTAGAATTTCTAACCTATATAATCAACCTAAAAAACTAAAAAATTTCGTGCGAATGTGCCCCATGGGTGGGGCAGTGTCGCACACGTGTGGGGCACATTCGTACGCATGCAAAAATTATACAATAACTATTTTTACAAACTAAAACGTTTATTGAACTTTAAAGTAAGGATGATATTAAACGAAATATTTGGCACTTTTACATATGTTTCCTCCAAATTGAAGATTTTTTTACAAAAAGAAAACAGCTTCAGAAAATATTGAACATCTAAGTTTTTGATGAGGAAAACCATTGTAGTAATGAAGAGTATATTGCACATTGACATACTTCACATAATATAATTAGTTTAAAAAAAAGTTCAACCAATATTTTAACTGTTAGGTTTAATTCGAAAAGAAAAGTGAACCAACAGCTCGCTTATTAACACCTGAAACTGACGGTTGGGGAACTTTTAATACGATATTATCTTTTTGTATGAATGTTGAATCATTACTTACTGGGAAAATAAAAGTTTCGTAATTCATTTTAAAGTGTTTCATCATTAACTTTAAATAAGCACCATTCACACACTCACACACACAATTCCAAATTTTCTATTTGACCAATATAACAAAATTTTCTTTTTGGTAGCTAATTCTACTTGAATAAAATCACTTAAGACCAAGTCAATTGGTATTAAGCAATTATCAGGGATATTTATTTCTTCAATGTTTAAATCTATGTCTAAATTCCTTAAAACTGACTGCACTTATAAACATATAAATCACTTTCATAATCAAAAATAGGTAAGGATGAGAAACATTCGCACAGTCCGAATCGGCCCCATCTTTTGATGTACGAATGTGCCCCATCTAGCAGTTCTAGCCTACCACGTCCCAACAAGATATTTATAATTAAAGCAGGGAAATAAAACCTTTCTAGAAACTTACTTTAGTAGTGCCTCTACTGAATAAAATACTGAATGTCCACTTGAGTGTTATTTTTTATTGATATTTTATGCCAAAAAATGACAAGAAAATTTACTTTGCACGTATACAACTATACGTATTACTAGCACGTATACAAAAATATAGCTCAGGGCTTTGAAAATTCATGCAGGAGGTAGTAGTAATGCTTCAATCTACTGGTTTTTTTTCAGATTTTTAAATCAATAATTACTAGTGGAAATGCCGTCCTTCCGAATGTGCCCCATGTGCGAAATAGCCCCACTATCCCTTATACAGCAGGCCTGTCAGTTAACTCATGTTTTATCGATGTTTTTTTATTCGATCAAAAACAAAACAGGCTACTTTTCTTTAGAATTCTCCCACAAAGTAACGAATATTTATCAGATGGTATC
This sequence comes from Tetragnatha versicolor, assembly GCA_024610705.1. NCBI lineage: Eukaryota > Metazoa > Arthropoda > Arachnida > Araneae > Tetragnathidae > Tetragnatha > Tetragnatha versicolor. Next base: position 27,630,631 of record JANDEH010000001.1, on the reverse strand, counting down.
AAGAAACACCTTATTTCGCACATAAAAACTCAGTTTCCCTCATCACTTCCACACTCCATGACGCAATTAAACTTTTTAAATTCCTCAAAAATCAGACACCAAAGGATACTCCATCCCCACCTCAGTATTCCTCCAACTCCACACCCAGAGAGCGAAATGAGAAGTCTGGGTGGAAATTGTTAAACAGCAATCACTGCCTCCAAACGAGTACCTCGCCCGCGGGTCCGGGGGCACGCCCCAAAACTGTCGACTTAAAACTTTTAACCGTCGAAGAACGAAAAGAGCGCTATTAGTAGAATCCGATCTTTTCGAACAAGTCGCCGCCGAGCTTCCTCCCGTTGCCACTCGGGGACGCGTTATTAGAAAATATCGGAGTCGTCTGCGAAGGGGGGGGGGCGCCGAGGGGGCGTCTGAGATTGAGAGAGAGAGAGAGACCTCGCGTAACACGACACACGGCCCTGCATCGTGATTAACAACGAGGCGTCAATAAGCAAGGGCTCAAATTGTCGTTTGCGAATGCTCTCTCTTCTTCCCGTGTTCTTCTTGGTTCTTCGGCACCCCTTTTATTGGTACGTGAATCGCAAACTTTTAAAGCTTTACCCCGCGAGGCATCTTAACCCGGAACCTTCGCCTCCTCCTCGGCAGATGTTCTTTTTTTTTTGCCTGCCGCCTCCTTCTTCTTTTTTATTATTTTATCGTTTGCATTTTTGCGCGTTTTTTAATCTTCATCGTTCTTATTTGGGCGGAGGGTGTCGTTCGGAGTTAATTTCTTTCGGGGCTGCCGGGGCTTATAAATATTGCGCCCCCTCTTCACCTGTCAGCGAGCTTTCGTAATAAGTCTCGTTCGGTGATTGGTTGTTTGATGTGAAGCACTCGTAGCAATTGTGTGTAAGCCGTTTTTTAGCGCTGTTATTACCATAAGGGATTGGGAATTTCGAGTATTTTAATAGCCGCTGTTTAAGGGGGAGAGAGGTGACTTCTTTTTAATCTTCATAATATTACACGCCTCTGCGTTTTTTTTACCGGAGTTCTTAAAGTTCCTTCAAATATCCATTAAAGGGGGGATTCGGGAAAGCGTTCTTGGGAAATAATGATTTAAAAATCGTTCCGTTTATGGCGAGGATCAATAAAAAGCTAGCGTCTTGAGTTATTACCACATTTTTAACCACAAAACTGAATGCTTTTATTTGACTTATTCTTATGTTTTGCTTTAGTTTCTCTAGGGGAAAATATTTTCATTATTTTCTCCTTTTATTGCTCTCAAATAAAAATACTTCAGAAGAGAAAAATGTAAATTGGACGCACGATTCGTTGGAATAAATATGATTTGATGTTTAATAACCTACGTTGCCTCGTCATTTATACATATTCCGAACTTTAAATTTTGCTTTTGATTAGATTGCATAAAAGGTTTAGAAATATTTAAAAAGTAATTTTCATTATAAAATTTTAGTTGTTCAAAAATGGAATTAATAATAAAGAGATAAAAATTTGAGCTACTATTAACTGCATTACATTTGAAGTTATGGGCAAGTTAATGAAATAGAAGATCCTTAAAAATTGTTGTCAAAAATATTTTTTATGAATTTATATCTGTGATAATTTATAAATTACAAATTTATATAAAAAATTAAGCGTACTATTTTGACATTCGAAATTTTCTAGTTCTCTTTTCCTAATTCTCCTAGTTCTTCTCTGAGTGTACTGAAGCATTACAATTAAGTATATTTGAGGGTTTTTATACTCTACTAAACATAAGTCCTCCCAATTATAACTGAGCAAAAGTTGGGTTTCTAATAGAAAAAGTAGGGAGTCTTAGGCAACACTTATGAAATAATGACAAGTTAATAAAATAATTCATCAATACCCTATTTCCTTATTATAAAATATTATAGATTCATAGAAGGAGCAAATCTCTTTGGTCTATCACTTGGTTTTTGCAGAGTTGTAAATCACTAAGCTGTAAGCGTCTTAATTTTTTAGAACTTGACCACCATCAACTGTGAAAAGATTTACCATAAGCCTGTATAATGAATTTTTTTTAGTATTCACCTTGTACTTATGATTTTTATAGATTTTTTTAAATACGTGAGCTATATTTAAATATACTAATCCTAAAAATAGTCATACAGAGTATTTTTTTAAATTTTAAATGAAAAGGTATTTTATAATATAAGGTAAATATCTTGTTTCTGTTGCCTCTGTAAATGGAAGTAGTTACAAATGATCATATAAGCCTAATTTTTCTTATGTAACTCAATATTTGGCGATAATTGAGTCAAAAGAAATCTGGTTATAAATCTCGTCGCAAAGTATTCTTTAGTTTAATCATACCATCAGGTTAAATCAAAGTTAATATAACGTTGCGAAACTCCCTCATAAGACGGTAAGAAGATTACCGCTCCAATAATTTAGGCATTCTAAAGTAACGCTTGTTCCTTTTCATTTTCCAGTTTTCCCCCCTGCTCTCCAACGAAAAGATTATTAAATTATTCTATTCCATAAGTGACGTAAGTTCGTTAATAAAGAACACTTTCTTCTCCCGGATAGGCCTCACTCGAAAGGGGAGATCTGGAAAAATGAACGAGCAAAACTAAAGCAAGTTTTTGTGCGTTCGATCGCATGGAAATATTGACTGCTGATACAGAAGGAATCGTGAGATCCGTTCACTGATCCAGTAACAGTGAAATCATGATGGCGATGCTGATACGTTATTGGACTTCGAATCTTCTTCTATCTGCCTTGAAGGAACCGATCTTGTTATTTTTTAAGAAACAGCTGCCGTTTCCATTTCACTCAGAATCCTGTGTGAAAACAGTTCGGGAATATTCTTTTATTGTCAGTTAGGAAAATAACTCGAAATTAGAATTTCGTAATTTGTAGTCGTTAGTTTTGCTGGAGATGCTTTTTTTTGCTTTAGTTTTCTTTTGAGTAAATTTTTAAATAAATGAGGTTTTTTTGGTTGTTTTGAATGTCATTTGATAATATATTTACAACTGTAATGCTAATTATTAAGGAATTAAATGTTTTGGATCTTAGTATGATCTAAAAAAATCTAGGGTAAATATCATTTAGCAATTTAATGCCATTTAGCAAAGCATCCATTTTAATAACTATACCATAACAAAAAAAGGCATTTTTTTCCTATGAAATATCTTAAGATATTTTATTTTTGGATACATTGGAATTTGATTGTTCATCGTGTTAAAGCGAAATATTTAAATTCATTTTATGCCACGATTATAATAGTAATTACCTATTATAGTAAGCATTATCCTACTAAACTCATATTTATGCAGATTTCTAATACAATAGTGTTAATTCTAAAATTATATAAAGTATAAATAATCCTTCTCATAAAACTAAAGAGCACCTTTGTATTGAGTATAGATCAGTGTTTCCCGACCTTTTTCGGTCCATGCCCCACCGAAGCCTTTCTAAAATTTTCCATACCCCCCATGTCTATTTTTTTTTTCGAAAATCCTTCTAGGAAATTAAATAAAACCTGGTAGTCCATGCCTCACCTGAGGGGCAATTTGGTTGAAAATTTTCAAATTGCCCCCTAAGAAAATCATATTGCGCCGCACGTTGGGAAACACTGGTATAGATAGTCTGTTTTGTAACAGATTTGTTTTCATACATTGAAAAACAAGCTCCGTTGATTTTTATAAGCACCAGCAATAGTTATAGTAATTTACAAATTTAAAATAGAAAGCAGAAATTAATAATAACCTATTTACGGTACAATTGAGAAAATAAACTAAACTGAATTTAAATCTCTCTATTCTAAAAAAAAGTTTTTGGTGAACGGTTTCCAGAGAAAGGCTTTTTAATTACTGAACCGAATGACACGTAAGAGGTATCAAAATGTCCGGATTCTTTCCGGATTTCCGAGTAAGCCCTTCGATTTTTCAAAAAAAAATTCTCAATTTTAAAATATTTCCTTTTTTTTAGATTTCGGATAAGGTCGTAGTACAAAGCAAGAAACTATGAATTTTAAAACAATTGAAAACATATTTCACTGTTTTTTATTATTCAAATAGATTAGATAATCATCTTTCTATTTATAACACGAATTTAAAAAATATATTTTGGGTTATTTTTAACAATATTTATATTTTTGTTGTTCACAAACGGTTTTAATTATATTTAAAAATAATGTATAATTAATTTATATCTTATTTTTAAGTAATAAATTGATATTTTTATATTTATATTTGTCGTAGTGGCAACGTGACAACCTAATCCATTATACTATATTTACAATAAAATATAAACTCGCTTTCGGAAATTTTGAACTTTTGCTTTTATTTTTTACAATAATTATTATTTTTTATATCTTTTTGCAGGTATGTTTTTTAAGGTAGTAAAATGTAACTTTTTATTTCATAATGCCAAAACGCAAAAAAAACTAGATAACACGGGTGAATATTTTAGAAATAAAGATAAAAATCGAAAATGTTAAAAGTCTAGACATTCGTGTCATTGCTATGAAGCTGATACAACTTCGACGTTTGTTTGTTCTAATGAAGATAAAATTCCAAATTTTCCCGATGTTTACGATAATTACTACATTTTTCACAGCCAATCGATAAAAATCATTACAAATTTAAAGAAAGTTAAATTTATTCCTGAGATGTCTCAGTGCTTCTTAATGAATCTGTGAAAAAACATTACCTTGATGGGGAAATAGTAAAAGAATGTTTACATTGCTCTGCTGTTAATTTTATTGGAATTATAGGGCGATCCTCCAATTCATATTACTATAGAGGAATTGTTAAAATTCCGCCACTGAATAAATATCCGTCATTTTTGAAAGAATACCCCGAAGAAGTACTACCCCTGCTTTAAGAATGTTTTATAAAGTGAGTAAGTGCAGTGAGCTGGGTTTTGTGAAGATTGCGAAAATTTCTGCGCAAGCAGTTAACGGGGGTTGGCGAGCGATAGAGAGGGGGCGGTAGCCCCCTAGTTTGTAAAAAAAACTAAATATGCTTCACTAAATAATTAAGCTTTCAAAAATAATCAAAATAGGAATTCATACTTTGAAGCGGCTCAATCAATGTTTTATAAAACTACAAATAGCTACGAATTTCATGGTATTAGAATCTATAGAGCTTAGAATAACATAAAAATTAAATGCCCCTTCAATGCCTCGAATTTCTCAAACCTAGAAAACTCACATCCAAACATAAACCTACTAGCCTCGTCTAAACACTATCTCAACAAAAAAATAACTTTAAAAAACCCTCCAAAAACCTTCAAAACTGAACAACCACCCCCTCCAAAAAGGACCCCACCGACCAAGCTGGACTTATCTCTCCCGACAGTCCCCCTCCTCTAAATCAGCGTCGCGTGGCGTGACACGGGAGCCGAATGGTCAACACGCTGGTCGGCGGAGATAGCCCCGGTAAGCCCCATTCCGCCCTAATCCCGTGTCGTGAACGCCACCTCAAAATCTCTCCCGACTCTTGATTTCTCTCCCTCCCTCTCTCTGCCCAAACAAGGGTCTGTTTGGACGGGTGGGTGTCACCAGGCTCTGTGTGTTCAAGGGAGGCCTGATGGGGTTGATCTGGAGTGGTTTTGACCAGCGAGGGAGGGTTTGGCTTGATTTGTCTTTATTACTAATCAGATTCTTTATGGTGAGGTTTGGGTTGAGTGGGAAGTTGGTTGGTGCGAGATTGTATGTTTTAAGTTGAGAAATCGAAATATTGGTAATTAATTTGTTTTGAGAGGAATGTTGAGAAAAGTGTTTGATGAAATATACTGCGTTTCTTCTTCTGTTTTGTTTTTTGGAGTATTGATTTTGTAAAAAACTCTGAAAGTTTATTTTTTTGTGAAAGATTGTAGCCGTGTCCAAATTGTATGCATCAGAAAGTATAGGTTCCAAAATACTTTTTCAAAAAGCACAGTGTATAAAAAATTCGTCTATTTACGTTATATCCAAATAGCGACATATTTTTCTTATTTTTATTGATAAACTAAACAGTTATTGATCTAACTATTCTAACTAAACATTTTAATCTATTAATTTGAAATTATTTAGCAATATTTCTACTTTTGGGTGACCAAAAGAGCATGGCGGTATTTAGCGGGACCTTTAACGGAATTGAACCCTTTGATGCACCGAAACTGGAGGGCCATGAACTTTCATAACGGACAATTGGCAAACAACTGGCTGTGAAGAATTACCAACTATAGTTTTCAAAGCAATTTAAAGTGAATAATCCATGTATTAAAAACTGATCTTAAATAAGATCAGAGGTACATTCCAAGAATGGTTAAGGCACTACAGGTTGGAGAGTGTTCTTAGATATTTCTGTAAAAGATCTTAAGTTATCAAGAAACTCCAAATTCTAGATGCTTATTTGCGTCAATCAGGTTTTAAGATAATACTTTTCTGAAAGAGAACCTAATCTAAAAATGATACGTAGAATATTACAGTATAATTTGGTCATATACGACCCTCTTTGGTTCAACATAAAATTTATTTTATAGTACGTAGCTGATAGTAGCTGAGATAGTACGAATCTCCTGTGGACATAAAACTAAAATATGGACAAAGCATTGTACGAAACTAGATTTTAAAATTATTCTTGCCACAAGTAAGCTATCGAAAGATGTGTGAAACATGTGACGGACTTTGCTACTTAAACAAAGATGGAGAAGGATTCCTACACAAGCAACATTGTTTTCACACACGATATTGTATCCCAAATTTTGATTGTAAACCCAACTTTAAAGCTATTTCACAGATATAATAAGATACAAGTATATTTCTACTATTAAATGGGGTTGTTTACTGTATGGTAATGTAATGAGGCATGCTTCAGAGGGGGTAACTTTTGTGGGTTCACGTAACTAATTTTATAATTGTGCACAATACAGGGTGTCCCACGAAAAGTGGTCCAACCCCTTTAACTTTTGAACCCCTATAGATATAGTCATGAAGGGGGGTCTAGGTATAGTAAAGTGACCATGCCCTATCCGATGAGACAACTTTCAATGCCCTCTAGCGGAAACTTTAGGAGTTATATTTTTATTTTAAAAACTATTTTCGGTATGTGAAAAAAGTCGGAGACTAAGTTGTAGAACAGCATAGATTTAGTAGGAGAAGACACCTTAAGCAGAAAAATATCTTGAATAAAACCCCTAAAAATCATGCTCAATTAGGTTGAATTAAAACGCTCCTCATGAGGCGAAATTTTCATTTTTATGGCTTAATTCAATGACTAAATATATTCTTAGTACATTAAATTGAAAATTTCCCATTTTTCGCCTTGTGATGAGCGTTTTAAGACGTAACATTCAACCTATTTGAGCGTGCGTTTAAGGGGTTTTATTCAAGATATTTTTCTGCTTAAGGTGTCTTTTCCTACTAAATTGATGCTGCTCTACAACTTAGTCCCTGACTTATTTCACATACCTCAAATAGTTTTTAAAATAAAAATTATAACTGCTAAAGTTTCCGCTAGAGGGCATTGAAAGTTGACCCATCAGATAGGGCATGGAAACTTTACTATACCTAGACCCCAATTTCATGACTATATCTGTAGGGGTTCAAAAGTTAAAGGGGTTGGACCATTTTTCGTGGGACACCCTGTCTGTATAAAATGACCAAAAGGTTAAGAAAGGGTAAGTTACTTCATCAATAAAAAGCGCATTTGCTGAGTTTTACATGCAATATTGCCTTCTTTAGTAAGTGCCAAATTTTAGGTTTTTTTATTGAAATTCGCCAAATTTTAAAAATGAAGTAAGATTTTTCAGATATTTTTATTTTATTTTAGACAACTGAAAGGATATAGGGTAGGTGGGGGCAAAGCCACGCAATTTTCAGTATTTTTAACATTGTCGTCGAAAGGGGGTAGATAATCCCGAAATTTCAATTGGAGATGTTAGATTGAGATCCTACCTACAAAACCAATCCAAGTTTAAACTCTTATTGATGGTATTTTAGGAGAAATTTACAATTTAGTAGAAAAAAATTCGCGGGGCTTTGCCTCGCAAAATGGGGCAAAGACCCGCACTTGCAAATCTTGGTGCCCAAATGAAATAAACAGTGATAAACATAATTTTTCATTATAAAAACACTAAAAATAATGCTCTTAATGTTGTTTTAATATTTCTAAGCCAACCAATAATACAGGGTGCGTCAAAAGTTCGTGAGAACTTTAAAAATTAATAACAAAAAAACGAAAAGAGATAAAAATCTGCCGTCTGCTGCTATGTTCTTGATTTGGCTTTGGATTTTTTTATACCAAATTTTGAAAATTAGTAGTTCCCCGACCTCTAAGTAGATGGCAGCACCGCTTTTTTCGAAAATACGGAATTTCGGCTAGCTAAGTTCCCCATTTTTCTTCATCGTAGGGATTTATCGAATATTGCGATAGAATCGATTTCCGAATCAAATGAAACTTTAATCCTTGGAATCTAATCGTCAAGGCCGGTTTTAAGCCATGCTGATCGTTTAAATATTTGATTAGAATGTTAAATTAAAATATTTTATGATCCTTTCCTTGTTTCTTGCACAAATTTAAACTTTTTACGGATGAATTTAGTTCGATCGCGTGCAGTGATAACGGGTATTTATTTGTATGTTAGGTTTTTTTATTTATTCAGTCTTTAACAGAGAGAAATCTAATCTTAGGAGTTTTCAGATTTCTCTTTTTTCTCATCTTATTTTCAATTTAATTTATAGATTTTTAAAAAACGATTCATGATAAGATTTTTTGAAGTTTTTTTAATCTTAACTCCTTTTGGTTTTTCTCTGTGGTTTGGTTTTGAATTATTTTTTATTTGTGCACCTCCTCTTGGGGTACACTTGATCCATCACAGTACATCCAGATTTATCCCTCGTTACAAAAGAAGGGTGGATCGGGATGATCGCAGCTCTAAAAAAATGACAAAACATTTCTGACAAAAAATAAAGGTTTTATGAAAAAAAAGTTAAGACATTTCTTCCTGAATAAAATTTCAAAACTATTCAGTGGGGCCTTATCCCTCATCTTAGCTCGTTGCGCACCAAATCGTAATTAATACTCTATGATTTAAATCATTGCAATAAGTTTTCTAACAATCTGCTTTAATGATTTAATTATGTACGCTTGGTATGAAGGGGGGTTATAAAAAAGTTTGATTCCACCCCATATTCCCTGAAGCGATAGATTTTGGCCAGAAGATTAGCCCCCCTAAACGATTCTCTGAAATGACCACTGATTGTCTTTCTGATCATTTTTACTCGCCAAGTCGTAAACGGGAATTTTATCTGTTTATTTGTATTTTTTTTATTTTACCATACCTACTAAAATGATGTGGGGTTAACATTTAAAATATTTCGAAAAATCTGATCATTTGAAACATTATAGAATAACTTGAAAATCAGATGGAAAAAAGAAAAATCTGAAAATTTCTAAGATTAGAGTAGATTTCTCACTCTCAAGGACTGAAAAAATAAAAAAAACTAGCATACAAATTAAGACAAGTTATCACAGGACGCGATCAAACTAAATTCATTCGTAAAAAGTTAAAATTTGTGCGAGAAACAAAGAAAAGATCATAAAATATCTTAATTTAACATTCTAATCAAATGTTTATAAGATCAGCATGGCTTAAAACCGGCCTTGACGATTAGATTCCAAGGATTAAAGTTTCATTTGATTCGGAAATCGATTCAATCGCAATATTCGATAAATCCCTACGATGAAGAAAAATGGGGAACTTAGCTAGCCGAAATTCCGTATTTTCGAAAAAAGTGGTGCTGCCATCTACTTAGAGGTCGGGGAACTACGAATTTTCAAAATTTGGTGTAAAAAAATCCAAAGCCAAATCAAGAACATAGCAGCAGACGGCAGATTTTTATCTCTTTTCGTTTTTTTATTATTAATTTTTAAAGTTCTCACGAACTTTTGACGCACCCTGTACTAAATATAAATATGATCAGTTTTAATGAAAATTGTCAATTTGTTGTAGCAATTAATTTCAGAATGACCAGATATCTTTCAAAAGGGAGATAGGATGGTTTCAGGTAGAGGTTTGGCATCTCGGACACCTTTATTAACCTCTTTAGAGATCAAGTAGTCCCATTTTTCTTTTGAGACGAATTCCTGAGCTTTTTAAGCTGCGTAGATTTGCCACAAAACACCTGCGTGGATTTGCCCCGTTTTACTTTATTTTGAAAAACAAGCCTGATTATTTTTAGAGACATGTTGAGGCAATTCTTTCAAAATGAAACTGAAGTTGAATTGCTATCTTATCATTGGGCTATTTGTTTGTATTTCTCCTCAAGCCCTATTTTATGTAATTTTTAAGTAAAAAATCAGAAAAATTACATCAAAATGATGAAAAACAAACTTACAGCATTTTTTAACCTCATGAGTGACTTAGGGGTACGAACTTTCGCAGAACAATAGGTCACAGTAAGACAAACCAACCACCTGGTTTTCAACTTTTGAATCTATCATTAACAATTAAAAATCGCGGTACGTGGTTTTGCCTCGTGCGGGTTTTTACCCCCACCCAGGGGCGCCGACTTCGGTAAAATATTGGGGGGGCCCAGGGCCGTAGCTTGGGGGTGTATACCCCTTGAAACTCAAAAAATCCACTTTTGACCAAAAAGGCAACCCAACATCCCTTTTGATTTTTTTATCGGCTACGTCTCTGGGAGAGAGGCTAATAAACTACCACCAATTATAAAAAATCGAAATAGAAAACTTAAAATAATTGGTCCATCATAACTTATTTGGGACTGTTACTAAACCGTCGCTGAACTTGCATGGCACATGTAACATTTTGAAAAAAAAATTTTATTTTTAAAACCCTAATTATTTACTTAAAGAAATTTCGCTCTCCTTAAATCCCATTCTTAAATTTATATTAGATAATTATTTTTTAGTTTTAAATTCCTGAAAATAGATAGTTTTACAGTTTTTTCACACACAAGTAAAAACCTCACAAAAAAGTTTCAAACCTTTTTCACACTGTTAATTTTTATAATTGTTGCATAAATATGGAACCTAAAAATATCCATACTTTGCAATTTTGACTCTGGAGACGTTTTTTTAACGCCAATACATAGACAAGGGCATACCTTAGATCCCCCAATTTTGTTCTCAATTTAAACATAAATTTATATCTACCAGTTATTTAATTAGTTTTCTTCTTATATGCAACTTAGTTATTCTATCTATGTAAAAAGTGCACAGAATTCTTACCTGCAATCGTCAAGATTACGCGTTTACAGTCCATATCCTAGTCATTTCGTCTGCAGTATAAACCAAAATAAAATAATTTGTTTGAACGGAATCGCTTTCGAAGTAACATTTTCTTTTACCAAACACATTTAAAACAAACCTAAAAGGTAAATAGTTCACCTAAAACTATAAATAAATTCGTTTCTATGAATCAATCGTATGAATGCTTGTCTATAAAGTAGTATTTTGACTGAATTATTAGATAAATTCATTTTTTTTCACAAAAAAAGTAAGAACAGATGAGCAAAATGAATTTGCTTCTTTGCTCAAACAGGAAATAATAAATCTTTCAATGAAAATAATAAAAAAGGCGTGAGAAATATCCAAATTTTAGGGAGTGGATTTGTTTGAATTTCTGTGAATAAAATGAGGTATTGATAATATAATTTGATTTGTTATGAATTGAAGCGGAAATTTTCTATGTCCAAATTAAAGAATAGAAAAAAATGCCAAATATTTTTGAAACTTTAAAATTATTGGGGGGGGCCCAGTCCCTCTTCCTAAAATATTGGGGGGGCTCGGCCCCCCCCCCAAACCCTATGAAGTCGGCGCCTATGCCCCCACCTACCCTACTTACGTCTAATTTGAAGTTTATAAACATAATTTTCGAAATTCGAGAATTTTTTTAACCTAAGGTTATTTTGATCAATTTTCTCAAATTTTAGGCCCGATGCGCTCTTTAGGGATATTTTTTAGGAATTTTTTGATTATTTTTCCAGTTACCAGCATGCCAAGACGCAACTTTTGAGACCTAAAACGTATCGATATTCCAAAATTTGTCTTTTTCGACCCAGCCTAGTTTATAAGGTCAAGTAGCTTTACTCATGGTTTGTTAAATTGTATATTGTTAAATTTTGTCTTGATTTACGGACATGAAAAAAGGTTATTTAAAACTATAGTTAAAACTTACCTAGAATTGAGAGTGGAATGAAGGTTGAATGGGGAGAACTTGTTTGTTTCACTGCGAGAATAGTGTTTTAAAGGAAAAACAGCATTTACAGTGAGAAAAGAACTGTACGGAAAAGCCAAGATCAAAAATATCTTGCAACTTGTCTCTCCACTCTAAAGTTGGTTTCCCAAAAGAAAACTTTTTAATTACTGATTCGAATGTCACATTTTGGTATCAAAATTTCCGGATTCTTTTAAGGATTCCGCGTAAGCTGTGGATTTTTTTAATTATCATTTTTTAACATTTCCTTTTTCTTTCGATTACGGATAAAGTCGTAGTTAAAAACCATGGACCTATGAATTTAAAAAAATAAAAAACATACTACACTGGGTTTTTTAAAAATTCTAAATAATTATCATTATTAATTATTAATTATGTTAATTATCTTTTTATTTATTATATTAATTTAAAAAGTGATAGAGGGTATCTATTTAAAGATTTTTTATTATTTGTTCAAACGATTTTTTAAATATTTTAAACTATGTTTAAATTAATTTAATCTCCATATTTTTCTTTTTCAAATATATTTATTTATTTATATTTATCTTTTGAGTTGTGGCAACCCAATCATTACAATATTTACAATAAAAATGAAATACGCGCTCGGAAATTTCGAACACTAATATAAAGTTGTATGAATAAACTAGCGCTGACGCGCTAGACCCGCGCTTCTCCCGGGTTCCAGTTTTTTAAAAATATCATCTGGTGCGTTACAGATGGGCTTTGCCAGTTCATTTTTTAATTTATTCTGGTGTGTTACAGATATGCAATTTTTAAATATTTCCATTTTATATTACAGATAAAGTTGCAGTCATACACAGCAAACAACGTGTATTATCCTTTCAATCAAAACTTCCAATTTACACCATATTTTACGATAAAACAAATTCATTTCACTTTTTAAAAATATAAATTTAAGTATATTTCTTATGATCCGTAAAAACGTAAGCAGTTTGCAGGAGTTTCAAAAACCAAATATTCTTTTGTGTTTTTAAAAGTATAATACTGTCAACACATCGGTAAAAATCTGGAAATACTCAGTTCATAAGTATGTGAAAAACAACGCTTTTTCTCATTTGCAATTACTAACTTCTACAGAAACTACTTATCCCCCTGAATATTTTTTACAAGAAATGTGTACTATGATAAATTTTTCTGGAATTAATTCAACAAATAACCACTTAACCAAAATACTGTGCTTCAAAAACTTAATTAGGGTAGTGTGGTACCAGTAACTGACAGGGCACCAGTAACTAACACTTTGAGATTTAATTCATAATAAAAAAAGATTTTTATTGTGAACTTGATATAAATGGTGGTCTCTCTTAATATTTTAGACATTTAAATTTAACTTAATGCAGTATTTATTTTCTACTAAGGGGTTCTAAGTTTATTAAATTGAGAATTCCCATTTAGTGTCAAAAAACTTCCTATTTTCAGAGGTTGGCTTAATGCTGAAATTAAGTCGATTTTTATTTTTATCTTGTACCAAACCCTTATAAAGAAATATTTAAAAAGCATTTTGATTATTTATCTGTTATTCTATTTAATAATTTGCCGCATGAAACTCAAATAGAACCAAACTTTAGACGTTTTAAAAAACTTTGTACTTTATTTATTTTAAATCAAAAAATATAGAAAACCTATTAAATTCTGTCAGGTAATAACTTACATCTAAATTATAAAGTATCAGAAAAGAAAACATCTAACCAGTCCCAACAACTCCCTTTTTTTAGTTTTAACTTTGTTTTTTATTTTAAAGTTGTAAAAATGAGATGGTCGAGAATGTGACATATTTTTTTATTCCATACAAGTTTTCTTATTGTATTTTTTATGTTGATTAAATTTATTTTATTTTTCTATGTTCAATAAAAAATCTTTTAGTTTTTTTTTCATTATAATTTTTTTCCTGTTGTGTACTGTCGTGTTGTGTGTTGTTGAATAAATTTGAAAAATTTGAATTTGAAAAAAAAGTAAATACATTTTTTTTGTGTCTAATTTAAGCAAATTTTCCTTTTGAAACCTATTTAAGCACTAACATGAAATTAATAACAGTACATAAAATCATGCTGAATAGTTATTTTTGAAAAATAATGTTTATTTATTTATTTAAAATGGGGTGTCAGTTACGGGATCCAAAAAATTCTATTTCATCAATAACTGACATGGGTGCCAGTTTATGGTGAAATAATAATAATAATTCTCATTAATATAATCACCGACTTTAAGAAAATACAAATAAAGCTATAACAAAAAAATAATTAATTAAATGACTGACGATTTTAAGAAAAATATTTCTGAATCTCAAATAAAAACAAAACAAACAAACTGGACTGTAGTTCGATAACATCAACTAAAATTTGAAGGTAAATAAACAAAAAATTTTGAATAAATCCATTATTAAACTAAATTAATCAGTTCTCAGTTTTTAGTTACATTGTTTTCCATACCTTTATGTATAACTATGTTTTTTAACTGAATATTTTTGTCTAAATTTATAATCTAAAATGTTTCGAGACAATGGATATTTAAGTTTGACATAGCAAAACAGCGAAATAAATTTTATCATAAAAATAATGTTGGCTCATTATTGGCTTTTTAAATTTAAAAATTTGTTTTCTTTGTATCAGCAGCTGATTTTCACTACATTTATGCTAATTATTAATTAAAAGTAATTTATTAAATGTATTTCAAAGTGCCAGTTACTGGTCCAGGACATGTCAGTTATTGGAGCTCAAAATTCTTCCGGTGTGTCAGTTACTGGTGCAGCTACCATGCCAACTTAAAAATTTTTTTTAAATAGAAAATGCAAATTGTACTCTGAATAAATATTGAAACTTCATTTAATTTTTTAAAACAAAAAGTTTTTTCCTGGATAGTTTTATTAAGTAGCAATAGCTAATTAACTAATTTTGTTGGTCTTAAAGTAACAGTTACAGTACCACTACCCCAAGGTTAATAGAGTACTAAAGGTTGGCTCATAAAATATCGCTACGTCACAACATACCGGAAGTTGATCTCCCAATGTTAATCCTATGAGAAACTGTGCATAAAAACCGACGAAAATAACTAACTTCTACTAATTTAATTTGTCTTTTGGCGCTTGTTACTGATAGATGATAGTTCAAAATAATTTTTAAAAATTAAATAATAGATATAACTAGATTAATTTAGTTTTTATAGGGTTTTAATTTTTACTAATATCCATTTATTCACAGTGGGAAAATCTCATTCACGGCTGTTATCTAAGCATTGTTGAAATAACTATTGACTGTTTGAATTAGTTAAGATTATAAATTTTAAAATTTATCATTTCTGTCACATTTTTCATGCATAATATCATATTATTTTACCTTTAATAAATAGACTGGTTTAGTCTAAATTACCATAAGTTTCATCTTTGGAATATCGTGAATTTCACAATAATCGTTTGCAGATTTTCTAAACAAATTAATAGTTATTTTTTCATTTCATATTGTTTTTATAAAATGCTTTATTAATTGTAAAACAAATTTATTAAAAAATGCCAAAAGGTAACGGATCTTGGTGTGCGGTCTCAGGTTGTACCTATAGACCCAAATTTCATCAAGTTATAAAAAGCAATTAAAAATCAAATTTTTAAGATTTTAGCTAATAAAAAATATCCCCCTACTTATTAAGGTTAGTAAGGCACTTTAAATTGTCTAAATGCCATTTTATCTGTATTAAAAATAATGAATGTAGGGGAGATTGTTGTACCTACGGACGGTTGTACCTTCAGCCACCTCATTTTAAAATTCGGGAAAAAATGTAAATTTGAATTTGTGGTCGATTTTGAATGTAAACAGATGCTATCTAGTTGCTAACGTGAAATCAGCTCTTTAATATATTATTTAAATTTTATATAATAAATTTACTCTTTTTAGGTGCTCAAAGTTTTTTTTAGTGCATCACTACATTAACTCTTTTCTTTCCCTTTAATTATGACATGATAAAATGGGATACATGGGGGGAATCCCCGAGATTTTAACTTTTATTTTTGATATTAGAAATCGTCAGATCTCAATTCTTTTATCTTTTATAGAACTTTGAATGCAAAAACACCTCATGTTGTACCTTCGGACACCATAAGTGTTGTACCTACGGACACGTTCTTGTGGGTGTCTGTAGCTAATCGGCGTTTTAGAATCAGGTTTCATTTAACTGAATACATTTTAATAAATGTTCAATTAATTCTAAATGGTAATCTATTTGTCAGCGATTATTTTCAAGTGAATTTTAGATGAAAAATCAAATATTTTGTGACCTTAACTACTTTTTTAAATTTATGATTCTACTTGGAATTTAATGTAAAATATGGTGTAAAATCCTAAGAACCCTATCGCATTTAAGTATGATTATTAAAAAAACTTGAAATTTCCACTGAAGAAGATTCACCACCAAATTATTATTTTTATTACCACCAAATGCTTGCACAACTAAGTGTTGATCGAATTGTTTTTTTTCGGGGGGGATCAGTGAAGTTGTCAGATCAATCAGCATGATTGATGAAACTATTATCTTAAATTCTGATCTGAAAATACCATGTGATTTTTGTGTTTTTGGTAAAAAAATCAAGACTTTTATCATTCAACTTCGTTTTAATGATCATTTACGATCTAAAACTACATTACTTTAAAAAATCTATTTTCAATTTTAAAAAGGCTTGAAATAGGTTATTAAAAGGTAATGCATCAATAAAAATATTAATTCTTAGCTTTTTTCAACTAAAATTTCCCTTTTTAAGGGTGTCCACAGGTACAACTGGGTCTGTCCATAGGTACAACAGGTTGTTGTACCTTTGGACACAAATTTTTCCATGCTATTATAAATGATTAAAAATCCAATTTTCAAGATTTTGGCTAGTAAAAAATATCTCTGTACTCACAAAGGTTAGGACTATAGGTTGGGCACTTTAAATGGTCAAAATGTGATTTTACCTGTCTTAGAAAAATCCAAACGTGATTTTTGTCCAGAGGTACAACACTCTCCCCTATAGTTCTAATATGTTTATAACATTGTGTTTTTTCCATATATGCAATATTTCTTCTTTGGAAATCTAGATAATTAAAGATATAAACTATAAAAAGAAAATGTTATAAGTGAAGAAGTATACTCAAGTTTATAAAGTCATGAAAAAATATGTTATACAAATAATTAAAAAAATGCTGGATAGTAAACTTCTTATTTATACTATTTTGATTTTCTAATAGAAATGTGATATTAAAAATTTTTAATATTCTATCTATCATATGAATACTGAACTTGAAATGATAGCTCGATATGAAACTAAAATATAATGTAGGAAAATTGAATTAAGTAGTAATTTAGACTAAACCAATCTATTTATTAAAGGTAAAATAATATGATATTATGCATGAAAAATGTGACAGAAATGATAAATTTTAAAATTTATAATCTAAACTAATTCAAACAGTCAATAGTTATTTCAACAATGCTTAGATAACAGCCGTGAATGAGATTTTCCCACTGTGAATAAATGGATATTAGTAATAATTAAAACCCTATAAAAACTAAATTAATCTAGTTATGTCTATTATTTCATTTTTAAAAATTATTTTGAACTATCATCTATCAGTAACAAGCGCCAAAAGACAAATTAAATTAGTAGAAGTTAGTTATTTTCGTCGGTTTTTATGCACAGTTTCTCATAGGATTAACATTGGGAGATCAACTTCCGGTATGTTGTGACGTAACGACCTCGCTTTGTTTACATTTTATGAGCCAACCTGTAGTACTCTATTAACCTTGCCACTACCCTAAATAAACATAAATTTAATTTAGGTTGAAAAAAATTAAAATTAGGAGATCTAATTATAAGAAATTTTTACTTTTAAAAACAACAATAAATTTCATTAAACCATCTAGATAACGTTAATAACAATATAAAACTTCAAATACATTTTTAAAACTTCAATATTACAAATTAATCGACATTACTATTTTCATAGTGTATTTCGGTACGAAAAACATTTGAATTATGCAAAATGTGAATTTATAAAAAAAGAAATACGTGTTTATAGTGGATACAAATTTGATTACAACTCTTATGAAAATAAAAAATTTGTTTTACGAACTATAAACTTCATGTTTCAGATGACATATTGGCAGCTAATTACACTCCTTACAGTCAGATGACAAAGAAGAAGCCATAAAAGCCTCACAGTTGACCAAATCTGTCAAGCGAAGAGGTAGATATGTCATCTTTTAGCCTGAAGAGTCGGAACTTAAAGAAGCCTATGAACTAATGAACCCCTGCAATCCTGTATTGAATATCCTATTAAAAGTAAGTACGTCTACGCAATAACTTATAATTTGTTGAGTGAAGGAATATTTGTTGGAGTAGATTTTTTTATTTATTCAGTCTTTTGATGGCTATTTTAAATTAACAATAAGGCTTAAATTTACATTTATAATTTATAACTATTGCGAAAAAATTCTTATAAAAATAAAAAATCATTGACCTTCAATTATTCCTGATAAATTGATTTTAATATTGTGTAAGTTTCAATCAATCGGTATTTGTTAATCTCAAAATTCTATAATTCAGGTGTTTGCAGCAACAATGAGGGAGCTCCAATGTAAAACTGTTCACAGAGAGAAATGACAGTTTCAAATTTGAGTAAATCAATGTTTTCATCTTTGTATGAAACTTTTTGTTTCAAATATGACGACTCAATGCTTTTAATTTCGAATCATCAGAAGTACTCCGTTTAAAACAATTCAAGAATCCCCACTCAAGTCAGTTAGTTTTAACTTATGTTTAAAATAAAAAAATTTTTGGTCATAGTTTTGGAAGTATACCACAAATTATTGGTTGGGGGTAGAACTTATTTTCCAACTCTGTTTTCAGACTCGTCGCACTCCGATTTCTGAGAAAGTCATACACTAACTTAAAAATGAGTACATTATGTTTCATTTTTGAATATCTACACATTTTCAGAAATTAATCCAATTACTCTAATGAAATTACTATTGAATAACCCCAGAAAAACTTTAAAATGCTGACAATCTCGGTATATTATCGAAGCTTTATTTTTTTCTTTAATGAAGGTATATCAGATATATCTTTTTTATAGGAGTAGCATTAAGTTAAGATAAAAAATAAAACTGTTGAATCCATCTTCCAGCTGTCAAAAGTCGAAACAAAATTATTATTATTATTATTATTATTATTATTATTATTATTATTATTATTATTATTATTATTATTATTATTATTATTATTATTATTATTATTATTATTATTATTATTATTATTATTATTATTATTATTATTATTATTATTATTATTATTATTATTATTATTATTATTATTATTATTATTATTATTATTATTATTATTATTATTATTATTATTATTATTATTATTATTATTATTATTATTATTATTATTATTATTATTATTATTATTATTATTATTATTATTTTGAAAAACGAAAGGGAATCTTACGTAAGAATAGGGAGGAGGGGTTTGAAAAATCTTACGTACCCTTACATGGGGGTAGGGGGGTCAAAAATTGTCAAAATCAACCTTACGTAATTAATGAATGGCCCCCAAGCACCTCAATAATTGCTCATAAGATAAGAATAGATATTTAAATCTGAAATGTGAAACAGCTGAAATTTAAACGTTTTATTTTAGACTGTAAAGTATTCAACTCTTAATAACTTCTTCTGCTCCAAAATTTTAGATTTATGTTACTCGTGTTGAGCTAATCACTATTTCTGATAATCTTCATTCTCTGCTGTTTATTGGTTTGATGAGATTTTAACTATACCCTGTAGAAAATTAAAGAAATAAAAATTCTTAAATTTTGTTGGTTTAGACGACAAGGTTGTTTACATTCATTTTCCTACTAAAAGGATTTACATGCATTTAATTAGTGACATTTTTCTTTCGAATGTAAAATAGAAATTGTAGATTTCTAAAATATCTAACATTTTTAACTTCAGAAGGCCTTTTGAATCTGAAAATTTAGAGAAAAATTTAATTAATGAGTACATCAAGGTCAACAAATCCTTTTTCTTTGGAATATATCAATGATTAAGCTGAATTCCCCTGTTTTTGAATTTCTCCTTCGTAATTTTAGCAGCTTATTGTTTCAAAGAAAGATATCTATGCAGCATACAAAGTTTTATTTTGCTTTATTGTACTTTCCCGTTTTATATACACCTTATCACCACTTTTCACGAAAATAAGTCTCAACCTAGAGCAAAAGCTATTGCCCATTTATATCCAGCATAGTTTCATTTCTGAAAAAAAAACATACCGAAATGTGATTTGTTTCCAATATATATGCACCTCAAAAGACCTAAATACATGGCATTCAGAACAGAACAAAGAAGCCACTCCGAAATTTCCTTTTCCTACACGAAACTTTCCCCAAAACTCAGCAGAGTCACCCAACACGCTACAAAACAACACGAAAATCTCACTCTTTCCCTCCGGTTCCTCATCACCCCAACAGATCCCCCCACAGAACAAAAGAGAGGCCACTCCAGGGTGGCGTCCCCACTAAAAACCAACTCATCATCTGCCCTCATCGATTTCCCAGTAAACAACCCTCCCCTCGCCCCCGGAAGAAAAAGGCCACCCTAAGCCCGCCCGAAAGAAGGGAGCAAAGCCGGGGCGCAAAAGAGAGATGCGGAGGGATCACGGGGCTGCTGGGGCGTAGATCCCTCTGACCGTCTCCTGGTCACGACTGCCGGGGCATCTCGGGGATTGGATTTCCATTTGCGGATTACCGCACGCCTGTTGACACTTTCCCCTTTTCTTGGCTAAGTCAACAAAAATACCCGCCGGGTCTATTACTTGTGTTGTTTCTTTTTTTGGAGGAAGAATATTATTTGGTGCGACGCAATTTTCCAGACTGTGGTTGATTGATTTGGGGGTATTTTTTTGGGAGGGGAGTTGTGTGTTTTGTGGAAATTTTGAGTTTGTTGTCTGGGTGGTGTTTTTTTTAGATGTATTGGAAGTTGGGGGATTAAAGGATGGTTGTCTGTGAAAGCAATTAAAAATTATTATTTTTGAGAGGAAAAATTTAAAGTGTTGTGGATGCGTTGTTCATTTTGTTTATTTATCTACTTTTCTTGAATATTAGATTCTGCCACGAGTGTTTTCTTCCATTTCCTCCATTATAGTGTGGGTTTTTTTTAATTTCCGAAAGTTTCAAACGCTTTTTCAATTAAAAATTGTAAACCTTTACTGGGAAAACCTTTTATTGTATTCACCTTAAACCAAGGAACACTTTAAAGATCGAAGAATTTATTAAAAAGTTTAGTACTGTGTCTTACAATGTTTTGAAAAAATATTACGTATTAGATCGATTTATATAATGGTGATGTTATTTTGAAGAAGTGAAGAGATAGTTCTATGTGAATTTATATTTTCTGATTTCATGTGCTTTTAACATGAAAATACTCTCTCCACAGTATATAGAAAAATTTAATTTAAAACATAGAAATTTTGTGTGCAACTTCTATTGAATTACTGGGACCCACCTGTAGAACTAGTTTTTCCTTCAATGTAGGCAATATGCCGGAAAACCAAGATCTGTAGGGGAGATCCGTGTACCAAGGGCCACCTATTTTCAAAGCCCCCAAACTGATCCTCTAAACTTGTTTCAAGTTTGAAACTGGTATGCACACATCCTCACACTTTTTACTTATCATTTTGATTACTAAATACTCATATAAAAAATATATTGAAACAGAAAGTTTTTTTAATTCAAAAATGGCCCTAGGTACAATTTTTTACTGTGAATAGAGCCGGTATCTTTTGTAAGTTTTAGTACATATTATTAAAGAAAGGTGCACTGAAGGAACTGAAAATAACTGAATATAATGTAACATAACTGAACATAAGGAACTGAGATTTGTGTCGTCATTCTAAGAATAAAATTGTCCTTAATTTTTAACCCGTGTGTAATTACTAAGAACTTTTTTTCATTTTTTTAAATAGAAGTTTTTTATGTAAATACTGCTTTTTTATAATAATTTAAACATTTATACTTGAAATAATATCTTTAACCACCATTTTTATGCCTTTATCCATTATTCTACCTAATACTTTATGAAAACAAATCTAAGCAGTATAAAGTTCTAGTAAAACGGGATCTTTTTTTGCGGTGCTTATAAGAAAATATCCAATCAGTTGCTTTGACTCTGGATACAAATGTATCTCCCCTATCACTTTACCACAGGTAGACTCGATAAGAAAACTGATAATAATTAAAATCATCAAAGACTCAGAGGAATCATGTTTACGTTACAATTTTTTAAAGATACATTTAATGTAAATGTGGTAGTAAACATGTTATTGAGTTTCCCTCAACTAGTCCGTTTCGATAAGACCAACACACACCCTGCATAAACACATTAAGGGGAGTTTATCCCAAAAACGACCGCACCTTTTTCTACCAGATAACCTTAAGCAGCCCTTTTTGCCCGAACAGTCATTTTTCAGCCCCATTGTATGCCCAACTTTCAAAACTTTGGTTTACCGGTTATCGCGCGGCTGGTTTTATCGAAATCCGAACACATCGATTTCTGCTAAGTTTTTATTCTTGACATTGATAAATACTTACCCTTGTAAACTCGCGCAGGGAAATTTTTATTGATGGCCGATCCCCCCAAAAAACCCCTTTCGAGACGATATCGCCAGCTTTCCCCGGTCCGCTTCATATTTCAAAGCTTATCAAGCTCAAAATTACAGCGACGTAAAAATGTTGCTCCGGGAGCGATTAAAAACAACCTGCCAATAATAACCCCCCTGAAAAAAAATCCCCCGCGCTGAGAAAAAATTGAAAGCCTATAATGTTTACTTACATCAGTTTCGTTTAGGTGAAATCCTTCTTAAACTGGGGCGGCTCCGTAACAAGAAAAAATATATCTTTTAAATTAACAGCTACTAAATGATGGGAGAAAAAATTACGCCACGGCCATTCAACAGAAATCAAGCTCTCTCTCCTTCTTTTTTGAAGTGTTGTTTTTATTCCCCATCGAGATCACCAAATGCTTTTTTAAGCATAAATATGGTACACATATGCAGCAAAAAAATATATGTTCATTATTTTTCTAGCCTCCGAGGTATAAGTGTGTTTTTCCCGATATGCTCTAACGTCAATTAATTACTGTGTTCCTTTCCCCCGATCCCGAAACTTTTTCCCCGAGAAAGCGTTTTTTTCTCGGAGTATTTTCCCTTCTTCCTTAAGCTGGCAATTACCGACGATGAAAAAAAGGCGCTTTACATATTTTAAACGCCGCGTTAAAGAAAAGAATTTTGCGTTAAGTGGGCAGCGATTACAACTCATTATGTTTGTACCTTGAGCCTAGTCTTCTTATCGCCTACTTTGTTAGCTTAGATAACACCCAGCGTCTTATGGAGTAATTAATTACTACTTTGATTTTTTCCCCTCCCTCTTTTCTTTATTTTTATGTAGGTAGCGCCACAGTAGGTAGAAGCGATAATTTTTTTCTCGGCCTTTCCCAAAACTGATCAGGTTTTGTAGGTTTTAACGCGAAGTAAATCTTTTGGCGAGTTTTTTTTAACCCTCAGTGTTCTTTGATTATTCGCCCAAAGATTTTTTTCAAGAGATATTTTTTTATGCTGTAACGATTAACAGTTAACTACGGCGGCTTATTTTCTTTTGAGTTTTTTTTCCTCCACGTTTGAGTTAATGAGTGTTGGTTTTAGTATTATTTCCATTAAGTTCGATTTTTAGGAGCACCTCATACCTCATTTTTAATGAAGTACGCTAAAACCTCTCATTAAGGAAACATTTTTTTTGGAGTGCAAGTTTTATAATAAAGGATCCTTAAACGGATTCACTTTTTATCGCGCTCTTCAGATTTCTTTTCGAAATGAGGCTTTAATGCGCCGATAACCAAAACATTGAAATATGAGACCATCGGAGGTGCTTTTGAATTTAATTGTGCTTTGTGTTGGGGGCGATGAAAGGGCTAAAGTCGGAAATATCTTTTGGGACTAAAAGAGGCGTGAAATCAATGATTGGACACTTTAGTGGATTTGAATTCAGACTTTTTTCTGACAAAGTGTGAGTCTAAATGAAATGGGGGTTTAAAAAATAATTAATGAAATCTAAAAAAAATTTCTTTAAACCCCGTTTTTTTAACTAGTATAATATAAATTCTTGATGTAGTAAGTGACCTACCACTTTTTAGTTAGTTAGATTTTTTGTTTGAGAGTGACACTGAAACTGACCAACGATATTGAATAATATTGAGCAATCAACATATTATCCACCGTCAACACAGTTACTATCAACCCAAATCTAACTAAAAGATGGTAGGCCCTCCACAACATAAATATTTCCACTCAATAAAAATTTATGAACAAATAGTTCACTTAAGCTACTAATTCGTTATCCATTTTATGCACTACAAATAACATAAAAAGTTTTCGAGACAGAGCTACCATCCTTGCACTACTTTTAACATTACCTATCTATTGCAATCTTCTTGTACATGAAAAGTACAAATCATTAAACTGTGAAAGTATAAAGTTAAAATTAATAGTTATTACATCAAAAGGCCTATTTTAAATAGTATGTTCAAGTGTTATTCTAGGAATCATTCGAATTTTCATAGCCATATTTAATAGTTTTAAAACTGAAACTAGTCACTAAAATTTGTTTAACGGGTGCCATATTTATTTTCTTACATCAAATAGTTATGAAAAAATTTTAAAGACACTCCATTGTACAAGATAAAAGTAACTTTTTATTAAATATTTTTTAATATATTAATTTTTATGCCTAAGGAACTGCTTCTTGAACTGTGGGATAAACTGTAGATATGCTTGAGGGAGAAACCATCAGGTCATTTCCAAATTAGGCATTTAACATAATTTTACAATTTGTTCATAAATTTAAAACGACTGTCTCAAAACTGAGTAAAAAGTACTCAAACTGACTCCGATCCAAAAGTACTCAAATTTGAAAACATAAATATACTCATTTCTAAGAATGTGCATACTCAAAAATGATACATCATGAGCTCATTTTTTAGTTCAAGCTCAAGATGTTTCATTTTTGAGTATGCACATTTTAAGAAATGAGTACATTCATGTTTTCAAATTTGAGTACATTTGGATCGGAGCCAGTTCGAGTACTTTTTTATTCAGCTTTGAAACTGTCGTTTTAAGAGTGTAGTATAGAGTATAGACCCTGTCATAGTAAAAAAGAACGTTTTTCAAGTATCCTCTAAGAGTTCACCAGGAACAAATAGAGCACAACAATACTTTATAATTTATTTCTTCAACAAGTTGACAATAATCCCCCATTTCTTTCATTTCACTTCTCCACAACACACCTTCCTCCTCCCAGCACAATTAAGAGCCAGAGGCCCCCCAAAAAAAAGCTCCTCCCGAACAAACTGAAAAAAACCGAGCCGCCGAACCGAAGGTGCCGCGCTACACACTCCAACTCGCCGGTGAAGTGGAGAAAAAAAAAGGAACTGGTTCTCCCAAAAACGGTTCTTTCGCTCCGGTGAGTTCTCGCCGAAGCCGAGGGGCCCGTACGTGTTCAAAGGGCCGTTGTTCGCTTTTTGCGCCGGGGGTGTGTTTAGTTGTTGGAGTTTTTGGGCGGGGGTGTTGTTTTTTGCTGTCGGGAGACGTGAGTTTTGCGGGTTTTGGGGGTTGAGGGATTAGGGTAATTGGTGGCTGGGATGCGATCGAATGTTGGTTGTTGATTTCGATGAGAGAAAATAATAATGTGATGTGAGTAAATTGGGAGTTATATGGCAGAGGTTGCATTCGTTTTTGAAGCTAATTATATTCTGTGAGGTGAGTTTTTTGTTCTTTGAGTGTCGAATATAATTATGATTTGGCTGTTGGAACTGCGTTTTGTCACGTTAACTATGAAAATGAGTATATATTGGATAACATTTACTTGACAGAAGAACAGTAACAAAGGGTTTGTTATTATGTTAATTTGCATCTTTAAAACTAATGTGTCAGATTCCTATGAACTGCAAACATGAAAGATATTACAGTACATAGTATTTAGGTGATGCCCTTGCCCTTTTTAACATCCCACTAATGCAACGATTTAAACATTGCTTAGTATCAATGATCTAAGTTTTAAAAATTATCAAGGTGAATTAAGTCTCAATGAAGGATAATTTAAAAATGTGGGGGGATGTAGTTAGAAAAAGTTTTAAAATATTTAAATGTAGTTTTTACATGGGAAAAATCAACTAAAATGACCAAAAGAATAAAAAATCATCAATTACTCAAATACTAGTTATAATTGGGCCAGAGTAGTATCAGACATAACATATAACACAAAATTTATCCTAACCTTAACTATGAAAAAGTGAATCAAATAATAATAATTCTACAGTATATAACAGGTACTCTAAATTAAATTAAATTAGGATCAATAAGTGACGAACATAAAGAAATTTTTAAGAGATTGACATTTCAAAAATGTGAAAATCAGTTTATTAAGGAACATAAAACTCCTTTTTAAAATACCATCTCGTGAAATCAACATAATTATGATATTCATACATTGGTAATAAAAGTGTTGCTTTTACGAATTAAGAAAGATTAACCACTTATATTACAAAGAAAATTTTGTGGTCTTTAAGAAGAGACTGTCTATTTAAACTGTAACCTATTAATACTATCAAGGTCACAAAGAATCTCTAACAAGCAAATTTCAGAAACATTTTAAGAGTTAACCTGTTGATTAATCTGTGTGACCGTTTGATTTTCAATTAACTATACTTAACACTCATATAATGAACTACTTATTACTCGTACTATTTGTTTCTGCTTAAAAAGAAAAATGATATTTTTCTTTGCTTTAAAATAAATTTAATGGATAACTTTAATATGGTAGTATACTTTTCCCCCAAAGAAAGCAATAAAGAAGTAAATTAAAACAGTTTAGTAAAAACGTTCTTGTCTTTACTGAAAATATAATTTGCTTTTCTTCTATTAGAATTAATTTGAAATTCATTAACTTACAGCACACAGATAACTGATTAAAAAAACTAAATTGCTCATTTTATTCGAATAAAAATTTTTGGTTTTGGGATTAAAATTAAGAATTGCAATTACCTTCTTTAAATTGTTTTAGTGATTTTTTTATAACTGGGGTTGTACTTATCCATAAGTGGATAGATAGATATGCATGGTTGATCTAGTGCATTTCCAAGAGAAAAAAAATACCTGCATGTCAACAGTAATGGGCAATACCACTATTTATATTTTATTTTTTTATTCGATAGTGGTACCCTAGAGCGGAATATACGCGCAAAATTTTTTTAATTACGATTATTATTTATTTTTTTATGCAATTTCAAAGTTCGACTTTAAAAAACGGCGTTAAATCGTCCAATTTCCCAATGAGACGTACTTTTACCCTATACATTGATTTTAAACAAAGCTTTAATCTCTCTATCTCTCTATTCTAAAAAAATGTTTTTGGTGAACGGTTTCCAGGGAAAGGCTTTTTAATTACTGATCCGTATAACACATATTTGGTATCAAACTGTCCGGATTCTTTTGAGGATGTGCAAAGTGCCTTTAGAATTTCTTAAAAAAATCTCAATTTTAAAATATTTCCATTTTTTTAGATTACGGTAGGGTTGCAGTTATAAAGCAAGAAACTATGAATTTCAAAAAAAATTGAAAACATATTTCACTGGTTTTTAATATTCAAATAAATTAAATAATCATCTCTCTATTTATAACACGAATTTAAAAAATATATTTTGGGTTATTTTTAACAATATTTATATTTCTGTTGTTTAAACGGTTTTAATTATATTTAAAACTTATGTATAAATAATTTATCTTTTATTTTTTAAATAACAAATTAATATTTTTACATTTATCTTTGTCGTTGTGGCAACCTAATCATTACCATACTTACAACAAAATATAAACTCGCTTTCGGAAATTTTGAACTTTTGCATTTATTTTTTACAATTATTATTTTTTTATATTCTTTTGCATGTATGTTTTTTAAGGTAGTAAAATGTGACACCTTATTTCATAATGCCAAAACGCAAACAACTAGATAACACGGGGGACTGTTTTAGAAATTAAGATAAAAATCGAAAATTTTTGAAGTCTAAACATTCGTGTCATTGCTATGAAACTGACACAACTTCGACGTTTTGTTTGTTCTCATAAAGATAAAAGTCTAAATTTTCGTGATGTTTACGGTAATTACTACATTTTTCACAGCCAATCGATGAAAATAGTTAAAAATTTTAAGAACGTTCAATTTATTCCTGAGATGTTTCAGTGCTTCTTAATGGATCTGTGAAAAAAACATTACCTTGGGGAAATGGTAAAGGAATGTTACATTGCTCTGTTGTTAATTTTCTTGGAATTATAAGGCGACCCGCCAATTAATGTTACCATAAAGGAACTGTTAAATTTCCGCTACTGAATGTATATCCACCATTTTCGAAAGAATACCCCGGAGAAGTACTAACCCTGTTTTAAGAATGTTTTATAAAGTAAGTAAGTGCAGTGAGCAGGGTTTTGTGAGGAATTGCGAAGCGGTTCAAACGTGTCTGCGTCAGCAGTTAACGGGGGTTGGCGAGCGATAGCGAGCAGTGGGGGGTAGTCCCCTAGTTCTAAAAAAAAAAGTTTTTGGTGAACGGTTTCCAGAGAAAGGTTTTTTAATTACTGATCCGTATAACACATATTTGGTATCAAACTGTCCGGATTCCTTTGAGGATGTGCAAAGTGCCTTTAGAATTTCTAAAAAATATCTCCATTTAAAAATATTTCCATTTTTTTAGATTACGGATAAGGTTGCAGTTATAAAGCAAGAAACTATGAATTTTAAAACAATTGAAAACCTGTTTTACTGGTTTTTAATATTCAAACATTAAATAATCATCGTTCTATTTATAACACAAATTTAAAATATATATTTTGGGTTATTTTTAACAATATTTATATTTTTGTTGTTTAAACGGTTTTAATTATATTTAAAACTTATGTATAATTAATTTACCTTTTTTAAATAACAAATTAATATTTTTATATTTATCTTTTTCGTTGTGGCAACCTAATTATTGCTATATTTACAACAAAATATAAACTCGCTTTCGGAAATTTTGAACTTTTGCATTTATTTTTTACAATAATTATTATTTTTTATATCCTTTTGCAAGTATGTTTTTGTAAGGTAGTAAAAATGTGAAACTTAAATTTTCGTGATGTTTACGGTAATTTCTACATTTTTCACAGCCAATCGATGAAAATCATTACAAATTTTAAGAAAGTTAAATTTATTCCTGAGATGTTTCAGTTCTTCTTAATGTATCTGTGAAAAAAACATTACCTTGGGCAAATGGTAAAAGAATGTTTATTACATTGATGTGTTGTTAATTTTCTTGGAATTATAAGGCGATCCGCCAATTCATGTTATATCATAAAGGAACTGTTAAAATTCCGCCACTGAATAAGTATCCGCCATTTTCAAAAGAATACCCCGGAGAAGTAGGTACTACCCCTGTTTTAAGAATGTTTTATAAAGTGAGTAAGTGCAGTGAGCTGGGTTTTGTGAGGAATTGCGAAGCGGTCCAATAGTGTCTGCGTCAGCAGTTAACGGGGGTTGGCGAGCGATAGCGAGCAGGGGGCGGTAGCTCCCTAGTTGTTTAAACAAATCAAAGTCATTGTTGGGTTTCTCGTTAAAGTCTGTATGAGTCAGCTGTGACGTACTTTTACCCTAAACAAAGACAAAGGGCTTGGCGATTTTAATTTTAAATATCTCATCAGCTAAATTTTTTTGAAACTTTTCATGTGGATTTTTGGATTTAGATCTATTTCCTTTACTGGAAAAATGCATTTTTTTCTGTTTTCAAAAAATGATGGTATTGCCCATTAACTTGCTCAAATAAACAACATTTAATTCATATGAAGAGATCATTTAAAATGTCACTTACTTTTTTTATTCAAAGAGACCTCAAAAGATGATAAAGGAATGGACTTCTTTAAAATCCAAGATTAATCTCGTGATATTAAATGAGATTTCTCTTTCTGCACTTTCAGTACTACAGCGCCATCTGATTTTTAATCCAACAACTAAAATTCCAAATAAACAAGTGCACCGAGGGAAAAATTATTTACCAATCAGGAACTCGGAATTATAAATCAAATATAATTTTTGTACCAAAAAGAATGCATACGATATTTTGGTATTGCACTAAAAAACTAACTGAAAAGTTGAAACCTCTCAATACTTATAAATTAATTTATTTGTTTAATCAAGTGAATCTCTTAAAAAATTTCTGAAAAATTTGTAATAATTTATGTTCCCAAAATTTCAAGGATCATTCTTAAACTGAAACTTTATAGAAATGAAATGGAGCAACAGATAAAATTTTTTTCCCTTTGGTTTTCTCTCTCCTTTTTTCTTTTTGCTCTTTAAACTTTATCTCCCTTTTCTCCCTATTCTCTCAATCTCCCTTCCCTAGTTTTCACTCTTTTTTTAATTTAAAGTAAATCTGGAGGATTTTCGGATGTTATAAATTTATTATGTCACCATTAAAGTAAAAAAAGATATAAACTTTGAATAGTTATAAAAAAACTCTTAACTGAGCTTTAGAAAGTATTTTTCTTACAGCATCGCTTTTAAATCGATAAAATAAATCTAGAATGAAGAAATTTTTAGCTTAGCGTAAATAGTATTTTCTATTTTTTTACAAATCATTATTCGATAATTTAAATTAATAGGTATTTTCATTTTACAGTACACATATAATGAAAATAATATTACTTTCATTTTCAAGATATAACACGAATACGCAACAATCCAACGCCATATATTTCTCGAGATGCAGAAATATCTATAATTTCATACATAAAATAAAACTTGTGTTAAATATAAGTGTCTCTTCGTTTTGATTCGATACGTAGGGAAATTTTGATAAATGATGACCAATTTAAGAAAATTGTACTGTGAAGCTATATTGGTATGTTAGTAATAAAAGTGTTTGTTTCACGGAAAAGTTCTCTGTCTCCTGAAGGAAGGACTTGGCTTAGGTTTAGTAAATATCGTATAGGTCATAATTTTATTCAATGATAACATCATTTGAAAAAAGTACCTAATACTGGAAATCTTTTATAAGGGTTAATCCTAAATCCTAATAAAGGGGTACTAAACACATCAGACATCATAATTCTCTTCCGTGTCATTTGGTAGTGTAATACCCCTAACCTTTATGGTAACATTCAAATTATGACGCAAATTGACAAAATTAGATTGCTAAGACATGTGTGTATTCGAAAATCCTTCCTATCTAGAACAGGGGTTTCCAACTGGCGGCCCGCCAGGTCATTTTGTGCGGCCCACGAAGCTTCCTGAAAACCCCCCAAAATTTGGCCTTAAAATACTTTTTAGCATACTAAAATTCAAAATATTTTAGGGGGGGACCCCCGAACCCCCTATTCTGGAATAGCTTCACCCGTTTTCTATGGTGAAAAATTAAGTGTGATATCATCTCGAGAGGGAGATTGCCTGTATGCCATTCTCCCTGAGCGTAGCAAGGGGTGAAGCACTATTTTTAGGGAAATTAACAAACATTTTCTGGAAGAAGACCTCCCCCTTTAAGTAATATACAGTATTAAAAGTTGTATGGGGTAAAACATGTATAATAGGGTGTCCCTTAAAAATCGAAAGTCGGGGAAACTTTTGCGACACCCCCCCCCCCAATTTTTTTTCCTTTTGGTACCCTAAGAGTGTGTGCAAAATCTTAAATCCATCCGGAAATATTAACACGTGCCCCAAACGACCTAAAGTTCGAAAATTTTGACTTTTTTGTTTTCATTTTTTCGAAATTTTTAAAAATGTTTACATATTTTGTTGTTGAATAATAGGGATCTAACACATCTAAACAATCTTATTTGACCGTTTTTCATTATTATCTAGGCTAAATGCCCAGTTTTTGGCCTAGCCATCAATCAGAAAATCATCAAATTTGTCCATTTTGTAGTATGAATGGAGGAATCAGAAAGCAGTGGTGAATAACTTAGAACTACATAATTCCTCAACTAAATACCATTTTTAGACGATATTGATGAGTATAGGAATTATCTGGAGCTAAAATTAATTATCAGTTATTTAAATACAGACACCTCATTAGATTGCATTATCCCTAAAAAAAATTCTGTGATAAACGGTATGGGCATGTCTTGTATTGGGTAATGGGTTTTTGAGGCTTGTAATCTCAATTAAGGCTTTTAAAATCCTCTTGTACCACATTTTAAAGATCTTTACTCAAATCAAATGGCAAGCAGATGTCCTAATACAAGAGTGCATACATGATTTCAAAACTATAGAGTGTATAATTCTAAAAACATAAAAGCGGCAAGAGGATTATTATTATTATTATTATTATCATTATCATTATCATTATCATTATCATTATCATTATTATTATTATTATTGTATTGTAAGCAACACAGAAAAAATGAACGCCCGAACGCCCAGTGATCTATTTTTAGATCAGCAATATTGGGAGGTAATTTTTCACTAAATTAGTTTTTACAAAACTCTGCATTTTATCCTAATAGCTACATCTATAAAGAAAAAATAAAATCTGAAAAGGATTCAATTGGGGGTATACTTTTATAGTTTTCTCTTATAACGTGAACCAAAATGAAAAACTGCAAAATGAAACCCCAAAACAAAGTTTTGCCCATCACTGTAACAAAATAAATGTTGCAAACGCATAAAACACATGATATTATTCTTAAGGAAGGCTTTCTCTTGCCATATGAGCAGTTTTGTTTTTGTGGGGTAAATTTAAGGTAATTTAAAAGACCATTTCTGACACTGTGTTTAGCGATCTAAAAATAGATCATTGGGCGTTAATGGGTTAAACGGACGGTATTATTTTTTATCACAATATTTGGTTATGCAGCAGCCAAATCAATCAAGTTTTGATTTCTTTCTGTGTCTATTAAATTAGTATCTCTTCTTAGCTACTTTCCCAGTCGAATGCTTCATCACAAAAATTGTTTTATTACCAATAACAGCTTCTTTGAAATCAGTAAAAAATAGTCCATTTTACTACAGTGCCTCCAGTATCTCGAATCGAAGGACCCAAAAAATTCGAGTTAAGAGTTTTCGAGGTAACCCTCTGTAGCACAGCTCTAACAAATATGCTAATTTCATATAAGAGCAACTATAAGTAGACGAAATTTGGCCATATATGACATAAATTGGACGAATCTTGATCGTTTGTGCTGCTTTTGGGAACAAGCTAATATAATGAATACTTAATTTAAAGCGGGGGTAATATTTTTTCGAGATGTACATGTTTTCGAGGTATCAAAGTTCGAGTTAACGAGGGTACATGCTGTATATAAATAAATATTATACTATTAAAAACTATTCCATATTAAAGTATTTAATTTTCAACGTTCAAATTTCTGTTCTTGGTGAAAAAAATAGTATTATAGCAGCTTTTTTGACTGGGATTTGAATTCCATCTTCTCAAAGTTCAACCCATACATCCCATTTCTTTCCAATAACTAAATCTGAAAGTCCCTCCTCTTCTTTACATAACCTAACTCGGTGGACCCCTTTTATTCCTCTCTCCCCAGCAGCGATTAACTCTGCCACCCAATTCAACAAGTAATCAGCACAGCAACCCCTGCAGATAACGGCCAATCGTAAAAATTTCCCCAATCTCTTCGGAACATTTCATTTTTCCCGCTCCTCAACTTTTAATTAATTCTTTTCTGGCGGAGGGAGGGGGGCGAGCGCGAAAAACTGCCCGCCCTGCAAAACACACGACATCTAAATTAACTCCATGACAGCAATTTATTTTTCCGCCGGGCACCGCCTCTCCTCTTTGCGGGCGCAGAGAAAAAAATCAAATTACCGCTCTCTCCTCTCCGGCCGCAGAGACTTTAATTAAAGCATTTAACACCGGGAGAACTTTGAGAGGCGAGATTAAGCTCTGGGAACGGGGTACAATTATTTAAACGGTTCGTCGGCCGCCGGGATAAGAGATAAGGTGGCTTGAATGATGAGTGCTCGAATCACAGATAAAGCGGCGAATAAATCCTCGAGTTCCTTTGACTCTTGCTGTTGGATTTGGAGACCCCTATCGGATCTGGCGTAATGGACCCTTGTGCATTAATAATGCAGATTGCTGCTGCGGGGTCTTGGGGTGGAGCAAAAGTGGTCGCTGTGGGTGGGGAAGGTTTCTTGTGGGGATAAGGGAGAGAGGATCAAGATGAGGGGGAGAGGCTCTCTGTAATGGATCACAGGCTAGGGATCTGCCATTGGATTCTTGCTCGGCATGGAATATTCTCGACTTTGGGTCAGTGCTTGTGTTGCCAAATGAAAACCTATTTTATAGCTATGATTAGGATTTTAAGGCAATGTCATAACGTAGCTCTTCTGTCATACAGGGTGTTTCAAAATTGCGTTGCACGGCTTTTATTCGGAACCAGCGCCTCCTAGGGTCATGGAAGTAAGGTCTACCCATAGATAAGTGACCCTGGAGAATCCATTGAGATGACTTACAGCGCCCCTAGCGGCGAAATTAAAAAGTTAAAAAAATTAATTTAAAAACTAAAGGAGATAGAGCAAAAACCTCAACGAGAGTATTGTTGCCAACGTTCAGAAGAACTCATTGAAAAAAATTTGATAAACATATCTTGAATATTCGCGGAGATATTAGCATGTGAAAATAGCACTTTTTCGGGGGTCAAAAAGTAAAAAGTTCGCATATTTGCAAATTTTTTTGATTTTTTGATTAAATTTTGTGTTCTTTCAACTAAAAAAACAGAAAACTACACAATAACACTGAAGAATTTGCAAATATGCGAACTTTTTACTTTTTGACCCCCGGAAAAGTGCTATTTTCACATGCTAATATCTCCGCGAATATTCAAGATATTTTGATCAAATTTTTTTCAATGAGTTCTTCTTGACGTTGGCAACAACACTCTTACTGAGGTTTTTGCTCTATCTCCTTTAGTTTTTAAATTAATTTTTTTAACTTTTTAATTTCGCCGCTAGGGGCGCTGTAAGTCATCTCAATGGATTCTCCAGGGTCACTTACCTAGGGGTAGACTTTACTTCCATGACCCTAGGAGGCGTAGGTTTCGAATAAAAGCCGTGCAACCCAATTTTGAAACACCCTGTATATAGAAATTACAGAAAATAAAATCTCTGAAAACTGATAAAACGCAATGAGGAAGTTGCATGATTTTTTTAATCGATTCTTCTTGCAAAAATAAGCAACTATCCAAAATTTGAGGCTGATCAAGAAATTTTTTGATTGCCAAAAAAATTAACAAAAATCCACTTTTTAAAAGCGCGCGAAAACGCCAAGAGTTTGGGATCATCGTATGTTGACGTCACCATACCATACGATAAGCATTGTTGGAAAGCAATGCAGTTGATGGTATGATTGTTGACATCTTTAAACAATAAGAGTTTTTAGTCACGTGTTTTTTTTCTCTACTTTTAAATTAAAATATTTAATTACCTGTACATTTTTTGAAAAATTGACTAGATATTTCATTTTACCATACAAAAAACCATACGGAACACTTGTTTGTTTTTGAAAATCTGACACATGCAACTTCCTTATTATGTACTACAAAACAGTAATGTTTTAAGTAGATAGGTTAGAAATACGGATTTTTTATGTGCATTACACTGTTCTACACTGAAAAAATTTCCTTGATGAAAATAGTCATTTCTTATAGATTTTGGGTCGCTGAATACGAAAATCACCATTAAAATTCTCAATTGACTCAGGATTTTCGGGGAACAGCCCCTCCCCCTTTTCACGTTTTTTAACGACTTTAAAACTTTGAACTCGATTTTCAGGGTCAAAAAGCATTGCTTTAATCTTCAAATTGCCCCCCAGGGGACAAGAAATGTTCAAATGAATAAAATATGATAAATTTATAACAAATGGATAGGTTTAAGGGGTAGTTAACCCCCTAAGAATGCAAAAAATTAGCTAAAATTTATAGAGGTTTTTATACGCTATTTTTTCCTCCTATTTTTTACGCAATTCCCGTTTGAAGGGTCCTAACCCTTCCCCAAGGACCCAAATTTGATGGCAATATGCAGCAATGATTTTTGCTAAAAGCGGTTGAGGTGAGAGCGCCCCCAGAGCACCCACGGAAGTAGGGTTCAATGCCGCACTTAGAGTTTAACTGTGCTGTACAAAAAAACATCTGAAGCCACTTACTGAATTTCAGCTGATTCTTGTGTAAAATGATCTGCTGAATTCAAATATGACTCCCATTTTCCTCCATCACCCTCAGTTTTTAAGGGGATACCCCCTAATTGTTATCCACAGCCGTGCATCTGTTAACATCTTGAAACATGGAATCCTCACTCCCGAAAATCGGTCAGTTTTTAAAGAACTGAAGAGTTTCTACTTAGAATACACCCAAAATATAAGAAAAACATCATTTGTAATCTTTTCAAAATCATCGATATTAATTCCTGAACTCGCGAGCGCCTTCGCGATTCTGGAAGTCTTCCGAACTCTTCCGCGGGGACTTCTGGGAGGCTAACACCTCGACCGCTTTTAGTAAAAATTATTGCTGCATATTGTCATCAAATTTGGGTCCTTGGGGAAGGGTTAGGACCCTTCAAACGGGATTTGTGTAAAATATAAGAGGAAAAAATAGCGTATAGAAACCTCTATAATTTTTAGCTATTTTTTTGTATTTTTAGGGGGGTAATTACCCCTTAACCCTATCCATTTGTTATAAATTTATCATATTTTATTAATTTGAACATTTCTTGTTAACTGGGGAGCAATTTGAAGACTAAAATAATGCTTTTTGAACCTGAAAATCGAGTTTAAAGTTATAAGGTCGTCGAAAAACGTAAAAAGGGGGAGGGGCTGTTCCCCGAAAATCCTGAGTCAATTGAGAATTTTAATGGTGATTTTCGTATTCAGCGACCCAAAATCTATAAGAATTGACTATTTTCATCAAGGAAAAAATTTTGAAGGTCAAATTTGTAGAACAGTGTTATCTTTAGGAGCATGGAAGTTAAATTCTCATAGAATACATAGGAGTATCACAATAAATTTTTTTATAAATGTAAAAAAATTAAAATCTCTAATTGTGTTTATTTATATTAAATTAAAGCTTATGCTAATTATATTATTAATATCAGATAACATTCATTTTGAAAGGGAAACTTTCTGATAACAAACTATTAGCCAACTTTATGTATAAGTCATAATTAAAACCCCTTTTATATAAAATCATAAAACCATATCTGTTTAGTCATACTTTGACATCAATTCATAGATTGATGTGATTGCACATACAATTTATAATATCTATAACTTTATTTTAATATTTGAAATGATATTAAAGAAATTGAACACAAAGAATTGATATTTTGGTTTTTTATGATGGTTAATAATATTTTATTATTGATTATGATAAAGATTTTCTATTTTAGAAAATTAATATAAAATATTTCATTTCCCTATTTCAGCCCGTTACCATTTTGTACTTTCACTTACATATTTACAATTTCAACCCAAAGATGACAACAGTAGCTTAATAATTTTTTAAAGAAACTATCACCAGCATTTTTTCTCTGTGAAAGAAAATACTTGCTGTTTTTAGAATAAGCTTCTTTCAAAATAAAAAAGTTTTAAAGGTTTAAAATAATAATTTTAATTATAATAGAGTGAGTGATACTAAGAATATATTTGGTAGTTGATTTTTTTTAAGTTTCAACTATGCCGAAAAGCAGGGAAGGAGTCGTTCGATTTTAAAATCGTTTCTTAGTGCGCGTCTAATGGCTGAAAGGAAGGTCTCTGTCAAATTTCAAGCCAATCGGTCGGGCAGTTTTGGAGATTTCGTGATGAGGGTTATGAATCAGTCAGTGGTATTTGGATTTTATATATACAGGGTGTTTCAAAATTGCGTTGCACGGCTTTTATTCAGAACCAACACCTCCTAAGGTCATGGAAGTAAGGTCTACCCCTAGGTAAGTGAGCCTGGAGAATGCACTGGAATGACTTACAGAGCCCCTAGCTGCGAAATTAAAAAGTTAAAAAAATTAATTTAAAAACTATAAGAGATAGAGCAAAAACCTCATTGAGAGTATTGTTGCCAACGTCATGAAGAACTCACTGAAAAAAAATTCATGAAAATATCTTGAATATTCGCCAAGATATTAGCATGTGAAAATAGCACTTTTTCAGGGGTCAAAAAAGAAAAAGTTCGCATATTTGCAATTTTTTTAAATTTTTGTTTAAATTTTGTGTTCTTTAAACTAAACAAACACAAAACAACAAAATAACACTGACAAATTTGCAAATATGCGAACTTTTTCTTTTTTGACCCCTGAAAAAGTGCTTTTTTCACATGCTAATATCTCTGCGAATATTCAAGATATTTTGATCAAATTTTTTTCAGTGAGTTTTTCATGACCTTGGCAACAATACTCTCACTGAGGTTTTTGCTGTATCTCCTTTTGTTTTTAAATTAATTTTTTAAACTTTTTAATTTCGCCGCTAGGGGCGCTGTAAGTCATCTCAATGGCTTCTCCAGGGTCACTTACCTAGGGGCAGACCTTACTTCCATGACCCTAGGAGGCGTTAGTTCCGAATAAAAGCCGTGCAACGCAATTTTGAAACACCCTGTATAGATGCCATGTCCGTTACAGTACCATTGTTAACAGAGTTGAGAAAGCAAATATATGAGGAAAAGTGTTACCCCCAATTTTCACTATATAAAAATAACAAAACACCTACCTTCATTTTATTTAAAAATTATGAACTTTATATATTTTTCTGAAATGTTAGTTTATGATGAAAAAATTGGCCATTAACTTTTAAGAAGATCGGCTGCAAACAGAATAAAAACCAGCACCATTTTTTTTAGTGTATACCGCTCATATTCAATTCTTAATTTTTCCCAATCAAATTAATAAAGAGAAAATTGAGACAGGTTTTAAGTTAGATTTTAAAAAATTTAAACAGCTAGAAACTACTCATTTATGTGTGGGCAAATTCATTTATGGGAGGCAAATACAAAATATGTGTTTTTATATCCAGAATCAAATCATTTCTATGACGTTCAAACTTTTTCTGAACATTTCATTTTTTCCATATATTATCATATTTTAGACTATTTGAGAAAAGGACTGGGTTTTAATGAGAGTTATAAAGAAGTTAGAATTGATTATAATAGTTAAATAATTTCAAACAAATCAAAAATAAAAAAAACTCACAAATGAAGTTTGGTATGTTTAAGAAAATCAATCACAGACATAAAAACCAACTCAATACCTTTATATTTATATTATTTCAAACAAATCTGTAAAAAAAGGATCACTTTTAACATTTATCTAATAGGTATTCATTATTCACCCCTCTAGTTTTCTCTTTTTTTCCACCGGAAGGGCACGTTAAGAGCTTTTTCTAGATAATTTCGTAAATAGAAACTTGAGGAAAACCAAAGCAACTTAAGAAATTGATAAATGAGGAGTCGAGTTAGTGTGGTTCAGGATTGCTCATCTAACAAAACGAGACGATTTTTATGAAAGTACGTCGGAATCACGTTGACCATTGCACCAAACAAACCGGTATTGTTTCAGTCAATACAACAAAACCACATTCATTACGTAGTATTGAAGCATAAACTTAAGACTCTCTTGCTTAAACTGACATATTAAGGTCCCTTTTATTTAGGGCAGTACGAAAACTATTATAACTTAAATTGGAACATCTGCGGTTATCCGTTTTCCCAACGAACCAGTGGTATAGTGATAAAAATATTTCCTCAAAATTCAGGTATTCTCTTCTCCTGACCTTTGAAAGGATCTTGATAATGAGGGCAAATCCCATATTCTTTGCATTACCTTTCCTTTCACCTACCTAATTTTAATATATTAGACTGTAAATGGTATAAAGTCAAAAATATATATAGATAATTTTGGTTATTGAATTTAGCGACATAAAATTAATTGATGGCGTTGTTAGATAATTGAGGTTACTTAAACATTATATTCAGATATTTCTCTCTCTGAATGAAGGAATAGCAACACTTCAAAAATTAAAAATAATTATTTTTATCCAATTAGTAATTAAATAATACTTGGAAAAGTTTTGGAAATAATTTTATCAGTCTTGATTCTTCTTAGATTTTGTGTTTGTAATTCATGTGACACCCAGAAAAAATGCATTTTTTCAGTAAAGGAAATAGATTTAAATTAAAAAATCGACATAAAAAGTTTTAAGAAAACTCAATAATTAAAAAATTAAAAATCAACAATCCCTTTGCATTTGCTTAGGATTGTGTGAATGACGCCAGATCTGTTTCGTCCTTACTTTAAAGTGAAAACCAACAATCGCTTTGAAAAATTGTTTAAACAAATTAAACCATTGTTTGAAATCAATATTTAGGATTAAATGACGTCGTATTGTGACATTT
The DNA here is from genome assembly GCA_024610705.1 of Tetragnatha versicolor. NCBI lineage: Eukaryota > Metazoa > Arthropoda > Arachnida > Araneae > Tetragnathidae > Tetragnatha > Tetragnatha versicolor. Next base: position 27,589,947 of record JANDEH010000001.1, on the reverse strand, counting down.
GACGTTTTCGCGCTATTTTTAAAGTCACACTTTGAAATTTATTGTTTTAAAACTTTTTTTACAAACATCAAGAAAATTTTACATTGACTTGTAGAAAAATCAGTTTTTAGGGAGTAACTATAGTTTCTTCCTTTGTACACTAGATGGCGCGTCCTAACGACCAAATTGATTTTGCATTATCTTGGATATTTTCCTGTTTTCTTCCAGGATAACTCGACGGACTGAAAAACTATGTTATTTTAACAAAGATTTAAACTGAAAGTAAAATGTCTACTAAAAAAAGGAAGTTGTTCTAGAAGATTTTGTAACATTTTTCACTGAGCAAAATTATATAAATGTACTACTTTATTAATAAATAACTATCTGATGTTTTATTAGTTAATGGATTTTTTTTATTTATTTTTGTGGTAGATTTACAGCTGTGTTTTTATTATTAGCTACTTTAAAGATATATTCTTTAAAATCACTTCATGTAATAATCCTCGAGGCAAACCCTCTGTTTCCCAAGCCTATGCTATTCTTATAAAATATGTTTTTATTGATAGCAATTAAATCTTATAAATATTATTATAATTAATCTTTCTAATAAATTTTATATTTTTTAATATTGTTTCATATTTCTTGCCTGAAGCGTTTTCAATCGAAATACATAGCCTGCAATCCTTATTTTTATGTTTTAAGGTTCAAAAAATGTTTACAACTTTATATGACAAAAATAAGTTATTATAATTTCATCTTAAATAAAATTCAAATAAAAAACTAGAATTTTACAATGAAAGCTTTAATAATTAGGAGGAATATAGCCCAGTAAATAAAGGGTTTTTAGCTCACTAATTTATATTTCTCTGAAAATTTCAGGATAATATATGAATGACAATCTATAATCAAACATGAAAATATCCTAATAATAAGTTTATAGTTTAAAAAAATTAACTAATTTTTGGATCTCAATAATTTTTTCACATGTTATCTTCTTAATTAACATCTTGAAAAATTAAAAAAACCTTAACTTCCCAAATAGGAGAAATATAGGTTGCAATTTTAATTTTAAGGGAAATTAGTAATCAGAATTACGTAAGTTTTTATGAATTAAAATCTTAAACTGTATAAAACTTACACAATAAAATTAATATTAGTTAAGATGTTGAGATATCACAAACACACACTTTACTAAGGAAAAAACTTATTTTCATGCTAAATACATGTTAAATTAAAGGATGAAAGTTTTAAATTTTTTAATTATTTTTCTAGTAAAAATTTAATAGTCAAAATTAGTGAAAATCAAAAATCATTTTTACTATCCTAAATGTGTATAATTATTTTATTATTCAATTTTACTTATCCCAAAATGTCATTGTATGTATGAACTATAAGCGGTCTACAATACTTCAGAAGCTCAGACAACACATAATTAATTTCGAGGGGATGGACTAATAGCCTTCCTGAATCAAAATTAGAACAAAATTAAAATTAAAGATATCCTTTTTATATTGAAGGTAAATATCCGATACACATTTAATAAAATAAAGAAGTTAAGATTCATATTAAAATGAGGGGGATGTTTTTAATTTTCTATTAAACAGTTAATAAACCTAACAATGTCAAGGTAAAAAAATTAAATTCAAATAATGAAAGGTTCACTGAATTTTTCCTTTAATTGGAAATCTAAAAACATTTTTCTCATATTAATTAAATAAAACGTTGTCATGTCCTCCTTTTACTTTTTAATACTTCGAATTCATTTATTTTAATCAATTTCGATCATCTATAAGGATCATTCGATATAAATAAAAATTCCATCTAAAGTTTAAAATTATCCCAATTCTGCTTTTCAAAGTTGGTTTTACATTGAAATGACACTCCTTAACCTGAGGCTAAACTCCCTCAGCAAACATGACTCATCACAATGTGAAGAATGTAGTTACCCCAGTTCAATTCGAGTGTAGTCACCCCAGAACCAGAGGTTAATTAGAGCAATCTCATTCTTGAAAGAATTCACTAGGCAAGTACCCCAAGATAAGATTTATATATTTTTTGTATATTTTATTTTTATATCGTGTTTTTTCCCAAATACTCCGAATACGTACGAAATCTTCTACGTAAATCTATGAAGAAGTACGACTTGGGATTTTCTAAAGTTGTCGAGAAACTGGTAATGCTAATCGTGGTTATGTAAAGCTGGAAAATAAAACGAAAACATGGCGTTAAGGATATAATTAGAATTTACGGAAAAACTGTCAACAAGAATATCAAATGAATTCTTTGATGAAAGTTTAGAATAAAATGACTTGAAAAAGATTCAACAAGGTAATATGGAATATTTGAGGTTCGCTTTTCATTTTAGTTTTTTGTACTGTTAGACAATTACATATGAGGCCAGACGTATATTTCTATAGCTATCCTTTATTTGATATTTGGAACACGAAAAGTGTGTGTCCTACTTGTGGAATAATTTAATTCCCGGTTACACAACTAATTTACTAATTTTTTTCTACAAAATACAAAAGTTAATGACTAATAAATTACTAAATAATTTGTATGTTGGAGTTCCTTAAAGTTGTTTGCTACTTTTACGACCCTAAACAAATTAAAATTCCCTACTTTTTACCTTCTCTACGAGTAAAAAATATTATTTAAAGAGAAAACTGTTTAACTTTAGTTGAAAAGATTTAAAGTATCAAAGTTAGTCAAGTATTCAAACATTATTTTGCATTTAGCTTTCACTTCATAATTAATGGTGTAAGGAGAAATAATGCACTAGTACTTAGTACTTTAACAGTACCTACGTTTTACATAAAAAGGAAATAAGGGCGTTCAAATATTGAGCAAGCACTTAAAGAGGGAAATGATTTGTCCTGCTTTCTTTTGCTGACTAGGAGAAAGGGGGTTAAAAATACTTTTACTTCTCCATATAATAAATTTAGCAAGTTTGAAATTGCTCAATTAAAATTTAAACGCATAATTTAGTTTTTTACTTTCAATTTATCCAAGAGTAAAAATACTTAAATACTTTCTTTGTAGATTATTTTACAAGGGGACATTCAAATACACTGGTAAAAAAGGTTTTTGGCCCAAGAACATGGTATAGTGTTTCTAAGGCAACTTTTCAGGCTGATTCCGAATCTGCAATCAGAATTTTTCCATCCCCCTCAGATTTTTCACAATTCAGCTTTTTTGATTTACTGATTTTTGGATATAGATACATTTGGGGATAAAAATATGTTTAAAACACTGTTTTAATTTTTTTTCTTGATGTATTTATTTGAATATATTATGGGAACACAAAGACATCTACATTCTGTATAGGCTCTAATTTTTCGTGTACATAAACAGTAATTAAAGTTTCATTTTCCCTCCCTTAAAAGTGATGTTTTTCCCACCAACGCCTCACGTGCTAGATCAAAAATATCGCCGACACAGAGTGGGTGGGATGAAGCAGAAAGGGACCGTTAAACACCAGCCATCTAAAATAATTCCAGTTGTTGATATATTTAGTGCTAAGGGGTCGAAAAGGGCACTACGCTATTGCGAGAAAAGCACTGCCGCATAAGCTGTCTGCTGCTGCTTCAAGGGTGTCTCTTTCCTTTTTAGTCTTAAATTATGAAGGTAAATAAATATAATCCATCTGAATACGTCCTAAATAACACATTCGAATCAGTTTATCACAATATGAATCTTGAAATATATTTTTCAAAAATTTCAAAAATTGGTCATTTTGTCACTTTTTTCGAATTTTGGGGCTCTCTGAAGCAAAAGAACGTATAAACCTAAAGCATAAACATTTTTGCAGTTGTAGTTGGTAAACAATAATACATTTTAAGCGCAACCCCAAATCAAATACTGAAATTCGTAGTTTTTTTATGAATTTTTGAAGTTTAGTCATTTTTAGCCCAATTTTCAGAACTTAAGGTCTAATGAGGCAACAGAAGATATCAACCCAGAGTTTTAAGATTTCACACCCTTATTATTAGTGGTAGTTTACAAGTTTTCCACATTACCACTAAGCTATCAACGAAAATTCGTTTTTTTGGTACACCCTATTAGTATGAATGCTAATACAGGGTGTTTCAAAATTGCGTTGCACGGCTTTTATTCGGAACCAGCACCTCCTAGGGTCATGGAAGTAAGGTCTACCCCTAGGTAAGGGACCATGGAGAATCCATTGAGATGAATTACAGCGCCCCTAGCGGCGAAATTAAAAAGTAAAAAAATTAATTTATAAACTAAAGGAGATAGAGCAAAAACCCCAGTGAGAGTATTGTTGCCAACGTCAAGAAGAACTCACTGAAAAAAATTTGATCAAAATATTCGCGGAGATATTAGCATGTGAAATAGCACTTTTTCAGGGGTCAAAAAGTGAAAAGTTCTCATATTTGCAAATTTTTTTGATTTTTTGATTAAATTTTGTGTTCTTTCAACTAAAAAAACACAAAACTACACAATAACACTGAAAAATTTGCAAATATGCGAACTTTTTACTTTTTGACCCCTGAAAAAGTGCTATTTTCACATGCTAATATCTCCGCGAATTTTCAAGATATTTTGATCATATTTGTTTCAGTGAGTTCTTCTTGACGTTGGCAACAATACTCTCATTGGGGTTTTTGCTCTATCTCCTTTAGTTCATAAATTAATTTTTTTAACTTTTTAATTTCGCCGCTAGGGACGCTGTAAGTCATCTCAATGGATTCTCCAGGGTCATTTACCTAGGGGTAGACCTTACTTCCATGACCCTAGGGTGGCTGGTTCCGAATAAAAGCCGTGCAACGCAATTTTGAAACACCCTGTATACAGGGTGTAAAGGAAAGTCCCTTTACCCTGTAATAAATAGCTAACGGAGCAAGCTAAAGCTATGCAGTTAAGGTAACGGTATAGTAAAGTGACTATGCGCAATTGAATGCGAGCGACCGCGGCGCCCTCTAGGGGAAATTTTAGGAGTTAAAAATTTTATTTTAAAAACTATTAGAAATTTGCTAAAATAATAAATTACAAAGTTGTAGAACAGCATCGATTTAGTAGGAAAAGACACCTTAAGCAAAAAAATATCTTGAATAGAACCCCTAAAACGTACGCTCAATTAGGTTGAATTTACGTAGATTTTACGTCATAAAACGCTTCTCACGAGGCGAAAATGAGAAATTTTCAATTTTAAGAGTTAAGAATACTTTTATTCATTTATTTGAAAATTTCTCATTTTCGCCTCGTGAGAAGCGTTTTATGACGTAAAATCTACGTAAATTCAACCTAATTGAGCGTGCGTTTTAGGGGTTCTATTCAAGATATTTTTTTGCTTAATGTGTCTTTTCCTACTAAATCGATGCTGCTCTACAACTTTGTAATTGACTATTTTAACAAATTCCTAATAGTTTTTAAAATAAAATTTTTAACTCCTAAAATTTCCGCTAGAGGGCGCCGCGGTTGCTCGCATTCGATTGCGCATAGTCACTTTACTATACCGTTACCTTAACTGCATAGCTTTAGCTTGCTCCGTTATAGCTATTTATTACAGGGTAAAGGGACATTCCTTTACACCCTGTATACATTTCATAAATATTCAAATGCGTTTTTCAAAAAAACTGAGGGTGATGGAGAAAAACTGCTTGCATATTTGAATTAAGCGTGAAAAGTTCTAAGAATCGCCCATTTTCGTTCTTAGGCCAAAAAAAAGTTCGATTTTGTTGACTAGTGATATTAGAACCTACGTAATCACCTAATAGGGGGTGTCTTATTTTCTTATTTTTGCTTACAAGATGAGAGAATAATTTGCGTGTTTACAAAACACTTTAAAAACACCAAAACACTTTATCTCTATTCTTAAAAAAATTTTTGTTGAACGGTTTCCATAGAAAAACGTTTTAATTACTGGTCTGAGTAACATATTTTTTTATCTCAAAACGGATTCATTTGAGGATTCCAAGTGAGCTTTTATATTTTTTTCTAAAAATTATCAATTTATATTTATTGTTTTTTAGATTACGGATACGGTTGCAGTTATTACAAAAAATTATCCTGCAATCTATTATCTGATCAATCATAACGGCAAATTGACGCCATATTGTACTATAAAACAAACTCATTTCATGTTAAGAAATGTACTTTTTGAATTCTCCCCAGCTTAAATCTTTCTAAAACTGATTAAAGCCTTCTAGAAACTTACGAATATATTTTTATCACAAAAACTTCACATTTTATCAAAAAAAAATTTTATGTATAGTCGGATGAACGATGCTGTTTGTAAACAATGAGTGTTATGAGGATTGTGTCTATTAATATTTTTAACAAGCTGACTTACCCGGCCTTGCACGGGTACAGTTTATTCTATTTTTTAAAGAAAGAAAGAGAGTTTAATCAAGTTGCGTGTCTCTCCTTCTTTGAAGTAGCAGTTTACTTATCATCTCAGTGTTCCGTCGTCTTTTTAGGCGCATTATGTCCTGATGTGGATCATGTGCCATAAAATGTATAATTTTATGTTTTTATATACATTTTATGTTGTATAAATATTTTTTATACCATATAAATCTACCCTAACTAAACCCGTCCCTCATTTGTGTTAGCAGTTAAAAAAATATTCAGTTTGAGGGAAAGTGTAACACAGTGCTTTCATGAAGTAGTATTTCCGGTGTCTTTTTTAAATTTCTATGTGTTTTCAAAAATCACGCGATTACGACTTATCAAGTGATAAATTATCGAAATTGTGTCTTCTAAAATTTTTAAACGGGGTCATCTGTTCAATAGTAGGAGACAAATGTTTTGTAAAACATCATAAAGTAAAAATTAATCCTCGAATGAAAGCCCTAAAGTATTTTGAGCTCTCGGGTCAAACTTTCTTACAAGACTTACAAACCGTGTTCATCGTTTCCCCCAAAATATTATGGTTTTAATAAAATTAATATGTTTTTAAAGGATAAGTAAAAATAGAAAAATTCAATAATGAAGCAACCAAAGTCATTGGCTTCACCAACACTGAGGATGTCGCTCGCAGTTAGCGACAAAACGTGTAATGTAAAAACATTTAAACATTAAACAAATGTAAAAACATTTTAACTGGACCACCGCACAGTGGGCAAAAAACCCAAAAAGCTGGCCAAAAGTCGAAAAAAAAGAATTTCCGGAACTTTGGACACTTGGGATAGTTGTAGGGATATATTTAGCACCTATTTGCACCATTGGTTAATGGCTGGGAAGTCTCTGTGGCTCAGGAAATCATTTCGTACGTGAGCGTTGAGCGAGTTGTTTAGACATCTCGAAGTACAACAAAAAGTTAGTTAACTTTAAGCGCGTATAGAATCATGAAAAATTGACCAATTTTGATTCTGTAAATTGGATTCTCATCTTAAAAGTACGCATAAATTAGAACTTTTTTGTGAAATTTATACAAGCAATATATTTAATAGTTAGTCAACAATGAAAATCGTCATATTTCTCAAGATAGCGTTCTAAGAAATCGTGATAAAAAGAGAAAAACGAAAAAAAAACCACCAGATCCCACTCTGAAACCAATTGGAAATTTTTAACTACATATTTTTTCAAAAGCCTGCAAAAAACTGGCTGCCTTTAGGTGCCATTTTGGCTTCTGGAGCGATTTCTATGTTGCAATGTATGGGCGCGATTCCATATTCAAGCTCAATAAACTTTCGATTTTAGTTCTCAAAATTTATTAAAAATATATTAATAAATCGATCAAAATGTGTAAATAATGATATATTTTAATCGATTCGAAATTATTTCAATCAAAGTAAACTATACGACTAAATTAACATTTCCGCCAATAGCTTTTAAAAACATATATGAATTAAAAAATAAAATAAATGTACTTATGAAATATATATTACCAAGACCCTCTACATCATGCCACACAACGCGGTCGTGCAACGTCATCACTTTCACTCCATAGACTGGCGATTTTCACTAAAGTTCGTCCGGAGTTGTGTGGCCATAATATAGAGGGTCTTGAAATTAAACTTAATGTATTTTCATATTGAGATGACATTTAAATTAAATTTTGATCGTCATAATCATAATTATACTTAATTTATATACTTATACTTAGCAATTGTTGCGGAAACTAGTGTTCCCAGATGAAAGTTGGAAGAAAGACTCACGTGTCCGAAGACTCACGAGCTCTCGAGGACACAAATCTCATCTCGCATTTCACGCATTGTTTTGATCTGGATAAAAGAAGTAGTTTGGAAAATTGAATGAAAAGTAGAGTTGCGTTTTATGTTATGTAAAGAAAGAGGCTAGAGTGATTAAAACTTTATTTTTATTATCATAGGTAGTCGGTCTTTTTAACATCAATTTGACATCTACACTAGTCAGAAGAAATTCCCGGTTTATCACCTTTGGTAAGATATTTAACACGATTTGTAACATGGCATCCCTGCACTGGTAGCACTTTTGACTAGAGTGGCTGTATAAAAGGACCCTTAGCTAGAATTGAAGATGCCGTTGAGACGTTCATACAAAGGAGCTACGCAACGGAGAAATACTGTACGATCTCGAACTGAAGAAGAGACGTTACAGAGACTCGTAATCCATAGGCAAAGTGTAAAAGACGAGTTGATCAAGACTGGTGAGAATATTGAGGATGGACTTACGCTACAAGATAGTGAGAAATTGGCTGTAGCTTTTGGTAATTTAAAAGAACAGTACGAGATGTTAAAAGAAATCGATAAAGAGTTGAGTGTGAGGTGGCCTGTGGACGAGTTGGCGGAGGAAACACAAGGTGCAATGCAGTTCGCCAGAGTAATCAATGGATGGAGAATTAAAGCAGAAAAAGCATTAGGTGAGTTAAGACCACTTGTTTCTAGAGAAAACTGTAATGATAGGCTGTTAGTAAATGAACAAGTTAAAGTAAAACTACCAAAGTTGGAAATACCTAAATTTTATGGCAATTTAGATCAATGGATCAATTTTTGGAGTTTGTTTGAATCGTCCATACACAGCAATACTTCTTTGAATAGTGTGGATAAATTTGCGTACCTAAAAGCTCACTTAGGGGGCACGGCACTAAGAACCATAGAAGGACTTTTGATAAACAGCGAAAATTATTTTTCAGCTATAGCAATTTTACAAGAACGATTTGGTTCCAAAAACAAACTCATTACGACACATATGAATAGTTTATTGGCTATACCTCCTCTTAGAAACTCCAACGATATAAATAGTTTTAGGAAATTGTTCGATCACCTAAACGCGCAAATGAGGAGCTTAGAATCGTTGGATGTACCGACTGATAGCTACGGAAGCATTCTACTGCCACTGATTTTGAAATTATTGCCACAGGATTTGTTGCTAGACTTTCATAAGAGTCAAAATACCGACCGGGTGGAGGATTTGATTTCATTTCTATCTCAGCAGCTGAGGGCGCGAGAAGGTGCCCTTTTGTTTTTAAATAGGGAAAGTGATAATAAAGAGCGACGTCGGTTACCAGTTATTTCAAGCAACTTCCACTCTGGAGGTAACTTTAATAAGAGTAATAATATGGGAAAAGATAAGAGTGGTCGGAACATTCCATCAGATAGTGAATTATTAGTCACGGAGAATCATACGACAGACGGAGAGAAAGTTTGTGCCTTTTGTACTTTGACTCATAAAGATAGCTATTGTGACTATGCCCACAGTGTTCCTAGGGATGAGAGAATAAATATCCTAAAAAGAAAAGGATTGTGTTTCAGGTGTTGTGATATAAATGCTCGGCATATATCACGTTATTGTAGGGCTGAAGTAAAATGTATTTTCTGCGGCGGTAAATCACATAACACCAATTTATGTTATTCGATAGATGGGTCAGATGTTTGTGGTAGCTCTGAAACTAGTACAGACTTAAGCAATCAAGAACATACTCCGGTCGTATATTTACAAACCCTGTTGATATGTATCAGTAATGGTCATTTAAAAAAAATGGTTCGAGCAATTATAGATACTGGAAGTAGCAGATCTTACATTTCACGGTTTGTCGCAGAGACCATGAAATTGAAGAGTTTAAAAGAAGAGACCGTCACGCATGGACTTTTTGGAGGATCCAAAAGGATAATGAAGCACAAGCTGTACTCCACCTGTTTGCGAAGCTTGGATGAAAGATATAGTATCGTGGTAGAATTAATGGACCAAGATAAAATATGTGAGCATATCCCTCGGATACAAGGTGATGTGTGTATACAAGAGTTGAAAAGACAGGGTATTTTCTTAAGTGATATTTCGCCAAAAAGAAAAAGTTGCTTGTGTCGAAGTCAGAATAGTGAAATTCATATGTTACTTGGGTCTGATATTGCGGGTAAGTTTTTCACAGGAGAAGTTAAAAATTTAGATTGTGGTTTGACTGCGGTGGGGACGAAATTCGGATGGACTGTCATAGGCAAATTAGGACAAAAGGAAACAGACAGTTCATTGTTGCTCCCTTCTCTGCATATTAACACTATGAGGATAAGTGATTTGTGGGAATTAGACGTATTGGGCATTGGAGATCCGGTGGAATCACTATCTAAAAAGGAAATGAGTGATCTTGTCTTGACACATTTCAAAGAGACAGTCCAATGGAATGAAGAAGGAAGGTATCAGGTGAATATCCCATGGCTTACCGGACATCCTCCTCTTCAAACTAATAAGGAGTTGGCTGAGAAGCGATTGAAGAACATCGTTAACTCTTTAAAAGTAAAGAACAAAATAGCGGACTATAAAAAGGGTCTATCTATGGATTCAGCAAATGCAATTCCGGAAGGTATAGATACTTTTGAAAATGGTACAGAAACTAATTATTCTCATAAAGAAGTTGATGATATTTCCAGTAAGAAACCTCTAAAGAAAGCAAAAGGTAGGCCCAAGAAAGGAGCAAAAACTGAGGTCCATTCAAAGGGCGAAGCTGATCAGAATGGGGTTGAAGAACTTTCTAAAAACGATACTTATGAAGTGTCTGACAAAAGCAGTTCCAAACCATCTTCAGAAGATGATAAAAATTCTAACCAGGAATCAGAGAATGAAGATATGGGAAGTGACCCTTCTGTAGAAGAAAAGCCCCAGAAAAAGAAAGGAGGCGGACCGAGGAAAGAAATAAAAGTCAATAATGAAACAGATGATCTTAATAGCCATGAAAATAATGCTGGAGAGGGGTCAGAGAAAAATGATGATCCTGAAACCAGTGGTGATGAGAATAAGGTTGAAGAAGAGGAAACAGAAGCTATGCCTAAGAAAAAAGGTGTAAGAAAGGCCAAAAAAACTGGTAGGGGTAGAAAGCCAGCTCCCAGTAAAGAAGAGGAAACAAATGAAAATGAAGAGAATGAAAACCTGGAAGAGGAAGAAACTGAAGTTATGCCTAAGAAGAGAGGTGGAAAGAACACCAAGAAAACTGGTAGGGGCAGAAAACCAGCTTCTAGTAAGGAAGATGAAGTAAATGAAAATCAGTCTGATGAGAGTGAAGAGCAACTAGCCACTATACCTGAAGAGAAAGAAACTGATGAAGATGATTCGGCAAAGCCTCAAAAAGCAGCTCCAAGTCGAGGTAGAGGAAGAAAACCTGCTGCAGCAGCAGAAAAAGAAAAGACTAAAGGAAGAAAGAGGAAAACTCCTCCAACAGAGACTGTTGATGAGGCAATCTACAAAAAACTTAATGCAGAAGATTTAGAAGAAGCCAATAATGTCAAAGTGTCCCTTCTAAGGCAACAGAACATTGATGACATGGCCTTGGATCTCATGAAATCTGAGGAAGGCAAGGTTCAAGCTGCAGCTGGAACTTCTGGAAAAGGACGCGGGAAGAAGCGAGCAACAGAAAGTGAAGATTCTGTTAGTACTTCCAAGAAAGGCAAAGCCACTGCTTCGAAAGCTGCACCCAAGAGAGAAAAGATCCCTGATGTGAATGCTTTGGATTTTGACAACAAGTCAACCAACGCCAAAGGAAAGTCTTGGAATTTGAAAATAGCTACTTGGAATGTAAATGGATTACGAGCTTGGCTCGAGAAAGATGGGTTGACTTATCTTACACATGAAGACCCCGACGTCTTGTGTATACAAGAAACTAAGTGCTCTGAAGACAAAATTCCACCAGAGAGCAATCCTGTTGGATACCACTGCTATTGGGTTGCTGGTGACAAAGAAGGGTACTCTGGAGTTGGACTGATGTCTAAACAGAAGCCTTTGTCTGTGGAATATGGAATTCGGAAGAATGTCCATGATGGTGAAGAAATGAGTACGGTGTTGAGTGAATGCGAAAGCTTAATGAACAACCGTCCATTGACTTACGTTTCTGACGACATAGAAGATCTAATTCCCATTACTCCAGCGATGTTTTTACAGGAAATTAGACATGTGGGTACTCCTATCGTGGATCAATTAGACCACAGCAAGATCAATAAACGTCTGTCTTATACTCTGAAGGTAAAAGAAGATTTAAGGACTAGATTTCGCACTGAATATTTAGGTCGATTGAGGGAAGCTTGCAATCCCAAGGATGAAGCTGCAAGCCCTTTTAAAGTCGGGGATATAGTTATTGTCACTGCTGACAACTTGAAGAGATTAGATTGGCCACTTGCCAAGATATTGGAACTTATGCCTGGTAAAAGTGATGTTGCTCGTGTGGCCAAACTTCGAACCAAATCCGGAATTATCACGAGGGCTGTGCAAAAGCTATGCCCCTTGGAAATAGGGGGATCTGAGTCGAGTACGGAACAAGATATTGAGTTCTTTCGCAAGTCAAGAACTCAAGGGGGGAGTGTTGCGGAAACTAGTGTTCCCAGATGAAAGTTGGAAGAAAGACTCACGTGTCCGAAGACTCACGAGCTCTCGAGGACACAAATCTCATCTCGCATTTCACGCATTGTTTTGATCTGGATAAAAGAAGTAGTTTGGAAAATTGAATGAAAAGTAGAGTTGCGTTTTATGTTATGTAAAGAAAGAGGCTAGAGTGATTAAAACTTTATTTTTATTATCATAGGTAGTCGGTCTTTTTAACATCAATTTGACATCTACACTAGTCAGAAGAAATTCCCGGTTTATCACCTTTGGTAAGATATTTAACACGATTTGTAACAGCAATACTTAACTTTAATATTTTTTGCCATTTGTAAAATATTTTAAGATGTAATGCTACATTCACGTTCTTAATTTTAAACGCTTTTTTATTACATTTTAGTTTTATATTCATCCTCTCCAATCTTAAAAATCATAAATACTAAATCCAATGCAAATCTAAACCCTTTTCACGAAATAGACGTCCATGTTGAATCCGCCATTTTGTTCTCTGGAAATATATTTTTCTGATTTGTAATCAGTTACCCGGATATTGTATGTTCAGGAGATTTTTAAAAAAATAAGAAATCACTTTTCTCGTCAAAACAATTTTACGCCATTTTGGGTCCTCCATTTTGTTTTTTCATAAATTTGACTTCAGATTTATAATCAGCGACCTCAAAAACCCCTATATAAGAATTGATTCGTCAGTTTGAAGAAGGGAATAAGTCCTAAAAATGACAAATTGACTTTTTGTGCTCAAAACAATCTCCAAGGTTTGCTCTACACATGGGTGAAAAGACGGGAAAAATAACTAATCTCTATAGGGAGATATCGCCCCTTGAAGTTGTGAAATCGATGTCCATTCATTGCATTTTTCAAGTTAATTTGGAGTTAAAGTTAATTTGTCTTTCTTTTCCTATTCTTTGAGATGTAAACGAAGTTAAAATGAAATTTTCTTTTAATTTAAAATTTTTTCAAACTTTTTCTATATAGGGAATGTTTAACTCCATTCATATTCACTCACTCCATTGATACTTCTCTAATAACTCAGTTTCACTATAATTTTGAATTTTATTTGTCTTATTCCTTTTATTTCACCCTTTTGTGGTGTAAACTAAGGAGAAATATAATTTAAATGTGAGTTTAAGGGCTTTTTAAGATTTTTTCATCAGAAAAATTTCATAAGGTTGAGAAGGGAATAAGTCCATCAACTTATTTTGACTGTAAAATATTTTTGAATATACTTATATTTGTTTTGATGGTTGCTCTGTTTTCTAAATAGGGTTGTGAACTTCAAGTAAAAATTTGGCGATTATACAATGAAAATTCTATTACTTATACAGTTTTTTTTCGATTTTCTCAAAACTTGGTTTTTGGTCTTATTCCCTTCTTCAAACTGACGATTCAATTTTCATCAAAAAACTTATCACTTTCGACTTTTGGCCAGCTTTTTGGGTTTTTTGCCCACTGTGCACCGGTCCATCATCTACCAGGAAGCTTCTTTTAATTTTATTAGTGACACCGGCCGTGAAACTCTTCGAGTTTACATAATGTACCTAATATAAACTTAATTATCAGAAAATAATTTAGGTGAGTCAATTCAGTCAACAATTCACACTGAGGAAAATGTTCGACATTATTTAATTTATTTTTAATTTTTGAAATGATGACTGCATATCCATTAAATAAAAACGTAAAAATAAATCACATAGAATCTTGTGAATATATTAAGTTTGTAAACCCTGGCCAAAATGAAGCAATGAAATAAATTCAGCTCTATTTCCATAATACTAGTGTATTTTATTTGCTTTTTGATAAATATATTTACTTCAGAGAAAATAAAAATATTTTGAATCAAGGAAAATACTGTTTCAAAATTAATTAAAGGAATTTAATTTAGCTTTCTGATAATTGTTATTACTTTTATGAATGATTAATTTATGATTATTGTTATTATTTATTTGTTTACTTTAAATGATTCATCGGTGCACGTTTTTTAAGGATGTTGATTGAAAAAAGTTGTAAGTACTTTTAAAACTCTCCAGATTAAATATCTTTCCAAAACTGATTATAATGTTCCAGAAGTTTACAAATAGATTTTTATCAACAGAATTTCACGCATTTTATTTATATAAGGGGATTCAGCAAATTTTGATTTTTATTAGCTCTTGCTTGACAATTTTTGGGTAGAAAATATTTAGATTAAATTATGTTTGAGAAAGAGAAATATACTTTTTTAGGCTTTAGGAGCATTATTTATGCGGATAAGCCAGAGTCTCCAGGGGGTGGTGAAGTGCTACAAAAGCGAACTTAGCATATTCAATGCAATGGTTGGTTGCCCAATAAAAGCCTTTTGCTTTTAAAAAAAATTTCCAATGTAAAAATTAAATTTGGCAAAAGAAAATATTAAACTTTCGGAATTCTAACAAGATATTCTGAATTTAAGCTATTATAAAAACACAAGAAAAAATTAAAGGATAGTTAAAGGAGAAAAAAAATACACATATTTTTCACGTGGGTTACAAATACACATTTAGATGACTGGTGAACTAAAGGAATTGCATATAAGAGTAGTCTCTCTATTCTAAAATAAAGTTTTTGGTGAACGGTTTCCAGAGAAAGGCTTTTTAATTACTGAACCGAATGACACATATATGGTATCAAAATGTCCGTATTCTTTCCGGATTTCCGAGTAGGCCCTTCGATTTTTCAAAAAAATTCTCAATTTTAAAATATTTCCATTTTTTTAGATAACGGATAAGGTCGCAGTTACAAATCAAGTACTGTCAATCAAATTATTATGCATCCATTCACAACGACCGATTGACGCTATGTGTTAAGATGAAACATGTTTTTTCACCATTTAAAAAAGTACTTTCTTGATGAAATATCACTCAAAGACTGATAAAAACATATTTTAAAAACTTACATGTACGCCATTTTATACTAAAATTTCACACTTTTTGTCCAATATTTATAATTTTTAGTCTGATTTTATCGAAATTAATTGTAAACATAGAGTGATGTTTTGTCTCTTATTATTTTCAATTGCTTAAACGGTATTGTTTGACAAATCTGGGTTTAAACAAAAATATGAATGATAAACACTACGCATATTATACTAACGAGTTATTTTAAAATAACGGGTTTTAGTTTGGTTCGAATATTGATAAACAATTAGAAATAGTTATTTTTAAATAATCATAGATGAAAAAGTAATTAAGATGAATATTTTTAAAAACATTTCGTTTAAATTTTTTATAAGTTCGAGTTAATATATTCAAACTTTTAAGGGAGATTTATTCATGGAGGGGATTTGGTGACGTATTTTTGGAAAGTTGGTTGACGTTTTTCTGTAAATTGTTTAATTGTATTATAAAGTGTATTAAGTTTAGTGAGTTGGAATTTGTGGGAATTGCGAAGCAATTCCAAAAGGTCCTGCGTCAGCAGTTTACGGGGGTTGGTGAGCGATAGCAAGCAGGGGGCGGTAGCTCCCTAGTATACATAAAAATAATAATAAAGGTAAATATTTTTTGAAGATACTAACTATGGATCTACATTAAACAAAAAATAGACCTCAACCCACCTTTACCCAAATATTTTGTAGCATAAAAACAGCTTAAATTAACAATTCAATAATAAATTTGCTCCGTTTACAGCACAAAATTGAGTATTAAATTACTAAGATGCATTAAATATTATAAAACATAATTCCTAGAATTTAAACTAAAATGTAATTTACCCATTAAGGACGACTTTAAAATAATGAAAATAATTAACTTTTTCTTTCATATTTTGTTCATTTGGACCAAATATAGTAAGAAATGCCCATTTTCAGATTTTTCAAAAAATAATTTTTATGATTTTTTAAGTGGCAACTTTTCTTGCCAACTGTCCTTAGTGGGGTCCAAACTCTGACAAATTAAAAATCGAAAAAACTAATTAGAATGTTTACGATTTTGATAATAAAATGTTTTCATACATAATTTAAAGAAATAAAACATAAATAAAAGTTAATTAGGACTATATTGTTGATAGGGGGTCCAATAAAGGATATTTCACCCCTCCTGAATAGGGCCTGTTCAGTCCGAAATATTGATATTCACCTAATTTCAGGCTTTAAAAATTGCCGAACTAGTACTTTCTAAGTCGGAACCTGTTGATTTCTGTACTTTAGCTAACTTCCAGGTTAAAATAGTTTTATTTATATCTCCCAGTCTGGGACATAGGGACTTTTTTACCTGCCAGAATCTTTTACATTCTAAACTTTCATTTTTTAGATACCTTTGGATATATATCTATAATTTTTTTGCCTTCCAAAGCTTTTTCTCTTATTGTAATTTCACGTTCTTTTTAGTCATTCTGTATCAAAAAGTCATCCTAATTACAATATTCATCTTTATGGCTCAAGATTTCGCATATTCCCCACAGAAAATGTTGAAGATTACTCATCAACTCGATAAAAACTAGGTATTGGCCTATTCAAAATGGGCTAAATAACTCCAGTGATATTTTATTTTATTTTTTAACTTTTGTAAGTTTCCAGAAAACCCTTTCAAAGAAAATAAATGTATCCAGAAATGATTTAGTATGAGATCGAACCAATCAATGTGTTAGGAATGGGGGTAAAAACCTAAAATCTACAAAAAAACCCACAAAAATTATGATCCAAGGGAAACATTTCATCATGCCAAAGTATCAATAAGATCTACATTTATGATAAGAACTCAAAAAAGCATAAAAAGTAATTAATTTACAGAAGCTTCTTATAAGTAACTCTTAAAAGTTTTGACCACACATCGGACGATTGGCAACAAAAGTTGCCAGTAGAAGAAAACCCTTGCTATTGGCAATTTAAATACCCTCATTCCAACTGTAATTGGTAATAATATTTAGAATGGGATCTTGTGAATATGCTGCAATAGAAACAAGTCACAAAAATAACCAACACATTAGATTTTTTTGGAGTTTTCCAAATGATCTCCCAGCTATCTCAAAAATGTAGTGAAACGCTCTCATTCTAACAGCGATTTTACCACCAAAACGGCATGGAAGGTACACTGTAAAAAAAGAACGTCTTTTGAAGTATTATTTTCCGTGAATTTTTCATGGATTAATTCCGTAAACTACAAAACGGAATTTTCATTGTGAAGTTTCCGTTTTTTAATTTTCCTCTCCTCACGCATGCGTATTGTACGATTTCTCCACTAGTTCTGGTGAGACTCAAACATAGTTGTAAATAAGTAATAGAAGTTTGTGCAAGCGTCTTCAGGCGAAACGAACCTTCAGCAAATTTATTATGGGTAAGTAAGTTAAATATATTGTTTTTATTTTTTGTATTATTGGCCGTAATCGGGAATGACTAGGCTGCCGACGGGTAACCGTTGTGCGCATGATCGGGTTAAAGGCGTCGCTTTAAAGTATTTAGGATGGAACCTAGCGGAGCTCGAATGGGGTTGTGGTAGCGCGTCAGTCTAGAGTGCACATGGTCGTAGGTTCGAACCCCAGTAATTATTTTTCAGTAAATTTAATTTTAAATTTTTGTTATTCCATTAAAAATTGCAAGAATTAATTTCTCTTGTTTAACAGTCATTCCTTTGTGTTTTTTTAAATGTTTTACTTAATCTAGTTTTTTTTTAATTTTTTAATTATTAATTAATTGAAAATAAAATTATTTCGCTAAAATATTTTATAGAAACATCAAGAATCAAGTCCACAAGGATGCGCATTGCTAATAAAGTATAAAAATCTTGCAGGGATTGTGAAATACAGTACAAAACAGTACGTCGCGTCGGCAGCCTAGCAACGGCCGTAGTAAACGTTACCATGCTTTAAAATAGAAATACTCTGATATACTATTTTTAAACAGATATTTAAACATCGTACGATCGCTTTCTTCACCACGTAGCTGAAGTCTTAAAATATTGCATACCTAACTAGTCTTATTAGATCGCAAAAATGTGATCTAAATAGTTGTGATAACTTGTAACTTTTGATTAGACTTGTATTACTGTGATCGGTAGTGTAAATTATTTAAAAGAATCGTCTATTTGGATTTTACGGATTGTTTGTCATTTTTTTTTTCAAAATTATAATCAGGAATATACTGAATCACAATAATATTAGTAATAATACGAACAATCCCTAAAATAACGGAAAGTTCCACTCCAATGACGAAAAGATATTAAACGAACGTTCTCTAAAATAACGGAAGGTTTCCCTCCTTTCACAGAAAAATACAAAACGGACATTCCCTCAAATGACGGAAAAAGAAAATACGGATACCTTCTCAAATGATGAAAATAATCCGGCAGCTGTGCTGCCGGGAAATTTACGTTTATTGAAGAAAGATTTTTTTACAGTGTATAAATTTCTATTTTTATCTGAATAAATACATTCTTCAGAAGCTGTTATCATGCATTTAAACTTTTAATGTCCTCTATTAGAGTCAGTAAAAAATAAAATGTCCCTTGGCAACTTTTCTTACCAACCGTCCTTAATGAGTTAATATTTCAAGTATTACTTTTGAAAGTGAGTGAAAGTTTTTGTAATACCTATTTTTCAACTGGTGTGACTTAGACGCCTAAAAACTTCTAGTTGTTAAATATTTCACGTATTTCTTGGTTCGTCTTTTTAGTTTCCACTTTTGCCTTTTTTCTGAACAGGCAATGTGAATTCAAGTCTAGTTGGGGGAAATTGGGGGAGGTAACACAATAGTTTGTATCTCTTAATAAATGTGCAACATTATTTAAAGATTACCTGCATCATTTTTTCTACTGCCAGAGGGGCAATTTTTATAACAAATAAGAAACCAAATTCTTCAACTTTTCAAAATTATTTTGCTTTTCTATAATTTTAAATTGGATATCACCAAATATAAACAAAAGTTTGTGAAGGTTGTAACATCTAAAAATAATATTCCTAGAATATCTAACATAATAGTCTCATTCTCTTAATTAAATTTTCTGGTCGTGGTTCCTATGACATCTCTATTGCGAATTCTTAAATACCCCCAGTTCAGAAATCAGAAAGAGTTACTAAGTAGCTTCCGTACCTAGAAAACGTGCGTTACCTAAGGAAGGGCAAGCCTTGCATTCAACCCGTTCTTGGAGCCTCCACCCCCGTTTGACAAAAACCCCATGATGACCGGAAGATGATTTTGATTTTCATAATTACCCGGGAGATCATTTCCCGGTCTCTTTAATAGACCTGCTACTCTGCAAAACTTTATTTTCTTCCTGGAAGCCGAAAAGCTTCAGAAGCGACGTGAGTCACTGCACGCGAACATTACGTCATCTTCCGTTCACGTATTTCTCTTGCATCATGCTTCACCGTAGAGAAGCCACGCCTCGAAACTGGTTCTGCGCCAATGGATGTCTCCGGCGGATGTGACGTAGTGTGTCGTCATCGCTCTGACAGCCTCTCTCTCTCCTCTTCTTCGGCCCTGAACTTCTCTTCGTTGATTCTTGTTTAGGTTTCAGTTAGTTTTCTGAAAGTGCGATTTGAATTGCTAATGAAAAAATGAGACTCCCGCGGAATTGTGAGTGTAGTTCGGGGTGGAAGAAACAACTTTCCTGTTTAAAAATGTCCGAAGACGGGGAATAATAAGGTCGTCGGTTCGGAAAATGGGTTAGGCTGACGTCATTGGGAGATCGAAATCGGTTAATTTCGCGTTCGGTTAAGGAATGGAGGGAATTCCACTTGCGGACATTGAAAGAAATGGTTTTGATAAAGAGGGCAAGGTGTTATGATGAAAGGTCAGTTTTTTTCCAGACGGAATGCAGTGCAATAACAATTTTCGGACGCCGCGACTCCAGACCCACACAAGTTTACTTCGTAGTGGTCACGTACCTTCTCGTGGCTTTTGCTTACTAGGCAAGGCAACGACAAAGTTTTTTAATGAAAACATCAGAAGGAAGAGCTGTGATGAAAAAAGATAATATCACCATGCAATGGGAGAAAAATAAAGACATTTTGTGCATTTCTCTTTTTTTAATTGTTACATATAAAAATGAGTATTCGACTGGGGTATTCTTTTTGAGAGAGAGAAAAAAAAGCAATCATAAAATATTTTTTAATTACAAAAGGAGAAATATAGTGGTAAACATTAAAAATTGTGCGCATCAGTAGCTTTTGGAAATTTGACATAAGTTGGAATTATATTATTTTCTCACATTTTATTTGTCCAGGCACTAACACTTGATCTTCTACTTCACAATAATAAATTGAGATCAGTGAAATAGACATCAATCAGTTGTAACTAATTTATATTTCACTTACCAAATCTTTACATTTGATTATCAACTTTAAAATACATTCAAATTATAAATATTTCTTTTCGCAAGTATGCAAAATTCTACAAATACCTATCAGCCTATTTATTTTCTGCAGTAAAAATACAGGTATGTGAGTCACCGAGTATTTTCCAGTTCTATAATCAGGGGTATTTTGACTATTTGATCTGTTCTCTAAATTATAAGTAACACCCCTTAGTCCTTTGTTATACGTTGAACCCACCACATTTGCCAAAGAAAAACAATTGTATAAGAGAACTCATGGTGCACATTAGCCTTGGTACGTTAATTACATTATAAGTTTATATTTAAAAAACAAAAGGAAGAAGGATGAACAAATGCGTAACCATTGTCCCAATTAGAAGCATGTGACGCTAATTTAGTATTTCATTTCGAAGTAACGTTACAAACAAAAGTATACTGAAACCACGAAATTAACCACATATATGGACCATGTCGTGGTGTGTGAGACGCTTTCTAACACCTTGTTCGTCGTTCATCTTTGTCAAAGCGGAACCTATATCTTTTTCCTAAAGGAAACAATAGATTGTTTCGGAAGCTTCACAAATGACGCACTTGATAGAGATCCAGCTTTAGTTTTAGTTCCTACTTGAAATTCACGGTTCCGAAAAGGAAAGAGGGAGCTGGTTTCTCCCAAGCTGGAGGAAAAGTTTGATTAGATTAGATTTGATTAACATGCAAAATGATGTCTTATTTGTTCTTGACTTTTGGTGTCCCTTGAGTAATAGTCATGAAAATTCGATAAACAATAAACGGTATATTTGTAGTACTATACAGGGTGTCCCATAAATGTTGGGTCACACTTCTAGGAGGGATAGTAGACACCTAGACGTGTCAGAATCACATAGGATTTGGGGGTCCCAGACCAAATCCCAGGGAGTTAAAAATGGAGCGACACCCCAAAAAAATTATTGAAAAATTCAATTTGTAGAAGAACTACTATTGGTAAAAATTTAATAATGGTCTCAAAAATTGTGGTTTAATATGATCTTTAAAATTATCTCAAAAGTCTTCACCTAAAAATTTGTTTTATTACAAAATAAGTTTAAAAACAACAAAAAAATGTGAAAAATCTGCCAAAACTTAATTTGGTATTTCGAAATCCTTTCTTTTGATTTAATAATCTGAAAGATCATAGTCGAAAACTCTTAAGTCCAAAGTGTCACGTAAAAACCATCAATATTAAATGCTTGAGATCCTGTTAAAGCATGGTTTAAGTCCGTTTTTCGCGTCCGCAAACTGCCGTTTTGGAAACGGCTATAGGAAACACGTTTGCGCACTCAAAAAACGAACTTTAACAGGATCTCAAGCGTTTAATATTGATGGGTTTTAAGTGAAACTTTGGACTTTAGGGTTAACAACTATGATTTTTCAGATTATAAAATCAAAAGAAAGGATTTCGAAATACAAAATGAGGTTTTGGCAGAATTTTCACATTTTTTTGTGGTTTTTTAACTTTTTTCATAATAAAACAAATTTTAAAGTGAAGACTTTTGAGATAATTTTAAAGATCATATTAAACCAAAATTTTTGAGACCATAATTAAGTTTTTACCAATAGTAGTTCTTCTACTAATTGAATTTTTTAATAATTTTTATGGGGTGTCGCTCCATTTTTAACTCCCTGGGATTTGGTCTGGGACCCCCAAATCCTATGTGATTCTGACTCGTCTAGGTGTCTACTATCCCCCCTAGAAGTGTGACCCATTATTTATGGGACACCCTGTACAGTAACAGGGTGTTTCAAAAGTCCGTTTCAAGGCTTTTATTTAGAACCAATGTGTCTCCAAGGGACAAGGAAGTAAGGTCTACTCCTTGGTAAGTGACCCTGGAGACTGGACTCATTGAGTTGACTTACAGCGAAATAAAATAGTTTAAAGATTAATTAAAAAACTAAAAGAGGTGGAACAAAAACCTCAGTAAGGGTATTGTTTCCAACTTTATGAAAAACTCACTGACAAAAATTTCGTGAAAATATCGTGAATATTCATGGAGACATTAGCATTTAAAAATGGCCCTTTTTCAAGCCTCATAAAATAAAAAGTTTAACGATTTGCGAGTTTTTCAGTGTTATTATGTAGTTTCATGTTTGTTACTTAAATGAAGACAAGATTTAAACAAAAAATCTAAAAAACTTGAAAATTTTTGAATTTTTTCTTTTTTGAGGACTGAAAAAGGGTTATTTTTACATGTTAATATTTCCTCGAATATTCACGATATTTTCCGAAATTTTTTTCAACAAGTTCTTATCATAACATTGGCAACAATACTCTCACTGAGGTTTTTGCTCTATCTCCTTTAGTTTTTTAATTAATTTTTAAACTATTTTACTTTGCCGCTTGGGGCACTGTAAGTCATCTTCAATCTTTAAGACTCTCCAAGAACTAGGGGCTAGGGGTAGACCTTACTCAAATGACCCTAGGAGACGTTGGTTCCAAATAAAAGCCGTGAAACGAACTTTTGAAAAAAAACACCCTGTATACATAAATATTACATTACATTTTGAAATGTAACTTGTACATTTTAACAATTGCTTGATAAAAATTGGTAGCACATACGCAAGTAAATTAAAGTACAGTGTAGATTTAAAACTTACCCAAATTAAAATATTTTTCCGAAAAATGCACAATTTTTAAATAAAAGGATAATTTGTAAATCTTGAAATGTTTAACACAGAGGCTGCCTTTATGGCTACTTATAGCATTTTTAGAATTCTACAAAAACAAGAAGTTTTTGTAATAATATTTTACTCATAAATCATACACAACCACCTTTAGGAATTCAATGGTTTTCTAAAAAGGATGCTCTAACTTTGGGTAAAAAAATTAAGGGTTTTGATTAAAAAAGGGAATTACCGTTCATTGAGCTTCATACTCGCAGTTTTTCGTTAACAGTTCGAGATCTAAACCCTTTTGCAATTTTTTAATTGATCTATTCGAAACTAGTTTTAAAATATTGCCTCTACTCCAATGCAATCCTGCTTTTTCATTTAAAATTTATTTTTGTTTTCCTTGTGTTCATATGAATGACCTCAAGCTCTTCCACGTTTTACTCGCTCGTAGTATTTACGGGAACACGTGATGAACTTAAGCGAGTGACCGCAACCTTCCATTCAAACAAACCAAGCCGCAATGCGTCCCTATTTACTCATCATCATCCTCACTCCTCCATCATCTTTTCTCCATCATTTAATCGCTGCATAAAGTTCCCATTCTCACTGGTAGGTCGTTCCCATGGGAACCGAGGTGTCGATTACTATTAAACTCTACCAAAACGCACAAAACAATAACCGAGTTTGCCTCGTTTTTTCTTCGTAATTGCGAGGAAAATGAGAAGTCGAACTTCTTGGAAGGTACTCCAGAGGATGAGGAGAATCTTTGTACTGGTACACAATGCCCCTCTTGACCAATGAGAGAGGCACTTGGGGGAGAGAGGTGCCCTATCCGCTTCCTCTTTGTTCTCTTTTCATTGCTTGTTTGCACCGATTACTTATTAAGGAGTAATTAGAAAAGGAGAGGGGGATTTCGTTTTTGAGAGTTCTTCTCGCATTGAAGTGTTTTTAAAAGGTCGGATAAATTTCCCTTCGACTGTTCAATTGTAGTTTGAATTACAGTCGAGAGAAATAAAAATGGTTTTAAAATAATTGGTATTGAATATTTTTGAAAGGACTGATGATGTGGATTAATAGAAGATATTTAATTCTCACGACCTGGTGCGGATTCAAGGGGGGAGGCACTCTGTAAAGTTCCCCCTCCTTGGGCTCAAAAAGAAAGGGAAAGAAGGGGAAAAAGAGAAAGAAGAAAGTAGATTCTGAAAGACCAAAAACTTTTTCGGTCATTGAGTCATTTAAAAAACGTTATTTTTCTTCCTTTTCCCTTTTTAGTCCCTTTTTAGTTTACATTTTTCTCAAGAAAATATATTAAGTTCTACACATGTCACACATCGTTTTCAACTTTAGGGTAATTCATATCCTAAAACCCAACTGGTTTGATTCATTTGCTAAACATCCACTCATTATTTATGGAGTAAGAATTGTTCTATTTCAAACATAGAAATTTATTGGGCAATAATATCCTATCTTAAACTTCCTTCAATATTCGAACGTGTTTTCATCAAGATATAGCTACTACAATATTATGTGCCATATCTCACCCACATATCCTTCATTCAACGAATTTTTCATTTGGGGTCATCCATAAATTACGTGAGGTGTTTTTTCCTAATTCTGGACCCCCCCCTCCCCCCTTGGTGAGATTTAGTGAGATCTTGCTGGACCCCCCCCCTCCCCCCCACGTGAGATTATTCAAAAATAATTTTTCTCCTTCCTTCTTATATATTCCTTTCTCATACTTAAAAAAGAAAGAAAATCGTATAATTTCTAACCTAAAAAGTTGACGTGAGATTTCAATCGACCCCCCTCCCCCCTTGGTAAGATTTAGTGAGATTTTTCCAAACCCCTCCCCCCCTTTTTGACCTCACGTAATTTATGGATGACCCCTTTTGTATTTTGCATTAAACTTAAAAGTTGGATTACTAAGATTCGTAATAGGTTTTTTAGTTACTTTTGAAACAGCTTAGTTTTTGCCAAGGCAGGCATAGTACAGGGAAGTTTTCGGTTCTAAGAAGATAATATGGAGAAACCATATAACAAACCCCACAGATAATTTTTAAAAAAATTAAGGCACTGGTTACAAAAAGTTTTATCTGTGCGTCAGTAAACTTTTCATTTTCTGAAGGTATCAGATGGATTTTTCTCCATTAGTTACCATAAATTATCTTATTTCCCCATTTATTATTTAACTTACAATTTCTTTACGGATATTATAAAATAATGTGAAATACAATAAATACTTTCACATTATTATCGTCTCCAAAGAAGGAAAGAAGAATGCGTCTTCTCCCTCGTAAGTACCCTCACTTTTAAAGGTTTTACAAAGTTATTTCCCTAATACCTACCTTACCACCCGCTGTAGCTACATGCGATGCACATATGAGCAAATACAACACTCATACAAACGAAAAAAACTTATTACATCAAACCAATCGATCAAACGGACGTCACAATCGCCACGATGTCCGACGCAAAAGACTTCCTTCTTCTGCGAATTCCAGTCAAATTTTTTATTTCCGAACTCTCCATCCTTAAAAGATAATGAGTCCATATAGTCAGTCGCATTTTGTTTGGTCTCTCGCTCCTTTCCGCGCCGTAAATATCGCGACTCGTGTCTGAGAATTTATTGTCTCCTCTCCTGTTTTGTAGTTTTGGCAGCGGATCAACTACTCTTGATGAGACGGCCTTGCCCGAATTCCGGCGAAGTTGGGGAGCGAAGTGCCGGTATTCAGGAAAGTGCAGCTTTCGGAGAATTGGTTGTAACGGAGAAGTTTTTGAGAAATGTTTTTTAATGAGTTTGGGGCTAATTACTTTGTCATATTGGCCCTTCGTGTATGTTTTAATGTCATCAGTGGGGTACTGTCTTGAAAACAAATCCATCTTGAAAACACAAACATACTAAGTCGTATTAGGTCTTTCAATTTTTAATTTTAAAGAAAATTTTAAGGGAATAAAACACAAATCAATTTCACACTGAATTTTATTAAAACTAATTGCACATTTTCTAAAACTTAATTTGAAATTTTAGTTTTGCACTACTTGGACTTGTGTTCTATTTAAATCAGTTTAAAAATCCTCTTCCCATTTATTTTGAAAGTTATGAAATTCGAAGGAGTCTAATTAATATTATGCAATGAGAAAACAATGTTAAGTTTGAAAAGCGTATTGATGAATATGAGTTTAGCAAGCCTACATGATAGGGCTGTGAGTTCTTTGAAATGAACCAGAATTCTTGATTTTTTAAAAATAACCTATATATGTAAAATTAAAATCCTTAGTTTACAGTAAAAGATTTGTTCAATATTAATATGTTACAGTTAATGTCCGAAATCCGGTAATGTTCAGAAAAACTAAGGTAAAATGAGAATTACCTAAGGTAAAGTACAAAATATTTCATACTTTACCTAGGTATTCCGAACATTACCAGATTATGAACATTAACTGTAACATATATAAAGCATGGAATTAAGACAAAGTTTTTTTATCTGATCCATCAAACCTATATTATGAATTTGAGACTGACTAAGGTATTTTTAGAAAGGCCCAAGGCACTTAAAAAAAGAGACAAGCATTTAAAAAAATCTATATAAGGGCCAAAAGTTATCATTGATACATTTACAGTAGTAATTATTTTATGCCTCATAAGCTGTTTTAATATTTATAATAAAAGTTTCTCAACAACCCCAGTGCCTTTCACCATGGAATATGACCTAGTTTATTTTTCCTGGACCATGGTAAAACACTTCAAGCTTTATTACATGGTTATCTTTCATATAAAAACATACCAAACCTATGTATCATTCAAAGTTGGGTAACCTACGATTCTCCAGCTGTATGGGAAAAACAAATTTCATTTTCTATCTGATAGGAACTAGGATATGATCTCCCTGTCTTATCTAGGAAACGTCACTCAGTGTCTGTACTGTAAATTAATTATAGGCTGATAAAAGATAATAGAAGTTTTACAGCTGCGACTATTAAATTTTTCTTTGGAAACTAGATTTTTAATGAACATTTTATTTCACATGGCATCTTTTATGTAGAGCTTGCTATACTTCAGACCATTAAGAAACTCGTTAGTTGAGAAGTTCATTAATAACTTTTTATAGTCTTAAACATGTTCAAACATCCACATTTTACTAAGTACCTTAATGTTGCAAAACATAGTTGATTTTTTATCTTGAACTGATACTAAATTTACTTTCATTTCCAATACCAAATTATCGTTTAATGTTGAATGATTTTTGAAATGTGATAACGATGTAAAAACCGATTTGATTATCAATTGTTTATTTTGAATTAATGTAGATAAAAGTTTATACCCTGAAACATGAAAAACCGTAACAACACAAAAAAATTGAATGCATTTTTTAAAGATGACACATAAATCAACCGTGAACAATTTCGAATGTATAGTATGGAAATGAAAAATTTCCATTTATTGCGAATAATAACATGGTAGTCAATAGTATGATGTTGATTTGAAATGAGCATTAATTGTTTGTTGTAGGTAACAAAAACAAAGAAATTAAGGACGGGAGTTGGGGAGTTCTGTTCAGCAACTCCCTTGGTGTATGCTGAGAGGAGCTCGTTGTTGCACTAAAAGGTGATCATAGGATAATTTTGAAAAAAAATTGAATTTATTGTTAAGACTTCTGATAAATTTATAAATACTAATTTTAAACATTTCGAAGGGACTGATATTGACATAATAAACTAATACTTACTTGACCCACTATATTTAGAGCTAAATTCACACATAAAATTTTTTGCTAATATAGGGCATTAAAGTCAACCCCGTTTTTAAAGTTTTTGCCGCCATTATGTGCCTTTTTTCCGCTTCTCATTTTTAGAAGAGGTCATCTGAAGGAACGCAAAATTTTTTTGTTTAGCTATTTTGGGGGGCATAGCCATCATTACGGGAACAAAAATTCTTAAATAAATATTGTAAAACGATGCAAATGTGCAACATGGAATTCTTCGATTTCTTGTAATTTTGTCACTCTTAAAAACACCACCGCCCTGTGCTCTGGCACATGTTACACATGCCTAAATACGGCCCTGATTACGACACTACAAACCTGCACTGACCTACACCTCGTCTCCCCATTGATAGGGTTCTAGTTCTAAATATTTCTGAAAGAATCGATTACGGTATCGAATTGGAATCGATACCAAGGAATCGATTCCAGCAGGAATCGAATCAAAGGAATTGTGCTTAATTTTCGAATTAATACAGATAATTAAATATAATTTTGTTCACTAATTAGTAATTAGTATTTTGATAATTAATTAGTATTATACAGCAGGAAACAAATAGGAATCGTACTTTGTTTTCTGATTAATACAAATAATTATTAACTTTGTTCACTAATTAATTAGTATTTTGATTATTAATTAAATTAAGTTACTAATTATCTTTGATTTTTGATTGAAAAAGATAAGTTCGATTCTACTTTTTCGATACTGGCTCTAAGTAATCGATTCTAGGTTGGAATCGAACCACTGGAATCGAATCCAAGAATCGAACCTCAGGAATCGATTCCGGAATCGAATTGAAAGATTTTTTTAGATCCCTACCCATTGAATGCATCGGACTGCACATAAAAAATATACCTATGATCAATATATCCATGTACAATAAACAAAAAACCATAATTGGCATAAAAGGAAAATTCAAATGTATGACTCAACACCCTGATGTCCTCTCAATTCGTTCTTCTGAACTAATTTCGACTCGTAAAAATCACTTAACTCCTCATTTCCATATTCGCTCAAAGTGTCAATCTCGAGAGAGACTTCGTCATCCCTTCCTTCCTGCAGGTGGCAAATGATACTATGGATCACCGAGAGGCTCGCTTCGTCGAAAGTGTTCCAGTTCTAAGCGTCCCAAAGAGCACCGGGCGACGGAAGAGCTGAGCATCCCGAGCCTGGAGATAAGTTCCGACTCTGTGTCAGACGGCTTTGCGGACGTTCACCTTTGTCTGGTGTGGTTTATTGTGGAAGGTGTTAGACGGAGGTGGAAACCTCCGTCTTTTTTTGAGAGATTAACCATTCATTTAGCGAGGGATCCACTGTACTTCTTGATAAGGCATATAATAAATTTAAAAGTTTAAAACATATTAGACTTTTTAGTTAACTCCTTACAAAAGCCCGGTGGCATAGCGGTAGCACTTCACGCTTCTACGTCAAAGGTCCGGGGTTCAATTCCTGGGTCCCGGGCTGAGCAAGGTCGACCCTTTCAGCCCTGACCGCCCCAATTCTACCATAGGTTTCAGTGTAAATTGGGGCTGTCAGGACTGAAAAGTTAACCTTTCATCCCTTCAGTGGGTCGATAAAATGAGGACTAAGCGTGCTTGGGAACTAAACACTAGGGGGTCTCCCGTTAGGCTGATCCCCTAACCTTATGCCTAGCACCCCACGGTCAAGAAAAGGAAGATGGGCATCATAGGCCTTGGCCCACTAGGGCTGATATGCCAATAAGTGTTTTGACCTCCCAAAAGTATCAAAAAATCATAGTTCCAAAAGAATCACACAATCAATTTTTCAAAATGTGTTAAATGAAAGGAGAAAGAGGGTTCAAAAATGTCTATTATTTACAATTTTGAATGTAAAATATTTTTTTTGTAAAAAACATTCATATAAAATAGAAGAACAGATTATTGTTAAGGTATTTCTTACGAAAAAATATTAAGAGATATTTCGGTTGATGGATGGAGTTGTAAGAAGAATTAATTTTATTTCCATGCTATAAGCTATAGTGCTATAGGTATAGGTATAAGCCTATTTATTCCAAATTATTCCTATTTTTTCCAAATTTTTCACAAGTTGTTAAATAAAACATTTTCCATTGTAATTATACATATTTCAATTTTCATTTGAAAAAAAAAACTAATTAAAAATAGTGCAGATTGTGTTGAGATATTATTTATTCAAAAAATAATGTTTCAAAATGATTTCACCAGAGTAAATTATTGCGTTTTGATTAATTTTTCAATGAAAAAATGTTTTACGCTTTATTATAAGAAAATAATTAAAAATAACTGATGTAATGATTTAAAATGGTGGGAAATATATCTTTAGCGTTAAGGGGATTAGCTCCATATTACATACTTTCTAGATTTGCCTACCGAGTTAGTTTACCAAGCTTTTTCTTTCATACATATAGGTGATGTTTTAAATTAATGATTTTATTTCGTGTATTTTTTTTTCAAAAATTCTTTACTTTTGTAAACAAGTTCAAGTATTGATTCTAGTAATTTCAATATTGAATGAACTAAAAAATTAATGTAAATGTATAAAGGTTATTTTAATTGTTTATTTTATTGTATTAATTTATTAACTATGCTTTACCAAAAAAAACTCTTTCCTTTTGTTAAAAAGCTTATTTAAAAACTCATTTTGAAGAATTGGAAGCATACAAGAGTGTGTTAACTGATATTCGTTCAATTTCATAAGGGTATGTTCTTTCTAGGGGGATAAAGAAACCCTTATTATCTTCTTTAACATTTAAAATGAACCTAGGGTGATTGCATCTCATACTTTCATCTTAACATTTAAAAGTCCAAAATAAAAATTTATTAAATAAAAATTTTTTAATAAAATATATTCAACTATCATAACAATTAGTATTTTTTAGCAAAATATTGACGATTTTGATTGAGAACTTATTGTGAAAGTAGGAGTTTCCACCAAAAATCTTTAAATATGCTGATGTTATGCCATTATCATTAATATAGGAATTATTTAAGGAAATCAAAATGAGCAAGAAATTGAGTTGTCAAAACTTTTTGAGACTAGAAATTTATATTCGTTATTTGAAACCTCATCGACCGGTAGATAAAATAGATGAGACGTTTTACCGAAAATAACTACAGCATTCAGGGAAATACACCAACGACTACTCTATCAGTTTCATAAGCGCTAAAAATCTATTAAGTAATTCCAAAAATCACCGTCAACAGAAATTTCCCCCGATAAACGTATTCCAAACGCCGAGCGAAAGAGGAAAACAAAAGCAAAAGGAGCAGGCGAGCGCAAAAAAACGGAGCCCAACTTTATGAATGAAACGAATGTTGCGTCATTTACACATCCACGTGGCTACTCAGAACGCTCCGAGCGTAGGCTATTCTCCGTGAGCGAGCGATTCCCCGTTGTCTTGGAAACAGGCCAAGCCATGACGTGATTTCCGCCGCCGGGAGGAAGCAACAGAACGCGGTAAAGAGTTCTCAACAAAAAACGTCGGTATTTGACTGTAAAAGTCATTCACGGGAAAGATAAAAGCTTTTCGAAGTGTCTGTCGTAGTATCATTTGAAATTTGGTGCTAATGAAGCTCAGAACTGCTCGGTTGATTTAATGAATTCTCCGCTCCGGAGCCAAGTCGTTCGCGGAAGAAACGCTGACTTCACAGAACCGGCTTTGAAGATGATAACTGGCGCGGAGTGCAATATTTCTCGGAATCGCAGCGACTTGCGCAATTTATTTGCCTACCTTCGAGGCACCTTTTCAGCATCGTTATATTGAGAATGCCTTCAATTCCAAACCCATTCCCGTGAACGTCAGTCGCTCCGTCCGCACGTCCCAGTTCTTTTTCGCGAACTTTATTACTAACCGTCAGCATTTATTCGATACATCGTGGATCAATATTTTGCGGTTTTCGCTCGTGTTTACAAAAAGTGAAACCACTCTCTCTGGATATCATCGTCTGCACATGTCGGAATATTCCATTCTAGTATCTATCCGAATCCCAGTATCATCATTGCTCTGATAGGACTTCCAGCGTGCATATATATAAATCCGATTGTTTCCCTCCGAAAATTCCGCGCACCAACCGGAAGAGGCGTGGTCATGCGTCACGTGCCTCTGGTCTAATCCACGTGTGGGTCGGGCGCCTTCGAGCAAACCGCAACAACAACCATCATCTCGTCGGAGGATTCTCCACCAAGCAAGCAATCAAATCAGCAGCACCGGCCTCGCCACAATGCATCTGCCCGCCGAAACCGTCAGCGGCTTCGGATACGGACTCATGAGCGGCGGGCTGCCCAGCGAGAAGAGCCTCGCCGCCCTAGGGTCGGACGCCCCGGCAGGGAAGGACCTGGTGAAGACCGGCAGCCCTTGTTTCATGTGCACCGCCCTGCCCCACCACTGGCGCTCCAACAAGACCCTGCCCGTGGCATTCAAAGTGGTGTGTTTGTACGAGATCGAGGACGGCACCATCGTGACGGTGCGTGCCGGCAACGACGAGAACTATTGCGGGGAGTTGAGGAACTCCACTGCCACTTTTAAGAACAAGGTGGCCAAATTCAACGACCTCAGGTTCGTCGGCAGGAGCGGGAGAGGTCAGTTTAACCCTTTATCTTCATTAAAGTGTCTCATTTGTGCGGTTAGATTTGAGTAATTTTAAGATTGTTTGGCATCTAGCTTACTTCATGCCACATACAACCTTATTGGATTACTTTTAAAGTTTTATTTTTTTTATTCTTATATTTTATTAAGGTTTACAGAGAAAATTAAGAGGTTCAGTTCAGTTCTGTCCCGTTAAATGTCAGGGTTGGCAAGGTTTTTCCCACCCCCGGTAAATACCATGGTAAAAACCGGTATTTACCGTCCTGGGAAAAACTAGGTTTTTCCCACATGGGAAAAACTTATTATTTATTGAATTTATTCTGTTCATAGATGAATGTTTTAAAAGTTTTTACAGCCTTTTTTTAGAAAAATGACCTTAAATAAGTTTTATCCTATGTTATGAATATGGGTTTTATCATGTGTCTGAGGAATGTCATCTTTTGATGGTTACGCCCTTTTCATCGGATTATCATACCTTGTTACTTCAAAAAGTTATCTTGCAATCAAAATTTACATTTACGTTTTTATTTACTTTTAAAAAATGATATATAATGCTTCTCTTAACGACACAGATATTATAAGTAAATTTGTTTTAAAATATTCTCTATTTTTATTTGAGAAATTCATTAATATTAAAAATATATGCAAATTTTATGTTAAATGTCATAACTCTCTTGCTCACTTATATTTTTCCCACCTAATAATTTTAACCCCCTTCCAAAAAATTTCATTTTTAACTAAAAGTTTTTATAATATGTTTAAAAAGGCTATAACCTAATACTTCCATTATTTTGTCAATTGGAAGTTTTTCCCAGTATATTTACCAGTTTTTCCCACTTTTTCCCGGTATTTACCAGTTTTTCCCACTTTTTCCCGGTATTTACCAGTTTTTCCCAGTGGTATGGGAAAAACTAGTTTTGGACGGGAAAAACCCAACCCTGTTAAATGTTGCCTAGCTGTTTTAGATGCCAATTATCAGATCTATCTCCAAAATTGCAATTAAATCTATTGAAATTTTTTAAATTAAAACCCATAAAATTATGGTTATATTTGAAAAATTTTAGCTTAAAACACCTTGGTGCTATTCAACATGACAGTTAATGGAATTGAACCCAATGGAGTCTGTATTATTATTATTATTATTATTATTATTATTATTATTATTATTATTATTATTATTATTATTATTATTATCATTATCATTATCATCTTTACTATTAATTATTTCACAGTTATTCTACGATAGTATTTCTATAAGTTTGTGTGTATTAATATTTTTACAAGTTTTCTGAAGTTGCAATTTGTTTATATGCTTTTAATCTATTATTTTAAGTTATTCTTAAAATGAACATTAGAATAATTTCTTTTTTCCTTTCATCTTTCATAACTCTTGACATTTTTACATTTCCAATTTGTATTTCTAAAAAAAAGTAAAAAAGTGGCATATTATTTCATTTTAAAAATCAATACATGCTTTTATTTAAAAAGCTTAAAAATATATAAAGCTTTATTACTTTAATTTTTTAATTTTAAATGCGTATCTTTCTCTAAAACGTAGTGAATAAAATCCCTTAGAAACACTACTGTAAATGATAATAGACATGGAATATGAAAGGAATTGATAGAGAAATCCACTTTCTCCACCACACGTGCTGGGATTTTGTTTTTATACCATCAAAAAACAATTTAAAAACATACTTGCATCTTACATAAAGTTCAGTAGGAAAGGAGTGTTTTTGTTCCATTGGATTCCCTATAGACATGAATAATTCAGTTTCCTTTTATTTCGATAAAATTTGTGTGTTTGTTTATAATAATTTCTTATTTATAAAACTTTAATTCAGTAATTATTTTACAAGAAATACTTGCAAGGAATTATTTTAAAATGCACTTAATTAGTAATGTTAAGACTGATATGACGTATAGATAAAAAAGTCCTTTTAATTGGGTTGAAAATTTGAAAAATGTTCTTATGACTGTTATCTATAAAAATTTTACCCTCCGCTTCCCATTTGTTTTGATGCTGCTCCGTACGCAAGCGATTTCAGGCACGAGCGGACCCGTTTCTCCCCGTGATTCAGTGCACGGAAGCCACCCGATAGGGGGCTTTTCTGCGCACCTCCCCGGACTGAAACTAGTATGTGCGACTGAAAAAGTTGTTAGCAATTTTTTACTAATCTAAATATCTTATAATTATTACTAAATGAGCTATGACTTATTAAGTGAGGAGTAGAAACTTCTATAATAAATGTTTCAGACTGATATTGACTGCTCTAAATTTCTACCTGTGAGCTGCCCTAAATCTTTTTTCCCCGAAAAAAAAGGTCCGTAACGAATTCCTCCGACATTCCTCGGTGAATCAAAAAAAAGTTCAGGAATCGTTGTTTCAATATTATTTCGAGTTGAAAAATATGGTTGAGCTGAGGGCAATGTTTGAAATAGGCTTAGCAATCTTCAGTATAAAGTGAATGAATTTCTACCTTACTTTTTTTACTGCACGTAAAAATGTGATAAAAAATGGATAAATTCGTGAGATTTATTAAACAATTTTTATAAATTTTGCTCTAGGCAAAAATAGTTATTGATTGTAGTAGTTTAGATGTGTTGGAGAAACAAATAGGTTTGGCTAAAAAAAGTCAGTTTGGATATTTTAAACGGGTAGCTTACTTCGTTCTCTTCTTTAAAGAGATAAATTTAAATTTGTAAATTTAATTTTTCAACAACTAGCGTCACTCAAAAAAATAATTTTATTTTTCAACATTCAAAATTAATTAAGGAAATTAATGGCATTGCTCCATTTAGATTTGTTTCAATGGACAAAGGAAAACCTTAGTGCCTGAAGATACGTGAAAATTTTAAGTTTGGGAAATATTTTTGTCCATATAGTTTTCTAAGAAGACATCTCTACATAGAAAGTTTTAGTACTATGTTTTCTAATTTAAAAATTACCAACCGTGCATATAGAATAAACTAAATTGTTAAAAACAAAGCGTTTGGGAAAATGGTAAAAATCAATGCAAGATGACCGAGCTTTTTGTAGTAAATCCCAATTAAAACTTATTCAGTTTTGTTTAATTAAAAGTATTAGCTATAATATAATTAAAAATGTTTGCTTTTTTGTAATTTATTAATTAAACTGTTAAGTTCTTAAAGAAACACTATAGTTTGAAGTATATGAATTTATTCTTGTTTTTGTAACCACATTTAAAGTTACAAAGAAAATAATCACTGAAGAACCTTTATTGCCAAACTACTTATCCTAACTATCTAATCAGAGCTGGCGGTAGTGATTCTAAACTTAATTCATCAGTATTTGGTTTTTAGTTAATTTTTCCATAAGTATTTTCATATACCAACTCATTGTATCTACTAAAAAGTGATTTTAATATTAGAAAAAATACTTCAAACTGTTACTTATTTACTTGGATTCCTAATTTAATCATATTGAAATCATCATTATGTCTAGGGTGTCTGGGGCAATAGCTTAGCATTAATAAAATCGCTGATGTTCGTAAAATCGAAAATAGACAGACTGTATTGTAGAATGAAGGTATAGAAACTAAAACTACCCTAAAACACTTCATAACTATTTAAATTAAAATTTTACTAAGGTTAGTTACAATGAATGTTTAAATATTAACTTTGAAACAACATGATTAAATTCATTAAGATGTGCTATGTTAACATTTTGAAACGTTTGATAACAAACTGAAATTATGTCCCTTAACACATTATATTTTAATTTGAAAAACACTCATCAGAAAAACAACAGTAAGAGGAATATTTCCCCCAGTTGGGAAAAGTTATTTTATATGTTTAAATTCTAAAAATTTTAAAGCTACTGTATCACTTTTTTATGTTCCTCTTCCCAGTTCTTAAAAAGGATTTTGTTGCTATATCTGTTTGAAATAACTAAAACTCAGTAACTCAAGCATAAATAACTAATGTGAAAAATGGTTTTAAAGAGAATAGACAAAATGTTTTCATTTATTGAAAACTTTTAGGTTTTTAATGAATGCTGTTATTCCAGATAATCATAGTATATTCTGTACCTCTTTTATTAAAAATATATTTCTAATTTATTTTAATATTTTTATTTTTTTATCTGAATTGTTAACATATTATATTTTTGAATTGTTAACTTATTCTTATTGTTTCTTTGAACAGTTGTTTTTCTTTAAATTTGTAGATAACTTTTTTAAATTTGCAGAACCGGAATGTTAAAGCGTCATTTAAATCAATACGGTAGTTTCAACAACTTTATAAAATTAAGATTCAATTTGAAATTTAATATGAAATAAAATTTATACCCAATAATTGCTGAAATTTAAATCTTGTACAACTTCTTAAAACTTATAACAATTTCTTATTTTTAAAGGAAAACATTTCTATTAGAAATATTGTTTCCCTTACAATTATTTACTGTGTTAATAAGTTTACACATATAACACATTATTATTTAACATTCCTAGTAGAAGTTCAAACATTGTGATTTTAAACATATTAAACTTAACTTATGAAACTAATAATAAACTTAAATAATAATAAACTTAAATGCAACTATATTTTTACTTAATACAAAATAAATTGTTTTATAGGTTCTTCCAAATTTGTCAAGTTCTAAAAAAATCTTAAATTAATATAAGTTTTTAGAAAGATTTTTTTAATTGCCTCTTTTTTATCGAAGTAACCATGTTTTTACAAAAACTTGTAGATCTTAATAATCTTTTTGTTATTAGTTAAAACTAATTTGATGCAATTACAGTTTAAAAATCTAATATTATAAATATATGCTATTAATGGGAGGTATCTAATAGTAACTACTCCCTCATGTTTGTTTTTTGAATAGTAATTTAGAGTCTCAAAAGTAATCTTCCTTACTTTTTTAATCTTTTAAGATATTTTTGAAAATTGTGTATCTCACATAAATACTTAGAATTTATATCAAGTGATAACATTTTAAAAGGTTTTTGTAAACTCGTATCATTCTCAATTGAACTTGCTACTATTGCGCTGCAGATTGTAACTCAGAAAAACAATAACGAATTTTGTTAATCTGAAAAAGGAAATTTTAAAATGGGTGAAAATTGAGAAATACAATACGTCTTTTATGGAATATTACACAATATTATCATAAAAGGAAAATATTTCTTTTTATTCCTTACTATTTATCAATAATACTGATTAATCACACCTTCTGAAATTATCTTCCTTATGGGGAATAAATTTAGCATGCAAGCATACTTTTTAAATGGCAAAATGGCGCCACTTATTATTTAAAAGATATTGTTAATTTTTAAAGGCAAAACATTGGTAATAATACTTTTGATAACGTTTGTGAACTATGTTATGTTTCTGTGTATAACATGAAATATGAATATACATTTCCCTCCATTTTTTCTTAATCTTATTTTTGTCATTAGTTAATTAGTATACTATTTAAAATTATATTTTAAAAACTTATTGTGCATGAGTTTTTCTTTCTCATACCTAATAATCATTTACAGTGTTAATCTACTTAATAAGATGATTGCTCTTGAGTATTCTTTTTAGTTAGATTATACTTTTGGTGTAAATGTGTGTGTTTGTGTGTAAGCTATTCCTATTAGAAATTATTAATACTTTCTTCCTAACTCTATTTAAATAAGAAAAGAAAATTATCCATGATTACTTTTATTGTTTAATTCAATTATATTTAAATATTTTGTTAGGTTTTTGAATTTTTTATTTGTTCTATTATTAATACCATATCCCGAACTTTCCTTTACAAATATCCTTCCTTATTAAATGTGCTTGGGATATGCTCTTTTCTTTAGTTTTTGGAGCTAACTAAACTATGATCTTGAAGTTTGGAGTCCAATTTAACTTGTGAAACAAACTAGTAGATTTCGAAATTCATATTGTGCTTTATAGAATTGAATGATATCATGCATTGAATGAAAATGAACTTTAGTACTCTTTTGGTCTGTTAAAAACAACAGATGGTTATCTCCAATAAGGAATGAAAGTTTTAGACGAACAGTAAATATTTTACTCCGAAAGTAATTACTGATTTCTTTTTATTTCGTAATTTACGCGTCTAGTTTCCAAAATTTCCTTAAACTCAATTCAAATGCATTTTTCTCATTTGTGTGCTTTTGTTGCTCATAAATCACTCTAGCTTTAACTGTTTTCTGCTATAACTTCCCGTTTTCCAACTCATAATTAAAACTTATTTATGCGCTCTATGCATAGAATTGTTCCTTTTCGTCCACTTTTGTGCGACGGTGACAAAACGTGCGACTCCTCAGAGAACTCAGTTCTCACAATTTTGATTTTTTTAAGAGACGAGGTTGCCTTTGTACCGAGGAAAAATATCCTTGAGGCACAGTTCTATTATACCGTGGTGCTTTTTGAAATGGCGTTTTCGTGAATTATTTTAAAACTGGACTTCATTGAAACCTGAAATGAAAACCAGTATTTAAAGCTAACCATTATAGAAATGTCAAGGAGTGTGTTGATTTAAAGTTTCCAGAACTTGTTTGTTTATATGGATGAGATAGAGTTCAAAATTTAACTTCAGTGATTTAAATACAACTCCTATCGTAGTTTTTATGATGTTATAATGCTATAAAATGTTAATTTCGTTATATGTGATAATGTTATGTTTCAACGAGTAGCCTACAGCGGACTATCAATACAAATAATGCTATTTCCAGTCATTGTAAGAAAATTAGTCTGTTTTTATACTCATTTAACATATTTGATTTTTCAATATTATTATAATCGTGAATTTATATATAGCGATATACAGGGTGTCCCATAAATGTTGGGCCACACTTCTAGGGGGATAGTAGACACCTAGACGAGTCAGAATCACATAGGATTTGAAGAATCACATTTACACACAGAAACACATTTACACCCTGTATATCGAATTCACTGAAAACAATTTTGTAACATCACAGAAACAAATAATTCTGAATATACTACACATGTAAACGCATAATATCTTCTTTAAATGAAATAAGTGTTTATGAGGAATGTGGAAAGTCTACATGTTGCAATATTTTTTGCTGTTTGTTTATCTTAAAAATGATAAATAACGACTGTTAAAAATTAAACATTTGAGGTTAAAAGTACAATACATTTATTCCGTCTAAAATTTCTTATTGCTTTCGAGTAACTCTAATTTTGGAAGAAAAAATTTAATCAGCAAGCATTTTGTAATTGAAAAAAGAACATTCTTTTGAAAATGTCTGTTTACAAACTTTCCTTTGCGCATTTAAGTTTGTTATTATTCATTACGTTTTTCATTGTTTTTTAATCATATATGAAATTTTGGCCTTTCAAAAAGTATACTATAATGTATGGATTAC
This sequence comes from Tetragnatha versicolor, assembly GCA_024610705.1. NCBI lineage: Eukaryota > Metazoa > Arthropoda > Arachnida > Araneae > Tetragnathidae > Tetragnatha > Tetragnatha versicolor. Next base: position 27,549,595 of record JANDEH010000001.1, on the reverse strand, counting down.
TTTTAACAATACCCTGTGTTAAACACAGGGTGAGTGAATTCAGCCAATAAATAAATTTTCGAAAATTTTTTTAACATAAAAAGTATACGCTTTCCTAAAATACATAAGTAATTTCTCTATGAATACAAGTTATTTAACTTTTAATGAAGAGGTAGATTCTAATAAGATTTTAATCTATTGGAAACATTTTTCTATGCTAAGATTTTAAGTGAAGAAAAATATTTAAATAATAACATGATAAAATAACTGTTATTTAATAAATTAGGATTTAAAATAAATGAATATATAATTAATGGAAGTCGTAAAAAGTTTATGTTTTGAAGATTTGAAATTTAAAAATTAAATGTAATCTGTTTATTATTTTTAAATAACTTTTTAAAATACCTATTTCTTTATTTTCATTATAAAAAGGATATACATTAGTAATAATGTAGTTGATTTAATATACCATAAACTTCACTATTTACTCCACCTGTTAGGTATTTCCTTATTTATAGATTGTTTTTAAAGAAAATAATTATTTAAGGCCCGTATAGAGTTCATGTAACGCATTAACACCATAAATCATTGAGGATGTTAAAAGATTTCAAATATTATTTTATCATAGCATCTATTGTATTTATAATTTGTACTTTTAGCTTTGTATATTTGGAATATAAAATTAAAGTTTTGAATTCACAAATAGACATTTTGTATAAGTTAAATTGTTCCTTGTTGCATTTTTAATTTGCTTTATTTGTCCCCAGCCTTTTTTATTTTACTTGTAACATAGTGCTAATATATTTATGGATAACCTTTAATAGTTTATGATAAAAAAGTTTTTTCATCTTATTACAATAAAGGCAAATTACTCTATTAACTGTAATGTTGAAAGTAATTTTGTTTTCTACTATACAACATTTTCTGCCAACAACAAAAGCCCTACTAAGCCATTTTATCAGAAGAAATCATTACTACGTGTGAGTTTTTAGATTGTTTGTAATATTAATGTTTTAATAACTTTTTTTTCATTCAGAGTTTCAAACGTAACTAGTTAATGCATTTTCGCTTGTGGCATTTTCAAACACTTTTTAAAACAGTTTAATTAGGGATTGTTTATTCAGGTTTTCCTATTTGGGGGAATATTTGGTTCATAGTTCTTTGCAATTGTACTCTATGTTAATCTTCATAAATTAATAGATAAAGCAATAAAATTACATGTATTTGAGTATCTATTTTATTCTTAATTTATTAATAAAGTAATCGTCTGTTCAGTCAATTTTAAATAGAATTGGAAGTCATTGAAACATGGTTTTCTCATGAAACATTAATCGTATTCATATTTTCGTTTTTAATAGAAACTCATAATTCATTAATCCTTTTATAGAACTTTTTGATAAAAGTAAAGTTTATATTAATGATAGAATTATTTTTTACAAATTTCTTTATTGCCAAAGAACATATAATTTTAAGAATACAGCATGATGGTACGAGGACAAATTATTGAACTGTATTTAAATAAGATATAGTATTAAACTTACTTCAGACTTAGCCTATTCCACTCAATTTGTCATGAACGGATAGGTGATTTGATACAAAGTATTAAAACTTAAATATGTAGCTATATTGTGTAAATTGTTATGCAATACGTTTTTGTTTAAGAAATGTATTTAAATGCAGTCAGACTTCGATTTAGTAATTGAGTAGTGATATTTCATATTAAATTTCTCATAGAATCATATTAGATAGAGAATCATTTTATTTCAATGGTTATTTGTGTTGTTTTCAGGAAAGAGCTTTAACCTGACCATACATATCGCCACAAACCCTCCTCAAGTGGCCACCTACAACAAAGCTATAAAAATCACTGTGGATGGACCCAGGGAGCCCCGAACAAAACTACGTAAGTAAATTTTAGTTCTCTTAATGCGTGTTCTCATTGGTCCACTGACAGAAACATACCGTCTATGATGACCCACACTTATTTAAATTTAAACGTTTCACGCGATTTAAATTTTCTTTGAAAAGAGCTCTATATTTAACCGTACATGATGTTATTTTTAAAAGCTTCGAAATGGAAAAATGAAGCATCAAATTTTTCTCAAATCTTTCCTTCTCAAACCTATCTGAATTTAATCATAATCTATGAAAAACTAGCTCGCAAGAACTGTACTAGGGTTTTTAAACAGAGCTTTTTATATTATTTAAAAAATGACGCCTCTTTCTAGTTGACTCGTGCGTGATGTTGTATTTCAATAGAGAATGGAGTCAAAACATAATTTTAAAAAAACGAATGTGCTGTTGAGCAATTCATTTTGTTATGGCTCTCATTTAATGCAGTCTGTCAGTCGGTCCCTTCAATGCTATCCAAAAATGCATGTTTCTAATTTATTCTGAATATAAGCGCACTAAAATAAATACAATGCGTTTTCATTTGTTCCTTTCGCTGTAAAAAATAATAGTAACGTTCCGCATAATTTCCAGAAACGTTCCTGCTTTTTATTAGTTTTTACAGCAGTTTAACACTTTACTTAAAAATTCTGTTTTTCTTTCTGAAACGCTTCTTAATCCCACTGAACCCTGCCAGAAGCGGCGGTGCACCTGTCTTGCCTACATCCAAACCTTTTTACAAAAAATTTTTGCTACCGTAATTGGGCCTAAAATCATCTTTTTGCATCGAATTTTCAAAATTTTCCCCAAGTATCAACCGATCTAAATTCCAATTCCAGACTTGGATCTTAATCCTAAGTTAAATTTCATATGGAATGTACGTCATTAAGTCGCGGTTGGCTCAGTGGCAAAGTGTTTGCTTCGCAAGCGTTAGTTCCTCGGATCGAATCCCGGTAGCGATTGTTTTATTTTCTCCGCAACGTTTAGCATTTTAACAGTAAAGTTCCTGGTATATCACAGATAGCTTACTGGTATGTATGCGAAAGGTTTCAGTATTTTACAGAAACGTTCCTGGTATTATCCAGGAACATAACTTTAAAAAAATGGGCAACTCAGCTGCCCAGTTTTTTAAAGTAACGTTTCAGAATTTTTTGTACTGTGTTATTTTGAATTGGGTTCCCACGAATCAGTGAAAATCTAGAATTTATCAAGGAATTTTAACTAGACAAAACTTTAGTGTAGTCGAGAAAATATTGCTTAACTCATTCAGTCCTACCCGTCCCACATTTTCCATAGGATTCAATATTGGTTGACTTAGAATTGAAAGAGTTAAACCAGGTAAATATCAAGTAAATCAACATTAATAACGTTCACGTAAAGAAACACTAAATAAAATTTTCAGGGGGGGAAGCAGTGAAAAATTGTTGAGTTTGGAATATGAACTCATTAACGTGAGCGTCTGAATCCATTATGATGGAAGCGGAACTAACGTAAATATTTGAAAATTAGGGTAAAAAGCTAGTTTGACCTGGAATTTTCTCAAACCCAGGAAACCCAAAAGATTCTGATAATTTTACGTCTAAAATTTAGTGCAAATCCTGTTGTAAAATTACTCTTCTAGGTTGGTTTTCTAGTTCATAGCTTTTCGACCTTCTAATTTTTAAAGTTCAAATTTCAACCAATTTAAATTTGATGCTAAGTTTATTCCTTAACATTATTTGATTGTTCCAGTATGTTCTAACAAAAGACACTAATACTTTTATTTAATTATTAAATTTTAAGATATTTTTAAAGTTTTATACTACAGAAGTCTGCAAATTATTAGACTCAACGCGGAATTCTTACACTTAGTTTTTTACATTAAGCCATTTATCCGCGTTTCATACTATTAAGCTAACAAAAAATTGATCACTAATTTTCTTACTTTTTCCTAATTTTCATCAAGTTCTTTTCATTTATCAAACTCCAAAAGAGCAGCTTATTTCAATTGCTCGAATTCGCTCAATGTTTCTTTTGCCACACCTACTTTTTTACCTCATTGTTTGTTGTGGGAAATTCATTATTGTCAATCAATTGATTGAAGTACAGATCTAAATTTCCAAACCTGTGTATGGATTCTGATTAATAGACTCTTCGTCTCAAGCGAAAATCATGAGGTCGAATTCAAAAATCTCCTCCACTATATTTATCGGATCAATCTTGAACCCCGTTGACTTTTCAAACGAAGTGAAATTTTCAGAAGAAAACTTGATTCCCATCATAAGAGGAGATATGTGTTATAATAAAGTTATTTCCTCCGTGCTTCCCAGAAGCCGAGTGTCGTGGGTCTGTTTGTGCACGCCGCTTTTTTGTTGGAATCTGGAGCGGAAGCGACATGGTGTAAAAAGCGCGGAGTATAGGTACCTGGGTTCAGATTAAGGAGATCCGTTCGTTTATCCAGATGGACAACCGTTGAAATTTCAGGTTTTTACTCGCTCTCTTGAGGGAGAAAAGGAGACGTCTTGAACCACTGGTTTTATAAATGCGAAATTTTACACTCGGATTAGAATTGAGTAATGCGGAAATGCTTTGCTAAGAAGTTCAGATTTTGGTTTGTATACGAGGCTTGAGAATTATCTTTTAAACTCTTGCTAAAGTATAAAACTATAAAAAAACACATAAATACATATATATTGAACATAAATTAAACATTAAAGATAATGAGGTATTTGCATGAGTGAGAGATTTGCTTGATTTTATACTTTTTCGATACATTATGGTCTAAAACTCCCAAATTTCTGATTTTTAAGTTCAAAAATGTGTTTTAAATAACTTAAAATTCAATTTTATTTTTGCCAAAACGTCAGAAATAGTCACGTTATCAGAAAACGGGCTTCTATTGGATGTGACCTCACAGCGCATGATTTGTGATTCGAAAGTGTTTTCGCGCCCAAACAAAAAACGAAATTTCAAAAATTTATATCTCAGAAACTAGGCTACGAAAATACTTGATGTAAACGTCATTCTTCATGGTTTTTTATCTACTATTTTAATAAAATTTAATCTCAAAACGTGATAACACCTCATTAAAGATGAAACTCCTAAAACAATGAAAAAATATTATATTTGATAAAGCTGTCTAATGTTCATCTTCATGCTGAATCTTTAATATTATCACTTGCAATCAGTGATATTTTTAACGCCTCTGAGAGCGTATTTCATGCATTGAAAATCGGAAATACGCTTTTAAAAACTACCCAGGCGTATATTCACGCTTTGAATTTTTAACAAAGCATTTGCCTAAAAAATGCACGGAGGCCCACCGAAATCGAAAAATAATATTTTTTACTCAAATTTGTAATATTAAATTGATATTTTATTTAGAATGTTTTATGTAAAATGAATTGTTTTATTTATAATGTTTAATATTTTCTACTAATATACTTAACATACGCTAAAATTGTTAAAAACCAAAATATCATCCTCATTTTTTCTACTTCATTTTGTCCATTAAAAAAGAAATTTTTTATAAAAAAATTTTGCCTCTGTATATGCAGTTTATGCTATTTCGGTATTTCACGCCTCCTAAAAAAATCAAGGAGTATTTTCACTCCATCAAAAAGATCCTCAGAATAACACTGCTTGCAATTTACTGATTAAGTGTTTGAATCAAGTAATAATTACTATATTTAATATTACTATATCCTATCTAAATTAATACTGGATTTTAATGGAGGGTTAATTTACTTTTAATAGTTCTTAAGTTAACTTAATTTCAAGTAAGACTAAATATAAGATTTTGTTAACATGCTTTGCAATATATTTTTCCTTCTTATAAGTGGTGCAATAACTTCAATATGACTTTAAACTATATTTTGTAATTATAACAAAATCGAAGCACTAAAACATTTCTCTCTCTGATAGAGCTTATCAAAAGACTATAACCTAACCTATAAAAATACCCTTCCGTCAAAAACATATTTTAAAATAAGAATAAAATGTCAAATTATATTTAGTAACAGCTTAAATTATCTGAGAACCGTAAACTTTAAACTTTCAAGACCGGCAACATCTTAAATGCCGACTCCTCTGATTTCCAAATGCCAAACAGAACCCGTTTCTACCGAGGGTGCTTCTAATCCCTCCCACGCAATTCTTGAGAAGAGGAAAACAGTTTATTTCCAAAATAGTTATCCGACCCTTTCGTTAATGACAAGAATGCCAGTCAGTTAGGTGCTCAGGATACAAGCAGATGTTTTGTGGTGTAATACAGGGTTATACCACACGTGCAGCGACGCCTTGTTGTCGCTCTGCCAAATGACATTGCCATCCTCTGATCCTAAATAAATTCACGTGAGTTAGCGTAACGTAGCTGTGAATTGCGTGTCGGGCTCTTTGCTTCCATGTTGCCTTGTCGGTTCTTGCTTTGTAACATTGTAATGAAATTCTTGGCGTCAGTCCTAGAAATTTTCCAGTTGGAGGTTTGGAGTTTTTAGACTGTCTGGGAGAAATAACGGTTTTGTGGATGTAGGATTTTGAACTTTGTGACATGATTGATGGTCTGCATTATTAGACTAGTTTTTAAAAAATTCAACTTTTCATTAACGAATTTGATTCTGTCAATCTTATCTCGATCTAAAATTTTAAGTAAGAATAAGTAAGAATTTTAATAAGTATTGTCACCTTTTCAAAACTTTAAAAATGAATCTGAGCCTTTATCCATAACGCTCTGAATTTTAAACCAATTTACAAGGTTCTCGGATGTTCTTCATTAAAATTCAAATACATACAAGGTTTCTAACTAGAAGCAAAACATAGTTTTAAATTCTATACATGGACTGTTATTTCCCTAAATTCGGAATGATAATTTTAAAAGATAAATAAGTATAAAATACTTAAATAAACTTAATCATACCTATTGTTTTTGTATAATATACCTCTAGTTTATTCATACTACCATCAGAAATAACTTGTTTTCTTGAAAAAATTTATATATATATATATATATATATATATATATAAGTAAAAAATTCATCGATTACTAATCAAAATTGGCATAATTACCCTGAGAAGCAGACCCAGACAACAAAAATTTAAAAAAACAAAGAATTAGCCGGCACCCACTTCATCAGGAACCCCGGGTGCCAGCGAACCACGGTTTTCTGTGATGGCCGATAGGGCGATATACGCCAAGGAATAGATATCGGCCATCGGGGTCCGAACCGTGGGAAAAAAACAGAGGAGAAAGTAAAACTTACGATGGTTTCAAGACGAATTTATATTCGAAGTAATGAAAAACAAGGCAAGATATTGCCAAAGAATTCAAAAAACCCGAAAAAAGATTGCTGCCAGATATACCACAAAAAAACCAGATGCTAATGTAGATGAATTGCGTCACTGTGTTGTTGTTCTTTAAGGGTGTATGTGCATAAAACAAAGTCTTCAGGGTAAGACCGCGGTCTTACCCTGAATATCTTATATATATATATATATATATATCTCTTATATATATATATATATATATATATATATATATATATATATATATATATATATATATATATATATATATATATATATATATATATATATATATATAGGGGGAAAACTCTTCATATTGAATCAAAAAGTCATTGAAGATTACTTTAATTCTATCAATTTGTATAAATTTAAAATATTATCCTAGAAGCAGACTAGTGTCCTGTGTCAGTAGAAATAAAATACAGGATACATTCAGGTTGTTAAGAATTAATTATAAATTCACCTCATGTAACGGACATCAAGCTACAAGTCCAAAACACGTTTCAACAAACCTTGCCATTCACAAAATTCTCTTAAAACTTCCCTCTTTCTCCGAATCCCTCTCGAAAAGACGTCAACGGCATAATTCCTCCGCATTAAAATGTATCAATCGACTCAATCCCACCTTTTCCTTCTCTATAATAATCTTCTCCCACCAAAGGTAGCACCGAGAGGTTCTCTTCAACGATTTCTCCCGTCCGAAGCAATCGCGTTTGTTGTTTGTCTGAAGCGAAAGAAACAGAGGATTCCTCCCTTCTTAATTGAGCTGCCGGCCGGGCTAATGGTCTTACAACCTGTGATGTGACATTCGAGGGCATTATTAGTTAGCGTTTCGGCGAGCGATGTAAACGCGTTTTTCTCCGAATCGAAAATTGTTATGAGGTGATGCAAGTGTTCAGATATTTTTCGTGTTGGTGTGGTCAAGGAGGATTGACCCAAGGCATTTACCTTCCTGTTTGATTTTCGTGTTTCCCCCGGGATTTGAAATGTGTGGGAAAGGTATGGGTCTGAAGGGAGTTTTGATGAAATTGGACTGATGTTTAAGTGGGTCAGATGGTTTTTGTAGTGCGGTCTGGTTTTGGGGATTGAAATAATTCGTGGAGGAACGTCGATCATACAATTCATATTTTTAAAAATTGACGTTTTTTTAGTTAGACCTACTTTTTAAAGTAAAGCTTAATCTTTTACAATTTTTCTTTCTTTTTTTTCAATTTCTTTTCAGACAGTCGGAGGATAAGCCACAACAACACAATTTTGCTTTAATTTTGGAGTATGATGAGTGGTAAAAAAACGGTATTACACTTAATAGAGCACTTACAAAATCCTTTGAAGGCTTATGAGATGACTATAAGATTCTAACAGAATTGGTGATAGGGTAATCTTGAAAAAAAAACTGTTTTTTAATTATTACTTTGAGGGCAACAAGTGCTTTACAAGTATTTCAAAAAATTTCTGTTATTTTTTATTAAGACTATAAAAAAGAAATTTTATAGGCTTGGTCAGAAATTTTAACCAAAACTTAATGCATATGTAACTATATCAAATAGTAGTATTTTTTTGTATTCATGACATTTATTTATTTTCCCACGTTTGTCTTGTTAAAATGTAGGGATGCTAATTCAAAAAATATTTAACTATTTATTTAAATTATTTGTTTAACTATTGATCACCTTATGATACCAAAATATTAATTTGTAATAATTTAAATATGTGTTTTACACGCCCATTAAAAATTTTCTTCTATCTACTATTCCTTAAAAAACACTTATACATACCTCAGATTATGTTCATCTGATAAAATAGTTCATAAGTTACGAGGATTTCCTGCTAATGAGGAAGTTGCATGATTTTTTTAAATTTTTTTAATCCATTCCTCTTGCAAAAATAAGCAACAACCCAAAATTTGAGGCCGATCGAGAAATTTTTTGATTGCCAAAAAAATTAACAAAAATCCCCTTTTTAAACGCGCTCGAAAACGCCAAGAGTTTGGATGTGACGTCATCTTATAATAAACATTGTTGTAAAGCAATGGGGTTGATGGTATTATTGTTGACGTCATCCTACAGTTTAAACAATAAACGTTTTCAGTCACGTGTTTTTTCTCGACTTTTAAATTAAAATATTTAATTACCTGTACATTTTTTTGAAAAACTGACTAGATATTTCATTTTACCATACAAAAAACCATACCGAACACTTGTTTGTTTTTGAAAATCTGACACATGCAACTTCCTTATTAAAGTGTCCTGTGCAATAAAATGCCGTGGTAATGGAAGTTAAAATAATTTTTAGAAACCATAACTACACGTATAATTTTTTCTTCGAAAAACACTGGCAATAATCTGTTCGGCGAAAAAAGTCCGTTAAATGTTTTTTTCCTAGCAACTCCCCTTAGACCTCCCAAACTGATCAAGCAGACTTCCATAGGTGCATCCACCGCAGGAAATGTAATAAATAATAACAGTTGGCGCCGAACTATCGATTATAACATTGAAGTCCACGAAAAATTGCCACCACGAACTTAATTTCCATAATCTGACGCATGCGTGGTTTCCCATTTTTATTACATGCCTCCTTTTATACATACCGACAATTTTTTACTATCTGACCGACATCTAAGCTTCTCAGAAACGGACTCTTTCAACAAAAGTGGGCAAATACCTTTCTTCTTTCATGTTATCCGCTTCATCTATTACTTGATGACAGATAAATTATAATTCTTGTTGTCTTAGGGATTTTTCCCGCTCTTTTTAGCTAGCCACGAAGAGCGTAGATATAGTGTTTGTGACCCGTTTGTGAATGGATTGAGTTTACCGGTTTTGTGTTGCATGGTTTTTCGTGGTTTTTGATCTGGAAGGTGCTTTGTTGAAATATTGTGGCTTTTTGATTTCGAAACTACTTCTAAACTCGTATTAGTTCATAAAATGTGCTACTGGGGTTTCTCCCCTTTTTTTATTCTTTGTTTGGTACTTATTCAATGGTTTAGTAAGGAAAACTATATGACGATTATATTCATTCTAATGCTCTAGATAAATTAAACATTCTTTAATAAACGTATTTAATTTAAGTTTGCAGTTTCCACTTTCAGAGTAGGTGCACATGTCTTAGTTAAAATTTAAGCCGTTTTTTCTCTTAATGTAAAGATCTGGGCTTTTGGTTTACAAAAGACGGGTTCCCTAATGGAAAAAGAATTAGGCATCCAATTCAAAATAATCCACTCAAAAAACCTCGCTATAATTTTCAGAACTTCATCATAAGGTTGTACTAACCAAATAGGTATAAAAAATTCATCATATTTTTCCATATAAGATGTTTTTATAGTCTACTTCTACTTCCTTCCCGGATTGTCAATTACTTTTTTTTAAAACTTTTCGATCGAATTTTGTTTCCAAGTTTAAAGCCTAAACTATGTTTTCAAAAGAAATGACAATGCGGAAACAAATATGAATGTTCTTTACTTTATCGCTCGTCAATAAAGATAAGGTTATCAATCTTCATCCCTTCGAGAAATATTAGCACTGCAATGTTTTCAATTTTTGTAGAAAAAAAGTGACAACAGAAAACGTGCACATATGTGCAAGGTAGCAAGTGCGCCTTTGACCCAAAAACAAATAAAATAAACCGATGGATGAAAACACTTGCTGTTAAGTGTCGTTGAAGCGATGAGAAGTTAAAAGAATCTCAAATCACACCGAGTGTGATATGAATACTCAACGCCTTTTACTTAATATGCATTGAATTGCATTGCGGTCTCCATCTGTCATCCTTTCTTCCGTTGGGGACCGGTGACAAATCTTGTTTGTTATTTTCAAGGGAGCTGGCTTCTCTTTTTGATCTATAAAAAAATTTTTGGTAGACGTTATCAATTCCTTTTTTCCTTCATGGAAATGCAATCATGATTCTTTTATGCAAATTAAGTATTCAAATGATGACTATAAACTTATCCAATAATTTTTTGTTGGTTAATTTTGATTCACTTATGAAATTAGAAGTTATAAAAAAATAACTGACAGTTATTTTTTTTAAATGGTAACCATCTATGGACCCTCATTGGACCCCAACCCCTTTCCAGATCCCATCTTGAACCCTAAGAAGAGGGGTTCAATGTTTCCCATGTTAAGAACCTGACATAGATAGTGTATGATAGATCGTTAATATTTGGAATCCAGTACAACTTAAGTCGAAAGTCTTTGATTCTAAAATGTTTCTAGGTTCCTTTTGAACTTTTTACTGGAATAATAAATTTTACTTTTTTTTAACTCAAAGTCTTGGATAATTCGAACCTCTTTGGTTGTCACTTGCACTGCTCATAATTGTGTTTTAAGTATTTGAACTATGTAGTATATAAAACTGATAATTGAACTATGTAGAATATAAACTGATCATCAGAAGAAAAAAAAGTTTGATCATTCATCACACACCAGAAAGCAATGCGGTAACGATCCCTTGAGGTGCAATTTCCGGCCTTACACAATGTAGTTAGCAAGAAGGGATTTGAGTCATTTCTGACCACCCATAACGGGAGTTATGCTCCTTCTCTCTAACTCTTTCCTCTTCTTCTCTGGCAGAAGAGGATAAATACAACGTTGCAGTAAATAGAGGTCCTGCCACACTCCACTGACTCTGGGCATTCGCTGCGGCCTCGATCTGGTGAATCACGGGTGCAGTGATACATACCTGAGCGAGATATCCGGCTGCCTTTCCTCTTGGGATAGTCTTTAAGAGAGGAGCAATTTCCCTTTTTAAATGGGATTGCATATCCTATTGGACCGCAGTGCTTTAAATAGTAAAAGGAGGAATCTGATTTGAGCGTGATAAATTTTCTGACGGTAGATAAATTGAAATGTTGTGGGAATTTATTTTGAGTTTATTTTCCGAATCCGAATTTGTTGAAATAATGGAAGAGAACATGAAAAATGTTCTCTTGGGGATTTTTAACTTTTATCATCATGTTTCGTTGGTAATTTATGGGTTTTTTATTTACTTAAAAAAAATTTTTTTTTAAATTATTTATAAATTTTAACAATTATTTATTAAAAAAATTTTTAAATGGTCAGATATTTCTTGTTCAAAAATCCAGACGAATTAACAATGCAAATTAAGAAGTAGAAAAATATAGGAAGTGGAATAGGATAGGGGACAAAAATATAGAAATATAGGACAAGTATGATCCCTATTGTAAGTGTTTGATTTTTTTAACATTTTCCACTAACGAAACCTTCTTTAAAACAAGTTTTAACCCTTAAAAACAAAACCATAACGGACAAATAACTTCTCTCCATGGTTTCCTCATTCCCCCACAAGAAACCAAACACCTTTTTCCCCCAAAAACACCTCGACATTGAAAATCCTCCCCGAAGGTCTCGCGGTTTTTGCCACAGCCCGAGGCAGTCCTCTTCGCCTTTGACAGGTGTACTAGGCAGCAAAACTCACAATCCGTGCAGGATTCCTCCCGCGCTCCCCGGGTCCGGTCGCACCGGTCCGGCCACAGCTCTGGGCCCTCCTGGCATCTTCGGAATGCCGGCCGGCGGAAATGACTTCACTTCAACCTTGCCTCCTTTTATAGAGAAGGACGCGATTGTTTGGAATTGTCCAATGGATGGACTTCCTCCTTGTTGGAATCTGGATGCGGCTTTTCTGTAATTTATGGAGCGGCTTTTTAGAAAGGAGAGGTGTTTGGGGGGTTAATGAAGTGGAGTGTTTTGCTTGTTGTCTTGTCACTGGTGCCGGCAGGGGATTTCGGGACTCGAGTTCGTGTAAGGAATGTATTGAGGTAGAGTTTGTGCAGGTGTAACAATACTGGGTTTACTGCATACTTGCCATTTTAATTTATTGAAGTAAAGGTGTTGCTTTCAAAAGTAAAAATATCAGTTATTCAATCTTTAATTATTTACATTTGAAATAGTTCTAGTGGTGCTAGAAAAGCAACTATCATCTTCAGGAATAAACAATTTATTGCAAACTATTTTTCAACACCAGTATGAATCAAACCTTTGATATTTTTGTTCAGTACAACTTTATAAAAAATGTCATCAAAGAAATTTGAACTCAATTAAGATATAACTCATGACAGACCCCCATTTCTTTTAAAAGAATCATACATAAAATCATAAAAACATGTATTGAATATCTAGAACCATGAATAGTTTTTATGTGTTCGGTTTATGTTATCGCAAAATATTACTAATTAGCTAATAGTAACATCTATCATGAGAAAATCTTAACATACAGCGATTCGCCTTAAAATTAATATCATATCAGAAAATGACATGGCATTTCATAACTAAAGTAATTTTGGAAACTAACTTACTAAAACAAACAATGAAACCATCAGAACTACGAAACTTTACAACTGACATCACCATTTCAAATTTATTACTTTAACTTATAAATATCTTATGAAAAAAACGCATTCCCTGAAAGTCGGCTTCTCCCTCAGGCTCCCCGCACCTGCAGATGAAGTCTTCCCCTCGCAGCAGCCGCAGTCGAAGCAGCTCTCCCAAAGTGGAGCTCCTGAGCTTCCCCGCCGACCCCCTGCCCGTGACTACCCTGCCCGACACCACTGTCTGGTCCTCCCCAGTCTCCGCCTTCGAGCCCGCCGCCAAGAAGGAGCGGCAGTGGACACCCGTCGAACAGTCCGTCAAGGGGGCAGTGGTCACCTCCACCACCCTCGGTGAGTTACTTCTTCTTTTTCTAGTGGGTTTTAATGATGTGACTTTTAATGCTGATTTATCTTCTCATGCATTTACTTTGACTAATTGCGTTTGTTTTGTGGGTATAACCTGATACGTTAAAGCAATCTCGGTTTTATAACAGTCGAATTTAGGATTGCAGTTTATTAATTTTTCATTATTAACTTTGTTTTATAAAAAGCTTCTTGGCCACAAAATATTTCTTTTTTTTTGAGGTTTAGAAAAATAACCAATCGTGGCATTTAATTAATTCGACGAGGTTTCCCTCTTTTACTACTTACGATACCCAGGTAGCACAGAAACATTGGCCAATGTCGCGAATATATAAATAAATGTCGGATATTTTGTGGACTGTTTAATTATTAAAAACATGGTTAAAAAACATTATAAATTACACCCTGAAAAAATTAAATTGGATTTTCCCCTTTATTCTAATGAATGTTAAAATAATAATGGCCACCAAAAACCATACCATAATGTCATTTACATTGACCGATACTTCAAAGGTGGTAGTTTTGACAAACACTCATATTAAAAGAATGACATTGACCAGTGTGACCTTAGTAAGAGATAGGTAAGAGAACCTTTTTAAACCAAAAAGGTTAAAAAAATCTTTGACAACTGAAGTATTGCTGGTTAGCATTTCTCAACTAGAAAAATTCTTCCAATTCTATGAACTCTCTATGAAGTATGTACCGTACCATGTTACCAGTGTTTCTCATTGAACTGCAACCGATGACTAGCTCATTGGTGAAATTTAAGAAAGGCAGAGTTCGTATGTTCGTTACTCTGTAGGAGATCTCTCAAGAACAGGTGTTACATGCTTGGTTCTGAGACACCTGCAGCTAATTTAAATTTCTCTCTACCAAGTAGTTAAGCTTTCTCTCATTTGGGGCAATATATTCTTCAGGCATACCGAATGACTCAAAAAGTGCAGGGAACTTTAAGTGAAGTCGTTATTTTTGCAATCATTGTTTTAATTATATGCGTTTCTAGGGTATTGATCTTTTCATGTGAAATATCTGACAAAACCCCGGACGTTTGTTTAATTTCTTTGGATTTTTTCTGTTACTTTAAACCTTTCAATCCTTACCATTGTATCTTATGGAAAATATGGCGCGAATAGAAATGAAAGGGTTAAGAAAGAAATTGAAAAACAAAATGAGAACCTATTTTACCCGCTTAAAGACTATGAGATTTTTAATGTGGTCAAAAACAATTTTAGACACATGATAAAACTTATATCAAAATATTTGTTTCAAAACTTGTTCTTAAAAAATCGTTGTAAATCAATCTTTCATTTAAAAATACTCCTTGAAAGGAAACTAGGGAAAATAAACCATCTCAAATACTTATCAAAAATTGCAGCGAAAGCAAAACCACCTACATTCATTTTCACTCTTAACTATCTCTTCTAAACTCCGATAAAATTTATTCACCCCATTCAAACCCAAACAAAACGACGGACGCTCCAAAACGCTCAATATTTCCCCAAACATCCGCAACTGCAAATCTCTCTCGCTCTGACTCACACCGCATAATAATCATTTCAATATTATCTCCCAAACAAAAAACACAAAGATTTCATTTCATCCTCGCCAAAAAACCCTTCCACAGCCCGATAAGACTCGAGACCAAACAATCTCAATGCAGAGATGATATGCAGAAGGTGTGTAGAGAAGAAATCGGAATCACTGTCGCCGTGTAGTCAGTGCGAATGTCACTTCCGCCGTGCAAGTGGGCTTGGGTCAGTCATTGTGGTGCCCACGCGCTGAGCGTGAATCACCCCTCGCAGCCTTCTGAAGGACCTTGCGTGCTAGGGGTGGTATGCGGGAGGATTTGCGCTTTTCATTCATACGTTTATTATTTCACTTTGGAATTATGTATTATTGTGGTTTGATACCTGCTCGAGCGTGATGTGTAGTCAGTCAGTCCGTTGCGAGAGAAGTTGTGACCCCGTTTCAGTCCCCCTTTGCAAGACTTTGGGAGAGAGTTTTTAATTCAGGTGGCTGGTCACGGATGTAGTTTTTTTGTCTTTTTGGGGATGTCTGTCGCTTCGATATTTGGGGAAGTAATGGGTGTGGGACTTTCACTTACGGCTCATTGGTTTATCTCGGGCGAGTTTTTTTACAAACGCATGCAAACGCTATTGAATTCTTTTTTTTTATTATAAGAGACGATTTCTTGTAAGAAAGGTATGTCGTTCACACAATCTGAATTTAAACAAAAGGAACTCCAAATTCAATATTACCTTTTTCTTTTCTTTTATTATTTTTTTCGCCCATGGGTATGGCATTCACACATTGTAAAATGTCTTGACGATGACTCAAAATGAACAATTTGGCGTAGGTGGTTTAAACAAGAACCCATGAGAAAGAAAGAACCCATTACTTTTGAAATATTTTGAGAGGTCTGGACATGGGGGATTTACGGGGGTTGGCTCGGGGGAGCAATACCCCCACTTTCAGGGTTTTACCTTTCTCTAATTGTAAAGAATATTTTCTATGCAATCAGTGACAAAGCGTTCCCAGACCCTTTAAGTATGAATGATGATGCAAATACTATCAGAAATCCAACTTCTCCTTTTACTGTTCATCTTAGATTTTACACTCTTTAAAGATTATTTTCTTTAAAAATGATAACAAAACGGAATCCTAATGTTTTCTTATGCGAAATGACATTGCACTCATAAAATTTTAGTATCACATCGCATAATACTGTCGCTGAGTCAAATCCTTCATTTCTCAAATGAGGGCTTTATCATAAACCATTTCAAGACCGGTAGTAATTATCAAACTGCAAACCCCCTGCAGAACCACTCTCAGAAGCGGGAAAATCCGCCCTCTCTTGCAAGAGGTCTCTCGGACAGTGACACCGCTTTCTCAAGAGCAGGGAAACCCACCTGCCTGACCCACATCTCAGCGTTCGTCGCGTGGAAAGTTCCAGGAAAAGTGGACGACGGATTTCTGACCCCAAAAGCAGCAACGGAGCCTTCGGGTGCGGCCCTAACCTTCGCTGCTACTCTAATGAGCGATGCATGCGATCGGTGATTGTCATAGAGCTTTCTGATTATTGCCTCGTGTGTGCATGGTAATGCTGTCTGGGATGCCGGAATAGTTCTGATCTCATTTGAGACGGATCTGGAGAGTTCTATTTTCGACATGTGGGAATGAATGGATTTTGCTGTTATTGTTGTCTTTTTTTATATCTCGGTTTAGGAAGCTTTTTGGAATGCGAGTGGAATGGGATATGTAGATCTCTCACGGTATACTTTTACTTGTTTCTCGGAAGAAAGGAATAAGGAATACGTGAAAGTGTTTTAGTGGGAAACGCTTCGATTATCTTCTACCAAGATAGAATCAATTTAGTGGGTTTTTAATTATATCATACCTAATGTTAATTTATTGGAGTGAAAATCAAAATTTATATAAAGTTAAATTTTACTTAATATTAAGTCATACATACTGTTTGATGTAACTTCAGAAGATAGCACTCACATATTTCAAAATTATTAAGCATTTAACTTTTTAGAGTGGGAGAACTCTGTCTTAAAATAAATGTTGTTTTTTTAGAAACAAATTACCTCTAAAGTGCGCACTATACATAAAGTAGCTCTGAATATTGTCTTATTTTAAATTAGAATATTTTTAGGGCAAATATTTTGTAAGTATTAAATTTACGTATTTCTAAAGGAAATTTTTAATACCCAACTCTGTAGATGCAATCTGTAGAAATTTTAGCACATTTATTCCAATTTGACCAACCAAACCAATGTATTTTATGAAGTACTAGAATTAGTTTTAAATTGCTCTTATTTCCCCTTTTTTGTACCAAACCAATATAATATTTTTTGAAGTGTTAGCAATTGCAAATAGTTTAAAAAGAAGACATTTAAATCGAATAATATTCGTGCAAAACATTTTTGAAAAATCTTAACCTTATTAACCAGTATTGATTATTTAAAAAAACTGTCAGACCGTACACGGTGTCGAGCAAAAAGCACGTTATTGCCTTTGACCTAGCAAACTCCACATTATGCGCGTCGACATTCCAATGCTAATAAGAACATTAGATCACTGAAGAAATAAGTTCAGAATTAAGGATATTTGCGGTGATGGATTTCTCCCTAATAATCTTTTTTCGTTTCACCCTTCTTAAGTCCCCAGGACATTTCTTTCGCAATTCTATGCCAACCTTAATATTAACTGGGTTACTAACGGAATAAAAAATGAACTTGCTCTCTTATATAACCGATACTTTGTAAAATTATATAAGGAGTCATTGAAAGTGTCAATTCCAAGTTTGTCCTAATTAGCATGGAAATTGAACTTGTGCTTTACTCATTTGTGATTGCATTTTCTGTTGCAAAATGTGTAATCTTGCGAAATTTTCAAGAATTTGAAGGCTGATGGGGATCAATGGAATTTATTAATTTTACGTTTGATCATGTCTACTATTTATACTTAATTTGAAGTTTTCAAAATTGGAAGGCCAATCCTGAAACAAAACTCTTTGCCCAATCAATATTGTAACTTCATAACTATATTTGCCAGTTTAGTGGGTTACTTATTAAATTAAAAAGGAACTTACTCTTATATAAACGGTTGATTCAACATTTTAAAAATTGCTATACTATATCCTCTCAACATTTTTTAAAATTTATCCTCAAATTATGCATTTCTCGTTATTGAAAATACCTATGCCTTGGTAATATTTCGGTTAAAATGCAGAATAAATTTATATCCATTTATGCATTTCCCCTTTGGAGAGGTTAAAAACTTTTATGGCGAAAAAAGAAAGTTCAAGGAACGTCAGATGTTTCTTTTTCAGGGTATGAATTGTACCACTTAGTTTTCTTTCATAATAATGTGCCGCATTCCCTTTTTTTGTGTTATAAAATTCTTCCAATTTTGATGCTGAAAAACTTTTATGAAAAGTTTTTTTCCTTTGGATAATCTACTTTTGAACATCAACTTTGACGTGCAATATAACTTTCCTCCACCATAAAAACACTAAATAAAAATTAAAGCCATCCACACACTACACTAAATCCAGTGTGTTCAAAAATTTTCTTCATCAAGCAGAGTTTAAGCAATGAACCAATCCAATCAGCAACCTTCCGTCCGTCTTCGGCCGTCCCCCCACGCGACCTTGCCGGTACGCGGGGAGTCACCTTGCCGCCGCTCAACAGGTAATTGCGGCGCTGACAGATGCGGCACGGCGGGCGCTTCCTGGTAACGCCGATGGGCGCATCGAAGATCGGTGGATATCACCTTTATTTAAAGGAACCGCAGGACCTTTGTTCCTATTATATCGTCATTTTCGCAGCTTCAATCGGAATGAGCCGGGTTTTGTTTTCATGCAGGATCTCGTTACACGCTCTTGGCTTTACACCTGTGAATTTATCGGTTAATTTTTAATTAGCAGTTCTGTTTCTAGTACCTTAGTATTTTTAATAAATTTTCGAGATTGGACATTTAGAAATAGTTCGGTTTTTTTAGGGAAATAAAACGAAATTTTTAGTTTCCTTGAATATTGTGTGTATGTTTATATTTTTTAAATTTAATTTATGAAATTATTTTACAATTCTTTTTGTTAAAGAAGTGTGACAATTATTGAAAAATTATTTCTGATTGTTTCTTTAATACTATTAATACTTTCATTATCAGTTTTTAAAATTGGAAATTCGTTTCAGGTATAAAAAAACGGCCAAGTTTATCAACTACTAAGCCGATAGTTTACAGAAAATATTTTAGCTCGATATAATATCAATAACTCTTTTAAACTCAACTTAACTTTCTCTACTATAGGTATGCAACTAAATTCAATGCTTATAAAAGTAGGCGTAATATAGGCCCTTTTTCGTAAGCTACAAATTTCATAAAATGTGCACTTTTAAAATGTAAACAGACCAATCATCATTAAAAATCTACCCAGGAAATTTATCACACAAATTTTGAATACTTCTTAGATAAATACGATCACAAAACGCTCAATTTAAGTAAAACTAACAAAAGATAAACTAAGTATCGTCGTGTTTGTCTAATAATTACACTCGAAGAAAACCTTGAGGTGTAATTTGGGTGTTGTTACATTGAGAAAGAAAGATAAAGAGTTACTCCAAATCTTCTCCCAACAAACACATTATTTCTTTCGTTACATCTTATTACTCAACACTGTTTCTCGGGGACCACCCATCTTGGAGGAACAAACGTTGGGTGGCTGGAGACGAGTGCGTGGCGGGAAAAGCAACACTGCCGGGTGTTCTTTCTAGTGTCAGAGAAGATTCATTCCCATACGCTGATACTTCTCTTATCTCTCTTTAAATTTTCAGTCGCTTTTTTTTCAAAGGACTGAAAAAAAATCAAAATAGTTTTTTATTTATGAGGAGTTGTTGGGAAGGGATATTTCATTTCTGATTATTCATTTCTATCTCAGAAATCTCCGATCTCTTATTTCTGTGTTACATGCAATTTCGATTTTTATGAAATATTCGTTAGATAATTTCATTTCAAAAGAAACTTGATCAAAACTTGATGTCCCAAATAGTCACATTAGAATCTTGAAATATTTCCCCCCATTTTTTCATTGAAATAATAGTATTATTTTTCGTTTGGTATATTTAATATAATAAGAAAATATTAAAAACTAAGACGATTTTATGAAAGGTTTCGGGTCAACTTCTTCTCTGTCAGCGATGGGGAGAAATGTTATGTAAAGAGAAAGGGTTGCAATCTCGAGTTCATATTTCACAAAACTCAAAATTAAAAGGAAACACTGAAGCTTACAGCCTAGAGTTATATTTTGCCATTACCTAATTCAGCTCTCTCCTAAGTAAACTTTACTTAGTATATTACATCAGAAACAGGTTCATACGCAATACCTCTTTCTTGAGAGCGTTTAGCCTAAACTTAAAAATCGAACTTACGTTAATTGCAGTTTGATAAGCATTTTTATAATAGAGTAAAATTCATGCATTTTATTTCCTGGTGAAAAGTTGCTGCATAAAATCCAAGATTTAAAAATATAAACGGTAATACTAAAAAATAAAATTTCATGGAGCTGTTGCAAATTATGGCAAAATGTAAAGCGCGTTTCGTTTTAAAAAATGTTTTTCCACTTATATGTGTCCTGTGTACCGAAATTCTTGCTGACCGTGAGGGGAGAGATTTACAGCGAAATTTACAGCTACACCGTCGATGTTAAATCATTGATCAGAGTAATCGATAAGCTAATTCTTTTAATGCCTTAGTGATTCAGGATTTTTTCTCGTGTTTTTAAGAAACAATAAGACAACGACATAAGTGATCAAATTTTCAAAAGAAGACTAAACCTGAAATTGTCCTTTCCTAATGATCTCTGAACCTTTCAAAAGCCATAACATTGAAAGGATATCTACATAATCTACGCCTTTTGTGCAAAAAAAGTAACAGATGGAAGCTAATGGCACCCATAAGTGTGACCACCCTGAATGCATCCCAAACAATAGAGTAGCAACAAAAATCAAGTAAACCTGCACCTGTTATGCGCATTCATTATCATCTCTATCATGATCTCCCGATCGGCCTTTTGATTCGCAGAGGCGACAGATGAGATCCGGGACGGTTTCCGTGAAAGGGGCACGCTCTCGCCTTATTATGTTCGGAGAGGGGTCCGGGCTAAAAAACCGGTAACAACGCCCGGCCGGCTCCGTGCTGGCCGTAAGTCATTTCCGCCGCTCCGACCGCAGGATGGGCAAAAAATAGATGACAGACAGGTGGGGATGCTGCTTGGATAGAAACAAATCTTGTTTTGGAGGGCAAAAAATGATGCCCTTGCTCCTGCGGTCGGCAATAGTAAAGCCCGCGAGAGGCGCGTGCGACGGCGAAGTGGAGACGGCGAGGAGAGCAGTCTCTGTGAGGTGACGCATGTGGGGTTTGAGCCGTTTTTTGGGAAGTTTACGGAAGGAAGGAAGGGTTAGAGATCGTTCTTGAGTTTTGTGGTTTTCCGCCTCTTGAAGTGCGATGGGAGAGAAACAAACTAATCCATTGATGAGTTTTTAGAGCTATTAGGTTTTCAAATGAGCGGTCGGTTGTGGAGTTGTAAATGGATCAATTAAGAATGGAAGGGTTGTGTGAATTCAAGCTAAAGGAATTAAATACGTTAACTCACACATCTTCATTTTATAGTCTTAAAAAGAATAGCTTGAGGACTTGAGGTGTTGTGCATTTTCTGAAAACGTTCACAGATCTCGTGTCATAATTATTATAAACTTTCTTGGATAGGAATTTACTTTTTTATACAAGTAAATCGATATGACATAAGAACATACGTTGTTTTTCTACCTCCTCTTATCGCTCTCAATCATTCAATATTCATTCTCTGCCTTAAATATCTTTCCCCTTCTATCTCATTCACTCGCCTCACGTTCCAAATAAATCTTCGAGAAGACAAAAGAAAGAAAGGAAATTGTTGTTAGTGCAAAATCCAAGGTGTATAATTTAGTCCACACAATACAGACTGGGAATCATAAAGGAAACCTATTAGTTGAATAAGTACGTTCTGGAAATATCAACCTAATCACGGGTTCTGTTGACAACTAAGGGTTGGGTAGAATTGATTATTATGTAGAGGTCATGACATAGAAAATATATCGTATATAGTTTTAAATTTAAGTACTTATACCTGAGAAGTTATTGTTATCATAATTATTTAACAGTTCGACAAGACTAGAAACTCACACTATCAATATCTTCTTTCCAGGTTCCGTGTATGGTGTCTCTGATGCCGCTTCCCTGTCAGACATCCCCTGGAACGCCCTTCCCATCCCACTCCCTTCCTCGGCGGTTCCAACAGCCACCCCACTGCCCTCGGACGACAGAATCGTTCCTCTGGACAACCCCGTCAGCTCGGCAGGTAAGGCAAAAATTCCTTTGAGTTAAAATCAATACATCCTTTTTCATACTTGCCAACTTTTGAATATTTGCATCAATGAGCCTTAAATTATTTTACCTGTAAATTTAAAATGTTTCTCCTGAATTTGTTAAAAGAGGGTTGCTCAGCTGCTAATAAGCAAGATTACTGGGCTTGAAGATGAAGTTTTTTTCCCGAATTACGATCGGAACAGCGTATTAACATTCTCCACTTAAATAAAGCAAAAATAGAAGAAAATAATTTTTTTACATTTGCCGTAAAAGAGAATGACTAACAACTGGTTATCCCGACCGAAACGCTAAAAATTTAACATATGCTCTATCATAGTGGAGAATGTTTTAATACGCATCGGACACGGGAAGAAGCAGACTTTACGGATGAGAATACGCCAGCAGACTCGCAGGCAAATCCGAAAAAGCTTAATAAAAACGTCCAAAAATCATTCAGTTTAGATCCAAAATTGGGAAAATTCAAAGGACAGGAGGTAGTGAAGGAATTTGGTTTTAAAAGAGAAAGAGGAAAGGTAATCGCTTCGCGAATGGTCACGAAATGTGTTTTAATTTTTCCGAATAATTATCCGATACAAAACTAAACGTTGGCAAGTATGCTTTTTCATATCTACAGTTAAAGACTTTCAAACAATTTATCACTCCCTAACAAATATATATTTCCCGCAGTGCCTACGCCCAGCCTCTTCAGCCCCGGCCCCCTCCTTCAATCTCAACTACAAGCTCAGTACTCCGAAAACGAAGACTTCTACCGCCTGCAAGACCTGCTGTACCTAACCTCACCACTTAAACCCCAACCCATGGTCAAGCAAGAGCAATGGGACCTGCTAAGCGAAAAGCCACAGCAGCACCCACCACCGCCCTTCCCGGACCCCTTGTCCACCACCACCACCACCTCCTCCGACTTCAAACACCCCTACTTCCCACCAACCACCTCCTACGATGTCCAGTCCAGCAGCACGCTCTTCTACCCCACCACGGCTCAGCAGGACTTGGCCATGGACACCAGCGAGTCCAGCACGGCTGCCCTGGTATCGTCCAGCGTCCTGAACCGGACTGTAGCTTCCACCCTCCCTTCGTACACGATGTTGCCACCCCACTACATGTCTTCATCGTCGTCCACCTTCCCCATGCCGCATCTGGAGCTGTCTGGGTCCTCCAACACCGGGTTCGGTCCCATCACCATGGCAACGTCGGTGCTGTCTTCCGACTCCCCCATGTCCGCGTTCGAGATGGACATGCTGGACTCGGACGTGCGGAACACCCCCGTGACGACGGCAGGGTACGTCGAACAGTCGTTTTCGTCGTTGATGCAAGTGTCCAGTACGAGTGCCTTCGACGGCAGCATACCCGTTACGACGTCGCAGTCGGACGTGTGGAGGCCTTATTGAACTTGTGATGTGCATATATGACTATTTTCAATGAATTGTTTATACGTTTTTGACTGTTGGGGCCTAGAGCTCGTGTATGAGCGCTGGTGATGACGCTCATTCGTTGATGAAAGAAACTACATTAGTGTACAAATGACATCGTTGTTTATATTCCTGGAGATATGCTGGTTCAATGACTCGTAAAACATTCTTCTAGTATTGCATATGTGTTGAAGTTTTAAGTGATGGATCCAAGATCAACCCTGGGATTAGATGTTTATAAACTTTTTATGGACAAATGCGTGTCAAATTGAAAACGGACACATTTATATTAAATCCTTTACGTTATGTTGTGGTTTGTTTCCCGGTGAAAATGTTTTTGCTTTTGCTTTTGCAATGCTATGAATGTATGTAAGGGATGCAATTGCCAAAGCAAAAATGCAATAATTTATAAGATCTGAATAATTGTGAGAAGTCAGGTTGATAATACCGTATATTTTGACATTTTTATTTATGCCAGACTAGAATACGATTTGGTATGGATCAAATTAGTCTTTAATTGTGTATAAAATAGCTAAAAAAGATATTTTTTCACATAGTTTAATAAAAAGTATTACCATAGTTTGAATTTTTTTATAATAATTAGGTGAAATAGAAAAAAAATAGCTAAAAGTAATATTTTAATAGATATCGCTGCAACAAATTTTACTCTTCTAATGTCCTAAAATAACGCAATAGGAACTTTAATTTATTGGAAAAGGTATTACACATGCGAGAATTTTTTGGTTTCCTATCACTATTTTCGTATTCTTTGTATGGCAATGACATCAATTAATTATTTTATGTTTTTTATTTACTTTAATCAAGTATTTAAGTTGAAGTGAATACTTAATACTTTAATCAAGTATCAAGTATTACTTTGATCACAAATTAAAGTATAAATAAAAAAGTTAGACCTAAATTTTTTGTGTTTATTGATGTTTACTGTTGAGTTTATTTTAAGAGTTTAGATTATTTCTCAATTTTACTTTGAAACTATATTTTATCACTTGATTATTTCTAAAATAGTTTTAAATTTTCCTATATATGAATTAAGTTGAAAATTTCTTCCATTATAAATTAATTTTTATATCCCAGTGGACATGGACAATATAATCATGAAAGGATTAGGTTTTATTCAAATATCTCTACAGATTCTTTGCCAACTAAAGCCTTATTTAAAGCATTTCGTTATCATTGCTTTCCAGATAACGTTGATCAAAGTTTTTGTTACATTGATCTGTGATGTATTTTTTATTATCAGATATCGCATTGCTTTAGTCAAAGAAATCTTGTGATATTTTCTCATTCACATTATAAAAGTGGATTTTTTTACTGTCGATACCCCGCAGCCTTTTGCTGCGTCATCTGATTTTGCATAATTCACTGAAATCATAATTCACTGGCCTGCTTTATACAACTGAATGTGCAATGAGCAAGTGCAGAGTTAGAGTTAAATGAAAGTGCTCAGAGTAGTATTGGCAAAAGTCCATATGCGTATAACTTTAAGTTAAGAAGTTATACATCCATACTATTTTCTACGGAAATATTTCATTATTATTCCAGATATTCAATTTTTTTGTATAAAAACTACTTTCAAAGAAAAGAAAAAACTTTTAAACTTTAAAGACTTATTTGGCATAAGTTAATTAATAACCAAGAGTTGATGCAATTCAATCAAGTTCTTTAAATAAAAACTCTTATAGAAATATTTATTAATCCTTTTTAACAAAAATTTGTTAAAATTTAACTTATTTATTGGAATTCAAAGCATTTTATTGTTTATCTTAGGCATTGAGAATCATGTATTTCGATTGTTTGTCCAGAGCTAAAACGTTTTGTGTGGTCTAGAGTGGTTTTTGAAGTTTAAGAATTTTTAGTTAGTATTATTACGTACTACTATCATCGTTTTCAAGCTATCACATTGTGGATCATTATCACCAAAAGAGATTGTTCATATTTTTGGTATTTATTGTTCAGGAAGTTCAAATATTATAGATGTATATAATATTTTGTGATAACACTCTGTCACTAGGCATTTCGTATCATACCTTTGTACCACAAATCAAAGTGATTTTTAGTAACTGTTCCAGAATTTAGGAAAATAAAATATTTTTCTCTCTATGAATATTTCTGTATTTTAGTCTTACTTAAATAGTGAATGTTTTAATACGTTTTTTTTATTTCACTGGGTAAACTAGGGTTGGAAGTTTTTTCTGTATTTTTACCCTCGACACAGAAGTGGTAAAAAACATTACTTTTTAAAAAATTAATTATATATTTAAAATTGAAATTAGATAGGTGAAACCATACTTTCTAAATATAGCGTAAACAGTCTGTCATTCCATATGAGTTTCGTAAGTTTACATCTCATAATCATGCTCTTTATCAAGCAATGTATATTGATTGGTGATTTGGTAGTTTGTACCAAGGCCTCATACCATACTTGACACCAACTTTTTAAACTCTGGGTGATCCAAACATGAAAATTGCGAGTTCTTTTCATAAACAAACCGAGAAACTTGATAAAAAATGCAAGTGTTTTATTGTTTGCTTTGTTTTAAAAGATTTTAAAACAAAGCAAACAGGGTTATTACGTTTGCAACACCGTTTAAACCACCGCGACACCGTAATAACCTTGTTTTTAACCAAACTCAATTTCAATTAACGGTCCTTCCTATCATACAATATTCTGCGCAATACATAGAAGAATTTATACAGCAGCATAAAAACATTAGAAATAAAAGTAACTACTATATTAAGTATGATGCTTATAGGTAATATAATTTGAAATAACCTATTTTTTTAATTATTGGAACTCATAGAAACTTATTTCAGATATTTAATCATCCTTCAATGATAATTACAAATAAATATTTCAAACATCCCTTATGAATATTTTATAACTGAAACAATATCCGCTCACTCACCACTTTTTTTGTGATTAAAAGAAAAATACAATGCTTCAAAATATCTTCCTTCATGTTACCTGAAGAAGTTCACTTTAGAATTTTTGCCCCCTGATATTTTTGTTCGAAATTCTCAATACATGTTATCGATAGAAATTGCCAAATAATAGTTAATATGTTATCTATTAATAATATATTAGTATTACAATTTGTTTTGTTACTTTTTTATTTCTTCACTCTTAGGTGTTTAAAAACATTAATTAAAAATACTTTTTAATTAAAAAGAAACTCATTTTAAAATAAGTCCAAACTCTAAATAAAAAATATTTCACAATATTTACTGCGAAAAGTTCTATAACATTTAAAAAGCTGTGATATTGAACTATAATTAACATATACCAGTATACTAAATTCAAGAAGAAATTATGCAAATCTGGGATTCCTTTTTTACCTCTAATAAGTATACTTTTCAGAAATTTCTTGAACACATTTTTAAATCACTTAAAAATGAAAAACAATGTTCAATTTTTTGTTTCCTACAAGGTAGTAATAATATTTCCTGTCATTGCCCTAAGATCTTAAGGGGGAAGTATACATTCAAACCATAAAGAGTAGTCAAAGCTTTCAAAAAGTAAGGATCACTTATTAAAATTAAATGTAGTAAATTTTATAATGTTTGTTATTTAGAATTTAAATTAAGTAAACCTTGGAAAGTTGCTACCAACTTATAGATTAGATAATAATTAATTTATGTAAAAGTAGTAAACTAAAGAAAAACCAACTAATTTTATTTTTTCCTCTTTAAATATTGATAAATTTTACCTTATCCACCATTCAATGTTATCATTCGCCAAACAAACAAAAAATGAGGAAACTGACGTTCACATGTTTAAGTATGCGTTGAAAGAACACCATTTTTAAACGCACAAAGTAAAAATAAAATAAAACCCTTAAATAGGACATTAGCGGTCCTGATAACAGCAGTTTGCGGAAAGAGGTTTTGTTAAAAAAGTGAAAGAAATAAAACGCAAACCCAGTGATGGATCTGTATTAGGGTAAAGCGTTTTCTGGTTTTTCTTAAAAAAGAAACTTGAAAATGCCACAAAAATATCAAAACCTTTCGAGGTGATAAAGGATTTAATTGGATATGCAAAAGCTGAAGTTGGTTAGAATTTAACACTTTTTTTGTCTAGAGAGGGTTTTTCTTTCAGGGACTGGGTATAAGCTGCGTTTGAAACATCTCAAAAAATAAAATAAGGGGTGATTTTGTCAGGTAACAAAAAGTTTATTAGGAATAAGAGTTTCATTGATCTAAAAAATTGTTAGATAAACTATTTATAGGTTAATCAAGGTTGTATAAATTCCTTTCGGTATTCTGTACTTTCGAAAAAGCTGTTGAATTTTTTTAAACTTTGCTGTAAAATATTATGTTAAATGACAATGATATTTTTTCATATTGTTGTGAAACAAACTGTTGGGGGGAATACAATTATAGCTAATCAGGAACAGTTATAAAAAGGTAAGAAACTGGCGACTTTTTTTTAATTTGTGTATATTTTTCAGCTATTTCTAACATTTTCTTAAATCAAAGTGAAGTGATATGAAGAGTAAATGACTGTTTATCAATTAATTTAATAAAGACCAATAATAATTGAACGCATTTAATGCAAGAAAATGGTAATGGTAGTTATAGAACCTTATCTCTCAATTCTTTTTCCGGTCCGATACCTTAAATAATTTGTTTTCTCTTTCTCAATAAAAAAAATAAAATCACAAATAAAAAATAATCTTGTTAGTGATTCCACTAATAATTGAAACATAAAAATAGGAATTACTATTGATATATTTGTTTAAAGTTAATTTTTTTTATTTCTAGAAATTTCCAGAAGAGTATATTGTTGAATAATGAACTTTAAAATTTTATAAAAATACTTATATTCCTCCCTGTTTTTAGTGAGAGGACAGTCAAAGATAAAATTATATAACTTTTAAAGTTATTTTGTTTAGTTTCAGTTGTTTATTTATTGGTTTATAAGATTTTCAAAAATAACACGTTCATGAAATAACATTCTGTACAAAATAATCTTTGTGTTTCGACCTTAAACTAGAGCAATCTCATGATCAAGACTCGACCAATTATCCAATAGTTTTAGTACACAAAAAGTCTCTATCATTGATCGTTTTGGCTCTGTTTATGCATTTACTTAGAAACGATACTTTCTCTAAAGGTCAGAAAGCTACTTTTTTGAGAAAATATCTTCCCAACTTAGTTTCAATCACAAAAGTCGTTAGAAGAAGATTCAGCTGTTTCATCAGATAGTTCTAAGTGTTTCTTTTATAAGCAGAAGGAGGATACTTCCTGAGAATGGTAACGCCCCAAAGTTATGTTCACAACTTTAATCTCTGAAGAACTAACTACTTCCTGTGTCGCTGTTTATATAGACTCAATTTTCAAAAAGTTTAAATCTTCATAGATAAGAGGTTGCTTTTGTGCAATTCGACAAATAATGTCATTTTTCTGAGAAAGTCATATACGATATAATTTGAACTCTGGTTTTATTGATTTTTGCCAATATGACATACCTTAAAAGTTTTCTGAGATTTAGAACTGTAAAACTAATATAAAAATGATCTTGACGATTTCTTTATGATTCTAAAATAGTTTATTGAGAAATTAAGATGTAGGGGAAAAAGAGGCAAGTTGATACAAGGGGCACTTTCATACACTTTCAATATCTCAAAAACTGTCAAGGTTATTTAGGTCGTGTTTTTACGAAAATTTGACTTTATATGCCCAAGCATTACATATGAAACCGTTAAGCTCTGTAATAAGTCTATAAGTTTTAGCGAAGGAAACTAAATTTTTTTTGTCAAAATTTTCCAAATGTAAATTTCTAAGTAAAATAAAAATCTTCCTGAAGCTATTTTACTTGGAAAACAGATAGCTGTAAATTCAAAAAACAAGTTTATCCTTGTTATCAATAGAGAGTATCCTTAAATTTTGAATAACCTTATGGCCAATTTTCACCACTAACAGAACAGTGTGGTGATCAGCACCACTAACTCTACCAGTTCATATTAAAATCATGTACGAGCAGATGAATTCTTGAAATTAACCGCATTCACGAAACGGTCGTATGTTTTTAATAAATTTTTAACTATGTGCATATAAATCTACGTTGCATTTTTTACTACTAATGAAATGGTTTGTTTTTGGCCATTTATCTGTTTGAATCTGTCACCAGTATCAAATAATATTTTTGAAAATACAGTTATTTGTCACAAGAAAAAGTTCTAATAACTTCACAGATTTGTCCCTGATTTGATCGTTCATTCATTTTTATCAACTTCCAACAAAATTTAGAAATACACTTAGGCGCTACAATGCAAGAAGTTTTTAATATTTTGATGAAATTTAAATATTTGAAAATTGACATAAATATCCTTCACTGTAATAACTTACACTTAACTTATTATTTTTTTTTAATTTCTTGAGAGATATTCCTCTCTGCATGATTATACCTCTCTGCAATCTTATTCAATAAACTACCAAATGAAATCCCATCGGAATCTAATATCCGTTATTTTAAAATACTCTGAATTTCCTTTATTATTTATAATATTAATACAGAGGAAATATTTTAAATCAGTCAGGTTAATATCAAACTCAAATTAAAATACACTTTTACTAAATAAACGCCTTAGCCAGCCAAGTCCCATTTTTTTAACTCACTAAAATTGGAAATCTGTGAACTCATGGACGAGCTGTGGCTTCTTTGGGATGTAATAATAATAATAATAATAATAATAATAATAATAATAATAATAATAATAATAATAATAATAATAATAATAATAATAATAATAATAATAATAATAATAATAATAATCTTTATTCACATGGAAAGAACACAAATACAGAAATTAAGTACATATTAGTAGCCAAGGGGATAAATTTAGAAATCCCGTTCAGGCTACCTAAAAATAAAATCTTACATGAATAGACTAGAAAAGAAGGAAAAACCAAAAAAAAAATTTAATAAATTAAAAATTGGCAAAAAGCTGGACATAATTGAAATGATTTGCTTCAAATGAGGTGAAAATACAGATCCAGATCGTCGATATTTATTAAGAAATTAAATAAATTTCGTTTAAAAGAAGATAAATTATTAATGCTAATTAAATTTAGAGGCAAACTGTTAAATAATTTGGGTGCAAGGTAAAAGAAATGTTTAGTATAGATATCCTTGGAAAATTTAGGAATCTGATAAGTTTGAATTGATCTAGAATTATAAGTTCTTTCTCTAAAATCACACAAATAACTATGGCGAAAAATATAAAGTACTAGCTGATTTGCCCGGCCTTGCACGGGTGGAGTGTATTAATTCCTTTTTTAAAGTTCTCCCAAGTTATATATCCGATTTTTCAAATCACCAATAACCCCGGTGTCCCCAGTACTTTTTCAAATTCCCGATAGTTCCCGATAGTTTTCATAACCCGGTTTTCCCGGAAACTTTTCATATCCGGGTGTTCCCGGTTCCTTTTCCCCATCCCAGTTCCAACTGTGACATCTCATTCCATCAAATATTTATCCTTTCCATGTGATAAAAACAATCACATTGAAATCATCTCTTTTTTTAAATCTAGTGTTTAAAATGTACCCTTTAAAGTGTACGTTTTCATATCCGGATGTTCCCACTACCTCTTTTCATATCCCGGTTTTCCCGGTACCTTTTCATAACCCGGTGTTGCCGATAATTTTAATGTCCCGGTTTTCCCAATAATTTTCATAACTCGGTGTTCCCGATAATTTTCATAACCCGGTGTTCCCGATAATTTTCATCCCAGTATTCCCGGTGCCTTTTTCTCATCCCAGTTCCAA
This sequence comes from Tetragnatha versicolor, assembly GCA_024610705.1. Classification (NCBI taxonomy): domain Eukaryota; kingdom Metazoa; phylum Arthropoda; class Arachnida; order Araneae; family Tetragnathidae; genus Tetragnatha; species Tetragnatha versicolor. Next base: position 27,517,633 of record JANDEH010000001.1, on the reverse strand, counting down.
CTGTGATATCTCATTCCATCCCGATTTTTTGTCTATTAAACATTTATCCTTCCTATGTGATAAAAACAATCTACTTGAAATCATCTCTGTCATTTGAAATCCAGTGTTTAAAATCTTAAACAGAATTTTCTTAAAGTATTCCCGCTATCCTTTTAAAATTCCGCAAAAAATAAATTTCAATATAAAATAAATTTTAAAAATCCCTCGATAAAAAGTTATCAAGTAAGCTTGTCTTCTTTTTAATAAAACCAACTTCTTTAAAAGCTTCTCTGAAAGAGTAAAAACAGATTGCTAGTTATAATAAAAATCTAGTGATTATAGTCTAGTAAACCAATTCCGCTATGAAGCAATGAAATTTTAGCTCTGTTTCCTTGGAAACTTTTAAATTCTTGCTATTTAAGTATATTTTTTTGAGAAATTAAAATATTTAAGAAAGTAAATTAATTATTTTAATTTACTTCGGTTTTCTGATAACTATACGGATATTCACACTGTTTTTCTTCATAAATTTTGTTGTAAATAATAAAATATGTATAAATGTTAATCAGGTTATATTCATTCAAGTGAGGCAAGACGTCGCCTTAAGATAGAGAAGTAAACACTGCAATTTATGCTTTTCAACAATGCACAATGTTATTTCAATGGGTAAAACGGAGTCGAAAAAGCGCCGAAAAACAGGGAAGGAGTCGTTCGATTTTAAAATCGTTTCTTAGTGCGCGTCTAATGGCTGAAAGGAAGGTCTCTGTCAAATTTCAAGCCTATCGGTCCGGCAGTTTTGGAGATTTCGTGATGAGTGTTATGAATGAATCAGTCAGTGGTATTTGGATTTTATATATATAGATGATACGGAAGAATGCATTATGTCGAAAGGAGAGTAAATTAAGGGATCTAAAATTATTAGGGCTGATTTGAGTATTTAGAATTTTAGATATTTTGTTCTGAATTGAAATTATTGGTTGAAGATTGGATCTATATTCACTACCCCAAATGATAACACCATAATTAATTAAGGAATAAAACCAAGAATAATAAATAGTTTTAAGAAAAGACATACCAATATTATTTTTGAGGTGGTAAAATTTACACAAAACAAAACGCAATTTTTTTACCAGCTCCTTGATATGAGTTTTCCATTTTAAATTTGAATCTATAATTAAGCCTAAATATTTTATATACTATAAACTTGTTCTAGTGTTTCACAATCGCAATTAAAATATCTATGACAGAGATCGGAATGAAATTTAATATTAAGATTACTTGATGTCAGTCTAAGATTTAAATAAATGTATTTAGTCTTGTTTGAATTTAGAGTTAAGTCATTTATAGAAAACCATTTTCTGATTTCTATAAGGTCAGTTTCAATTTGTGATTGAAATGTATGCAATGTTGATGTATTTGCAATTTTCTTTTTTTTTTCTTTTAATTCTGTGTAAACTTTTGTGAATCTATGTTTTAAATTTTGTGAATTTTTTTTGTTAATAAATTGATTGATTGATTGATTGATTGATTGATTGATTGATTGATTGATTGATTGATTGATTGATTGATTGATTGATTGATTGATTGATTGATTGATTGATTGATTGATTGATTGATTGATTGATTGATTGATTGATTGATTGATTGATTGATATTCTTCTCCCAAAGCAAAATATGGGAACTTTTATATGTATATATGTTTCCCACGAATGTATCAAAGTACTCCACAAGTGTATCAATTTACCCCCCAATGGTTATTTTTAAACAAAAACCTTAAATAAGCAAAGGTTATTTGAAATTGAAGTACATATCTTATTTATAACAAGAAAGAACTTGCTTTTGGAATTTGCAGATCTCTGTATTCGAAGTAGAATAGAGTCAAAAAGATTTTGGATTTTACTTTTGGAAATTTTTAAAGAAATTGAATTGAATTAACGAAATTGTTTCTTTCATTAAAATTTATTGGTTTACTGCAGAGGTTAACGGTTTCAGATATAATGTTTATGCAAGTAAAGGCTACTATTAGAAAAAAATGACCTAAATAACTTAAATAGCTTTTGAGATATTGAAAATGTATCAATGTGCCCCTAGTAGCAAATTGCCCCATTTTTCCTTACTTCACGTAAAAAATATTCTTATGGGAATTTCTTCTAAGCTACTTATAGAGATTTCATTCCCTCAAACAGTTTCAGAACGATCTTATAAACATTATTTATTTTATAATATAGCATTAAAATGTTTTTATTCTAATTCCTACAATTTTATGCATTCATTTCAAATGCTGTGTATCAGTATCGACACTTCTCTAACCGACAATCCCTCCCAAACACAGGCCTCTCCTAAAAAGAAAAAAAACAACCATTCACCCTCCCACACTCGCCCTCCAACACACCTCCAAGCAACCCCGCTCAACTTCTCCCCGATCCCCAACCCTGGAGCAAACCAAGAAAATGAGAGCGAATATCAGGGCCTAACCCATCCGAAGGAGATAGCGGTTCTAAATGACCTCTCCCGACTCCCGAACACGGGACTCCGGGGGAAAGGGGACGATATCTTGCTCCCTCCCGAAATGGAGTTGTCCTCTCCCCCGAGAATGCTCCCCCGGCCTCATTTTTAAACTGTCATCGTCCTCGGCTTTGCATTTCAAGTCCCCGATACGGGATTTTATAAATGACCCGCGCTGATCTTTAACTCCATTTCTATATTCTCGGGAGAGATAAAGGTCGCGGGTTGGGGAGATGAGATTTTTTTTCTGTTGCGTAATTGTTTTAGCTTTTTTCGTTTGGGTTTGGGTTCGATGGGAATTTCGATTGGGTTGTTCTCTGGGATATAATGATAGATGAGGGGAGTAATTGAAATTTGAAGTTTCATAAAGAGCTTTTTGGGGAGGATTGTTATGATTGTCAAGTCAGGGTGAAAATCATTAAATATAAAGGATTCTTCTCAAAAAAGGTCATATAAATACCATTGCATACGTAACATTCGACATTAAATGGAATCTAGATTGTTTTATATTTAATATTTTAATAAATAGATATTTGAAACTGAAAAAAAAATTTAATATGTATTTTTAAAAAGGAAAGGGGGAAAATATATACTTACAAGATAATACAACTTATCCTATTCCAATTTCAAGTAAGGGTGAATATTGAAAATAGGGTGAAACTTTCACGTGAAAGCTTGAAATAAATGTCCAAAACAAACTTTTAAGAAGAATAGTCTTATGATTGTATTTCTGTCTAAAAAAATGATAAAGCTTTTCCTCTTAATTATGAATTTTTTTAAGTAAAATTTTATTTGCGCTATTTTAAAAGCTTTCTATATATCCGGGACCTTATACTTAAAAAAACTAAAAACGTTTTTCCTACTTTTTACCTCAGATTATGATTTGAATACAAAGAGTAACTTTTTACTTTTCTTTAAAATTCAGTTAATAGAGCTATGATTAAGTTTGTTAAGTGGAAGAAGTTTTAAAGCACATCAGTGAAAAAGTTGTTAAACTAGGGGCGCTGTCGCTGAAAAATAAAATGTAAGAAAAAAGGGAGTATTTCATAAAAGAGAATAAATTGGGAAAATGTATTTTAAAAGCATGTTACCTATTTAATCACCCCTATTTCAATAACTTTTAAAGGAAGAATCAGTTCAGTTTCAGCAACGGACTTGAAAGTTAGTTTTTTAAAGTTTTTAAGTTAAATAGAGTAAAATAATTATTTTACTAATTTCATCCTCCAATTTTATTGCAACATAATTTTTTACCAGTCAAATTTTACATTATGGGCGTAACGTTAAGATATATTTTGTGAAAGTTGTAGTGGCGCCATCTTCTAGGACTTCTTTGTAATAAGAATATTGTTAGAAATCGAAGAAAAGTCTCACTAGTTTTGCAAATTGAAAACCAATGCTCTGAGAAGAGTGCAGGTCCACAGCAGCATAAAAAGTCCCTCAAATTTAAAAAAAAATCTGAAAAAAGTATTATTAAAACATTCATACAACCACTAACAAAAATTAATATTCTCATCACAAACATATAGTTTAAAAAGTTAAGTAAATGCGTATCAATAATAATAATACAAGCAAAGTTTGCAAATTACCATCAATCTAAAAATAATGCACGCGTATTTTTCTGCGACTGGCTAGATAGACCAGTGAAATTTTTCTAATAAGGATATTTATTATTTTTTCAGGCCCCGCTCGAACCAAAAAGTATCATCCGAATATTTTTTTATTCTGATATCAAGAGTCTAAATATGTTTTATGCAAATATTTAGGTATACTTCCGTATTACACTACGGACTGCGCCTCTGAAAACAAAAATGTACAGCTCAAGCGAATTAACTGAGCGCCGCTGAAACTGACGGTCGACTAGATAAAATACATACCTAAGAACCATATTTTTAAACTACATCTACTTCCCTCATAATTTTTTTTTAAATTTATAAATCTTTTAACAAGAAAATGGTTATACATATGCTTCTAGAGACTCCTCAAAAGATCATATTTATTTTAAAAGCATTAAAATTTAAAATATGCATGCTACATATATTTTATTTCTCATTAAGAATTCAAAACATTTTTAGCATATACTATAACATAAACAACATGCTTATTTAGGAAATTTTTAAAGAAAAGCAGCTTTTCATTATGAAATATCACTCTTCCAATCCACGTTTACCTTTAACTCTTTCTCTAACTTCCATGATAATATCATCTAATTCAAGGTTTTCATCAGCAATTATAAGGGAATGGTGACTGTCACTATCGGTTTCATGTCCTAAACTCTCTGCTTCCTCTCCTTTAGAATTATCTTTGTCTTCCTTAGTTTTAGATGATTCAATTTCTTCTCTTATTTTAGGTGCTTCAATATCTTCCTTTGTTTTAAGGGAATATATGTTCTTTATTTTTGGCGAATCTACGCTTTCCTTTATTTTAGTGGAATCTATGCCTTTCTTTATTTTAGGGGAATCTATGACTTTCTCAACTTTAGTGGAATCTTTGGCTTCCTTTACTTTGCGGGGATCCTTGATTTCCTTCAATGGATCTTTAGTTGCACAACGTTCACTGGGTGATGCAGGTTTCTTCTCTGCGTTTTTCTCCAAATAAGGTAGTAGGCAGGCATATTTTTGATGGTTATCCATACAAGAGTTGTTCATATCTCTAACTCCAGGAGGTCCGTTAAAAGCACAGAATGGACTTGGAAACATCATCCAGGGGTTCATAACAGCTGGATGGAACATGTGCGGATAAGAGAAAGGACTATTTCCACACTTGTTAGACTGACTACATGGACCAGGTTGTCTCGATACATGCTGCTGGTATCCAGAATTCGATGGGAGTGTAGCAGTACCACATTCTAAAAAGCCAAAGAAAAATGTCTTTAAAATGATTAAAATTTAAAAAGACAATTATGATTTTTAAATGGAAATATTTTTATCCTACGGATTTAGGTAACATAAAAAATTATTGTTGGTTTAAAGTCTTTATTCGCTTCAAATTTTACAAATGTTAATAGACGTCTTAAATAAAACATGCGTCAAAATAGTTTATAGAGAAATTTAAATGTATTGAAAATTCATAGTGTTCAAATAAAACCTATTTCAAAAGTAATTCTAGTATTTTAGTCCTACTCATTGATTTGGGAATCAATTCTTAAAAATAATAAATTACTGATCATCATAAAGAGATATAGGGGAGAGTCGCCCAAAGCTTGCATATTGGAGGATGGAACCCAAGCGTCAAAGTAACTTTGGGGTAAATAGGTACACTGTAAAAAAAGAACGTCTTTTAACGTATTATTTTCTGTGAATTTTTCATGGATTAATTCCGTAAACTACAAAACGGAATTTTCATCGTGAAGTTTCCGTTTTTTAATTTTCCTCTCCTCACGCATGCGTATTGTACTATTTCTCCACTAGTTTTGGTGAGACTCAAATATAGTTGTAAATAAGTAATGGAAGTTTGTGCAAGCGTCTTCAGGCAAAACGAACCTTCAGCAAATTTATTATGGGTAAGTAAGTTAAATATATTGTTTTTATTTTTTGTATTATTGGTAGTAAACGTTACCATGCTTTAAAATAGAAATACTCTGATATACTATTTTTAAACAGATATTTAAACATCGTACGATCGCTTTCTTCACCACGTAACTGAAGTCTTAAAATATTGCATACCTAACTAGTCTTATTAGATCGCAAAAATGTGATCTAAATAGTTGTGATAACTTGTAACTTTTGATTAGACTTGTATTACTGTGATCGGTAGTGTAAATTATTTAAAAGAATCGTCTATTTGGATTTTACGGATTGTTTGTCATTTTTTTTTCAAAATTATAATCAGGAATATACTGAATCACAATAATATTAGTATATTAGATCGCAAAAATATGTTCTAAATAGCTGTGATTAACTTGTAACGGAAATTTCCACTCCAATGACGAAAAGATATTAAACGAACGTTCTCTAAAATAACGGAAGGTTTCCCTCCTTCGACAGAAAAATACAAAACGGACATTCCCTCAAATGACGGAAAAAGAAAATACGGATACCTTCTCAAATGATGAAAATAATCTTTACAGTGTACCCTATTTAAATAACTATGACTTAAAAGAAAAATGTTCGTCATATTTATTTATATTAATTCTATAAAATATTATAGGCATGCTTTTAGTTAAAAGTAAAGTTGCCATAGAACTGACGAGTGTTAACGTAACGTGTGTATTATAAAAATATTATGTATGGTTTTGACCGTGATTTTTTTTAAACACCTATAGCTAATACAAGAAAATTTTACCTTGATTTTGGCAATTGCAATAGGGACCAGTAGGGTTATGAAATGGGGACATCCATTCTGAAGGGTAGGGCCAATAGATAGGAGAGTCCATTGGACTTGTGGACATTGGTGAAAAGTATGGACTTGGAAAGCCGTAATTTTCCTTGTAGGTTGCAGAGGTACTTATTCCTAAATTGATAAATAAATTGTTTGTAATGTGATGCAATGAATTGTAAAAGATTTATTATAATCCTTATTTTACCTACATTTTTTTAAAATATAATTTTAAAAAGGGAGTTAATTTATCAATCCCACTCAGGCTCGCCATTAGAATATGTCCATTAATCTTAGTGCCGTTATTACGTTTCTACTTCTATCCCGCTTTTGCATTTAAGTTCCCAGTTTTCCTTAAAAAAGACATCCTATTCAGATTATTTTAAACCCATTGGAAAATTGCCTGTTATAAGAATGCTTCACAGGGTATTTAAAAATATAAAATACTCTTGGGGCCAATCTCGCACTAGTTTTCGGGATATAAATAAAGGATTTAAAAGTAAAACATAAACAAAATAAATTGCTTTTCTGTGCATATATTTAATGATAAATTCGATCACTGGCTTCACAACTGGGTATATTTGGGATTTCTATAAGAAGAGGAATAGAAATATTACCTTTTTCACTTTTCTCCAATTTTTTAACTGGTGTCTCAGCTTTTACTTCCTAAAACATTATTATTCTAAATTTAAAACCACATTATTGCAATCAAAAAATTTAATTCAAATTCAAAAAGTTTAATGCGCTAGCTTTTAACAGGACTTATTTTTACAAAAATGTACCTGTTTAACTTGTTTTTCCGGTATTTTAGGGCACTCCTTTTTATCAGGAGAAGATTCATTTGAATGTTCCTGAACGGATAGTTGATTAGTTTTTTGCTTTTTTAATAATCTAGTCTGCTTCTGCTTTCGTGCTTCGGTTGGACAGTAAATATAATCTGAAAAGTACATTTCCTTACAATTTCTTCAAATCTACCAAAAATCTTATTACAGTGAAATCCCGTTACAACGAAAATTCCCGTTACTACGAAAGTCCCCAACCGTTTGTTTGAACTATCGAAATACCGTTAGAGCGAAATTTCCATTACAACGAAGACATTTTACGGTCCCGTGAAGTTTTATAACGGAGTTTTACTGTATTCTAAACACTACGCACCTGTTATATCAGTAATACGTATTTAAAATATATTTCTAATTTAAAAGTTTTTATTAGATTACCTGGGTACTTTTCTTTATGTTGCTTTTCCAATTCATTTGCAGTGAGAAAGTATTTTGCCTTTTCTTCGCCACTGAGGTTTCTCCATAAGGTTCCTAGAATTATGCTCACTTGACGATTGGTTTCACATGGGTTCTCATCCTTAATCTTATGTCTTTGTTCTTTGGCAAAGATCATGAAAGCATTAGGAGGCCGAGATATTTTATTCCCTATAGGCGGTGAACATTTTTCACCTAATCTTCTAGGGGCAATGTAATGAAGGGGTTCATTACTAGAATTCCCAACATTCTAAAAAAGAAAAACTAACTTACTATTTACTTAAATATTATTAAGGCTTTAAAGGGTTGAGAAAAAAATTATAATATATATTTAACTGAGTTAATTTTATTTAATTAACAATTTTTTACCACTTTGTTAAATTCAAAGAAGCTTAAGTATGGTTAAAAATGTGCAATAGCCAATCCCAATTTAATATTATTTCCGCAGCATATTATTCTTGTAAATAAACTGATATCTGAAAAGTTTTTGTAATATATTATTGGTTCAATTCCGTTAACTGTTGTTCAGTTACGTTAAAATATTGAGCTATTTAAGACTTTAAATGATGATTAAAACTGCAAACTAGATTTAAATATACCTACAGTTACCTTAATGACAACTATAAAAGTTTTGTGATTTTTAAATTTTTTGTGTTAAAAACAGCTCTTGGCGACATTTAGCGGGACAGATCACGGAATTGAACCATGTCATTATACCAATGTTTAATTTACGATTTTACTGAATTAACTCCGACTAACAATTTAAAGCTCTTGACATTAATTGAATGGATTAAAATAAAGGAAAAATAGGCTAAATTAATCATTAGAATTACTTTATCTGTTTTCTTTGATGTCCCCACTTCTTTCTTTACAGGAATCAAAGAAACAGCTTTTGAATCCGATCCATAACGACCTTTTACTAATTTATTTGAGTCAGATACTTGATCTTGATTTTTAAGATCATTTTCAAACTTTTGTTCTGTAACGTGAGCTCTTACATTTGCAATGTACGGGGGTTCTAAAAAAATTTCAAGATAAAAAAAGAGGCATGAAGATTTTTTAAATGAAAATACATGTCAAGCTGTAAAGCAATCTTTTAATAAAAAGAGCTGTAAAGAGTAACGCAACCTTTTTCTACCTTATATAATTGAAGATAAAACTTAAAAGATCAACTCCTACCTGAGTACAAAACTTCTCGACTTCTTTGGCTTTCTAAATTTTCTTTATCAATTGCAGATTGTTCATCGGCATATAGAGTTATTTTATCTTCCTGGGAGTTTCCTAAATGTTTCTCTCTTGCACGATAGCGAGAAGATATAGGGGCTGTTGTGTTATTCATTTCACACAAAACGTGACGCTTCGTGCATTTTTCTAGATTATTCGTATCCATTTTAATGCAGGCTATACAAAAAACGTCTTTTTAATTTAAAAAAATCTACAAATGCAAAACTTTGTAAAATAACTATCATAATAATTAATAATAATATCTAAATAAGCATAGTATCATAATCAGACTATTAGTAGCAATAATAGGCTAAATGCATTCATTAAAAAAACTTAGGTTGTACTTAAAGAGATGAGAAAATTTAAAATATTGTAAATATTTTGAATTAAAAATATAGGTCAGCTCACATATTTTTAACTTGGTTTTCTTTATTTCTGAGAATATTCATTCTAAAATTTTGTAAATTAACCTATATTTTCTTTTTTTATTTTAATAAACTAAAATAAAATTAACAAGATAGAGAACAAGTTATTCAATGGATAAGGTATGAGAAATAATTGTTTTATGTAATAAAACCAATAATAACGGCTTAAAAATATAATCCTACCTCAATAATAAGAACCAAAATGCTTTAAAAATTTAAAGAATCAAAGCTAAACACTGAATATTTTTAAAAAGGTTTAGTTGTCAAAACTCCTGGCAATGAACTAGGGTTTGTTATTTTCCTAGAAAGTTGGCAACCATCTGTTTTTAAATATCCGTATTTACTGAATTAAATAACTAGTCAGAATTTAAAATAATCTAATTTTAAATTAATTTTTCTTCGGGATTTTATTTTTAAATATATATTAAATTCGATTATTTCCTTCAAATAGCAAAAATTACTAATAATTTTTCAATTGAAATAGATACAAGAAAGAAATTTATTAGTACATATTTTCTAGTTTTAAAACTATGTTTTGTGTTAGACTTGACCTGAATAATATCTCTACTTTTAACTTGTTATGAATTATACGTTCATGGTTTCTTAGGTGGAAATAACCTAGTAATTCTTAAATAATTTTTTCTGATTAATATTTTCCCCTTTCTTAACAACTTACTTTACTGCTAAAAAGAATTATTTACAGAACTTTGATAAAAAAATAAGATGAAAATCCTAAATTTCAAAAAAGTATATATTAGGGTCAGGGGTAAGTGGGTCACCCCCTCAAACTTAATTATGTACAAGAAGTTTCACACCTCGCATTTATTATGATGGGTTTCGCATATATTTGATTTTTGTTTCATTTATTTTTAATATGGAACTAATTTAAAATAGATTCCCAGAATGGATTTTTTGAAGAGTTCAAGATGCAATTTTATAGAAGCATTTCCAGCTAAGTTTTCATTACATTTTGATATTTATTGAACTGTTGTGCAAAGTTTAACTTAAAATAGATACAGCAATTTGAATTTTTTCAAAATTTTTATATAGAAGTGTTTAACAGGGGGTCCTACTTACCCCGTAATTTTAGCTTATTGGGGTAAGTTGGGGTAGAGCTTATTGGGGTAAACCCCCCTCACTATGGGGTAAGTGGGACCATCTTTATGGAGTAAGTGAGACCTCTTATTATGATCTAAGTGGTTCTAGAGGGTCCCAAATGATATAGGAACTATTACTGGAGACATGGGCGGATTTAAGGGGGTAATAGGAGCAATTTCCCCAACATTTTTAGAAAATTTCGATTTATAGTAAAGACCTTTTACTCACCACTTCAAAATTTATAAATAATTCGATCGACATTTTATATCATTTTTGCGTTTTAATTGAAGTTATGGTGAGTAAAGTGAAATATATCTCATCAATAGTGTTCATTCTCGTTTAGTGTGTCTGATTTCTTTTTTTATCTTACAATGTTTACTAATGTGCCAAAATAAGTCTTAATCAACCTTGTTATGTTTTTTCAACAATATTTTATATGTTAAAGCAAAACATGTCCCTTTGGCCTTTCAAAACATTCTTTAAAATACTTATTTTGCTTTTGATTCTATTCTTACCTTGTCATACTGATTGTAATGTGAGTAGATTTCTCAAATATGGATAGTTACATTAAAATACTATTTTATATTGAAATGTTCTCTACTTTATCAAGTAATACCCACTTACTTCCTTTTAAGTTTTGCTTGCTTTAAATACAAAAAAAGAGTGGGTGACCCACTTAATTCACCCCCCATCTCTAGGGGTAACTAGGTCACCCCTCTCATTTTAAAAAAAAAAAGACCAGTTAAGAAAAGTTTAAAGCATTATTTTAAAAACTAAAAATAAATTTTTGTTTATGGATAAAGTCTTAAATTAAATGAGTCGATAAGTTCAAATTTAACCCTTGCAAAATCTTTCTATTGAGCTACAAAAATGCACAAAGCCAAAAAGGGTCCCCCTTACCCCAAGTGGCCCTATTTCATTTTAATTGTGATTCGTTATTTTTAATATTCTGGTGTAAAGCAATTGATCTTTGAAGTTTCAAAAAGTAGGTAGTAAATGTATAATTTAGAAAAATAGAGAAGTATTGTCATAGGAGGTAAATGTGGTCTTAGGTTGTACTAGTTTCCAAAACTTTTAGCCGTAGGAAATCTGAAATTGGTTTTATCTGAAAAGACGAACAGATCAATTAGCAGTCAGCAAATGTCTCAAACAAAATCAACTGTGCGCCATCAAAATGTTATCAATTGCAAAATTTCACAATCAAAGGAGTTAGAGAGAAAAGGAAAAACAAAGAACAGAAAGTTAATTAAATAAAAAGCATTTTTATTGTTTCACGTTTTTATAACGGGTTAAAAATACAGGGTGTATTGACAGTTCTGCCCAAACTTGTTCAAACAAAACTTGTTAAATACCAAGTTTGTCTACATCGGTTCGGGGGTTCGGGCTGGGGGTCGGCGGAAATCTCCCCATAGAGTTAACATTAGAGTAAAGTAAAAAGCATAGTTTAAAAATGGAAGGTTTTGGAGGAATGCGACCTAAAACTGGCTTATTTAGAAGTGGGAAGCTTTCGATCAAGACCAAGTCTATCCAAATCAGTTCAGGCTGGTGGCCGGCCGAAAGAAAGCTCCTTATAGACTTAACATGGGGGCAAAACGAAAAGAGCGTATAATTTTAAAGTGGAAGGTTTTGGAGGAATGCGACCTAAAACTGGATCATCTAGGGGGTGGAAAGCTTTCGATCAAGACCGAGTTTGTCCAAATCGGTTCGGGGGTTCAGCCTGTAGACCGGCGGAAAGAAAAACCCAATTATTTCAATATATAAGATAAATGCTTTTATTTATCTGAGAACACATGCAATCTAAAAGAAGCTAACTATACAACAGAAATGAAATATTCTTGTAGCATTTTCAATCCAAAATTTTAAAGACTTCATGCCAGTATTACATCAAACGCATTAAAGATCTTGAATATCCTCTCTATAGTTTACATCTGTTGGAATACCCTTTCTTCTTGTTCTCCACTGTTCTCAGTCTCAAGTAAAAACGTATTCTCTTCGTCGTCATCAATTCTGTCGACATTTAAAGTTTCCGTATCGCTAGAATTTGCCTCGTTATGTTCGTACTCTTGAATGCTATGTTCATTTGTAGGAGGAGCTCCAAGAGATTCACTTGCCTTCTTAGATCTATCTAATAAAATGCTTGGATATTGCGGGTAACTGTAAGGGGATGGCGTAGGATACGAATAATTGTTGCAACACCCCCTAAAACATTCTCTGTAATGGCAGCTGGAAGGATTGAAACCATGTGGATTCCATGGTGTTCTAGGGAATGCATAGTACATCGGTCTATAACCCCGGTACTGACCGAAAGAGGAGCATGACGGTACAGGTCGGGAGTACGTTGGGCTAGTGGAGGGATGTTCTATAGATGGCATCGATGCTTGATGGTCCAACTCTCGAAAAGATGGAGAAAGAGTAGCATACGTTTTTGTCTCTGGAGTGTGACTTGCATCCCGTACACTGCAGTCTAATAGAAAAGGAATATTACAAAAATTTAGATACCTATTAAAAATAATTTTTTTAGTAGTATGAAAATTTATATAAATCCACTCTAACTTTAAGTTTAAAGGTTTTAATACAGATATCCTTTTATGCATTCCATATTGTTTAACTGTCGTTTCACATAAAAAATATTCTTTAAAGGATAGAGTACTTTAGCAATCAAATACTCTCCCAATCAAGAAATACTATTAGATACTTAAAAGTCCTTAATACTCGAGTATTTCATACATACAAAGATAAAAGTATTGGGTTCTGAATATTTTAACCCTCAAATTTCAAATATTTGTTTCCTATTTATATATCCTATCCGTCCTATTTATATATTATGTAAGCTTTCCCAAGAACGGTATGTTAATATAATATCGTAATCACCGTATTTAAAACTACTTTTATAAAGAGTATTACTTGAACTATACAGGGGGATTCAGAAATAATCATCAATATTTTGGGGGAAGGTAGAGGGACCCTAGACAAGCATATTTCGAATAGGGATGGTGGGGCGCAGCCTTACCGTTAAAGAGCTAGGACCTAATGTAGTGCGAGCGCGTTTCAAAAGGCCTTTTCAGAAGGCCCGTGTGACGAAACAAAACATAATGAAATGAAAAACATTATTGCATGAGGTGCAAGAGTATCCGTACTACTTAAATCTTCAATGTGATAGAAATTGAATCACTTGCTAAACCGTGGGGTGAGTTTTAAAACGTGCAAAATTAATCTCTTAGTCAAAGAATGGAGTTCCCTTAATGGTATTAAGAAAAATGATGATCGAGGAAGGAATTTTCAATGATCAAACAGTTTCAATGGTCAATGTTACTATCATTGAAAATTCCTTCCCCGATCATCATTTTTCTAAGTACCATTAAGGGAACTCCATTCTTTGACTAAAAGATAAATATTGCACTTTTGAAACTAACTCCGCGGTTTAGAAAGTGGTTCAAATTCTATGGAACTCATGGTGTAAGTAGTAGGGATACTTTCTTACCTAATGCAATAGATTTTTTCATTTTATTATGTTTAGTTTCGTCACACGGTCCTTCTAAAAACGGCCTTTTGAAACGCGCTCGCACTACATTAGGTCCTAGCTCTTTAACTGTAAGGCTGCGGCCCGCCATCCCTATTCCAAATATGCTTGTCTAGGGCCCCTCTACCTCCCCCCAAAATATTGATGATTATTTCTGAATCACCCTGTATAAAGTCTCGTATTAATTTTTTTATGAAACGTTATCAATTTTTATTCTGGAGATTTGTTGTAATGATATTTTCAAGAAGTATGCTTATAGCAGTTTTTGTATAACTGCACTTTAAGAGGATCTTTTTCACTTAAATTTTCGATTAAATTAACATACGTCGTTTATGCAGTTTTTATTGATCGAATATTAAAAATATAAAAAGATGTGTACACATGAAAATACGATGATCACATCGAATTAACTACATAACGATTATTAAAAATTTACTGTGCAAAAAAGGTTAAAATGAGTAAAAAGGCAACGTTTAATTTCTAAACTAAAAGATCCTATTGACGTTTTTAATAAATGGGGTACTTACAGAATTAATTGCAACTGCGGACTTTTTTACATCGGGCAAACAAGACGTGCATTAAAGTTTAGATTAAAAGAACACGAAAACTATATAATAAACAGGAATTTCAAAAATCTTCAATAGCCAAACATGCCTGGGAAAACGGCCATAGTTTTGATTTTTTATCGGCGACCATTATTAAAAGTTGCACTTCAACACTTGACCTTGATTTTTATGAAAGTTACTTTATCAACAAATTTGCGCCTTTTCTTGTGAACGATCTATCTAGCACGCCTTTTCTTTCTTTGATTTGGAAGTCTTAAAAATTTTTGAATCAATTTTGTTTTTACTATGTTTTAAACTTGTGCTTTTTGCTTTGGCATCACCCATTTTTTGTGTTTTGAAATGTTTATATGTCGTGGTCATTTTTGCATTTGTCATCTTTCACTGACGAGGGGGATCCATGCATCCCCGAAACGATCGTATGAATCGTTTTTTAAACTCAAATAAATATGTGCATATTATAAACGTTGCCTTTTTACTCATTTTATACATAACGATTAGTTCTCACTAATTTCTGAAACAAAATTATGAAGAACTAATACATCCTGAGAAACATCTTTAAAAACTATGACGAAGCCTTTTTTGCATGTGGTTATCCGCTCTCACCTCTAAAAAAATTTGCTCATTATATCAAACAAAACTATTATTTGCTCATTATATCAAACCTACAACTAGAAATAGTTCTTAAAATAATCACTGTTCTACTTATTCAATACCAACCTAACGAATAAGAGTATCTTGAATCAGAACAACTCCTATACATATTTTCTGGAGGAGGAGGACGATTAAAATGATCATAATCACCATGTGCTTGGTAGTTGCATGAGCAAGATGGTGGACATCTTTGATAGGGTTGATCCGAAAACATCCTGGAATAAATTTCGTAGTCATCGCAGTATCTTCCGGAGTAATGTAATGGGGTAGCTTCTTTTGGTGTTCCTGGCCAAGAATGAGGGAACCTTGTATACCCACTGTGCATTCCAGAATCATACTGCAAACTGCTGTTTTCGTCTATTTTCGGAAGCGATTGTGATTCAAAAAATTGAGGGTTATTGGGAACATAGTCAGAGCAGGGCGATTTTATTTCTAAATCTTCTGCATTCCAATCATCTACCAAAATGAAAAAAATTAAACAAAAGCGGCAAAAAATAATCTATATAGTTTTATATGAAATAGCAAACATTATATATATAGGGGAGATCTGTGTACCTAGGACCAAAACCCCCTTATATTTAAATAATATTAAATTTTAAGCATTCTTTCTCAGAGCTGGGTGAATGGGAACTCTTATTGCCATGTTATGAGTCATTTTTAAATCTTTCAGGAGAATGCAGTGGATAGTTTTTGGTAAAAATAGTTTTTCATAAGGTGTAAAATTACTTTTTGAAGCTTAGCTCTTATATTATTTTTTAATGGTAAGTCAAATAATTTTCTTCTTATTTTGGGCATAATTTCGTTTTTCAAGTAGGAAACAAAATAAGATATTGAAGAAGTTCCAAGAGTTAAAAAACCTGAAGAAAAATTATTAAAAACCTGATAAATATAGAAAACTGTCTCTTTTAATATCAAACTGGTTTTCAAGAAAATTATATTATAAACTATAGCGTCAAAACTTACTGTAAACCAATAAATATTCTACATAATTTCCCCCAAGGGAAAATTTAGTGGCCGATGGATATTTTTTGGTCTTCAGAAACAATTTGTAAAACATTACACAAACTGTAACTAGTTTCACTTCACAGTCTGTTCGTAAGAATAATGTTATACTCCTAAATCAGTTTTACTTCCCATTTCTGAAGAGGCAAATAATTAAATTATTAAGCTTACATCTCAATTGAATCTCTTATTTCTGAAACATGTCAAACGCCACTTTTCTTATTTTGAGATAAACGAGAAAAACTGTATCGAAGCTCACTGCATTTTTATGAAGATGTTTAGTAATTTTTTTCTTAAAGTAGACCTTATTTGGATATTTTACAGACAAAAATAATTGTTTTAATGTTTTTATTCTTTTTATAAAACACTAGCTGATATGCCCGGCCTTGCACGGGTGGAGATGGAAATTTTTTTCTTTAGAATTTTTAATTCATTTTCTACCTTCCAGGCGCGGATCCAGGAGGTAGCACTCTGGACAGCGCCCCCCTTGGGAACCCAAAAAGGTCGTCAAAATGAGTAAAACCCTACTTTTACCGGTCTAATTTCCAATTTTTTTTCTGGGGAGGACCCCCATACCTCCCATTAGTACCACCAGGGGATCTTCAGTGATAATTTTTTTGGAAATTCCCAATACTTTGACATTTTGGGTGAGAAAGTGAAGGTAATAGTGTTGAAAAGTGCCCCCCTTCGACTCAAAACGTTTCTAAAAATGAATTTAAACCCTACATTTACACGTCAAATTTCAAATTTTTTCAATGGGAGGCCCCCCAATGGTACCAATGGGGATCTTGTCTGGAAAAGGCCTACCCTTGGAGCCGTGCTGGATCCGTGCCTATATTTTGATAAGTGAAAGGTGTCGAATCAAGCATTTTAAATTCTGAATGATTTCTGCATTTACCACACGATTCCCATAAAAACCAACAAAATATTAGAAAAATATTCCATCAAAAATACGTTAAAATGCTCAATCGGAGCCCTTAATTAATCGTATTTTCATGATTTTATTATATCTTTAAAATATCTCTATATTAAAAAAAAGTAACAGTGACCGCCGCCGCCGCCGCCGTCACCGCCGCTGATTTTGAAAAATTTATTTTTGACCACTATAAACTATCACAACGCAAAAACTATTTGAAGGAATATTATGAAATTTTGACCATTGGTAGACAAATGCATGATGATCATTTTAGTTCCCAAACCTAATTAATTAGATAAATAGTTCTGGAATTATTTAATGTCAAAGTCGAAAATTATTTTTTTCGGCTGCGAGTTCGCCCCCAGCAAAATCTATTTACAGCAGAAACATGATTTTTTGCAGACACATACTCTTAAGTATGAAGTTTTGCACCTCGTCGCCCTTTTTTCAAATTTCGAATTATTTTTGGAGTTATTAAATTCTAAAGTTTCGAAATTTTTTACCCTTTTTCGGTTTTTTCGTTATAACAGAAAAACTAATCACAGTAGAACTATGATATTTTAAACACACATACAATTATTTTTTATAAAACGATTGGCATTTCGTTTTTTAAAAAATTCGAATTATTTTTAGAATTATTAAGATTCAAAGTTTCAATTTTTTCATCTCTTTCTGGTCGTTCACTAGAGAAACAGCCGATTTTTATGCGAGTCTGATTTCTTTTATTTCCGACGATTCACTAGGTACACGTGCATTTTATAAATTTAAAAGATTTTAAGGGCATGCTTTTTTTCTCTAAGATGGTTGATGATAATTAGTAGACTTGCTGGATATTTTTTTAAAAATATTTCGATTAAATTATTGACAAGTTAAAACAAGGATATTTTAGTTCCAGTTTTATTTTGATATTTTTGTAGTAATGGTCCGAATTAAGTTATTTATTAGAGAGATAAAAAGTTTTGATATTAAATGATCAGTAACTAAGGAGACTGTTTAAGGAGACTGTAATCCAAGTTTTACTGGATAGTTAAAATGAAACAAGCGAGCTCTGCTCGCTAAGATCGCGAAGCGATCTTCAAAGAACTGCGAAGCAGTTCCGGGGGTTGGTGAGCGATAGCGAGCAGGGGGCAGAGCCCCCTAGTTTAATAAATAAAACATATTCCTGCAATTTAAGAAAAAATCCAATATTTCCACTTAAAACGGTTTTGAAGTTTTTGGTCTGTTAACCAACTTTCTTAAAAGCTACAATATGATCATCATTTGATTTTTCATCCTCGTTTCTATGGAGAATATTTTAACAACAATGCTATTCCATGAAACTTTTTATTTAAAAATTAAACTCTCAAATAAAAATATTTTGTACTCTACTTACCAGTTAAATTAATTTTACCAGTTAATAATTTTTAAATTATTAATATAATTTTTAAATAGACTTTTACCTAGTGTTTCTATTAAAAACTTGTTGTTTAGCATTAAATTTTCTTTGTAACAATGGAGTAAGCAGATCTCTTCTTGAGGGGAAATGAAGCTATTTCAGCAAAATGACCATAAAAAGGGTCGAAAGAGGGTCAAGGGGTCATTAAAAGTTTTCGAAACATAGCCTATGTTTTTTTTCTGAGTTTTTTTACGTAGGTATACCAAGTTTGGTGCAGATCGGAAGTAAACTGTGGATTTGTATAAAAGACAAACATATATACATACATACCCACACTTTGTTTTATTATATTAGACTAGCTGATATGCCCGGCCCTGCACGGGTGAAGAGCATAATTTTATTATTTGAGGCCTTTGCTATCAAAACCAGCTCATTCCATATTTTTCTGAAATCCACTTTTTTTGCATATTTTGAAAGTTTAGAGGGTCCTTCATAACCTGGCGAAGGGATATAGCTCAAACCCAGCTCATTCCAACCAAATAAACTGGAAAAAACCACTTCACAACTTAATTGAACAAAAAAAACTGAAAAAAGTATGAAAAATCGTGTTTTTGCATCAAAGTCAGCTCATTCTAACCTAATTAGCGTAATTACGCCCAAGGTAATGCAACTGAAAGGAAAATGAAAAACTAGTCGAATTCTATCTACAGTTAAAAATTTTAAAAACATATTTAGCTTTAGAACTGTGGACGTGAGAAGTTTTTTGTCTCTCCTGTAAAATTTCCAAAAATGGAATAAGCTGGTTTTGATAGCAAACGCCTCATTTTTAAGTTTTCCCAAATACATTACTAATTTTAGATAATCAGCATTTACCAATCATACCGGTATCCTAGGCGTCTTTTTCATACTCCAGTGTTCCCGGTAACTTTTCCTATCCCGGTGTTTTTAGTAATTTTTCTTATCCCAGTGTTCCCAGATGGATTATAATTCCTTCAGTTCTCAAGCAATATAATTTTTGAAAGATTTACACATTTACATGGGAAAAATTAATCTAAAAAGTATTTAAAATTGCTTAGATCCCTTGATTAATCATATCTGCAAGAATTAACGTTTTCGGTAAAATAATTCAAAAACTAAAGCTTATTCCATTTTGCAAATTAAGAAAAAAATCAATCTTTTCTAGTTGAAAGGGAGTTTTAATAGTTTTTTATTTGTTAACCAACTTTCTTAAAAGCTAAAATATTATCACCTTTTAATTTTACATCCTCGTTTCCATGGAGACTATTTTAACAACAATGGTATTCCATAAAGCTTTTAAATAAAATATAAAAATTAGATAAAATCTCAAATAAAAATATGGTTAACTATATTTAACTTTTAAATTTCGTGGAAATATATTTTTAAATTAGTAATATAATTTTTAAATAGACTTGTACCTAGTGTTTCTATTAAAAACTTGTTGTTCAGCATTAAGTTTTCTTTGTAACAATGGAGTAAACAGATCTCTTCTTGAGGAGAAATAAAGCTATTTCAGCAAAATGACCATAAAAAGGGTCAAAAGAGGGTGAAGGGGTCATTAAAAGTTTTCGAAACATAGCCTATGTTTTTTCTGGAGCTTTTTTACGTAGGTATACCAAGTTTGGTGCAGATCAAAAGAAAACTGTGGATTTGTATAAAAGACAAACACACCCACACACATATATACACACTAGGGTGGTCACAAGTTATATGGGGAAAAAATTTTTTCAATTTTTTATAGGGTCTTACCCCCCTAAAATGTGCCAATAGACTAAAAAATGAGATTGGCCAAGTTTTAGCTCAATCCGATAATATTAACCCGTGCCTCATCGAGGTCAAAGTTCAGAAAAACAGCGATTTTTTAACAATTTTCGTAGTTTTCGCCCCATAAAACTGGAACCGTTTGTCCCAGAAATCTGGTTAGGGTGTCATTTGATAGGAAATTTCATAAACTTTAACTCTGAAGTTACGGAATTTTATTTGCTAAAACGGATGGGGCACTATTTAGCATTTTCATAGTAAAGGTCCGTGAAAAAGCGACTTCATTGCTAGAAAACTAGAACATTGCAATCAGTAGCGGATTTCTAAATAGGCTAGCTAGGCTTTAGCCTACGGCGGCAAATTTTAGTAGGCGGCAAATTTTTGACAGCAGAATTTTTTTCTGAATAAAAAAGGAGAAGAAAAAGAAAACACTAAAAATAAGCTCTGGAAAGACGTAGAACGTCCTTCCAGAAAAGCAATTCTGTTGTTTAAAAGGAACTGCTTTTTGTTACCCAAAGGGTCTCAAAATGAGCTAAAACGCTACTTTAGGGGCAATTTTCCAGGAAATTTCTGGGGGAGAACCCCCAATCCCCCCTCTCAAATTTTGGTATCTGTTATACAGTGTTTTCCCTTGAAAATTAGGCCACCTACAAGAAACTTTTCCCTTTTGGTGCTCTATCCATAGAGTTTGAAATGTAGATAAACCCAAGTTTGGGAAAATTTTCCAAAATCATTTTCTGGGGGAGGACCTCCGACCCTTGTTGACGTTTTTTATAAATTTTTCCCCTAGAAAATTCTGTGGTTTTCAAGGAAAATGATCTGAAACATTACTTTAAGAGGCAAGTTTTCAAAAATTTTCTGGGGGGGACCCCCCATTTTCACTTCGAGCTCACATTGTAAAAGTGTAACATTTCGTGTAAAATATTACTTTTAAGTAATCAAACACTTCAGGTATAAATACACTAGGGGCATTAAGATGCTCAGTCAGACCGCCCCTCACTAGCGGATCCAGGGGGATAGACGGCTTAAGCCCCCTCCCAAATGAAAAGTCTTACACTATATGGCATTTTATTTGCACCAAAATGAGTTAAAACCCTGTTATTTTAAAGTCAAATTTTCAAACATTTTCTGGGGGAGGACTCCCAGACCCCCTTGATACCTGTAAATCTATTATTACAACTTTATTTTATATTAAGTTGGTCCAAATGCAAAAATTTTACCATAAAATCTATATCCGAAACTCGGATGAGGCGTTCCAAAACTAGTTAAAAAAGTGGGGGTTTTTAATTTAAATTTCCAAAAATTTTCTGGGGGAGGACCCCCAAACCTCCCTTTTAGAAGTATTTCCCATATTAAGATCATAAAGAAGATTAAATGAATTATGAAAATTCATAGCACCCCAAAAACAAATCCTGGATCCACCCTTGTCGCCCCCCCCAAAAAAATAAGAAACCAAAAGTCAAGTCACGCCGTGTAAAACAAACCTACTTGAAATCTTTGCCCCCCCCCCCAACCAAAAACTGAAATGACGCCCCTGTTTAGTTTTGTAAGAGGTATTGCATATAGGCGGCAAATTTTCGTTCAGCCTATAGGCGGCACATTTGGAAATCCACCACTGATTGCAATGTCACAAAAAACTTTATCCTCCGGGCTTATTCTATTACTTTTGGTCCCAATAGATAGTAAATGAGTTTTTAAACCCCCTAAGGGAATTCTAGGGTATAATTTCAAACCCCCTAGTGTTTGAAAAAAAGGAAAATATATATATTTTTTTAAATTTTTAAACACGCGTTTTGGGACTGAGAATGTGATAAAGTAGGTCCAAATATATTATTAAGAGCTTAATTAGATAGAATACCAATGGTATAGGGCCTTAACCTTTCCCTATAACCCCTATAATCTAAGCGAAAGAAGCGATACTGCGAGGTTTTGCTAAACAAAGGCTTTAATGGCCATTAAATTTTTAAACAGATCCAAATTACAAAATTTTCACAAAAACATCTAGAGATATGTCATTTGGTGTCAGAAAGGACGTTTGAGATTATATATGTGGGTAAAATTATAATAATAGCTTCCTTCCGACTCTAAATGTTAAAAAAATCCAATTTCTACCAAAGGTACATGTTTTCAGTTAAAAGTGATCTTATAAAAATGTATAAATTTATTTATTTTAATATACCACAAAATTCCTTTGCCTATCATTCAAGGAAAATAATTTTTTTGAAAGGTATGCTATAGTAAATGAATTCAAAAATTTTCTCTCTGTGACATGGTGAGAAGAAACATGGTGAGAAACATGGTGAACATGGTGAGATACATGGTGAGAAGAAAGAAAATTTTACCAAGTAGTTTTAAAAAAAATAGTTTTAAAAGTTTTTGGATAATTATAATTATTTTCTATAAATTGGGTTTATTCAACTTTAGGTTTAGGACAGTTACTTGGTTGCCCTTAAAAATCAAGTGAAAACTACAGAGAATATAGTGTTGGAGTGTCTTTAAGTATATTTTTCCGAGAAATCTTGTTTATGGTTTTTTTACAAAAATTAATTATGAGAAGCATAGAAACATTTACTGTAAAATCAAAAATATATTTTAATATTTCATTTTCTTACATGATATTTTGTCTCCTTTCACACAGGTGTAAAAACAATTCACGAATAAAGAACAAAATATTAAGTAATTAGATTATAGATCAAACATAGTATAATGAAACATTATTATACTTTTCAAGAAAATCGTTTTCCTTGAACGATAGGCAAATGAATTTCGAGGTACATTAAAATAAATTTATACATTTTTCTAAGATCACTTTTAGCTGAAAACATGTAACTTTGGTAGAAATAGGTTTTTTTTAACATTTTGAATCGGAAGGACGCTTTTACTATAACTTTACCCACATATATAATCTCAAACGTCATTTCTGACACCAAATGACAGATCTCTAGAGGTTTTTGTGAAAATTTTGTAATTTAGCTCTGTTTATTACTTTAATGGGCATTAGCCTTTGTTTAGCAAAACCTCGCAGTCGCGCTTCTTTCGCTTAGATTATAGGGGTTATAGGGAAAGGTTAAGGCCCTATACCATTGGTATTCTATCTAATTAAGCTCTTAATAATGTATTTGGACCTACTTTATCACATTCTCAGTCCCGAAATGCGTGTTTAAAAATTTAAAAAAAATTATATATATTTTCCTTTTTTTCAAACACTAGGGGGTTTGAAATTATACCCTAGAATTCCCTTAGGGGGTTTAAAAACTCATTTACTATCTATTGGGACCAAAAATAATAGAAAAAGCCCGGAGGATAAAGTTTTTTGTGACATTGCAATGTTCTAGTTTTCTAGCAATGAAGTCGCTTTTTCACGGACCTTTACTATGAAAATGCTAAATAGCGCCCCATCCGTTTTAGCAAATAAAATTCCGTAACTTCAGAGTTAAAGTGTATGAAATTTCCTATCAAATGACACCCTAACCAGATTTCTGGGACCAACGGTTCCAGTTTTATGGGGCGAAAACTACGAAAATTGTTAAAAAATCGCTGTTTTTCTGATCTTTGACCTCGATGAGGCACGGGTTAATATTATCGGATTGAGCTAAAACTTGGCCAATCTCATTTTTTAGTCTATTGGCACATTTTACGGGGGTAAGACTTAAGAATTTCAAAAGTTGATTTTTTGTAACCACCCTAATACACACACTTAACTTTATTATATTAGATTATTGAAATATTTGCGACAGGTTTCTACAGTGAACAGAGTATTCAGGCCTATTTTCATAGCTTAACTCTAATTTATTTAAGGATTTGTTAATAAAAGTGGGAATATTATTTGAAAATAACATTTCCTTATTAAATACTAACCCATAAAATTGTTATAAAATTTTTTTTTCTCTTTTGGTTAGTAGATGTATGAATACCTTTTTTTATAAATGATTTCAACTCTAGACTCAAAAATAGTGGTCAGCCAATTCAAAATGGTAATATAGACATCTTCGAAGTCAATTAGATAGTTGTTTAGCTGTAACTTTGTGGACAGTAAAACGATTTTGCTTTAAAAGCCAACAAAATCATTTAAGTTAATTTGTTCAATATTATGATCTGGGGTATAAATTTGTTGTCCCCTTTTAATAAGGTGGATTCGTAGATCCAAAATCTCAATTACATGGATGTAATAAAGGACCACAAACATGGAAATTTTAAATATATAGCAACAAAAACGTCTTTAGTCTTGAGATTCATACAAAAACTTTAAAAATATGGTTTATATACTATGGCTTGAAGGACCTAACCTTTAAATAATGACTTTTCCAATCACATATAGTGCTTGTATGTGATTAAATAAAAAACAGCAGTCCTAAACAAGTTGCAGATGAGACGGCATGAACAAAATTCCCCGCAGTTTTACGTACAGAAACCTGTCAAGCGACGTCGTTTGACATGTTTCTGCACTAAAGCTGAAATTTAACGTACTGGAAAAAACTATTTTAAAATCACGTTATTTTTTATTACACTAAAATGAGGGTGTACCCCTACAGAATCTCATGACACCAATAACTCAATTTTGAAAAAAGTGACGTTTGACACGTTTCAGAATTAAGTGATTCAATTCTGAAAGCTTTAAGATTTTTAAATAAAACTAGTTTTAAAAATGTAGTTAATTTAATGTGTGTTAAATGCTTTGCATGTCTTTGAATCATATGAACCCTTTCAAGGGATCTTACTAACTATTCTTGAGTTTATCATTATTTTACTATAGATTAAGAGGGACCTAGCAAATGTACGGTAAATTTCAAATTTTCCCAATGTGATAAAATCTAATTTCCGACGATATTTGATAAAATGTACTTTTTAGAAGGTACAGAGCAATGAAATTTTTGTTTCAAATATTTCTTAAAATTTTTAATTAACTTTTTCTAAAAATTATTTTTGTGGGGGAATTTCTTTCTAATTTACACCACCTATTTCAGGTGTTAAAGTTCTTGGTCGTTTTCAATATATGCAAGAAAAACAACTTTACAACCTTTGCGTAATACTAAAATAATTACTACTACTCAAAAATTATCAGTGATAAAAATACGAAACCCGTGACAATAGTAGTTCATTATAAAAAAATTGAGAAAAAATTGTGGGGATTTTCTCTTGGGTTTTTGTCTGTTTTCAATATAAGGGCCGAAAACTCAAAACTTTAAGGCGTTTGCGGATCGGGTTAATATGATCCGATTTGGCTAAAATTTTGCAATTATCATTGTTTTTGTCCAGTGAAACAAAGTTAGATGGTGGGAGCAGCACATTTTCAAATTTGAAAAATCCCATACTGTTAAGGGCCACCCTAGTGCGTGTGTGTGCATATCATTTTCAAAATTTAAAATAAGTTAGGAGGATTAGTTTGAGGGCTTTGAAAGTAGTTGGCCCTAGATACACGGATCTCCCCTATAAAAAGGTGATAAAAAAATTTAAAAAACCTATGAAACAATAAAATTAATTAACCTTTATCTCCTGAGTCTTCTAATTGTTTGTTGCCTTCGGGAGACTAAAAAGGAAAGTAGTTAGAAATTAAAATCCTGCTTTGCTTTACAGGAGTATTTATTTAACATTTTATTCTATAATAAATACAATTGAAGCAGATAATTTTTGAAGTTTGTCTTAGACTTAAACTGAAATAATTATTTTTTCAATGCATGTTTTCTTGTTTAATTAATCTGCAATAACCTATATAATAAAGGAAAATATATATATATATACTGCGGGAAAAGACTCTTACCTTTTGTTTATCCTGAGCTGCTGTATCTAAAGCTTTATTTTTCTTTCTTAGTCTCTCTTGTTTTTGAATTCTCGCCACTCGTGGACTGTAAACATATCCTATAATCAAAAATACAATTCACAATTTTAAAAATAAGTATAAATTTTGCTGTTTCAAATTAACTGTTAAATTCCTTTCGCAGAGGTACCAACAGTTTTTAAATATGGTTTAACAGAGTAAAAATGCGAATTTTTTTAAAGTTATCAAAAAATGTAACCTTATTTCTATTAAGTTACCGTTATCTATCCCGTTAAAAACAGTTTAGATGTTAATGGACGCCAAGTAGTAGTATTTAGGATAGATAGATTTTTGTTGTTTCCATAAGTAGTAAAATAGGAGTTTTTTTTGTAATATTTTTTTTATTTCTAGAGTCCAAAACAGCTAAAGGATAGATATCGGGAAAACATCATTAAAAAGTTTTCCACTATTAACACTTTTGGTTCAATTCCGTTAACGTTCCCGCCATAATCTTTTTAACGCTATATATTCAAATATTGACAAAATTTTCTGATTTTTATTGATAAACTGTACAGTTATTGATCTAACTAAACATTTTAATCTATGAGTTTGAAATTACTAAGCAATTTTTCTACTTTGTGGTGTTCGAAGAAGCATGGCGATATTTAGCGGGAACGCTAACGGAATTGAACCATATTTTTTAATGGAATTTAACAAACATACAATAATGTCAAATATAATTTAAGGTCACAAATAATGTTTTGATTATTTTCCATGCAAGTTGTTTGACGATAATTAATAATAAATGCTCTATAGTTACCAGGATAACGTTTCCTGTGCATCTCCTCTAACATTTTGGCCTTTTCAAAATATTGCGCCTTTTGGCTCTGTTCAATTTTCTTCCAAGCCTCTCCTAACAAAGCACTAATATTCTTGTTGTTCTGTCTTGGATATTTCAATGCCAGTAATTTTCTGTGCTCCCTTGCATAAATCATGAATGCGTTTGGTGGCCGAGGAATTTTATTAGTCTTCGGATTTAAAATTAAATTCTCTAGTGAGGACCTCTGTTCTGGGTCACATTTTGGCAATTGGTTCTGGCAATCATTATTTGTCCCATGAAGTCCTGAAAGGTAGGTTCAAACTAGAAATAGGTTTTAAGAGTTCTGAAATTTGATTATTTTTATTTTTAGGTATTTTAAAATTCGTTGATGACACCCTAAATCCGACCTCATAAAATCAGACGCCCAACCTTTTGGTGTGTTTAAGTGGAAACAAACAAATACCCAAGGGCTTTTCAAGGAACGGAAAAAAGCCCTCTTCAAATTTTGTTGTAAGGGGTCATCCATAAATTACGTGAGGTGTTTTTTCCAAAATCTGGACCCCCCACGTGAGATTTACCTACAACTTTTTAAAAATAATTTGCAGTATCTTATCCTTTCTCATACATAAAAAAAAGAAAATCGTATAATTTCTAACTTAAAAAGTTGACGTGAGATTTTAATCAACCCCCCCCCCTCCCCCCTTTGGTGAGGTTTGGTGAGATTTTTCCAAACCCCTCCCCCCCTTTTTGACCTCACGTAATTTATGGATGCCCCCTAAGACATAAGGGTTTAACTAGATCACTGAGTTTTTGTTATGGAATAAATTTGTACACGGAAATAACTGACTTTTGGTTATGTTGAAAATTTCATAAAGTATAAAATTATCCCGTTCATTCCCCGAAAAATTAACTTTATAAAAATAACAATAATAGTTGTTCGTTGAAAAAGGGCAATATAATTAAATTTGACTTACAACCGCAAGATCTTCATTAATGCCAAACCATTAATACAATTATTTAAATAAATGAGACGTTTATTTTATACCTTAGTAGAGAATATTCTAAAATATTTTACAAGTTTTAATTTTAGTTCAATTCCATAACGTTACCGCTAAATATCGTCATGCTATTTTGAATGCCATATAGTATACAAATATCGACAAATTTTTCTGATTTTTATAGATAATCTAAACTTCTAAACAGTTATTGATCTAACACTAACTAAACATTTTAATCAACGCGTTTGAAATTATTTAGCAATATTACTACTTTTTTGGTATCTAAAAGAGCATAGCGGTATTTAGCGGGAACGTTAACGAAATTTAACCTTAATTTTTTTTATATAATATGACAAATTGTTCAGGAAAATTGAGGAAAAAAACATCCACTCCCCACACACATCAAAGTTTATGTATAAACCATTTTTATTAAGGGTTAACTGCGTTCTTAAATCAATAATTCAAAATACAATCATTCAAATATACTAGTTTTAAATTTTTCACGATTTCACATGTGAAAAAATAGTGTTTTTTATTTTGTTATAAGTAAGTCGGAAAATTTTCTTTGGCGTCATATAAGATTTAAAAAATTTTCGTTTGCTTTGTCCTGTTCATATTATGAATGGATTGTTTCGTATAACAATGAATGCAATAAACAATATCATGTTAACAATTTGTTTTTAGAAAGTGCTTCAATTTTCAATTGAAAATTGAAAGAAATTTTTTGTTTTCGTAATTAAAATAAATTGCAATTGGACACAAATTAAAACGAACAAATTATATCTAGAACACAGAAAATTACTTCATTCTTAAAATCTTGATGGGAAAAAATCCTCTTATAAAAATATTTTAACAGTACAGTTTATATCAAATTATAATTAAGATAACAAATTTATTTACTTATGTATTTGGTTCAATTCCGTTAATATTCCCGCTAAATACCGTCATGCTCTTTTGGACACTAAAAGGTAAATATATTGCTAAATAATTTCAATCTCATAGATTAAAATGTTTAGTTAGATCAATAACTGTTCAGTTTATTAATAAAAAAATCTGAAATTTTTTTAGATATTGGAATATATGGCGTTCAAAAGAGCTTGGTAATATTTATCGGGAACGTTAACAGAATTTAACCATGTATTTTAAAAGAAGAATAGGTCAGAGCAAATTTTGGAATACTACCTGATTTTCCTCTTTGCCCCCTTTTACATCCGTTCTCACCCATGTTTGTTGTAAGAAACAACTTAAAACAGCAATTCCTTGAAGATAATATGTTGATTATGAACATTCAAACACTTTTTATTCAAATATTAACGGTTTGAATATATTTTTACAATAATACAGCTTTTTACGAGAAATTACTTATTTTAATTATGCCTAACGAAAATATATTTTATTTTGTAAATATTAAGTTGTAAAAACACGTACAGAAGTTTTTAAATAATTACTATTATCGAGCTATAAAGTGAAATTATATATTTTGATTTATAAAAAAATTTTACGCGTGCTTTTGTCTCCAGAGTTATAAACGAAATTATTTTTAATAAATGAATAAATTTAATTATTATAGTATCTATTTTATATAATTTAGAAGTGAAACGTTATTTTAAATAAAACTACCTTGTAGCTCATTTATTTTCGTAGAAATTTCTTCCACTTATTATTTTACATAAACAAGACTTCAATACTTTTAAAATATCTGAAGAAAAAATATTATTGCCAATAAGAAATCAAAAACTTATTAATAAAAAATATTACCAACTTTTGTGAAAATTTAATTTAAAAAATCCATAGCTTACTAGACGATAAGTAGAAAGCTTGAACCCACGGTAAATATGATGATAAAAAATCATTATAGATCCTCATATACCTATAACATATAAATGCAGATCTTCGAAAACTTAAGTTTAGTTATAGAAGTGGCTAGAAGATAGAAATATTAAATAAAACTTTTACGCTAACAAGAAGGATGCTTTATAGAAAGAGTACAAATAACTTTAGCACCACTCTTCATACACGGACGGATTAAAAGGGGGGTCATGGGCCCCCCCACCTTTTTGAGAAAATTCCATTTTTATAAAGAAAAATAATATTTCCAAAGCCATCAGGGACAGCTTGCCCCCCCCAAGGTCCCAACGTTTCCAGTACTACCCCCAGGGTTCACCTCCTAAATCTGATACAAAAATTTTGTTTTTTAATTAGTTTTTGTTAGTTGAATAGCTCTGAAACTCTACTAGTAGTTTGTTACCAGTCACGAATCGAAGGTGATGAAGAAAACTACATTTGGTAAACCTCCCTCTCAAAAGAAATATTTAGTTCCTGGTTCCTGATCTGTCGGATTTCCTTTCGAATTTATTTCACATTTAAAATTTGAATTTCTTCCAATCGGTCCCATTTTGAACTCCTGAGAAAAACCTTGTCAGGGATAGTATGTACCGATTTTTAGTTTACAAAATAGGTTCACATTAGGTAGGATATGGCAATTTGGAAATAAAGACGAATTAAATATTTTTCACAGATGTTTGCCTTTTAATTATTTAAATCCCTCTGACATATCACTGTAATAAATATCAGAATGTGAAGTTGAAAAAATTTCTAGTGTCTTCCTATAATAATGTGAATGGCTAATATTCCTGGGGATTTGGATCAAGGGCGCCACTATACTCTCATAGATATGCAATCTACCATGATGTATAATGTGAGAGTTTTTGCGGCTGAAAATATTACCAGGGATTTCGATATCAATGCAAAAGGACTTTGAAGGAACCAGGAGAAACCCTTTTTCTAGCTTGCAGCGAATCAACTTATTTCGACTCAAAAATGTTTTGAATAAGAATAAGAAAAGAAAGACGGATGCCTATACATAAGAGCAAGGGGGTCCAGGCTTCCCCTTGCACCGGACAAATTTGCGTAAAATCTTCCTTGGACCATAATAAATCGGTTTTTATTAAACGTTTTAGTACATTTTAACTTTTGAACTGTGATAATAATTTTATATTATGATTATTAGCTAATTCAAAAGCAAAAGGGTCTGTTGGAATTTCATGGCGCATGGTCCATCTTATAAAGACGTTTTGCACTAGACAAAACAAATCAAAACAATTTTAGAATTCACCCAAATGAGTTAAAACACTTTTAAGAATGAAGTTTCAAAACTTTTTCTTGGGAGGACCCTTATACACCTCCTTTTTCCTTGAAACTCCAGCATTTTATGTGAAATTTTTGCTTTAAGTAAGTTAATGTGAGGGTTCTTTTAGAAATAATTATGAATGGACTCCCCTTAAAAAAAGGAAACTCAATAATAACTTTTAAATTTGCCTCTTAAATACATGGGCTAGCTCATTTTGAGACCATTTTTGCAAAGAGAACCAGGTCCTTTTAAACCACAGTATTTTCAAGGGGGTAAATTATAAAAGGGAGCCAAAGGTCCTCCTCCAGAAATTTTTCTGAAAATTTTATTTATGTACATCTCTTTTTCAAACTCTTTAGAGAGGACCAAAAGGGAAAAGCTTTTTGTAAATGGCATATTTTCAGGGGGGGGAAACATTGTATAATAACGTCAAAATTTGAAAGGGGGGTTTGGGGGTTCTCCCCCATAAAATCTTTTTGAAATTTGGCTCTTAAAGTAGTGTTTCAGTTCATTTTGAGACCCTTTGGGCAAAGTGGACAGTTCCTTGTAAACCAAAGAATTTTCAAGGGAAAATAGTTATAAATAAACAAAGTTTAAAGGGGACTAAGGGTCCTCCCGCAGAAGATTTTTTGAAAATTACCTTTTTACACTAGTATTTTGTTTCCTTTTCAAATTCTTTGGGGAACACTCAAATAAATTTGCTTCTGGTAAGCGGTAGAATTTTCAAGGGAAAACACTATAAAACAGGAGTTCAAACTTTTAAAGGGGGTTTGGGGGGCTCCTAGAATTTCTTTTTCAAATTTTACCCCCAAAAGTATTGAATATAAGATTTTTAACTCATTTAAGACTTTTTGGGTTACACCCGAAGCTCCTTATGAATGTTAAAGCCTTGGGGAGGGGAGAGAAATTCTCCCTGCCCACATTAATGATGTCTGAAGTCCAGTAGGTCTGTCATCTCCCATTTTATTTCTAATGTAGATTTTAACCTGTTTTAGAGTGCACAGGGGCCTGTGCTTACAAGAGGTTAGTAACAAGTAGTCAAACTATTCTTATTAACTTTTAACTAGTAAGTCTGAAACTTTTAGCCAAGTCTGTTCTGATTGGTTTATTGAAATTTCTCTTGGAAAATATAAAAATTTTTTTTATAAAATAGTATCCGGGGATACCACTGCTTCAGTGGAGATTCACTATCCTTAACCATCACTGCCTGGCGTCCCTTTTTAGGGACGTTTTTTTTTTAAATCCTCCTATTTCTACAAAAATTTTTCCTTATAATCAAAATTTGCCCCAATGTGTCCCTGATCTTCATACAACATAAAGAATACAAGAAGAAAGCAGAATTTAAATTTTTTTCACTTTTTTTAAAGTTGGAAGATAGCATCTTTCAGAAAAGTGCTTTTTAAAAAAATTAAAAAAAAAAAGCTTAAAAATCCTAGTTGTTATTTTTAAAAAATTTCAATGCTGATTTATATTACTGTTTATACATATAATCAGTTGGGTTTTTTATTTTTCCATAATATTTTATCTTGACCCTGTTTTGGACCCTCGAAAGGCGTCCTTAAAAAGGGACGCTAGGCACGAATGCCCCCGTGTTTTTCCCCATAATGAAATGCTAGTGTTTCCTTATTTATTTCATAAAAACGCGTTCGATTCTTATGAAATGAATTAAATAACTAATATTTATAAAATTACTTTCATTTTAGCTAATTAATTCATTATTTTTTTTTGAAAAATACTGGTTTTTTTATAAATTAATGGAATAAAAAGTCTTAAATTATTAGGAATTAATTAATTTGTGTTAATTAAAAGGAATTATAATGACTTTTTGTCATTAACATTGCCAAAAAATTCACCTTTGGGGTAAATTTTCGGCTTTTTTTCTAAATAATCTTTTTTCCAATTTCTAATCATTGCGTTCTGTACTGCAGATCAATCTTTATCATCTGGATTGCTAATGCACATCCTACTAAAATGCTTGATTTTAGGGGGAAATTTGTGTACCACACAGTAAAATGAAAAAAGTATGGGCATTTGACAGACTTAAACTTCAAAAATTGAGATATTCTGATAGATTTGAGGTGTGTGAAAGTAATTATTACTAAATATTAGGTAACATATATAAGCAAAGAATGCCTTTTTCAATTAAAAATCTTAATTAATTTGCAATTAATATATATTTGGGTGGCAAAAACGTGTTTGAGAGCATAAAAAATGCTTAAATTACGTTAATTAAGGTTTTTACAGTTAATTAGATAAATAATTAATGTTTTTTGTTCATTTTCATGCTACAGTATCCTTCCGAATGCTTTTGCTGCACTTAAGGTAGAAAATGTTTTTGAGGCTTTAAAACAGTTTCTACCATGCGTTTACTATAGGGAAAAACACGAGGGCATTCGTGCCTGGAGTCCCTTTTTAGGGACGTTTTTTAATTTTGGTGTAAAAATTAAAATTTTGACCTGGGATTTTTTTACTACTTTTCTATTTTTTTTGGGCTATTTACTATGATTGTACTAAATATTTAAGAAAAATAAAAAGTTGGGCATTAATGGGTTAAAACTTATTATGTACGCAGACGCAGTGTTGCGAATTTTCCAGTACCTGTGCTTAGAGATGTAAAATTCCCACATTTTTTTTGGGAGGCGGGAAAAAACCCGGGATTTTTGGGAATAAACCGGGAATTTTAGGGGAATATTGGGAATTTTGACCGTAAACAAACACAACGATATTTCACTATCAGTTTTCATTTTCTAGGACTTTTGAGGAGTTTAAGACAATTTTAAACATGATCAAACACAAAGTAATTGTAGTTCTTTCTATAAACTATTTAGATTATTTCAGGAGGTTTATAATATTACATCGCTTACTTCTGTTTTTAGCTTAAACCGAAATACAAGTCTTAGAATTAAAATTAACCTTAAAATTATACCAAATTATAGTATTATGACATATGAAATATTCTTGAAATCACTTACTTTTATAAAAAGCTAAAGAATCAAAATTCCCAAAATTTCACACTAAAATATTAAAACGGGAATATTCAAAATTCCCATCCCAAAAAACCGGGTTTATTCCCGGGAATAAACCCGGTTTTTTCCAGCCTTTACATCTCTACCTGTGCTTGTGCGCGAGATTTGAAAATTGAGCTAAAAAAACTGTTGCTTTAGAAGGGGTCCGGATCCGGACTACATAGAAAAATCCTAACAGAGGGTCCAAAACGATATTTTCAAATTCAGGGTTGGAGGGCGTCACGAGCATAGAGTACTAGAACAGAGAGTCCGTCGCCAGGCACTAATGGAAATCGAAAAGTTGAATGGATGTGGGGCTATTTTGGCGCTGCGATTGCATCGACTTCACGAGAGGTGGGGGAGAAAAGCCTGATTGGTTGAGAAAAACTTTTTCCTTCTCCTTCGAAAATAGAAGATTGAGTGACAGCCAATCACAGGTTTGATCTAACTGTCAATCCGTGTCAATCATTTAGTTCCTCGTGGCGCCCTCACATCCATCCAACTTTTGAAAATATCGTTTTGGACCCTCTGTTAGGATTTTTCTCTGTGGTCACGAGGAACTATAAATGATAGACAGAGAGAAAGGCAGTACATTTTGGTGACCAAACCTCATCACGTGATGGCGGTCTTTGGCAGTTTTTTTAGTTATAATAATAATCTTAACCACTCTTTATGGTTAACACACTGAGGGTTAAAATAGCTCACTCTAAAACTACCTCTCCTTTATAAAGAGTAAAACACTTCATTATTTTTTAACTTTAAAAATATTGAAGGAAAATAATGAAAATTTTGAATATTGGAACCGATTGAAACCGATTGGAATATTTTTATGTCTCATAACTTTATACCCATGTAATGGCATCACCAAAATCTAAATAGTCTCAAATGTAAACAACGTTTTTCTGCTTCCAATTTATAAAGTTCTTGATTATCCTTTACTATTAAAATCATGGAAAATGATCTTAAAAACATTTCATCATTTCAAGTAAATTTATTTTGGATTGTAACATTATGTGGAGTACTTGGTGCGTTCATTCCTTCTTTGATTAAAATGGTACTGTTCTGGATTTCCTCATTTTTCATCGTGTTAATTATTAATTTTAGTTTTATATGAATTCAATTTTGTGCATTGTTTTGTTTGTTTCTTTTAATATCGCTGTTCCTACTATTTTTATGATGGAGAGTGCTTATTGTTGTATAGAAACTATTTATTGTTATATTTTTTGTTTGATGTATTGGGATTGGGGTCCCATATATTTTCCAGTTTGTGTGCTAGATCTCAAGGATCCGATATATTATTTCGCCATGTATGATGGACACAAACAGAACAGAACTTTTACTATCACAGATAGAGAATACACACATGGCAAGGCCAGGAATCGAACTTGACACCTTGATGTTTTTCTCTTCTGCAAATGATTGTAGTTTATATTTTTATATCTGAAACTATCATTTATATATTTGAGAGAAGTTTGGCATTAAACCCAGTGGCGGCTCGTAGCTAAAATTATAGGGGGTGCTGCACCAAGTTGTCAACGTGTATCTTAAGCGTTATAATGCTAGATAAACCTAAAAAACATGGATAAAAACTAAAAAGCTTTTCTAGGATTTTCTCATGATAAGACAGCAAGGAAAATTTAAGCTGTTGAAGTTCACTTACAGCCACAGAATTCAATTCTTGGGGATGCAACCCTATACACTATTTCTATTAAACAAAAATATTGAAAAAATCAAATAAAACACATGGGAACAATATTATAAGAACACTATTGAATATTATAAGAGCACCCTTATTAAGTCAATTTTTTTTAAATTTTGAAATAACTCATAATTGGGTAATAATTCAGACTACCTATAAAAAACTTTTGAAAGATTACCCTCAAAATTGAAAAAATCTGGTTTTTCATTACATTTTTCATATTTCATGAAACTTAGTCAGAAAAGAGGGAATAAAAAAAGCTGGTCGTCTTGGTCACCATACACCTAATTAACAATCAAAAACATGTCACTTACCTATTAACTCATTAATCCCATCTTACAAAGAAGATGTTCCAGAGCGCACTGAGAATTGTATTAAAAACTAGAGAGCAAATTTTATTTGTTTTGTGTAAAACCCCCTGACTACCAGTGTTGGCCGGTTTTATGGTTTTTTATGGTTATAAAACCGGTACCATGGTTTTTACCAAATGTTTTTTACCAAAAAAACCACTTGTTTTTTTTTAGAAATTATAAAATATTTTCAGGATTTTTTTAAAGAAAGTGTTATTAAGTATAATCTTTTGCACAAAATTAAAAGGTCAGATTTATCAAAAAATTGACATTTTAGGTGATTAAAAATCAGAAATCTTTTAATTTAATGGTTTTAATTATTGAATTCTCTCTAAACTTAACCTTAAATACTAAACTAAACTAAACTCATTGGCGCAACAGCCCTAGTGGGCCAAGGCCTACGATGCCCATCTTCGTTTTAGTGACCGTGGGGCCCTGGGGTGCAAGTTGTTAGGCATGTGTCCCGGTTAGGTGGTCATTCTAACGCGAGACCCCCAAAATTTTTTAGTTCCCAAGCAAGCTTGGTCCTCATTTTATCGACCCACTGAAGGGATGAAAGGCTGAGTGGACCTTGCCCAGCCCGGGATTTGAACCCCGGGCCTGTGGTGTGGAAGCGCGAAGCACTACCACTGAGCCACTGGGCTTTTTAACCTTAAATACTTAAGTTAAACTTATTATAGATTGCAAGAGATAGTTTATTTATTAATTTCCTTTAAATGAAACATTATTTCAAAGAGTAGCTAAAGATACACAAAAGTTATCTGTTTTTCACTGATAAGGGGCCATCCATAAATTATGTGAGGTGTTTTTTCCAAAATCTGGACCCCCCTCCCCCTTGGTGAGATTTTGCTGGACCCTCCTCCCCCCCCACGTGAGATTTACCTACAACCTTTAAAAATAATTTTCTATCCTATTCGTTTGCATTTTGTGCTTTACAGCACCTAAAACTTTTCCATTATTATTGATGTGGGGGAGGGCATTATTCCGCCTAAAAATCACCACAATATCATATCTGTTGGTACTATTCCTTTCTCTTAAAAAAGAAAATCGTATAATTTCTAACTTAAAAAGTTGACGTGAGATTTTAATCGACCCCCCTCCCCCCTAGGTGAGATTTGGTGAGATTTTTCTAAACCCCATCCCCCCTTTTTTGACCTCACGTCCCCTAAAAGATGGCTTGGATTTTAATTAATTGATAAAATCAATTTGTCTTATTTATCAGTCATAAAAACCAGTTGGTTTTATTACTAAATTAATAAAAAACGTCGATTTCTTTAATGATTAAAACTAAAAACCAGTTGGTTTGTTTATAAACAGATAAAAACCAGTTGGGTTTTTTCACTAAATTAATAGAAAAAAACGTTGATTTCCTTAATCAGATTAATTATCTCAATCATTTATCCAATTTCAATTAACATTAGTTGCTTACATTTCACTTTTATTTATTTAAAAAAAAGGTTATTTTCTCTTTCTAAAGAAATTTTTTAAGTTTATAAATTAATCCATATAATTAAGATAATTAATTTGATTATTTTACCATTTAATAATTAATCAAATGAAATTAATTATCTCAATCAATTATCCAATTTCAATTAACATTAGTTGTTTACATTTCACTTTTACTTCTTATTTAAAAAGTAAAATTTTCTCTTTCTAAAGAAATTTCAAAAGTTCATAAGTTAATCCATATATAATTAAGATAAATAATTTGATTATTTCAACCATTTATCCAAGATAAATGAACACAGATTTTTATTCACAATAATATTAGATAGTCAAATTGGAATATTTTTAAAACAAATTAATTTAATTTTTTAACAACACCCCCCTCCCCCTTGGGGACCGTCCATAAATGATGTCACGCTCAGAGGGGGGGGAGGGGGTTAATCAATTTGTCACAGTTTGTGACAAGGGGGAGGGAGGGGGGTTTGAAAGTTGTGACATCACATCCTGCAGTTGAAAATCAACAAAAAAAAACCTTGGTTCTGGGCACTTTCAAATTAGTGTATTAGACATATTGTTGGATTAAGAGCGTGACATGTGACAGAGGGGGGGAGGGGGTATGGGGAAGTGGGACAGTTAGTGACAAAGGGGGGGAGGGGGTCAAAAATGGGCAAAAAAAGTGTGACATCATTTATGGATGGCCCCTTGGTGAGATTTTGCTGGACCCTCCTCCCCCCCCACGTGAGATTTACCTACAACCTTTAAAAATAATTTTCTATCCTATTCGTTTGCATTTTGTGCTTTACAGCACCTAAAACTTTTCCATTATTATTGATGCGTGGGAAGGGGCATTATTCCGCCTAAAAATCACCACAATATCATATCTGTTGGTACTATTCCTTTCTCTTAAAAAAGAAAATCGTATAATTTCTAACTTAAAAAGTTGACGTGAGATTTTAATCGACCCCCCTCCCCCCTAGGTGAGATTTGGTGAGATTTTTCTAAACCCCATCCCCCCTTTTTTGACCTCACGTCCCCTAAAAGATGGCTTGGATTTTAATTAATTGATAAAATCAATTTGTCTTATTTATCAGTCATAAAAACCAGTTGGTTTTATTACTAAATTAATAAAAAACGTCGATTTCTTTAATGATAAAAACTAAAAACCAGTTGGTTTGTTTATAAACAGATAAAAACCAGTTGGGTTTTTTCACTAAATTAATAGAAAAAAAACGTTGATTTCCTTAATCAGATTAATTATCTCAATCATTTATCCAATTTCAATTAACATTAGTTGCTTACATTTCACTTTTATTTATTTAAAAAAAGGTTATTTTCTCTTTCTAAAGAAATTTTTTAAGTTTATAAATTAATCCATATAATTAAGATAATTAATTTGATTATTTTACCATTTAATAATTAATCAAATGAAATTAATTATCTCAATCAATTATCCAATTTCAATTAACATTAGTTGTTTACATTTCGCTTTTACTTCTTATTTAAAAAATAAAATTTTCTCTTTCTAAAGAAATTTCAAAAGTTCATAAGTTAATCCATATATAATTAAGATAAATAATTTGATTATTTCAACCATTTATCCAAGATAAATGAACACCGATTTTTATTCACAATAATATTAGATAGTCAAATTGGAATATTTTTAAAACAAATTAATTTAATTTTAATTAACTAACTAAATTAATTAAAATATACAAATCATTTATCAATTATAAACAAACCCTGAAATAAATGTCTCATTTACAGCTCAATTTCAAACATCACTTCTAAAATAACTTATTCTGAAAATAAAATTCTAAAAAAACTTGGTTTAAACCAGGGGTTCCCAAACTTTTTTGGCCCGTGGACCCCCTGACGACATTTTTCGTACCCCGTGGACCCCCAGTTATAGGGACTGTTCAAAAAGTAGCTAAAAATCTTATGTTTATGATATTTCTAAACCATGCATAAATTTTGTAATTTTTTCAAGTGTTGATAAAAGGTTGTTGTTTCAAGTGCCATTGATATGGTTACATAACATTTTTAATGGAACTATAAAAATCAAACATTTAAAATAAATGAAACTAAAAACAAATATAAACTTTTAATATCATTACATTAATTTCACAAAAACTTTCAATCTTTAATAAAAGTTTTGGGAGCAAACTTGTTAAAGTTAATGGCTTATGACCTTATGAGTGAGTTTTTCATTCAACCAAATCATAAAGTTTCAGAAATAATTTTAATTAATTTATTGCATGTTAACAAACAATATATAATTAAGAAAACGGAGTGCTTCACCACTACCTCTGGTTCGAGGATAGTGGAGGACTAATCAATAGTCACCACTTTTTCCGTTATAGTCGGCTAGACTAAAAGCTCTTCCTCCGCTCTCTTGCGTTACCTTCCTATACCGTGCTGAAGAGCCCTAACAAGGGCGAAACCGGTCCACGGTTGGAGGCGACGCTTGAGAGCTGGAATATATAATTAAGTTCAACTATGAAAAGAAATCAAATTATAAATTACGGAAATTGGGTTTTAATTTATGAAATTGAAAATAAAATGTTTTTGCAATAAAAAACATTTTTTGCTTTTATACATACACTAAGAATTAAATCATTTACATATGATTGATCAGAATATGTAAATTTTGAAAACAATTTCATGAGTTTTCCATAGCAGAAAGAAATACTGAGTTAAGTTTCACCAAAAGGAAAATATTCAATTGTAAAAAGAGATTATAACATTAAATTATAAACAAACTGATATTTAAATTATAAAAATTAGGTACTTTAGAATTAGCTGGGTTCAAATCTTGAAAACACTCCTGTAATATTGACGTTTAACAAGTTACACATGAGGAAATGACTACCAATAGCTAAATGTAACAGAAAAGTCAAATGATAGTGTTAGTTTGAATGTTTTAATTTTTTATTAATACAATATTAAATTTTTGACAATTTATCATAGAACTTTTCGCTAGCTCCCGGTTAATCATAAAATATAAAAATTCTTTCAAATGTTTTTAAAATGTGAAAACATATTGCCTAAGCACCCTTTGTTCATCAAAACCCTACTTATAAAATTTATTGCTAGAAACAAGTAATAAAACCACATTTCAAATTTAACTCATTGAATAATTATTTCTAAAAATATAAGAGAGAAATAGAAATTATGTGAAGATACCATGAATAAAAAATATACAGAGGGAGAACTGGAATATTTCAACCCACTTTTAAAAGGAAGGGATAAACAAGGTGCTTTAACATTAGGTTTCAACGACTGAGGTTCCTCAAATCACCCTGTTCGCGGGATCTCCACCGCGATAAGAGAGAAAAGATTCCATGGCCCATGCTCGCGTTGCAAGGACTC
Source organism: Tetragnatha versicolor (assembly GCA_024610705.1). Taxonomy (NCBI): domain Eukaryota; kingdom Metazoa; phylum Arthropoda; class Arachnida; order Araneae; family Tetragnathidae; genus Tetragnatha; species Tetragnatha versicolor. Next base: position 27,476,454 of record JANDEH010000001.1, on the reverse strand, counting down.
GGTGATAACCAACTTTTCATATTTCTAAAATTTGATTATAAAAAGACCAACTTGTTTAAACTTATCAAAATTTTTTATTTTAATGATTTTTCCCGTGGACCCCCTAGAAGTCGCTGTGGACCCCCACTTTTCATTTTCATGCCCGTGGACCCCCTGGAAGTTGCTGTGGACCCCTGGGGGTCCATATGGACCACTTTGGGAACCGCTGGTTTAAACCAAATAAACCTGCTTTTTTTGGTTTTCTTAAAAAAACCAGGTTTTTTGCCAACCCTGCTGACTACTAAAAAGTAAAAAAATATACTTATTGAATACCGAATCAGTTGAAAAGAATTGTTTCTTACGTTGAAAAAAAATATAAATAAAAAATGAAGATAGTGTGAAAAAAGCTAGAAAGTCAATGTGATTTATTATTTGAAATGTTTGAATATTTTTTTCTTATCTCTACAATGCTCGCAAAAGAAAAAACGATCATTCTTTTGCTCGGCACCGAGGGCTGCTGAGAAGCAGCCCCTTTTTCCCTAACAAATTCATGTGCTAAATTCTTGATATTTTGATTTAATATGATATAGCTAATACTCTCAACAGTTTTCATACCCTCGTTTGGTATATTTCCGGGGGCTGTCGACCCAGAAAGAAATCTATTGGCGAGACGGCGGCGGAGTATTTTGACTGTTGTGCGTAAGAGGGGGGCATGATTACTAGCATTTACGGCTAATAGCAGATAATTATAAATTTAAAAAAGGGGATTAAAAAAATAATAAAGGGAAAATGAAATATTTTGTTTAATATTTTTAAGTTAATAAAAATTGGAATTTTGGGAAATTTTGGTTGGGGTGCTGCAGCCCCTATGGACGAGCCGCCACTGATTAAACCTACAAAAAATCAACACATTTCCCATATTATGTAAGTAAATAATAGCAGTATGCTACTCCTCAGTTGGATAATCTGCTTCTTAGCATGTTGAAAACTCTGCAAATGACTACAAATTGCATCAGTTATAGTAAGGGCAGGGACATCATGAACTTTTAATATAGTCAGGGAATACAGAGTAGAGAGTACAAGTACAACCCCTTATCTATCTCTTTTTACAATAGGACTGTAAAGAACAGAGGTGGATAGTATCAGTGTGTTACCTGTCATTAAAATCAATGGATTAAAGTGCTCTCAAGAAATGGGATCGATTGTGACTTTGGGTAGAAAATTTCTTATCGTAATTCCTCTCAATGATGAGAGCAGATGAAGAATCCAGTCCTGCCATTGCTATTACCTAGTAACTTTGCAATTCTGAAAATATTTTCCTCCAATAGCCACAATTTTGTCAGTTTACTCCTGTTATAGTAAAAACATTCCCAAACATGCTGACTCATTAGTTAATGGGGTGCAAATTGTATTTGAAACTCTATTACTCACAATTTTGTAATGTTAAGTTCATCAAGATGCAAATCCTACCTAAAAATGTATTATAAAGCTGTATTTAACCTATTAAATTTGTGTGGGAGAGGGCTTAGCAGACCTGGAAAAAGTGCCCGAACCTACGAACCTGGTTCGGGGGAAGCCCCTGCCAGCTCCATAAGAGCAGTACATAAGGTTGGGGGAAATTTTATTTGGTTCGGGGGAAGGTTACAACTTTTTCCAGGTCCGGGGCTTAGGAATAATTTTGTATCCTATCCCCCCTTTGCAAAAATCTAACTTAGGACCTGATAATTACTAAATTTTTAGAGCATATTTGGGCCCCTCTCCTGTAAAGAATTTTTGCACATGCCACTGACTTAATTACTAATCAATATATGTTTCAGGTGCTTCAAGTTATCACCCGAGAAACAGAACTAGAGGTTAATCTGAGAAGACAGGCTTGTGAACTAAAAGCTGAGCTTGGGTGTATCAACATGGTTGATGAGTTTGCAAAGTATGCAAAGATTAAACGCAAGATGAATAAAGTCACAGATGAGCTTTCTCATCAGGGTAAAAATCTTCTCCACTTTTGTTAATATTTTTCTCATATTAAGGTTTTATTGGGTGGAGTCTATTAGAGAATGCTAATTCCAGATATAAATGTTCATTATAGCCTTACAACCCCTTTGGCTATCCAAATTTTATCCTTTTATTTCTTTCCACCTTTTCACCAACATCTGAACTGTACAAAACGATATGTAGATTTTTATACATTTTGGGAACTAGTCTAGAACAAATGGTGATAGCTGAAACAATAATAAGATGTCACATTATTAAAATTTTTATTACTATAAATTCTAAAACTTTTGAAAAATAATTCAAGTTAACTAACTCCTGAACTTAAGCCTCTGTTAACTAGAATTATCTAAATTATATAATGGTTGTTGTCTAATCACTTTCATCTTTATTTTACAGCTGACATAAGAAGCTCATATGCTTTGAAAGTTCGAATTATTGCCTCAGCTATTCTTTATACTCTTATGGTAAGACTTTGAACTTATAATGACACTATGAAGTTTAACTAGTATATGTATTTACCAATGTGTGCACGTAATATGTTATGTAGTATATAAAAATATAGTGTAAAACCTTTAAAGAGTGACCCCTTCTGAAAAAAGGTTGTTATAGCGAATAATTATTACAATGATAAAATAATGGGCACTTTATTACTTGTCCTTGTGAACACTGGTTCTACTGTATGTTATATTAATTGAATTTTAAAAAATAACAAAAATATAAAGTATTTTAAAAAAGTTAATACTTTTAATGGTACCTATATGCTTTTAACTAAGTTAAGTAAACATACTCAAATTCATAGTTGTTTGTAATAACTATTTTTTTGAGCATGCACAAAATGAAAAGCTGATTATTTGCTTGCAAGTAATTTCTTTTAATAAATTCTTGTTTTTGAATAAATATTAAATAAATGTGATGTAGGATCAGATAACTTTGCAAAAATAATATTAAAACCATATGTATTTAACATATTTTATTAAATAAAATACTGAACCTACCTTTTTATTCATCTGTTTCATTTTACATGTAGTGAAATAATTGAAGAAATTCTGTGTAGTGTTAAAATGTGTCTACATTGAATTTTATTTAGTCTTGGTACAATTGTTATTAACTTAATCCATTTTAACTGCACCTGTCCAGAAGTACACGACATTAATTTTTTACTTGAAAAACCAGTTGCTTTAGATGCGTTATTAGTTATCAAGTTCTTTTATAATAGTAATTTGATTAATCAATGCCTAAACTTTTAAGTCAAAAATAGTGAATGCTGTTTAATAATCACTTAGGTTAAAACTGGTGATACTTGACTGGTGACTTGACTGGTTAACTGGTGATACTTGATCCCTAATTCAGTTTTTAATTTTTTTTCTTTGCTGCAAATTATCAGATTTCAGAAATTTTTTACATGAACAATGGTATGCTATCCCTCTCACCAAATAATATTTTTTTGTTTGAAATAAATCAAATAATTTTTTTACAGAGGGATCATGTATCCCTTGATTGGGGGATACTTGATCCCACTTAGAAATTACATTATATGTTCATTATTTCAGCATATACCTATAAATATAATTTACTAAATAATACTAGCGCTGACTTGAAAGAAAGGGATCAAGTATCCCTAATGTGATATCAATACAAAACATTCATTTTCAATAATAATCCATCAAAGGTTGTCCACTGAAAAAATTACTCAATTATTACAATCTATACTTTAAAATTACACTTAATTTAATTTTCCAAGTTGCATAGAACAGTTACTATAAAAATTAGCATATTTGCCTTTTGAAAATTTTTCATTGCCACATTTAGACAATCATTTCTTGAGTTAAAACAAAAAGACTTTTCTTTATTTGTTAAAAAAATTTACAGGATTATTATTGGATCTGGTCTGTAGATTTATTCCCTTATTGAATATTGACGATTCTGGCTGTGAAAGGTTTCATCATTTTGTTAAAAATTTAGTGAAAATGTAGTTAATTTATACTTGTGTGCAAAATTAGTTTTAAAGATTCTGACTCACCATTAAGTAACTTTTCAAAATTATCCTACTTGAAGAAGTATTCTTGTTCAATATTTGCTCATCTATCTTGCTACTTTTTTTTTCATTATCAAGTTTTAGTTTTCACTATAAATCTGCTTTAATAGATGATCCTACAAAAAAATTTCAGCAAGTGATTGTTACTGATTGGGCGTTGTTTCAAAATAAGCTAGTTTTAAAAAATTAAGTAAAAGTAAATGTAATATTAGTTATCAGTTTGATGTTTTCTTTTATTCTAAAAATAATTCAAATTCTTCATTTTTGTAGGGTTTTATTGTGCTATTTTTAACATGGAACTATCGGCAAGAAGCAGTAGCTATACTACCAGATAAATGGCTGTACCCTTTTGGATCAATCTTGTCCTATCCATCAGGTGTTTCAGGTATGTTTTAGTTTTATCCAGTATTTCATTTAAGAAGATGAATGTGTTAAGCAGTGCATCCCAACATTTTCCCCCTTGCAAAATTATTTTTAAGTTTCAAAGAAATAGAGGAACTTTTTGTGTAGTTGATCAAAGCCAGTTATCCACCTTTTGCTGCTGTGTAGGTTCTTTTTGTTTTTAAGGCGACATAACATTGTTTATATAAAAATATGTAGAAGATTATTTACACCAGGGTTGCTTGATTTAAATCAACTTGATTTTAAAAAAATCATTGATTTAATTCAAAAATGTTAAACTACCACAATTTAAATTAAAAAATTAGTTGTATGCTTTAAAATTTTTTGCATTACAATTTTTTTAACTGCTAGATAATAACTGGTAGAGATAGGTCAAAGTTACTCTATATAAAATTGCCTGCAATTTCAGGAACGAATTTTTACTATCAATAAAAAAATTTATGACGAAAAGGGGTAAATAGCAGGCTTTAGAATCAATAAATGTGATAAAAACTGAACTAATTAAAGTCTTATACATATTTTTATTTTTTACCTGGTGTCAACTTTTTAAAATAAAAGTATGTGGATAATTTTAATCGAAGGCTTTTTTTAGAATTTTAGTCATGCTTTCCTAACTAATTTTTTCTTATACAAATACAGATAACAGAGCTTTATTCTGTGTGCATGACTGTCAATAAGTAGCTTATTTAATTTTATTTTTTATCACTAATTAATTATTATTTTAAACACTTAATTCTTTGAGTGAAATTAATTTAATCAATATCAAAAATTGATTTAATTTTTACACAAAAAACGAGACAGATTTTTTCAGTAATCATTGTCACTTGTTTTCAAACCTAATATTGATTTCAAAATTTGGCAAAAGTAAGTAGTTATAGAAAGGGCAAAAATTTTAGTATATAGTAGTGCAATTATTCATTCACTCTTTTAGGACAGGCTTCTCCCTGGTGAGATGGCAGTGAACTGCTTCCCTTAATTAATTCAATTAATTAGTAATTAATGCATAAAACATATCAAAAGTGGGTTATTAAGTAATGCTTATCACATTGAAATTATTACAATATCAGTATATCATTCACCAGTTTCAGGAAGTTTAGAACTAGTAATTCATTTAAATAAAAAAATCTAATTATTTAAAAAATTTTTAATGTTTTTTTATTTAAAAAAATAAATATATATACTTTTTAAAATTTGCCAGATTAAATTACAAACAGGCTAATAGTTTCTGTGTTAAGATACTAGCCAGACTAAAATTTTTACTTCCACTATTTAACATTCAGAAATTTTTTAACAGTTGCAATACTTTACATTAAAACAATGAAAAATGTAGAATTTGAAAGATTAAAACATAATATCAAACCTGTATACAATCAATAAATAATAATAATGTTAAATAAAATAAGATTACAAAGGTATCAAAGGTCAGAAATTGCTCTGAATTGAAAATTGCTTGCCCCTTGTCCCAAAACAAAGTTGCCTATAAAAAAGAAATTAAATATTACCTTAGATTGCTCCATTCTTTCATAAAACCTGTTTTAACTTAAACAATGTTCTAGCACTTTTCGTTCATTTTTGAACCTTGCACCCATTAAACACTAATAAGCCAACCAACCATTCTTCCATGGTGATTACATAATCACCTCTGCTCTCTTACCAACTAGAGTTTGTGCAGAAGGTTTTTGTTTTTTCCCTTCTGAAGTAGAGCTGTGTTTTTATAGCATTTTGTCTCCATGTTTTGCTTGCCAACTCCTTTTTTTCCATTTTCTGGAAGCAAATTACCATCACTTCAGCTTTCTGTTAGATTGAAACACCATAATCTGGGTATATATATTGTTCATTTGAAACACAGTATTTTAAAAGAAAAAACTTACTTGCCATCCTTAAATATTCGCTTGCAAGTGGCGATGGAAATTTCATTCCTACCTGCTCTCATTACACAGGGTTGAAAAACTACCATTTGGGAATTAATGTTCTTAAATTTCAATGGTTACACTCAATTAACTATAATCTCTCTATTCTAAACAAAAGTTTTTAGTGAATGGTTTCCAGAGAAGGGCTTTTTAATTACTGAACCGAATGACACATATATGGTATCAAAATGTCCGGATTCTTTCCGGATTTCCAAGTAGGCCCTTCGATTTTTCAAAACAATTCTCAATTATAAAATACTTCCATTTTTTACATAACGGATAAGGTCGCAGTTACAAAGAATATACTGTCAATCCAATTATTATGCATCCAATCACAACGACCGATTGACGCTATATTTTACGATGAAACGTTTTTACACCATTTAAAAGTACTTTCTTGATGAAATACCACTCAAAGACTGATAAAAACATATTCTAAAAACTTACATGTACGCCATTTTATACTAAAATTTCACACTTTTTGTCCAATTTTTATAATTTTTAGTCTGATTTTATCGAAATTAACTGTTAACATAGAATGATGTTTTGTCTCTTATTATTTTCAATTGCTTAAACAGTATTGTTTGACAAGTCTGGGTTTAAACAAAAATATGAATGATGAACACTAGGCATATTATACCAACGAGTTACTTTAAAATAATGGTTTTTGTTTGGTCCAAATATTGATAAACAATTGGAATTAGTTATTTTTATAATAAATAATAGATTAAAAATAATTAAGATGAATATTTTTTAAAAAATTTCGTTTAACTTTTTGATAAGTGCTGTGGGGAGCCTAGTGGTTAAGGCATCGGCCTTGGGATCGGAGGGTCCCGGGTTCGATTCCCGACACCGCTGAAGACCCATCGAGTATATGCGGAGTACGTGCTCGTTAAATCTGTGGGTCCGAAAGTCCTGAGGTCGGTCATGGCGCAGTTTACCTTGGGTCCAGGTGTCTGGAGACTATTTCCCTCCCCTTCAGATGCATGGCAAAATTGTGGAGGTGGCGATAGATAGTGGCAGCATCTATCATCTCATGAGGCAGAAGTCGGACTCCTCCCATTTATGGGCCAACTATTAAACCAACTATTAATTATTTAAACCAAAATTATATATATATATATTATTTTTTAACCCATTTGTGCATAAAATTAGCCAAAATAGGCTATTACGCAAAAAAAATCTCCACTTTGAATGAAGATATCCTCAATCTGTAAATTTTATTACATAGGTTAAAACCTTTTTTAGGAGTTGGACCACTCTCAAAAGTGTCACTGAATTTATAATATTAGAGCACTGTTTTAAACTAACAACAAATGAAAATCACCAAATTTTTTAACAACTTCTTAATTTAATCAACATTATAAAAAATCTAATTACTTCTCATACACAGAAGTGGCCCACCTCCTATATTAAACCTATTTGAATATTGGTACAAAATTCCAAGTCATTTGAACCATCACTTTTTTAGTTATGTGAATCTGCAGTAGAGTAAAATGTTAAAAATGTGTTTTGAGAAAAAAGCAAAAAAAAAAAAAAAAAAATGCAATCTTACCCATAAATCCAAATGATAATAATGGTTAATAGGCTGTTTAATAATATGGTTTCAGAAAGCTAAGAAAACATACTTTAATCTAACACCAGATTTGAAAGATCGTTAGTTTGACCCAAAATGACAATATTAGGGGTAGGATAGTACCTTAATGTTTCTATCATGGAAAGTTCTTGATATTCATCCTATTTATTAGCTTATTGTTGATTAACTTTAGTTGAAATTAACATGTTTATTAATTTCTTTTACCTAATATTATAAAAACCATCTTCAAAATTTGTTTTAGTTTCCTATAAATAAATCATTACTCTGTAACAAATGTTTTGCTGAATGTGTATGCATACAACAAATATAATATCATGCACACTCCTAATTCTTTCTAAAAAGGCTAATACATCTTTCTTAAGTAATTTTCAATTTTAACTTTTAGGTGGGATCAGCTTGACTTCTTGGTTGATTATTTCTTCTACAGTTGGTAGAGCTGTAGCCAAAGCTGTTTAGTCTTACAGAAAAGTATTGAAGATGCTTCATTTTTTCGTTTTTCATTTGTAAATAACCACTGCCTTTTTGTTGCATTGAAACATGTTAGGAAGCAGTTCTTTGATACCTTTTTCATTTTATATGCATTTAAATTTATTTATACTGATGTTTTTATTCTTTATTTTTAAGTATGGAAATATTTTTGAACATAAATTCAGTTTTGGAAATCATTTTTCTTTAAGTGTGATCAAGTTAAATTCAAAAAGCATATCTTAAATCAGACTTTTTTATTCCCTGTTTTATTTCTCAATATTAAATATCTCTTTACTTTTGATGTTATTCTTTTATCTCATATATTTTAATATTAAATTAGTTTTTCCATATTCGATTTGTGGGATGTAAATAGATCAGACACCCTAGGTACAAATATTTTTCATATAAACTGTTGATGACACTTTTATTAGTTGAAAAAAGTAATCCCAATATTTAAAAAATATAAATAAATCATTTACCAGAAATGTTACAATTTTTAAATCATGTAGCAGCTGGACAAATGGACTAATTGTAGTTGTGAATGAGTATAATTATTTTTATATTAATTAACTGTTTAAAGTCCTTTATTCTGAAATTATGTCTCCTGCAATTATTTGTTTATAAAAAAGCAAATAAAGAAAAATTTTTCTTGTTTTTTACTTTTTGTTTAAAATATCTAAACTGATTTATAAAAGGATACATTTGTTTATGCATGAAATATAAGGTATGAAATAAATTTTGCTTGAAGTGAATTTAAAACTATAGAACAGAGGTTTCCAAACTGTGAGTCATGACCCACTGGGTTACCAGTCAAGTTTTGGTGGGGGTTGCGCCTCAAGGTTTGAATATATATGTATAAATGGTGTTTTATTGTTTTACAAACATGATGTTGGTTTTACTTCTAATTAAAAAAAGGAAAAATTGAGCAATAAGTAAAAAAAACAACTCCTACAGGAGGCCAATTGCAATATTTTTGGAATTTTCTTTAAAAATGTTGTAACTGCAAATTACTTTCATATTACTAAAAAACAAAATAAAATGCTTTTTAGGAGCATGTTATATATGTTAAGAGGATGTTACATGCATGTCTGTCTTTCCTCACTAGGCGGTTAGTGTTTCCCTAAACGAGTGAGGCAATTCACTCCCTAGGGTAGGGTGGGCCGAAAACACACTTTATTTTTTATTTATGTTGTAATAATGCGGAAAGGGTGCCACTTGGGTCCAATAAGGACGGTGTAAAATATTTTTTCGATTGGATAATATCTTAGGCTCCCACATCGCTCTTTAACCCATCAACGCCCATTGATCTATTTTTAGATCGCTAAACATAGTGTCCGAAATGGTCTATTAAATTACCATTAATTTACCCCACAAAAAACAAACTGCTCATATGGCAAGAGAAAATCTTCCTTAAGAATGATTTCATGTGTTTTTTTCGTTTGCAACATTTATATAGTTACAGTGATGGGCAGAACTTTTGTCTAGGGGTTTCATTTTGCAGTTTTTTCATCTCGGTTCATGTTTCACGAGAAAACTATAAAATTATACAACCAATTGAATCCTTTTCAGATTTTATTTTATCTTTATAGATGTAGCTATTAGGATAAAATGCAGAGTTTTGTGAAAACTAATTTATTTAGGGAAAAATTACGTCCCAATATTGCTGATCTAAAAATAGATCACTGGGCGTTCGGACGTTCATTTTTTCTGTGTTGCTTACAATACAATTATTCAAATTTTTCTACAATAAACTGTAAAAAATGAATATGAGAATACTCAGTAATGTTCAGGATGGACACAAATATTGATTTTCTTAAGAAATTGATCATTATATTATTGATAATTAAATTTTATAATTTCTTCTGGTGGATGAATGAAAGTTAGACAATCTTGATTGATTACTTAGTAAATCACAGGACTGCAAATAGTATTATGTACTCAAATTTATTCACATTTATTTGTTGATACAACTTAAGTCAATGCAAGCATTCGTTTTAAAATACATTATAGGTAAAATTATTAGACAATTAAAGGTTTTTGAGGAGATGTAAAAATCTCAAATTGAAAATTGTAATATTTTTTTAAAAATTTGCCCTAAAACTACTCTTACAACCTTAAAATTGCCGTTATGGCAGGAGAGTAAGTTAATTGGATAAGTAGTTAATTGGAATAGGCCTGCGAAAAGCTTTAACACGCAGCAATTTTGAATGTTGCTGAATAAGTTACATTTTTTTTCATGAATATCATTATTTTATGATAAAACTAATCCATAAAATTCACAAAAAAAATAACCTGATGCAATTTATTTCACTTAAATACACAATTTTATGAAATCTTAATTCTATAATATACTTATAAATTTAAAGTTCTTGGTTCAATTCCCACTTTTTCACTTATTATTACTTTCAACATAGGCTATTCATGTAATATATCTTGGGTAAATTATTTAATTTTATAATTATTTCATTATTTTTCCACATATTTATAAATAAATTCGCATTTTTTAAAGAAAAATACTAATAGGCTTATTTATTTTATATTTTTTATGATTTTTTTGAGGTTCTACTATTACGTAGCTCTGTGACAAAAAATATCCTCCAAACGCCCAGTGATCTATTTTTAGATCAGCATTTTTTAACGAAACTAATGATTGTTTTTACAAAATTTGTTCATAATATTCATATTCAAGGCAAAATACACCAGATTCATGATTTTTATTAAATTCGCATAAAAAAATAATAATTTGGGCGTTAATGGGTTAAGTTTGAAAAAATGGATGACTTTTTTACAAAACAACTAAAAAACCAACGATTAAACTCTCAGATATTGTTCATGATTTTTTATGAGGAACTAATATAGTTATAGACATAATGTTTCACCTTCCATTCTTCTATCACGCTTGTTTCGTTAGATATAATTATTTAATGTTCATACAAATTTTGTAAAGTTGTTTTTCCTGCATTTTTAAACAGCTAATAACTCAAAAACTATACAACTTAAAAACCTGAAATCAGTCTCAGTTTGTTCATAATTTTTTCGTCTTTGATTTGTGTATCATGGCCATAATTTTCAAAAATTTTTGAATGCATGATTAAATTTTATTTTCAACTTAAAATTTGGTAGTAATGTTAAAAGGTTTTTAATATTTTTTCAAAAAAAATTTTATTAAATTTTTATTCACTTTTTTTAAATTTTGAAAAAATCTTTTTAAAAATTATGGCCATGATGCACACCAAATCAAAGACAAAAAATTACGAACAAAAGGGGACTGATTTCAGGTTTGTAAGTTGTGTAGTTCTAGAGTTATTAGCAGGGCTGGTAAAGTTAACGAAAATAGACTGGATTAGCATTTTCGTTAACGTTACCGAAATTATTTTTGGACTTTCGTTCTTCCGGGAACGTAATTCAGGAACAAAAACACGAGTTATCAAAACGTTAACTTTAATCGAAGAACGTAATTCGCTCAGCAATTTCGTTAACTTTAATCAAAGAACGAAATTCGCCCATGAATTTCGGTAACGAAAATATGAGAACGAAAATGACTACTTGTTCTCAGCGAACAAAATTATAAGAACAAAAAGGACTACTTATTTTCAGAGAACGAAAATACGTGAACAAAAATCCCGTTAACGAAAATCCAACCTAGAGATGATTTTGTTCTCACAATTTCGTTCTCCATTTTTAGAGAACAAAATTCTTTTTGTAATCTGATTACTTTTGTACAAATGTAATCGTTAATCTGATTACAGATTACATTTGTAATCGTTAATCTGATTACAGATTACAATTGAAATCTAAAATAACATACCTTGATTATTTTTTCTGATTGATAATGGTAGGGTGCATAGGATGTACTTGTTGGTCCGCGCAACATACCGGAAGTGGTCCACAACTGACCTCGAACCCATGAAGGAATCGATTCCGGAATCGAATGCTTTGGAATCGATACCAAGGAATCGAACCCATGAAGGAATCCATTCCGGAATCGAATCGTAATCGAATACTTTGGAATCGATAATCGATTCCGGAATCGAATAATTTGGAATCGAACCTATGAAGGTATCGATTCCGGAATCGATACCAAGGAATCGTACCCATGAAGGAATCGATTCCGGAATCGTACCCATGAAGGAATCGATTCCGGAATCGAATAATTTGGAATCGATACCAAGGAATCGAACCCATCAAGGAATTCATTCCGGAATCGAATCGTAATAGAATACTTTGGAATCGATAATCGATTCCGGAATCAAATAATTTGGAATCGATTCCAAGGAATCGAACCCATGAAGGTATCGATACCAAGGAATCGTACCCATGAAGGAATCGATTCCGGAATCAAATCGGAATCGAATACTTTGGAATCGATAATCGATTCCGGAATCGAATACTTTGGAATTGATAATCGATTCCGGAATCGAATACTGTGAAATCGGTAATCGAATTTGGAATCGAATACTTTGGAATCGATACCAAGGAATTGCATAATTTGGAATCGAAACCCAAGGAATCGAACCCATGAAGGAATCGATTCCGGAATCGAATACTTTGGAATTGATAATCGATTCCGGAATCGAATACTGTGAAATCGGTAATCGAATCTGGAATCGAATACTTTGGAATCGATACCAAGGAATTGCATAATTTGGAATCGAAACCCAAGGAATCGAACCCATGAAGGAATCGATACCAAGAAATTGAACCCATGAAGAATCGATTCCGGAATCGAATCGGAATTGACTACTTTGGAATCGATATTAATTAATTAAATTTAACTCGTCACCCCCATGAACTCACTCGTAACCCCCGAAGGACCCCTTATCCCCTAAGAACAAAAAGAGAGAACTTTATTCTCCATAAAGAAATCGTTCTCCAATAATGGAGAACGAAATGCAGATAACATAAGTATCTCCAGGTTCGATTTACGGTACCGCGAATTTTGTTCGCATAATTTCGTTCTTAGAAAATAAGTTGTGTATTTCGTTCTCGACATTACGTTACCGAAATTCCTGGGCGAATTTTGTTCTTTGATTAAAGTTAACGAACTTATTTAAGGACTTTCGTTCTTCGATTAAAGTTAACGCTCTCGTAACTCGTATTTTTGTTCCTGAATTACGTTCCCGGAAGAACAAAAATGCTGCTAATATTTACGTTAACGTTAACGAAAGTAATGATCTTTTCTTTTCGTTAACTTTACCAGCCCTGGTTATTAGGTGTTTAAAAATACAGGAAAAACAACATTACAAAGTTTGTATGAACATTAAAAAATTACACTTTTCAACAAATTTGACCTTCAAAATTTTTTCCTTGATGAAAATAGTCATTTCCTGTAGATTTTGGGTCACTGAATACGAAAATCACCATTAAAATTCTCAATTGACTCAGGATTTTCGGGGAACAGCCCCTCCCCCTTTCACGTTTTTCAATGACTTTGAATTCGATTTTCAGGGTCAAAAAGCATTACTTTAGTCTTTAAATGGTTCCTTCTTGTCCCATGGCTTAACAAAGCATTTTACAAAAAGTACTTCTCTAATCAAAAATCACTGATGGTTATTCTTATTCCAGACTTTTTTACATTTTTAAAGAGCTGGACAGATTTCTGAAGAATCAATTCTGTTCGTAAGAAGTTTAGTTCACACCCATGTTGATTGTCATAAATACTATTATGCTTTAATTTTTTTACTAAAAATAGAAAAAATACTATGATTTAAATATTTTATAAGAAAATTATACAAAGAGTGGGTATTCAACAATAGAACATAACACATTATTTATAATTTAAAACTGTAATTTAAATATGTGGTGCACAAATATATCCCCCTTAACCTTGAAACATTACCATGTGATATTTCAGTTTACCCTAATTAATCTGTTTTTTTTCTTTATAAGAAATTTATTAGTAAGTTAATAATCAAGCTAGTGTTTAAAAGTTCAAATGTTGTCATCTTGATGTAGGAAGTTGAATTAATGGTTAATTTATTTTCAACAAATTACTTCTTATGTTTTTTTATTCTACACTCGTGTCCACAAAAATTAAGGATAATTTTGATTTTTGGGAATAATCACGCAATTATAGCCTCTTGTCAATGAATCATGTCATATCTGGAAGTGGGAATATGTAACTAGAACTAGGGGATTAAATTACCCTAACAATAGTTACAGGGAAGCCCTCCGTTGATAATGAAGTTAGATCAGATCAGACATCACTCGATATCGCCTTGCAAATCATACTTAAAAGTATTTCACATTCCATGGGGATCAGAAACATCATATCCTTTACAAATAAAAGGGAATTGTTTGCTGACCCTCGTATGGAGGATGTTTCAGTTAGTTTTCTTAATGTGTTATGGATCTCATTTTATTAATAAATAGAAGGCCTCTGTACCCCCTTTAAAATATTGTTAGGGAATTCGATCCTGGACCACATTTTCTCATTCTTAGATTATCCTATAGCATGAATTCATTAATAAGCAACTATAATTTGTCATTATTTCAAAAAATATAATTATTCTAAATTTTTCTCAAAACAAAATTTTACAAATTCTTAAATTCCTAAGTCGACAAGGTTTGGTTAGTTTTACTGAACAAATTTTCTTTTGGCAACAAAATTTTTAGATGGAGTATTGAACAGATCTGGGTTAAAGGGCACAAGGTCCCCAAAGAAAGAAAATAGACGAGGCACAGTTTTATAACTTAAAAAAAACGATTTTAAAATCTTCAGTTTTTAAATCAACCTACATTAAAAGGTGTAAAATGCAGGCAAAAGGACACTAAATAAAGTTCACAAAATATGAAATATATAGCGTTTAAAAACGTGCCAACTCTGAATGCGACCAGAACTGTAAAGACGAAAATTTATATTTCTCATCAGTTTTTCCATGAAAAGAAACTATTATCTTTTCTGTAAGCTTTATCCTATTTAAGGGGCACTCCTAGTGTGACAGCCTAAAAAAAGGCAATTTTTGGGAATTAAAAAAAAAGAAAACTAGTGAATCAGTCGTTTTAAAATTTTGAGGGTATATTTATACATGTTTTGAGAATACACAGTAAAATTTTTGAAATAAAATATATTAAATATTTTTGAAATGACACGCGATCTCCGGCGGCGCCAAAAAAAAAAGGTCCTCCACTGCTTGCGTGATTGCAGTCTTCTCCGTTGATAAAACCTAAAAAAAATTCTCGTGAAACTAAAACATATTGTCTGTACGATGACCCTCGGGCGAACAAAAAAATTAAAAATTGACAAAATTTTACCCAAAATTTTGGTCGTTTTTGGCCTGCCAAAATTCGATTTTTGATCAGATCAAAAAACTGGAGGGTCATCGTATGGAGAACTATATAGAGAAGATGCAAAAAAAATTTGATAGCGTTTGGATCATTTGTCTCCGAGTAATCACTCCAGCAAATTCGAAAAATGCTGTTTCGAGAAAAACGCGTTTAAAGATAAAATGATCGTGTTCACTGCCGAGGGGCTACTCTTTTAAATGGCTGTAACTCAAAAACTATTTAAGATATCGATTTGAAATTTTAGTATGTTATTTTTAAAGGTATAACCTATTGAAATATAAAAAATAAAAAAAATCGATTTTTTGAAAATTTCACACTAGGTGTGCCCCTTAAAAAATGTTTTACTGGCTTGAATCTCAGCATGCAAATATTTTTCAAGCAACTTGTAAGTAATAAAAAATATTTAGATTTTGAAACAATTTATAAACAAAGTACAGTTTTATCCGGCTTAGTTTCTCGCATTCGTTCAGTGGTAACGTTTTTATACCGACCAATTCCTTAGAAATGGTCTAATTAAATCCATTATTTTTAACTCAAAACACTTTGTTGAGTGTTAAATTGGCAACGCCAAAAAACAAGTGGCACCCGGTTGTAGTATGAAACCAAAAACTATTCGATTTCATAAATTCTAACAATGGCAGTTATGAATTTAGATAGATTTAGTGGAGATATTGTTGGCAATCAGAAAATAATAGTTATCCAAAACCTCGAGTCGGACTGAATTCGAATAAAAAATCCCGCCATCAAGTTTACATCCGCATTATTTTCACTTCTTTTATCCTTAGCAATTTTTGAATTCAAGATACCTGTTTTAAGGTTTGATATTGCGCAAAACACGGTTATTTGAATGTATAGCTTGATAGAAGCAGATATAGACTGCGAAAAGAAAAGCTGTTTAAAAAGCGAAAAATGGGAATAACTCCGCATTCATCTGTGTGAAACGAATTTCCTTGAGTGAATTCTTCGGCTCTTTTTGTCCGTAAACCTTTTGGGTTTTTATTTTTTGTTTCTACAAAACGTGTTTACATTTTGGATAATAATTGAAGTCTGTTTCTGCTCTTTTTCTCGATTTTCATAATTGCAGGTGAAGGTTTTCCTTTTGAAAGCAACTTGCGCGTTGAAGCTGACTGCTTGTCGAGTCAGCTTGAAGGCTTTTAAAGGTAGTGCTGTGTGGTCAATGCGTAGTTATATAAATAGTTTTTAAACAATTCCACATTACTATGGAATCTGAATATTGATGTTTAGAGTTTAGCTAACTGAAGTCCTTCGTTTAGCTTTGGACTGAAATCCTTTGCTTTATCTTTTATTCAACTTTAAGGATTTTAACACATTTTCTGCATTGTCTATTTGGATTGTTACCAGTTCTGTTGCGCTTAAAGCGTGGTGGGGTGTGATAGCTTATATCTAAACTGTTCGTTTTCATTCGGTCAGAAGGGCAAGTTTTAAAGCAATTTGACCGATTTGATTGTTTAAAATTGAAATTTAGATGGATCTCACACGTTTCCAACGCACATTTTTTCTTAGCACTGAATCCAGCACGTTTAATTTTTTAAACTTTACATTTTGTATTCATTTAGTTTGTATCGTTAGGAAGACAGTGATTAATCATTCATTAAAAATTTCTTAGACGGTCTTAAACGTTTTAACTGTCAAAATTTCCTCATACTGTTCTAGATTTTAAAGACATAAATTTCCTCATACAGTTTTAGATTTTAAAGACTACATAAAGTTGATTGCAAAGTTGATTGTTGTAGCGCGTTAACCGCATTTCCTGACTCAAGTTTTCTATAGGCCTGATGTAGGTTTTTTACAGAATGTACAAATACTATTTGCATCTGAAAAATGTACCGAGATTAAGTAAAAGTTGAAAGTATTTTTTTAAAGATGGTCTATTTATAATATAAAATGTATTTTAACACAATTTGGAAAATTATGGAAATTTTTTTTCGATCCATTATAAAAATAGAAAAAATAAATAAAGAAAGAAAAACTGACATTATTTCTCGAATATTTTTTGAAACTTAAGTTTAGGCCTCATTTGGTGGTAAAAGATATTACTTAAAAGTAATCAAATTTTACTAGAATCGACGTTACCTTTTGGTCACATTAAAATATTAGTTTCATGTTTGAATAATATAATGTTGTTTTTACCATGATTAATACTTTTTATTACGAAATTGATGCCTATAGAGAAGATAATATAATTGATTGTTTTAATATTATTCAATTATCTGACTAATGGCGACATTTCCTTGAAAACGCTTCAATTATGTAAATTTCTGTTTTGACACGACTCCATAACTCTAATGCCAAATCAATAAAAAATGTTTTTTAAGATCGACATCAAGATAATTTTTTGATTGTTTCGACTTCACAAATATTGCATATCGTATGAAGAGAAGGGTGCTTTTCAACAGTATGTAAAAAAATAATTCGGTTCTATAAAAACCTGAAAGAAAGCCAGACTAGAGTGACTGCAGTTAAAAGTAGTTGGACCAGGACGATGATTCAGAAAACATGTATAACAACCCGTCTTTGAAAAATCTCACTCTGACAACCTGATTACATCGCGAGAACTACGCTGCGATCGAAAAACCCTTTCACAGGTAAAGTGCCACCAGGTCAACCCCGAACCTCCGCTCGAACACAATAGCCCTTCCGAATCTCCCTCCCCTACTCTTTCATCCTCGCCGCACAAAACGAACATCAGAAGCAGCAGAGAAACGAACGAGCATCCCTCTGTTTACTCCCAAAGAGTGTCCGGAAAACCCCGAGGAGAGCGCTGGGAGCAGGGAAACCCGATCCGTTGACGCAGTTGAGCGCGGACTGCCGCCGAAGGAGCACGGAGATGAGCGCCCTGGTCGCCGGAGGAGAGACCGAAGCCCGCCGCCGGCGCGGTCGCGGCTACCTGGCGGACCGTGCGGCCGCCAGCCCAGAGGAGGCGCCTCGGGTCAAGGTGGAGCCCGACGTTGATATCAAGGTGAGGCTTCAGCTTCATTTGATACGTGGAATAATGTTATGTGCAACTGAACACTGAAGAATCTGAAGTGTTCGAGTGACGGTGGTGAATAGGAATGGTATTTTTTAAAAAGAATTTTTGTAAGAATGAGGTGACCAAAATTCTTTAAAAGGAGGTTTTTACTTTGACATCTGACATCGATTACTTTCTGGCATCCGCTAACAGAGTATTTTAACTGCAGTACAATAGCTGTCAGATTGTATTTTAGTGTTTAAATACTTGAACACTTTTTTTGATATTTTAAGTATGTGATACACTAAAATGCCTAAGCATCGATTTTGTACATCAAAGAAGTTCGTATTCAGCCTTGATACATCGCAGACACTCAATTAGCAACTAAAAACAACTTTGTTCATGAAATATATATCATTAGTGGTATTAACAACCCTTTCACAAGAAATTGGATGTTAACAAGATTAATACAAAAGGAGCACTTTTTTCATGTTGTCATTTCATTAGTTTTCAAAATAATTAGCGTACATTGATTGAACTTCGTACCCTCTGTTCATCTTTACACAGACCCTTCTATTCCATTCAAGTATTTAAAAAATAATTTATATTGTACAAAAAATATTTTCTAGCAGAGAGAAAAAAGTGATTTTGGTGTTGAAAAATATCGCATTTTTTATGGATTAATGAATTTAGTCGAAATTCCACGAGCTTCCGTTTCCGTCGTTCCACGATCCATGATGGAGGTAGTCTAATTGTTGGAGTGAAGATAAGGCAATGAGGAATCACTCTCTTTAGTAGATCGTTAATACACAAAAATTAATTCTCTAAAATTTAATTCCTCTCACAAATTAAAACTGAAATGTATTCGCTGTACTGATGGTCATCCTTCAATTTTCACGAGCAAAAACAAACAAATTTTAAAGTACTCGTGATAAAATATGAATCCCTCCTTTGATACGCTAAGGGGCATTATTATTATTTTGATTTGTAATACATATTTTATAATATATTATCTTATCCGTCGAAATTATTGAAACTAATAACTACGCAACACATAGTTTGAACTTTGCAACCTTTGTCCTTTTTTACCCAGACCCTTTTCTTCCATTTAAATATGTTGAACTTAGACTATGTTATGGTCTAATTCTTTTAAGTTTTCCAGGCTTACGGAGAAAGATTCCGTCTTGAAATGTATTACCAGATGGTTTGTGAAGTTGATGGTTTGAAAAACATTTATTGTCAGTGCAGGATTAGAAAGATGAAGTGTTTTAAAAAACTTAAAAATATGTAAATAATTAGTAGTTGAAACGCAAAAATTTTGGCACTTTCAAATTTAACTCTTACGCATAAATTAGTAGAAAATGGTTGTTGTAACCAGTGGTCATCCTAAAATTTTCACGAGCAAAGAAAACTAAACTTTAAGATGCCTGACATAATAGTGGGGGTGAAATTTGATTAGCTCAACTCCCTCGAAAGTAGATTTTTAGAATTGTCATAATTTCTTATATTATATTTTCTTATATGGTATTATTTTTTATTCTTTGATTTTTCACAACCCTTCTCTTTCATCTAAATATGGTAAACATGAATTATATTATAGTCCGAAAAGGGAAATTCCATAGGTAGGCGGAAAAGATATTATCTCTTTAAGAATATTGTAAAGGGATTAATTGCTTCCGTTGTCCCACGATCCAGATTAAAAAAAATTCAGGAATATTGATAGAAAAATGTCGAAAAGTGTGCAGTGAAGAATTAATGTCGTTAGTTGATATTAAACGCAGAAATTAGTGTTTTCTTTTAATTTAATTCTTGAGCACAAAACTGGAAATGTTCGTTGTAGTGGTCATCCTCGAATTTGAAAGAGGATACAAAAACAAAATTTAAAATGCAGAAATATATGTGCTCTTAGTAAAACCTTTTAACTGCATCATTTATTACCCTAATGAATTTGTTCTTATTTGCATTATCTCTAAAAAAAAACGAGGGTTTATTTTTAAATCTATTTAGTATAATTTTTTTTTTCAAATTTTCTTTAAATCTCTATCAAACAGGAGAAGATATCTATCTACACCAGCGGTTCCCAAAGTGGTCCATATGGACCCCCAGTGGTCCACAGCGACTTCCAGGGGGTCCACGGGCATGAAAATGAAAATTGGGGGTCCACAGCAACTTCTAGGGGGTCCACAGCGACTTTCAGTGGTTCACGGGAAAAATTTCATTAAAATGGAAAACTTTGATAAGTTTCAAAAATTTTGTCTTTCTCTTATCGCGGTGGAGAGCTCCCGACCAGCCTCACATAATTCAATTTCATAAATTAAAACTAAATTTCCATAATGTATAATTTTACTTCTTTTCATAGTTGAACTTTCATGATTTGGTGAATGAATAACTCACTCATAAGCCATTAACTCTGACAAGCTTGCCAACAAAACTTATTAAAATTAAAAGTTTTTGTGTCTTGAAATGTAGAGATATTATAAGTTTAGATTTGTTTTTATTTCAAACTTTTTGAATGTTTGATTGTTATAATTTCCTTAAACACATCGTGTAACCATATGAAGGCAAAAAATAAAAAAGGGTTTTTAAAAAAATATGGAAAAGTGTGAAATCATTAGCTTATCCATGCAAGAAAAAAACACTTGGAAAATCATTACAAAATTTATGCGTGGTTTAGAAATTTATATCAAACACAAGATTTTTAGCTACTTTTTGAATGGTCCCTAAGACAGGGGGTCCACGGGGTACGAAAAATATCGTAAGGGGGTCCACGGGCCAAAAAAGTTTGGGAACCCCTGATCTACACGAACAAGTAATGTATCATAATTCATATAGTAACTGCAAATTAAATGTTTTATGTTTCAAAACTAATTTGAATAAAATTTGTTCACAAGATTTAAAAAAAACTGTAAGATCTTTTGGAAGAAAATTGTCGTGCGCATTGAAAAATAAGGTAAAATATCATCGATAAACTAAATTGTATAGAAAAAAATTAGACCTCATTTGGCTTAAATTTTATTTAACCATTCAGTTAATAAACTTAAACAGAATTAGAATTATGCATCATCCAGTGGGATTAAGTATTTTTTATATTAAATGTTAGTGAGCGGTGTCATTTTCTAACATTTAGGCCCCCCGATTAAAATAAGTAAGTGCAGTAAAAATTTCTAAAATTGATTCAAAACGTTCGGGATAAATAAAATAAAACAAGCAAGTGTATTGTTCAGAAATTGCGTCTTAAACTTTTATAAATAATTTAAAAACATTGGAAAGTTGAAACAAGTTAAATAATCAAATTTTAGTAATGGGTTAAATTGCTAAGCGTAAACATCTTATGAAGAATTATTAGTTTACTTTAATTGTCTAGTTTATTTAAATTTCTAAATTGAAAAAAAAACTCAAAAATCAATATTCATTGAAAATTTTTCAGTTTTGTATTTTCCCTTCACTTTTTGAAAGATAAGAGATGAAAAATAAAATTAAATACTTTATAAAATGAAAAAAAAACTACCATAAAAAATTCTTAAGAATTTCACAATGATCATAACAAAAACAATTACAGATAAAGTTATCGGGACCTCAAAAGGGTTCGTTTTAACAAGATGTTTGTACTAAAATTAATTTTGCTATAATTATAGATACTTTAATTTTTTTTTCGTTTAGTGCTATACATAAAATTAACTAAAAAAATTAAAATTAATTAAAATACGTTATCAAACTCAATTAAATGATATTTAGTATTGAAATTAAAACAATATGTGTGCGTAACATTAATAAATATTGTAAATACAAATTTAAAAGAAGAGAACATTCACAACTTCACATTCAAAACTTTCTGACATATTTAATGGTTAATTAAATTTTCACATTTTATTGATTTTTTTCTATCCTGGATATAAACACTTTTCTTTTCTTGATATTTGATCCACCTACTTTTTTTGATAATGAGATTGCAAAATTTCAATTAAATCCTAAGCACATTTACAAGAACATTGATAGGTGCATAGGTGGAACACATTTATATCTTTTTCACACTCAAGTGTTATCTTTACGTTTAGTTTAAATTTCCATTGAAAATGTATAGGGAAATAACTTGACTGCTTTTTCTTAGAATCTCACTACTAACATACACAAAGTAATTAATAGTGAAATAGCAATTCCACTGTATCCGGTTTCGGACGTATAGTGATATATTATGAGTTATTTTTTAATAATAATTTCCATTTCAGAAACAACAAAAAATATGTATATAAAAATAAAGGGGAATCAATCCCGTCCAGGTAACCGAAAAAGTAAATACATTGAGTAAGACTGTTGAAATTACAAAAATATGATATATAACATTAATAAGATATAAATAATACAAAAAGGAAAGTACATAGTACAAAATAATGAATTTTTAAAAATGAATAATAGTTTTTAAAAAACACAAAAATTTTTTTAGCTTATAAATTAACTAATTTGGCAAACAGCTAAGGCAAAAAAATTAAATTACAATGTGCTTTCATTAAAAAAAGTCGTCAACATCATTTAAGATAATGATAAAATTATGTAAAGATCGTTTGAATGAGGGATAGAATGTTTTGTAGTTCTGCAGGTAGATTATTAAATAACTTAGGTGACAGATAAATTAAGTGTTTGCGAAATATCACCTTATAGAACCTCGGAATCTGATAAATTTCACTAATTCTCCTTTCGTTAACCCTATTTTTTAAATTGCAAATATCTCTATTGTGAAACAAGAAAAGTGTAATTATATAAAAAACAACATGTGGTAGGGGGAGTAAACCTAAACTTTTAAAGTCAACATTATAAGAATTATTAAAACTTAAAATTTTGAAACATTTATTTTGAATAGAAATTAAAGATAATAAGGCTAGGTTTATAATCTCCACCCCAAATTATTATTCCATAGTTGATAAGAGAGAAAAACCAAGAAAAATACAGAGTTTTCAAAAAAGATTGAGTAACTT
Source organism: Tetragnatha versicolor (assembly GCA_024610705.1). Taxonomy (NCBI): domain Eukaryota; kingdom Metazoa; phylum Arthropoda; class Arachnida; order Araneae; family Tetragnathidae; genus Tetragnatha; species Tetragnatha versicolor. Next base: position 27,452,843 of record JANDEH010000001.1, on the reverse strand, counting down.
TATTTTGTAGGTGATGAAACATTTATCAATGTAAAGCGAAGCCTTTTGCATAACTCACCAACATGGGTTTTCCATTTTAGATTTGAGTCAATAAACAAACCCAAATATTTTATTCTTTTAACTTGCTCAAGTGTTTGACAGTTACAATTAAAATTGTCATAACAAGAATTAAAATTTAATTTAATATCTAGCTGAATTGATGTTTGCTTAAGATTAAAATAAATATATTTAGTTTTATTTAAATTTAGAGATAAGTCATTAAAGGTAAACCATTTTCTGATTTCGATTAAGTCCTTTTCAATCTGTGATTTAAGTTCTAAAATATTATCACAAGAATAGAGTAATGCCAAGTCATCTGCATAGGTTATCATTTTGCCAAAAAGTTTCAGTTTACAAAAATCATTTATAAAAAACAATAATGGGCCTAGAATAGATCCCTGAGGCACACCACGATTTACAATGATACGAGTATAAAAGAATATTTAACAAAAGTGTAAAAATACATCTTTCAACCTAATAGAATAAAAATATAGAACTTGATTGTTTTTGAAGATAAAGTTTTGTCGCGTGTGCTCTTCTGCAACGCAAAAAAAAACTATCGATTTCGGGAATCGTATCAAAACATCAAACCTGTGTGTTAAAACTACGGATCTTTTTTCATGTCTGTCGGTATAAGATCATTGTCACTTGCGATGCACGTCACGGTAGTTGAACCGAGAGTGAGTTGACAGCTGTGCTACAGAGTTTTATCAATTTTCCTTACTAACTCTCATTCATCTCTTCCCGCTTTTATTTCTTTCGTACACTCTTCTCAAGTTTTGGTGATGAAATTTCAATATTTATTTCTTCCATAATTGATTCAATATATGTTTTGTTGGAAATTTAGAATCCGGTTGAAATTTCGTCTTATTCCTTATTTATGAGGGATACTATAGTTTTTGCTTTTTAATGGTTTCACATACTAACTAAACATGCGGATATAATGTTATCTTTATGTTTAACATGCTAAATGTGTATTTCAAAATTAGAATGTTTAGTTAGAAATAGTAATGTTTTTAACTTCTTTGAAATTATAAAAAAGCGAAACTTTATTTTATATGCAGTTTTAAATTTTATAAAATCAAAAAATAGTTAAATTGTTCTGAGAAAGTTTAAACAATTAATTCTATGCAAAATAGATGTGAAACTTGACAATTTATTTTACAATAAAAATTCCTAAACGTAAATTTAAAAGATTTTTTTAGACATAAAAATTTAATTAAAAAATATTTTAACTGTACTTTATAGGCTTTAATTATCCATTTTTCATATGATAGTTATTCTTGTAACAATTTCAGAGACATCATTTTTATTTGTAATATTTTTTTCGTTTTTACTAATTTAGTTCGTTCATTTTTCAAAAATAAAATTTTCTTTTATTTTAAAATATACTCTGCTATTTATAAAAAACAATTTTATCTTTTTTTTGTCTACAGTAATTAAATTTTAAATCGAATGAAACTATAAATGAGTACAAGAGCTTTAAGTGAGTTCTTAAACTTATAAACTACATTTTAAAAAATCTAATAGTAATAGTAAGTTAATCTATTAGTAAGCCTCTAGTTTTCTAAATTTAACAACAAACACTCCAAGCATCACTTCTTAAAATTCTAGTGACATTTTGAATACTTTTTATCTATCCCCTCATTAATTGTCTAATGAAAGTTTAATTTCAAAGATTGTAAAAACTATTATTGTAACTTTTTTTAAAAAATTTTCAAAATTTTTGTCATTATCATTGTATTATTAACATTACATAAAATAAAAATGTAGAAGGAACACAGAATACCTTTAAATAAATTAAAATTTTAAGGGAAGGGAACTTTTTTACATTGTATTCTTTTTTGTCGAAAGAAACAACAAATGTATATAAGTGTATAGAAAATTCTTGAAGTGTCAAAAAAAAATTTTTTAACTCTTATAAAACAAAACTATATATAAGATGATGATGCTAGCACTTAACAGTTGAATATCTATGAAAGCCTATATCTATTTTTAAATATTATACTTAACTGGTATCATTAAGATAAAAATTGGAATGTTGGAATGGGGACAAATAATTTATTTTGAAACTTTTTGTGTGTGTGTTGTCTCAGCATCATAGTTTCATCGCATTCTCATATTACTCTACTATTTATTTATTCGATGTTCATTTGGCTTCAATTTCTTAATTTTCTGATTTTATCAGATTATCAACTGATTACAGTTCCAACCATGATTCGAATTTCTCTGTGTAGAGTTTGCATTTAGCTAAAATATATTTTTTCCAGTTTGTAATAAAAAAGTTTGTATCCAGTTTGTAAAAAAACCCTTTTTCTAATTCAAAATTTTCAGGGGTGTTGTTATTTGAAACGCTCTTATATTTTAGAACAACGCTTTTTTTCTTTATGGTGATATAGTGAAGCATACAGAACATTGATTAATTAAGCTGGTATGTGTTCGTTAAAACGCACTCTTAAATTTACCTTTCTATTATATTTCAGAATAAGTGAGGAAAGAGGGAATTGTGATCTTGTAAGATAGTTTTTTTATACGACGTTCTTCATAAACGTTTGGAATACTAGTTAAAAAGTCATGCCATATCTTTTGGAGTGTTCGAAGACTTCCATTAAGTGTTGTACAAATTCATACTATTATATAGTTATAATATAATCATTGAGTACTTTGATGTGTGTAATTTATATTCAATATAATAATTGAAGGCCTTCATTAATAATAAATATCCTTATGTGGGATAGTGCCTTTAAACCCTAAACTAACAACGACATTAATAATAAATGTGTCCATTTTAATGTCTAGTTTTGTGATATTTTGTAAAGTATCGGTTTCTCTTTTTAACTTCTTGGGGTGAAATTATGTACTTAACTCAAATGCCTTCTTAATTAACTATATTTTCAGGTTCACGACTGCAATTCCGCACACTAAAGAAACCTGATTTGTTTAAATCTAAATGTACTAATATGTGTAGTAAATGTACTAAATTTAATGTAAATAAATGTAAATGTAAATTGTTTTACATTACAGTTTGCCTCGTTATCTAAACAATTTTACCCTTAAAATTATGTATTATTTCTCTAATGTTATTTCAATTTCTATGTCCCAAAGTTTTTAACTAAAACCTTAATAAACGAATTTTTTTCAAACCCCCCCTATATAATTTTTTTTGAGAAAAATGGTGTGTGCTTATTATGCAAGAGCACTCTTTGTTGTATTCCCTACAAAAAGGGGTTTTCTTTCTGGATATATTCTGTTTTTTCCTTTGCTTTTTTGCCTTCAGCTGACAAGACAGATACATCATTTCTGCATTGTATAAGTAATTTATTTAGTTTTTTTGGGACATCCTGATCATTCTGAGATTTTTTCGGGTCCGTTCGATTTTGAGATGTTGTGGTTATACTGATAGTTTGGTTACGAAGCAACTCATATTCAAGCTAACGGATACCTTTATGTTAACCCATCAAATATTTCTTAATGGAATCGCAAGTTAGCATATTTTCGATTGAGTGCAGTTATTTTGTTTTTTTTTATACTGATTCCATTTCACCTTTTTATTCCAATACTACATTTGTCACTGAAGTACCGAAATATTTTCTGCAATCAGGGATCGACTTACAAGTTTGGTGGACCAGGTAAAGAGACCCATGGGCCCCCGACATGTGTTGAAATGAAACTTAAATTTATTTGACTTAAAATAACAAAATAAATAATTAGTGACAGTAATTATTTGAAAGTTAAAGAAAATTCTTCAGTTAATAAATTTATTTTACACTCTTTCACTTTTTAAGCATTTTTGTGGACTCCTTTGAAATGGGGGCCCTACAATGTATTTGTTGGTACTTTTCCATTCCGATAAACCAGTAAAGTACTTCTACTTCTATCTAAAGCCAATTTGGCGAACTTTGGCTCTTTTTTTGTTGGCTCACGTTTCGAGCTTTCCTAGTTTCTACGATTAATAAGATTTTGTTTACTTCAAGTTCCCATTAACTGAAAACTTTCAAAATTCAAATTCAAAGGAATTTAACTTAAATTTTAAGTCATATTAAGATTGTACGGAAGACCTTATTTATTTCATAAATTGAAACTCATTTTATACTACTTTTGAAGAGCGGCGGTAGAATTTCCAGCGATCTAGATTTCCAGCAATTTAATATGGAGGATTGTTATCAAACTCTCCGGATGCCTCAGAAAAATTTAAATCTAAGTTAAATTTTCCATACCTGTTAAAAATACTTAAAACTTTAATTGTTTTATGGAAGTAGCCAGTTCATTTTAATTTAAAAATGCAAAATTTTGAGCAGAAAAGAAATAAAGTAACAAGTTATCATAGATTTAAGGAAAGCCCAGTTGTCGATCAGTCCCCAAAATCAAGCCAATATGCCAAATTGACGGTAGATAAAGTTACAGTTTATATTGATATCAAGTAATGGAAAAGTGTCAAAAATATCTTATAAACAGATGCTCCCAAGAGCGACAAAACTTTCGGGATGACCTAATATAGATACATTTACATTCCCTTGAGCTTTGTCACCGGTCTGCCCACAATGAGAGTTATGGCATTATGTTATATTTTAACAACGAATATTTGGGTTACTAGGGAGCTACCGCCCCCTGCTCGCTATCGCTCGCCAACCCCCGTAAACTGCTGACGCAGGACCTTTTGGAATTGCTTCGCAATTCCCACAAATTCCAACTCGTTGAACTTAACACACTTTATAAAACAATTAAACAATTTACAGAAAAAACGTCAACTAACTTATTAAAAATACTTCAAATCCCCTCCATGAATAAATCTCCCTTAAAAGTTTGAGTATATATTAACTCGAACTTATCAAAAATTTAAACGAAATGTTTTTAAAAATATTCATCTTAATTATTTTTAATCTATGATTATAAAAATAACTAATTCTAATTGTTTATCAATATTCGGACCAAACAAAAAATATTATTTTAAAGTAACTCGATAGTATAATATGCCTAGTGTTTATCATTCATATTTTTTTTAAACCCAGACTTGTTAAACAATACCGTTTAAGCAATTGAAAACAATAAGAGACAAAACATCACTATGTTTACAATTAATTTCGATAAAATCAGAATAAAAATTATAAATATTGGACAAAAAGTGTGAAATTTTAGTATAAAATGGCGTTCATGTAAGTTTTTAGAATATGTTTTTATCAGTCTTTGAGTGATATTTCATCAAGAAAGTACTTTTTTTAAAAGGTGAAAAAACATGTTTCATCTTAAAATAAAGCGTCAATCGGACGTTGTGATTGGATGCATAATAATTTGATTGACAGTACTTGCTTTATAACTGCGACCTTATCCGTTATCTAAAAAAATGGAAATATTTTAAAATTGAGAATTTTTTTGAAAAATCGAAGGGCTTACTCGGAAATCCGGAAAGAATCCGGACATTTTGATACCATATATGTGTCATTCGGTTCAGTAATTAAAAAGCCTTTCTCTGGAAACCGTTCACTAAAAACTTTTTTTAGAATAGAGATATTACTTTCTCTCTTCGACCCTCTCTAGCTCTCCCTCAATCTAAAATAACAAGCCGAGCGATTGTTGAATAACTAATAAATTACGCAATGTTAATAAAGTTAGAATTTTTGAAAATAAATGTTATATGACTCCAATACAAATATTTACACTCTTAAAAGACAGTTTCAAAACTGAGTAAAAATTACTCAAACTAGCTCCGAATCAAATTTACTCAAATTTGAAAACATGAATATACTCATTTCCGAAAATGTGTGGATACTCAAAAATAAACTTCTTGAGTTAGTGCATGGCATTCTCATGAATCGGAGTGCGACGATAGTCACTATTATTAGCACTACTTAGCACGTCATATAGTGACTATCGTCGCACTCCGATTCATGAGAATGTCATGCACTAACTCATGAAGTTTCATTTTTGAGTATCTGCACATTTTCAGAAATGAGTATATTCATGTTTTCAAATTTGAGTAAATTTGATTCGGAGCCAGTTTGAGTAATTTTTACTCAGTTTTGAAACTGTCGTTATAAGAGTGTATGAGTCCATAATCGAACTTCAGAACTTTTCATGTCTCCCTGATCACAAACATTCACCACCATACTTGAATCCATCCAGCATCCCAATCGTCCATGGCTATCAAATTTCTCCCAAACTAGCAAATTCGCGGCACCATCCCGATACAAAACGGCAGGCATATCATCCCTCCCCCTCTATGACAGGGAAGGAATCCAGTGTCCTTATTCCGGTCCCGCGTCGTTTTGATCTCCACGAGTCATTTGATCCATTCGAGGGGCTATTTATAGAGGGGAACTCCGCTGCAACGGATCCAAGACGTCAGCCGAGAAGCGCACACAATAAATACTCCCGAGATGCTTTATAATGCCCCCTCTCCATTAGCCTCCCTCATTTCCTAACCCAATTTCTGGATGATTGGCGCATGCGGAAGGGTTCCCAAGGGATCCTATACAGGGAGTGTGGATTCTGGGGGGCAGTGGGAAAGGGTTCCTGTTAGCTCGTCGTCTTTTGTTGTTTGATGTTGTGAAGTTGGCTAATTATGTTTGGAGGAGTCGAGATGATGGGCTGATTTTAAACGGTTTTTATAACTGAACAAGGTAGAAAATGTAAAACAACGTTTTTAATACACAGTCTACAAGAGTAAAATTGGCTGATAACACCGGCACACAAAATAAAAAAAAGTGGAATGTACTTTGGACCGGACCTACCTACCGACATGTTTTTCGACATGCTGAATCTGAATTTCAAGTCCGTTTGGCCCGGTCACCCTCCAGTTTTGAGTAAAATGCAAAAAACCTCAAAAAAAAAGGCCAACAATTGCAAAAAACTGCAGTCACAGCAATGAAAAAATTTTTGTGGACCCGGATCACGTATGATTTTTGTGTATTCCAAATAACTGAATCTAAATCTAAAAATTAATCAGCCCGGTGAGCCGTCCAAATTTGAAAAAAAAACGAGAATTAAAAAAATAAATCGATGAAATAAAAAATCATAAAAATTGAACCATGAAGTTAGTCACCAGTTGAAGTTTTTGAGAAAAGTTTGCAATGGTAATTAACCGTACTTGTAAATTTTTCTCAAAAACTTCAACTGGTGACTAATTTCATGGTTCAATTAAATCATTTTTTTTAATTTGGACGGCTCACCGGGCTAATTAATTTTTAGATTTAGATTCAGTTATTTGGAATACACAAAAATCATACGTGATCCGGGGCCAAAAAAATTTTTTCATTGCTGTGACTGCAGTTTTTTGCAATTTTTTGCCTTTTTTAAGGTTTTTTGCATTTTACTCAAAACTGGAGGGTGACCGGGCCAAACGGACTTGAAATTCAGATTCAGCGGGTCGAAAAACATGTCGGTAGGTAGGTCCGGTCCAAAGTACATTCCACTTTTTTTATTTTGTGTGCCGGTGTAATTGTTTCGGGGATCGACGGATCACCTTAGTCAGTACTAAAATATTGTAAAACAAATGACAAGGCATCGGTATATATGTTACGGGCAATGTGATAAATCGGGCATTATTCATAATGCCCGAAGTGGAGGAGGGCAATGTGATAAATTTAATGCCATTTATCAATGTAATTTATTACTTTGCCCGCCTCCACTCTTGGCATTATTGATAATGCCCAATTAATCACTAACACTCGTAACTAACTCGTAACATATATACAGAATCAAAGACAACCTCCGCAAAGAGGAAAAAAATTCATGGGAGAAAACACAAGTTACAGTTGCAGTCAACTTTCAAAATAAAAATAAAACTTTTTAAAATAGGAAACAAGGTTAAATAATTGTTGATAATAATAGATGGAGTGGTACAGAAGATTTGGGTTTGGTAATGAGAAATGTATGGATCTTTGTGTGTGTGTTTGACGAATGATCCGAATATTATTCAAGGGCTAAATAATTTGGAGGGAGGGATGATGTTAGCCAGTGTTGGATTTCTTAATCCCAAGGGGTTCTTGTATTAATTCTCTAAGTCGACCTAGAGTAAACCATAAAATTCTAACTATGACAAGTTGTCCAGAAAGAAGTATCCCTCGATTGGGAATGACCTAAATAATAACATACTAAAAATCGGACAAAATCGGTCCGTGGGAAGTTTTTTTTTTTTGAATTTTTAAAAAATGGCAGAAAAAAAATTTCAAAAATCAAATAATAGAGATCGAGACTTGTGATACATGTTTATAGGCTATCTTTCAGTGCTGAATACGAATAAACTTCAGACAAATTACTACCTATTTCATTTTTGAAAACATTTTTGATAACATTTATTCAAAGAAGCTCCTAGAATGTTTTTTTTTCCAAAAAAATAAATTTTAAAAATTAAATTTTAAAATTTTTGTTAAAAAAATTGTTAAAATTTTAACAATAGGCTTGTTATACATGTTTAAAGGCTAACTTTTAGTGCTAGTGTTGAATATCAGGTCAATTTTGTTGTGGAACTTGAAAAAAGAGTGAAAATTTAAATATTAAAAAACTACTTACAGAATATTAGAGTAGTAGTTTACTAATTACTGACAAAATACTAAATTACTACTGACAGAAATATGTATAAAATATATAGTTAGTTCTATACATATACTGACTTAAAAAGTTACTGACTTAAAAATATTTATAGATTTAGAATTCAAAAACTCTATGGATAGCTTATTATGATTTTAAAATAAAAATTATTACCTCACTAAAGATGCGCAAAATAGTTCAAAATTAATTTTTTTACCTTTCATCGCTTATTTCTCCTACTATATGTTTTTTTAATATTTAAATTTTCACTCTTTTTTCAAGTTCTACAACAAAATCGACCTGATATTCAACACTAGCACTAAAAGTTAGCCTTTAAACATGTATCACAAGCCTATTGTATTTAATTTTTTAAAATAATTTTTTTGGAAAAAAACATTCTAGGAGCTTCTTTGAATAAATGTTATCAAAAATGAAATAGGTAGTAATTTGACTGAGGTTTTGAGTTCATATTTTATTAAGTTTGTTTGTTTTTAAATTTTTTCACACTTTTTAAAATTTTACCCCAAAATTGGTTTGTTTTTCGACACCATCATTAAAAGATAGCCTATAAACATGTATCACAAGTCTATAAAGCAAAATTTAAATTTTATAAAAATTTAAAATTTTTTTAAAAAATTTAAATTTTTTCAAGATTTGTTATCTTTTGTAAATTTAATTAATTTTTAAAATATTTGATACTGAATATTGTTGAAATATTAACTGTTTAATCTTGATTGAAAATATTTCCACCTATTTTTAATGTTTAGTGGAGTAGAAATAGCATTTGACCTTGAACAAATTGGAACAAAAGCAAAACCTGCGGGAAATGGTAGGTCACATGGTCCTAATCAACATACTAAAAGTATACATCCGTACTAGTGGGACAAATATGGTTTTTTAGCCGCCATCTTGAAAAAACACCCCAAAATTTTTTTCATCATAAATGGTCATGTAAGGTATCAAACTGCGGGGAATTTTGTACTGAAAGAGAATATGATTTTTGTTTTTCTTTAATTTCAATAAAAATAATATTTTTGACCAAAAATGCAATACAAAGACAATGGTTAATGGCCCTTCCTTCCGTACTATATTGAGCATAAACGCCCTAAACTTTTTTAAAAACATTATTTTGTGACAAATGGTAGGTTACATGGTCTTAATCAACCTTCTAAAAATATACATCCGTACTGGTGGGATAAATATGGTTTATTGGCCGCCATCTTGAAAAACACCCAATAATTTTTTTCATTAAAAAAGGTCATGTAAGGTATCAAACTGCGGGAAATTTTGTGCTGAAAGAGAATAGGATTTTTGTTTTTCCTTATGTTAAATAAAAAGATATATTTTTTTACCAAAAACTGAAAGCAAATACCATGATTAATGGCCCTTCCTTCATAATGTATGGGGCTTAAGCATCTTAAACTTTTCTAAAAGCTATATTGTGTGAACAATGGTAGATGAAATGGCCCAAATAAACATACTAAAAGTATGTATCATATATCTCTTCCAGTAGGACAGTTACGATTTTTTTGCGGACATCTTGGAAAACATTAAAATATTTTTTTTCGTTATAAAAGGTAATATATAGGGTATCAAGCTGCAGGAAATCATGTGCTAAAAGAAAATATGACAATTATAAATAGTTAATACACGTTTTTAGTTTAAAAATCCTTTTATTAATATGATTTAGGATTTAAAAATTCTTGGATACATTGAGTATTCTTATAATTTTTACATAATTAACAGGAAGCTATTTTGATGTATGTTTAAGCAGATAATTTTAAGCTTGAAAAAACATGGATCAGAAGTTGTCGATTGGCATGCACATTTGATCATTTCCAGAAGTTCTTTTGGTGCTGGACTTCTGTCTGTTAACATTGGCTGAAATTCTCCGTCAATTAACTGCCAACCCCATAGTGTAGGATCAGGGCTTGACATAGAGAGATTCTTCCAAATTAAGCATTGCAAATTTACTCGAAGTAAATGATATTTTGCAGCATTTTGTGTCGGGGGCAAACGTGAAATATCAAATTCTTTTTTAGCTGAAGCTATTTTCCTCATATATTCTTCATAACGAAGAGTATTTAGGTCAATGGTATGTATGTTACCCCCATACAATGACACGATAATTTTGTAGCCCATTTCAAGTAACTCTTCCTTATTAATATTTTCAGTAGATCCAAAATGGGAAGCATATTTGAACAATATTTGGGACTTAATTATATTTTTTAAAGCAGAAGATTTACTTTTTCCAAATAATGCACTGGTGGTGTCACAACCTGTTAACGCATGGACAAAAGCCAAAGCTTTGCAGGCCTCTTCTCCAATATCACTTTGCATTGCTTGAATGTCGCGAACTTTTTCAGATTGTAGGGCAGACTGCATGAAAATTTTTGAAGACGAATGATAGAGTAATAAGATTAAAACATCGGTGCCATCAGCTACGACTGTAACAGGTTTCTCCTGTGCTATATCTAAAGCTTTTTTTACTATCAAAGTATCTGCATCCCCTTCTGCATGAACGACGGAATGACCATTTCTTTGTAAATAACTCCCTAGTATATTAATAAATCTTTGTTTGTTTTGAGAGTTTGAGAGAAACTTATTTTTCTTTACTATTACTGGTGAGTCTTCATCAAAGATAACAGTGGCAGATGACTGCTTTGAGCGTAGTCTGTGCTCCATATCTTTTATGTTTTGTTTCTCATACCCATCAAACACTATGGTCACTTTCCCATACTTTTTGTTGACATACGATAATGTTTTTAAAAAAGTTTAGGGCGTTTATGCTCAATATAGTACGGAAGGAAGGGCCATTAACCATTGTATTTGTATTGTATTTTTGGTCAAAAATATTATTTTTATTGAAATTAAAGAAAAACAAAAATCATATTCTCTTTCAGTAAAAAATTCCCCGCAGTTTGATACCTTACACGACCTTATGATGAAAAATATTTTTGGGCGTTTTTTCAAGATGGCGGCCAAAAAACCATATTTGTCCCACTAGTACGGATGTATATTTTTAGAATGTTGATTAGGACCATGTCACCTACCATTTGTCACAAAATAATGTTTTTAAAAAAGTTTAGGGCGTTTATGCTCAATATAGTACGGAAGGAAGGGCCATTAACCATTGTATTTGTATTGCATTTTTGGTCAAAAATATTATTTTTATTGAAATTAAAGAAAAACAAAAATCATATTCTCTTTCAGTACAAAATTCCCCGCAGTTTGATACCTTACACGACCTTTTATGATGAAAAATATTTTTGGGTGTTTTTTCAAGATGGCGGCCAAAAAACCATATTTGTCCCACTAGTACGGATGTATATTTTTAGTATGTTGATTAGGACCATGTGACCTACCATTTCCCGCAGGTTTTGCTTTTTTTCCAATTTGTTTAAGGTCAAGCCCTTTTTTCGGCTAATTCTACTCCACTAGTTCATTTTATTAAATTAATTAATTAATTAATGATTTAACCATCAATTTTGGGTTTTTTCGTTTATATAGCAATATGACTACAATGTCCATGGAAAAATAACCTTGGCAAATGCCTCAAACGTTTTTGACAGGAATTTTTAAAAAGGTCGATTTTTGAGGTAAAAAAATTGAAAATCTTAAATAAATTAAATTTTTATCGTCCGATTTTTATCAAATTTTAATATGTTGTTACTTTGGTTATTTCTGAGTGAAAACCGTTGAAAATATTTCTTTTTTTTAGTTTTTTGTGGTTTTTAGGGGTGTTTTAATTTTTTCGATTATCGAAATTTTCAAATTAATTTTAAAAATAGATATTTTAATTTTTTTTAAAATTTAAATGGAATATTCGTATTCAGCACTGAAAGATAGCCTATAAACATTGTATCACAAGTCTCGATCTCTATTATTTGATTTTTTGAAATTTTTTCGGCCTTTTTTTAAAAATTCAAAAAAAATTAAACTTCCCAAGGACCGATTTTGTCCGATTTTTAGTATGTTATTATTTAGGTCATTACCAATCGAAAACCGTTGAAAAACTAAGTGTATCAATTTTTTCCCGGTTTGACCTTTTTTTTCAGTAGATTTACTAGACTACACATAGGTATTTACTTTGAAAGCAATAAGATTCCCTACAGAAAAATTAGATTATAACTCAAAGAAATCATATTTTACTTGATAAATAAAATACAAAAAGTATAAAAATAATAATTACAGTAGTTTGAGATAGCTTTTGATTAATGTGTTCATGTGATCTTGCTTCCGTTTAGGCTGTTGCCAACAAGGAAAAAACCGCTGCTTAACTTTATCCAACTGCGTACTTTTACCCTCCCTTTCTCATAAGTCTACTATTTAGTCACAAAAGTGCAGATTTTTTATTTTAATTAATTAAATAATTAAATTTTTACTACTTTTTTCATGTTAAAAAAGTATTATGAGAATGAATACCACTTATTTATTAAATTAAAACGTTACAAATTTGTACCCTTTGGATTATTCTATTATATCAATTCATCCATGCAACCTAAAATTTTGTCATAAGTGACATTTTAAATTTAAAAAAAAAGAACTGTAGTTGTTTCTTTTTTTATTGAAACAGCCGTTAATATCGAAAATACCGTTTTGTGTTTCAGTGGGAGAATCCAACAAGTTATTTTTTTCTCCAACGGGAACATGAATAATGAAAAATAGCCGAAGTTTTAAAACAGTATAGTGCTGTCCTTTAAAAAACCCACTCCAAATTGTACCCTAAAAAACCCACTCCAAATTGTACCCTAAAAAACCCATCGAGATATTTTAAATAAATAATTGAAATAATTTTAAATTCTCATGTGCCCTGTCTTTGTATGCCATTAAGAGTGGCAGGAACGTAAAAGCAAGTCAAAGAATCGTTTATTTACTTAGTTTTTTGAATAAATAGAAAATGTCGATTTTGGGCTAAAAATATGATTTAGTTATGCAGATTTTGATGCTGTAAAAATATATGTTATAAAGACTTTAAAGCATTTTTCACGTGGTTTTGTGTTATCCCGTTATTATGAGAATAAAATACTAAAATTTCAGCTCAGTACGCCAATTAGGGACATTATGGAAGTCTTTGAAATGAGGGGTGAAAAAACCCATAGGGTGCCTAAAAACCCCATTTTTCCTTTTGTAATAAATGACAAAATAAATAAAATTATTGCAAAATATTTAATATTATTCATGATATACAACTAATTATACAAATGGAATAGTTGTTTCAGTAATTCTCGATTTTTTTCAGTATTTTTAATAAAAACTCAATGATACCAAAAAGCCATTTTCCATGAAAATATATCATTTTTCCGAGTTTTACTCGAAAATTGGTTTTGAAAGTTAATAGTTGGGGGTTTAAAACAAAATATCAATGCCGATTACCGTTTTTTAAGCTTTTTATAAAAATTTTATTAATTATTTGTATTTAATAGGTCGTTTTTATTAAAATCCAACAATAAAAACGCTATTGTCTTTGTGTTTTGATGGCAAAATTCTTGAGTAGAAAATCTTATCACAGTTTTAATTTTAGAAATACATTGTAATAAATTTGGTTTTAATTATCTTAATTATTCTCTTTTCTATCAAAATAAATCTTTCAATCATATTTTTTCTTAATTTTTTGAGTATTTTCAAGCGTGGGTTTTTTAGGGTACATGGTTTTTTTGGATTCTTACTTAATTGTTTGCCAATTTGTAACGGAGCGCTGGAATTAAAAATAATAAGCACTAAAATGTAGTGGAGGGTGAACCGTTACAACACAATTTTGTTCGATTAAATTATCATATTTTTTAAGCTTTTAATGAAAGAAATATCAAAAAGTGTGTTTTTGACAGCACTGTACTTGATGGTTCCCAAACTTTTTAAGTCGCGAATTTGTTTTATAGAGACAAATTCATCAGGGGCAATTTTTCCGAAGATTAGTTTTTCAAAGTATAAAGAGAAAAAATTTCATAAAACCAATGTCAATAAGAATAATAGCACGTATAGAATGTTTTTAAGTTTTTGAATGTATCACAGAATATTTTTTAATTTCTTAATTTCTTTTACAATATTTGACTTTTAAGCAAAGTTTTATTTTAAATTACTTTTAAAAACTAACAAAGTAGATAATACAATAGCGAAACCACCGATTAAATAAAACAAATAATTCCCCCTCAATATTAAAACTAATTAAAGATAGAAAACAGCACGAGAGCAGAATAATCACTTTTCAATCATTATACCGAGAGTCATGATTAAAAGGTTATTTAATTTAAAACATATGCTCACTAAATAAGATAATCTGAAGCTCACCCTACAGCACCTCACCATCATTTATAATCACAATTAGATTTATGCCTTGAGATTACCCGTATTTTTATTAATTATTCATCTAACTTTTTTTTCTTCCTTTTTTCTCCTTTTTCTTTTTCTTGAAAATCCATTGATGTAAAATTTTCGGTCACCTGTAAGAGTCAATTTGACTCCTTGGTGTCTCATACGTGTATTTTTGACATTTTCCCTTATATTTTTTGTTTTGACCTTAACTATGTATAGGGGAGAGTGTTGTACCTACGGACGGTTGTACCTTCAGCCACCTCATTTTAAAATTCGGGGAAAAATGTAAATTTGAATTTGTGGTCGATTTTGAATGTAAACAGATGCTATCTAGTCGCTAACGTGAAATCAGCTCTTTAAAATATTATTTAAATTTTCTATAATAAAAATACTGTTTTTAGGTGCTGAAAGTTTTTTTTAGTGCATCACTACATTAACTCTTTTCTTCCCCTATGATTATGATATGATGAAATGGGATACATGGGGGGAATCCCCGAGATTTTGACTTTTTATTTTTGATATTAGAAATTGTCAGATCCCAATTCTTTTATTTTTTATAGAACATTGAATGCAAAAACACCTGATGTTGTACCTTCGGACACCATAAGTGCTGTACCTACGGACACGTTCTTGTGGGTGTCTGTAGCTAATCGGCGTTTTAGAATCAGGTTTCATTTAACTGAATACATTTTAATAAATGTTCAATTAATTCTAAATGGTAATCTATTTGTCAGCGATTATTTTCAAGTGAATTTTAGATGAAAAATCAAATATTTTGTGATCTAAACTACTTTTTTAAATTTATGATTCTACTTGGAATTTAATGTAAAATATGGTGAAAAATCCTAAGCACCCTATCGCTCTTAAGTATGATGATTAAAAAAAACTTAAAATTTCCACTGAAGAAGATTTACCACCAAATTTTTATTGTTATTACCACGAAATGCTTGCACAACTAAGTGTTGATCGAATTGGTTTTTTTTGGGATCAGTGAAGTTGTCTGATCAATCAGCATGATTGATGAAACTATTATCTTAAATTCTGATCTGAAAATACCATGTGATTTTTGTGTTTTTGATAAAAAAATCAAGACTTTTATCATTCAACTTCGTTTTAATGATCATTTACGATCTAAAACTACATTACTTTAAAAAATCTATTTTCAATTTTAAAAAGGCTTGAAACAGGTTATTAAAAGGTAATGCATCAACAAAAATGTAAATTCTTAGCTTTTTTCAACTAAAATTTCCCTTTTTAAGGGTGTCCACAGGTACAACTGGGTCTGTCCATAGGTACAACAGGTTGTTGTACCTTTGGACACAAATTTTTCCATGTTATTATAAATGATTAAAAATCCAATTTTCAAGATTTTGGTTAGTAAAAAATATCTCTATACTCACAAAGGTTAGGACTATAGGTTGGGCACTTTAAATGGCCAAAATGTGATTTTACCTGTCTTAGAAAAATCCAAACGTGATTTTTGTCCAGAGGTACAACACTCTCCCCTATATATTAGTAAAAAATAAATTTTGATTTGATTTGATTTTATTAATTATTAACAAAATTACATTTTGCAGCAGTTAAAAATTTTTAGAATTATATTTTTCATATCTAATTTTAAAAGTGTCAATCACAGCATAATTCAAAATTAAAAGAGTTTTATTTCTTAATATATCTTATATCTTCTTTACTTATTAAAATTTCTAAAAATGCATGGATCCACCTGTCATAATCATAAGGGGTGTACAGTTTTTTTATTTAATGCATGACATAAAACTTAATATAGGAATTTTTATTTCTTTAATGTAATAGAATATATTATTTTCTTAACTTTTCTGCATATTAAATTTGAGTTACAAAGGTTTTTTTCACATTGACACTTATTTGTTTAATTGTATATACGTACGTTCTATTTTGCAGTTACACACTTGTAATTCTTTGTAAAATAAGTTACAGTACATGAAAAAATTAGCAAAAAATCTTTATTTTTACTTAAAATTGAACCTTTTTTTAATGAGTTAGAAAACAATAGTGTGTTAGGTGATCCTTCCTTTTTTTCGTATAGTTATTTGTATTTTACATGCTATCTTTTGTTTCCAAGAAAACATAATTATTTTTAAATATTAACTAAAAGCTTTTTCTTATTTTACGTAAAAAACTTTTCTTGATAAACTAGTTGTTTTTTGAAATTTTTTATTTTCTACTTAGTCCAGTAATTTTAGGGTTTGGTAGCGGAATAATTTATAATTAGCTGAAAATTTCAGGATCAGCTCTCTATGATGTGTACAACCCACCCTGAAAAGTCTCTAAAGATCTTCCGTCGGCGTCATTTCAAAATGGCGGATCAAAGATGGCCGCCTACCATTTTTGCCTTTTCCCATATTTTCGCTCATATCTAAGTCAAAAATTAATATTTTTTAGTTCTGTAAAAGGATTTGTACTCAGGATAGATGCCGTTTTCAAATAAAATTTATAGTTTTGCGATAAAAATATAATAAATGGGGTGAAAAGGGATTTTATTCATGCCAAACTGCAAAATTTTCATTGTTGTTTGCATACTTTGCCATATAACTTTACTAATAGAAAAATCGATCGAAAAAAATATGATTGTTTTTAGTAGTACCATTATTTAGGATTATTTTGGAAAAAATGTTTTTGAAATCCGCTTAAAATTAACCGAGATATTTAATTTTTAGTAAAGTCTGTCATGGCGCGGATGGTATTGGTTAGTATACGTTAGGAGTGAGTTTCGCACTTGATTAATAAATTTTTTTGGCCATTATCTATAACAGCTTAGTTTATACTGTAGTAACGTAAAGAAATCAATATGGTGCATTAAAATTTTCTTATACAAACATTAAATTATCAAAAAGTTCATTAAATTTATTTAGTCTTTTGGACCGATTCTATATTTCGGCCATTTTAGCTTCCTTTTAAAATGAGTGGGATATTCTAGTTTTATGTACAGAGATATTTCAAAGGATTTCGAAGTGATATAAAGTAACTTAAATAAACTTTTAGCTTATACAGGTGCAACTCCGTTATTGTAAACCATCAGATACAATCAATACAGATTCGTTATTTTTTTACACTTAGCGGAGCTCGACTGTATCTTCATGGCAGTAAATAAGTATAATTTTAAATAAATGTTATCAAATACTATAGATATTTTTAATCGTTAAGGTATCGTAAAATAAATTATATCAAATAAGCCACTTACTCAAATTTTATTCCTTGTCATCGTCATTGTTTTCGAATTCAGTAGTAATAGAAGCTGAATTTTTAAATGACTCGCCAAAGCATGGTGTGCAAAATCTGGAACATTTGGAGTCCTGCTTTTCTGCACTGGCATCTAGTGTCAAAATCCCTTGAAGAATTTATTTTGCAGTTGCAAGAGATGAGCTGCAGGAGTTCTTCAGAAGCTGCTTGAAGTGTTGAAGTAACTGGATTCAATTTTCCATCCTTTTTGAACCAGCCATTGTTGGACTTGCAGGTAAACCCGATATGAATGCTGAGAAGCTGCTGCGCTTGTTGAAGGAACTGCTAGATTAAAATTTGAAGACAGAGTTTTCGACAAATCCCTATTGTAGTGAATGTAACGCAATTCATCGACAGAATCAACATAAAATACCTCACCGATTTCACTAACAAAACGTTAACAAAAATTGTGCAAGAAGAGGCGAGGCAAATAAATATTTGATTTAATGCTGCTTAGGACTATAAAATTTAAAAATAAGACTATAAAATTACTAATTAATTTTTGAAAAGAAATTACGTATCCAGACAAATTTTCTTATTAATAGTAATTTAACATAAGTGCTTGATTTCGTAAAAAATTTTCATCATAACTATTTCATGATAAAACTTTTTCCTTCTCCTTAAATTCGTTTTAGGAAACGCCAACTCAGAGTGTTTTTTGCATAGCTTTTGTGTTTGGACGAGAAATCAAAGTTTAGTGAAGAAAAATTATACTCAACTAACCAAAAAGCTTTGAGAACAGGGGAAAATATATCCCTCCACAGGGAACATGCTTTGCTTGGGAAAAGACGAGGGAAAAATGAGGAATCGGAATTGTTTAACCTTACATAAGGTTTAAGAAAACATCCCGGTATACGATGCCAAAAACTTTTTCTTTGAAGCTGCTGAGGTAAGAATTCATTAGACTCTAGCACAAAGCACGTTTTGTGTAGCTCCGGAAGAAATACTAGTTTAAGCCATCAATTTCAAACATGAAACAGAATTGTGCACTCTAAATTTGAATACTACAAATAATATAGCTTTATGAGTGCATTAACTATTCCTTGTCTGTTAAATAAATATTTTCAATTACGTTTTTATAATCCTTAAGGTGACACGGAAGTTACTGAAGAGTTATCCGACATAGGATTTTTAGTAGCTATAATTAGTTTCAAATGCTATTAGAATGTGATTGGAGTTAAGGAAATTATCATAACCTGGTTCAGCAGTAGAAGGAACCTTTTTTTATTAAATTGTATATCCGAGGAATTGAGTATCTCAATGGAAATGAAGAAATTATTAGACGTTAATTCGTTAACAAAACATTTTACTTCAAAATTTTATATTAAGCCAATATTATGTGTGTTGATTTTAAAAACTCTTCAACATTAGAAAGGAGCTATCTGCATTATCTGTCAATGTCAAGGTAAAATACTACGAGTTATAGTAATATACCTACCAGGTACTAGTAGTATTTAAATAGTAACAGTATATATTATGAGAGTTAAAATTTTAATCAATATTTTTTGATTGGATAAGGGTAAGAGTTCTTAGTGGGTCAACCTATTGCAGAATACCAGAACTACGCACTAAAAAGAAATCCACCTGATCCCTCCTCCATTATTAGGAGAAGGAAGAGCAGGAGGAATTCCCTCGGAAATGACGAAAGCTGTCGAAAATAATGCGGAGAAATTCCATATTCCGGGAGGTCAGCGTCCCCCCCGGCTTGGATAGCTTATCTGGCTGCTCGGGTTTCGGCTGTAGGGGTATATATGAATAGCACTGGCGGAGGGAGGCGTATGAAAGAGATGTTGTCACACACGCGATTTTTTGATCGCCGCTCCTACTCCGCTTTCGATGATGCGGGGATACGGTGGAGCGGCGGGAATCAGGTCTCTCGCGGGGTTTTTCGGCGGGATCAGGTTGGAGGGGGTGATGTTGTGGGCAAATGAAGGGAGGAGAATTGATTAAAATTGAGGCTTTTGTTTTAAAGCTTATGGTGTTTGTGGGAAAGGGGATTTTTATAGAAAAAATTTGGTTGGTTAGATGTTATCTTTAAGATTTGAGGGGGGGAAAGGGAGATACTGTGTAAATGTAGATTAGATGACTAGCGTTTTCATTATTGATATCCTCCCTTCATCGACTTTCTTACCTCTTGATTTGAAAGGAGAAAAATAGAGAGAGATAAATATTGAATGGGAATATGAGAGAGAAACTATGAATATTAAATGATACTAGGAGAGATAGTAATTATAAATATTAAATGATAATATGATAGATTAATAATAAATATTAAATGATAATATGAGAGAGAAATAAAAATATTGAGTTAGAATATGATAAAAATAATGAAAGAATGGAACTGATGAATATTGAATAAAAATTTAAGAGGGATAGAAAAATTCTAAATTTCGAATGAGGATTTGAAAGAAAGAGATAAAGTGAAAGAGATTATTCATGAATAATGAATGATAATATGAAAGATAATGAGAAACGGATTGAAATGAGAATAAAGAAGTGAGAGGGTGAATGTATTGAATGATAATATGAGATGGAAAGAGAAAATTCATGAAAAGAGAAGGAAAGTGTAATTAAGGAAAGTAGTGTACGTAGGTTACAGATAGTAAAAGAGAAATAATTAGCAAGTAATTGAAAGGAACTAAGGGACAGAGATTAAAAGAGGTAATGACAGAGAGAGAGATTAAATAAGAGAGCAATCAAAATATAATCCTAAACGCCGTTTCAGTTCATTTCTCCCCTAATTAAGTCACTATTTTTAAGTACTTTACAACAAGATTTGTTTCTCCTCATGAGAGGAAAGAAATAAATACATTTAATTACCCATTAATTAACTTAAAAATCTTCTAAAAATACTAATATCACTAAGATTAAATTAAACTTTTGCTTTTATCCTGTTCGGGTCAATAGACTTGGGAAATTGTAGTTATTGATTATGATTTCACATCCTACTAAATTAAATGACTGATTCCCTATTATTTTTATTCTCTGAAAAATACTCCTCTTGCTAATATGAATGCCAAAATATATTTCCCTTGATGTTTGATTAAAATTAATACCTGTTTTACAACACTAGTAAACTAACGACAGAAATTTCAATACCTAATAATTTTTTAGATATATTTTTAGTTGTTTAGTAGAAGGGATTAAATTATAAGATAGAATAGTCTCCTATATATAATGGTCGTATTTCTATTTGGTAATCTGTCATTTATTATAGGGGAGAGTGTTGTACCTACGGACGGTTGTACCTTCAGCCACCTCCTTTTAAAATTCGGGAAAAAATGTAAATTTGAATTTGTGGTCGACTTTAAATGTAAACAGATGCTATCTAGTTGCTAACGTGAAATCAGCTGTTTAAAATATTATTTAAATTTTCTATAATAAAAATACTGTTTTTAGGTGCTCAAAGTTTTTTTAGTGCATCACTGCATTAATTATTTTCTTCCTCTTTGATTATGATATGATAAAATGGGATATATGGGGGAATCCCAGAGATTTTGACTTTTTAGTTTTGATATTAGAAATCGTCAGATATCAGTTCTTTTATCTTTTATAGAACTTTGAATGCAAAAACACCTGATGCTGTACCTTCGGACACCATAAGTGTTGTACCTACGGACACGTTCTTGTGGGTGTCTGTAGCTAATCAGCGTTTTAGAATCATGTTTCATTTAACTGAATACATTTTAATAAATATTAAATTAATTCTAAATGGTAATCTATTTGTCATCGATTATTTTCAAGTGAATTTTAGATGAAAAATCAAATATTTTGTGATTTCAACTACTTTTTTAAATTTATGATTCTACTTGGAATTTAATGTAAAATATGGTGTAAAACCCTAAGCACCCTATCGCATTTAAGTATGATAATTAAGAGGCAGATTTTATAAGGAGCGGGCAGGTCACTATAGTGACCATTTTTGATTTTGATGAAATTTTTATGATGGATACTTCTAATGATTTTAGAATACCCATATTTTTTCTTTTTCCCGAAAAAAATTTTTTTCGGCCTACAAAAATTCTCAAAGTTGGTCGCGACCCGGTATTTTTTTCGAATCGACATATCTTTGTACAACATTTTCTCAGTGCATTGAGGGTCAACCAAAGTAATTCTTGCGGTAACAACATGTCCTTAGATAGCTTAATCAAATTCTTTTGTGAATTTCATGGTTCACCTTCCCTGCAAACTGGAAGGGTTCGCCAAACTTTGTCGGAAAAAATGCCAAATTCGAGCCTTTATTGACCCCAGCATTGAGGGTCAATCACAGTTTTGAGGGTTAAAGTGTGTAGTACTGCTCAGTATTAACTTAATCAGCCCATTGGTTGTATGGTTAACCCTCATGGCAGCAGAAAAATGGCTACTTTCGTAGCTATCAAAACAAAAAGAGGTCATTTTGGTGACCCCGTATTTCAGAGCATTGAGGGTCAATCAATAATTCGAAATATACGTTTCTTAGTACAATACCTCTACTTTAAGAATCAGTTGACAAACCTATGGCGTCTCGATCTGTGATCACGTGAGATTGATTTTTGTGACTAAAAAAACGGAAAAAAGGTCATTTTTGGGACCCTGTATTTCAGAGCATTGAGGGTCAATGACGAACTGGAAATATGCATTTCGTAGTATGAGACCTACCCTTTAAGAAACAATTGACAGAATTATGGAGTCTTGACCTGCGATCACGTGAGATTTATTTTTGTGACTACAAAAACGGAAAAAAGGTAATTTTTGGGACCCTGTATTTCAGAGCATTGAGGGTCAATGACGAACTGGAAATATGCATTTCGTAGTATGAGACCTACCCTTTTAAGAGACAATTGACAGAACTTTGGTATTTTGCCCAGCGGGCACGCCTAAGACTTACTTTGCTACATAGCGAACACATAAAATATGCGATGCTTACAATTAGCTTTGTAGGTTATTTTCAAAAATTAATTTCAAATTACATTTGGTCTTCCAAAGGAAAGACCTCCAAAAAATAAACCATAAAATGAGATTAAATTTTTATTTGAGCAGTGATTTAAGACAATTTGAAAAACATTAGCCTTGAACATATAAAACAGTAAAATATTTCAAAGAATAAGCGTTAACGAATATAAACACAAAAAAGGTTATTTCTCCCAAGTTATTTCATCTTCTTTAATCTTTGAAATTATCTTTTTGATTTCCCCAATAGCTTCAATACCGAAATACTGCTAATATAATAAGACTTATCTGGGCCACAGACGGAAAAAGGTTGGGAACCATTGCTCTACTGAAATTTTTTCTTTTATCATCTGCAAATCTAAGGTTCATTTATATTTTTATTTTATTTCAGTATTTCGGTATTGAAGCTATTGGGGAAATCAAAAAGATAATTTCAAAGATTAAAGAAGATGAAATAACTTGGGAGAAATAACCTTTTTTGTGTTTATATTTGTTAAAACTTATTCTTTGAAATATTTTACTGTTTTATATGTTCAAGGCTAATGTTTTTCAAATTGTCTTAAATCACTGCTCTAATAAAATTTAATCTCATTTTATGGTTTATTTTTTGGAGGTCTTTCCTTTGGAAGACCAAATGTAATTTGAAAATAACCTACAAAGCTAATTGTAAGCATCGCATATTTTATGTGTTCGCTATGTAGCAAAGTAAGTCTTAGGCGTGCCCGCTGGGCAAAATACCAAAGTTCTGTCAATTGTCTCTTAAAAGGGAAGGTCTCAAACTACGAAATGCATATTTCCAGTTCGTCATTGACCCTCATTGCTCTGAAATACAGGATCCCAAAAATTACCTTTTTTCCATTTTTGTAGTCACAAAAATAAATCTCACGTGATCGCAGGTCAAGACTCCATAATTCTGTCAATTGTTTCTTAAAGGGTAGGTCTCATACTACGAAATGCATATTTCCAGTTCGTCATTGACCCTCAATGCTCTGAAATACAGGGTCCCAAAA
Source organism: Tetragnatha versicolor (assembly GCA_024610705.1). Classification (NCBI taxonomy): domain Eukaryota; kingdom Metazoa; phylum Arthropoda; class Arachnida; order Araneae; family Tetragnathidae; genus Tetragnatha; species Tetragnatha versicolor. The sequence goes on along the minus strand of JANDEH010000001.1, from coordinate 27,428,769 downwards.
ATTACCTTTTTTCCGTTTTTGTAGTCACAAAAATAAATCTCACGTGATCACAGGTCAAGACTCCATAATTCTGTCAATTGTTTCTTAAAGGGTAGGTCTCATACTACGAAATGCATATTTCCAGTTCGTCATTGACCCTCAATGCTCTGAAATACAGGGTCCCAAAAATGACCTTTTTTCCGTTTTTTAAGTTACAAAAATCAATCTCACGTGATCACAGATCGAGACGCCATAGGTTTGTCAACTGATTCTTAAAGTAGAGGTATTGTACTAAGAAACGTATATTTCGAATTATTGATTGACCCTCAATGCTCTGAAATACGGGGTCACCAAAATGACCTCTTTTTGTTTTGATAGCTACGAAAGTAGCCATTTTTCTGCTGACATGAGGGTTAACCATACAACCAATGGGCTGATTAAGTTAATACTGAGCAGTACTACACACTTTAACCCTCAAAACTGTGATTGACCCTCAATGCTGGGGTCAATAAAGGCTCGAATTTGGCATTTTTTCCGACAAAGTTTGGCGAACCCTTCCAGTTTGCAGGGAAGGTGAACCATGAAATTCACAAAAGAATTTGATTAAGCTATCTAAGGACATGTTGTTACCGCAAGAATTACTTTGGTTGACCCTCAATGCACTGAGAAAATGTTGTACAAAGATATGTCGATTCGAAAAAAATACCGGGTCGCGACCAACTTTGAGAATTTTTGTAGGCCGAAAAATTTTTTTTTCGGGAAAAAGAAAAAATAGGGGTATTCTAAAATCATTAGAAGTATCCATCATAAAAATTTCATCAAAATCAAAAATGGTCACAATAATGACCCCCGCATTTCTGCCCGCTCCTTATAAAATCTGCCTCTTAAAAAAGAAGATTTACCACCAAATAATTACTGTTATTACCACCAAATGCTTGCACAACTAAGTGTCGATCGAATTGGTTTTTTTATCAATGAAGTTGTCAGATCAATCAGCATGATTGATGAAACTATTACCTTAAATTCTGATCTGAAAATACCATGTGATTTTTGTGTTTTTGGTAAAAAATCAAGACTTTTATCATTCAACTTCGTTTTAATGATCATTTACGATCTTAAACTACATTACTTTAAAAAATCTATTTTCAATTTTAAAAAGGCTTGAAATAGGTTATTAAAAGGTTATTCATCAATAAAAATGTTCATTCTTAGCTTTTTTCAACTAAAACTTCCCTTTTTAAGGGTGTCCACAGGTACAACTGGGTCTGTCCATAGGTACAACAGGTTGTTGTACCTTTGGACACTAATTTTTCCAAGTTATTATACATGATTAAAAATCCAATTTTCAATATTTTGGCTAGTAAAAAATATCTCTCAACTCACAAAGGTTAGGACTATAGGTTGGCCACTTTAAATGGTCAAAATGTGATTTTACCTGTCTTAGAAAAATCCAAACGTGATTTTTGTCCATAGGTACAACATTCTCCCCTACTCTTACTCCTCACTTTAAAAGGTCTTAAACATCTAAGTAGTTTCTAACCTTTTTTTTAGAATACTTTTAAGTATACATGTCGATTAACCTGGTTTCTAAAGGGCCTGTAAAATCCAGTCAAACCAAACAAGTTTTTTTTCTCTCAAGATCTTTTGAGGGGCCTCATTGCAAGCACTGCTACCGGCCCCTATATTCTCCATCGTCTCCACCAGTGTGGGAATAGGGCGATAAAGGCGAATCTGACCGAATTTCCACTATGTCACATAATCCTTTGTTTATACAACTACTCTATTCGTTCTTGAGTTGCGGTGCTATCAGTGTTATGAGATCCGTGGGCCAGTAGTACTTGACTCGCTCCAGCCGACTGATATAGCTCATCTCTGGGCCACAGATCGAGTTACGAATTTGGCGCCTCTTTGTGAGAGTACATCTGTAATGTGACTCTGGGGCTTTTAGATGGCACGGCGGAAGTGGAGTACTTCAAAATTGCTCTTAGGATTTTCATGTATTAATAAGTCTGAGTTTAATGTAATATTCTAATTGTGGATATCGTCATGCACTCTAAAGTTAACGGATATTCAACGATGGTTTTAACATCATATCATCATATTAACATCAACATAAAACATCATTATTATGTAAAATACAAACTTTATCTGAATCCAGTAAAGCACTATGAAAATATTCTGTTGTTTTTACAGATATTCAGAAGTCAGGAACAGAAAATCTTCATTTTACGTAAAATATAAATTTCCTCTGTAACTCATCTGCACTCCTTAGGGTGCCATGTTTTTTGTTGTGTTCGTCCGATCGCAATTTGGTGTTTCTTATCGTAAAAATGCCCATTATTGTTTTAACTCTTTTTTATTATTAAATATTCTTTTTAAAATTGGATATACAGTAAAACCTCCCCGAAAAATCGCCCCCCTCACAGACCCTGAGAAAATAACTTCCAAATATTTGCGTAGTGTTTTATATTAATACAACTTACAGTTCTGTATGATTTCCTGGTCCAACAGGTAGAGTTCTCGACTACTACGTAGTAGACCCCAGTGTTGAATGTACTTTTACAAATTTGATAGGGTGGGTTACCCAGTGACTGAACACTTAGCATTTGGATTTGCGATTTTTCCCCTTTGATTATTATTTTCAGGATTTTTCTCGTTCAATTCTTAAATATAAGGCATGTTTCCATACAGGCTTATTCTCAGCAATATGGTAAAAGTATTTCCTGATCGCAGAAATTGATAGTTTTGAACACAGGATTCGATATCAGGTCCCATACTGGTTTTCTGTCAAAAATATAAAAATCAGCAAGTTTTTATAAGTGCGACTGTGCGTTTGATCTTACATTGATTTTTCTACATCACTCATTATACCTCAAATAAAGAGATAAATTAATCGTGTTATCTCAAAACACCAAATCATACGTTTTCACTTATTTATGATGAACCTATTTTTTAATTAATTATTAATATGAAATTTTTGTATTCAAAACGGTTTGCCTTATGTCGAAATTTTCGTACCGACAGGAACTTTTGATAGGAAACTAGTCACACTTTTATAAATACTACTACAGGTAAATCATTTATATTCTTTTTAAAAATAATATTTAAGTGCCTTTCTTATGAAATTTCTTTTTTCTCTTGCTCTTTACAGTAAGTATTCTACGAATCAGTATTCAGTATTACTCATCGTATTAATTCAATTTTCAAAAAACCTGATAATGAATGCATCGAGAAATATTTAACTTTAAACAACCCTTGTTATATAAATTTCTAAAACAGAAAATTTTTATAGGATAAAAGTGCTATCAAACTAATTTACCATTTTATTTTGAACTGTGGATGACATGATTGATGGTTATGATAGTCGTGCAAAAAGGAATCCAAACAAAAATGTTCTGTGGGTTGGTTGATTGGTTGAGGGGACGAATGTGGGGGTATTTGCTTGCTCATCTTGGAGACGCTTAATCTTCTTCTTCTTCCAAAAGTAAATATTAATGTTTATTTATGATAGCGCATTCTGTGGGTCAATACAATTTATCGCTCGACCCTAGAATATGGTTCTTGTAGTGATATAATTAAGTACCACTGTATTGAATACTTGAGAAGATTTAGATTTAGAGAGTCACTCCCTTTAAGATATAAAGTTACCTTCGTGTGTTAAATTCAGTCGACCTTAAACTACGCGTAGTCCAAGAGCTAGAAATCCAATCACGTGATTGAAGCTGACCGAAATTCAATACTTCAGAGATCTGAGAACTAACTCAGTACCTATTTAGGTTTAGGATTTAGATTAGATAGATCATCATGGCCATGGTCATTAAAATCAATATCACTTTAATTTAAAAACGTAATTAAAATTATTTCCCAAAATATTTTAATACTTACAAAAATTATGAAATTTAAAGTGTCTATTTTTTCAAATTCAATTTTTTTAACCCAAAAATTAATACAAAATACACAGAAATGGACATGAAAACATCTTACAAAGGAATAAAAAAAGTAAAGAAAAGAAATTGTTTGTAATTTCTAAAGGAGCTTAAAGCTCTTCCAAATTATCTTTTTACGAGAAATTGTAAATGAAAATAATAAAAAATGTAAAATACTAAAATAAATACTTTAACTTTGAATAATTTTACAGTACATAATATAAAAACAATTTTTGTTAAAAAATTTGTTGTTTTGTTATAAAAATTTCCCCACAATGCATGCATGTCTCAGTAAATAATAGAACTCTGCAAGTATATTTATTTTTCTGAAAGGCTGTATTGCGGGAAAATTTATTTGCGTACTAATTCTAATAAACTAATTTGTTTCGGGCTACATGAGTTCTACATTTAAAAAAATGGGGACCTAAATGGAATTACTCTCCAGTAATAAAACGCTCCACGCTTAGGATAAAGTAAATTAAATGATACGGGTTTTAAATTCGATTTACTTTGTAAAAAGACCTTTCAAAAAACTTCGACAGTTTTAACTTGAATTTTTGAAAGCATTTGTTTTGTTTTATTTTATTTAAGGGGTTCTAAAAGGTATTTTCCAATAAATTAAATTCGTTTTACTGGCAGGACAAAGAAAATAGACAAAGGGATTTCTCGTTTTTGTTTTAAAATATTTAAACAAGGAAATGAGAAAAGATCCAAAAGCATTTTTATATTGGAATTGCGACTCAAATAATCAACAAAGTTTTTTAGAAATTGATTTTACATCAAAATTTATCTCATTTGTTAAAAAGTATTTTACGTTTTACGTTCCCTAATATATTTGTGTTAAAAATTTAAGTGCTACAGGAAGTAGAATTTGATCTTTATAAAAACTATTAAAATGGAACTTCTAGGAATTTTCACGTAGTGATTTTTTTACTCAAAAGGATTATTTCTTGATACCCAGTTTTGATATTAATTGTATATTATTCTTCGATCACAAAAAAATCTTTTTGTAAAAAAATTTCAATTAAAACAGTATGATAAAGTTATTCAAAATTAGACTCCCTTTTGAAATTAGTTAAAATTTGTTTAGAATCAATGCTCTTTTAATTTAGAATTATTTATGCACACATAAGCAATTATATTATTATTATTATTATTATTATTATTATTATTATTATTATTATTATTATTATTATTATTATTATTATTATTATTATTATTATTATTATTATTTTTTTATTTTTTTTTTTATTTTTTTTTTTATTAAATTTCCAGATGCCTCCATAAACTATATGCATGTGTTAGTGGTTAATTTAAAATTTTTAAAAAATTAAATGGGAATGTTTGAACCTGAGCGTATCAAAGTGTTAAATTGTGGGGGGGAATGAATTTTCCCCCTTTTTTGTGTTACCGCAATAAAAAAGGGAGTTTGGGGGTCCTCCCCCAGAGACATTTTTGAAATTTTACAGTTAAAAACATGGTTTTAAATCGTGTTTAGTAATCTGGGATAAATTTCAGTTCATTGCAACATCATTTCCTAAGAAAATTATTAAAATTTGTATAGCTTTCCCCCAGTGGGGGAGCCCTCTTGAAAAACAATGATTAAGAGGTTCAAAATTTTTTTTTCGAATAACTGATTAATTTCGCATTATCAGCACATTAAAGTGACACACATAAATCTACTTTACTTTAGTTATTATTTGCGTTCGACACTGAGGAAGGTATTTTTTCTTATTTCACTTTTATTATTTTCACTACGTATTTATAAATTTGATAAATTTCAAAAATTAATAACACGTTCGTAAAAAAGATTCTACATATTCGGACAAATTAAATATCTCGTCGAGACCTTCCAAAAACTGACTGGCGACCCACAGTTTGAGAACCTCTGCTAAAGAAAATCAGAAATCAGACAACGTACGATCCTGAACGCTGTATCAACACTTACTCCCTCACAAACTCCCCTAAATTCCACCCTAAAGAATGCTCGGTACACCTCCTAACAAGAAAGATGTCACCCAATCCTTACGTAACCCAATCCAATATTCGCACCCCGTCCCAAGATCGAATGCCCCAATTTACCTCTACCCGGCCAGGGCATGAGGTCTGACAAACAAAACTCTGTTTTCGTTTTGTCTCTTCTCCCCTCCTCTTCCATTGCAACCCGAAGCGCAGGGATTCGGTTATCGTCTCTTCCTACTCCCAGGTATCTGGTTGCCCCATTGTTGTTGCCTGGCCATCTTGGGAATGCGGGTCTCACACGCATCTGGGGGATCTTTTGGGGGATTTACCTTAAATTGTATTGGAGATAGTAAGATAGGAATTCAGTTGGTTCAAGGGCGAATACTAAAAAAGAGGCCAAGGGGCTGTAGCCCCCTATACTTCTTCTGATATTTTAGTAAAAACTCCTTCTCTAATTTTCCTGAAGAAGGAGATGTACAGGGTGTCCCGAAAAAGACTGACATTTTAAAAATCAGTAGCTAATAACTCCAGAAATAAAAAAAATTAAAATACGCGGTTTGTTACATCTTACTCCTGGGACTCTTAGGAGTAGGATGCAACAAACCGCGTATTTTCATCTTTTTTAGTTTTCATGTTATTAGTTATTGATTTTTAAAATGTGTCAGTCTTTTTTGGGACACCATGTAAATAAAATATTTAATGGTATTAGGTAATACCATCTAATGCCAACTACAAGAAATAACAGTGGAAAAAATATTTTTTTGCCTTATTCGGGTAGTTTGGGGCCAAATAAAATAAAAATGCCAAGCAAATAAATAAAAGGTTGTTCTTTAATTAAAAAAAATTAAACATTTTTAAACTGGGGGCTTAAGTTATGGGGAAAAGTGAAGCTAAACTTATGGTAGAATATTTGCTACCACGGGCAGTAAAGGGTTAATAATAGAGAAAATTTCGGTAACTTTTTTTATTTTAAAAGTCATAGTAATACTTTTGAAACTTACAGCCCCTCTAAAGGGAAATCATGCATTCTCCACTTTTGAATTTTCCGAATAACACGTATTCATGTTAGTGTGTAAATGGATGTATTTTCTTTCAAAGTTATGTAAATAACAGAGACAGAAACATTTAAACAGAAAGTAAAGGACGAATATAAGATGAGAAAGATAAATGAAGGGAATCAAAGAATATAAACGAAAAACGTAAGAAAGCAATGCAAAAAAGGAAAATTTTCGTAATGTGTGGATCTGATGCGTTCTGGAGGACAATATCACAAGGACGTTTTCACATACATGTATCTCTTGCGTTCCAGCAGTCCGCCAAGACAAACCACAGAAAGTTATTTCATTATGGTTCGCATAATTAGCCTCTCTGGATTTCGATGGCGATCGCTTAAAAAGTCATTGAAAAAGTTATTTAATACCTATCAAATGTTTTGATGAAAAATAATTTGTATGCAAAGAAAAGACCCACACCTTAATCAAAAACGCACGCCATACATGTCCTATCGTGGTGTATCGATTCCACGTGGAACGCGTGTCGTCTGTATAATTGAATTCTTCGATTAAAGCGCATGGAGTGTAGATGGGTGAGGAGCGCGGTGTCTTTCCACGTGGGCCGGTGTCGAGTTGCCTTGCTCCTGGCCTTCCGCCCGACCGCCTCGACACGGCTCCGATGACAACGGCCGGGAATAGACACGCTCCTCCCCTTGCTTAGGTTGCAGCACCCTTGGACAGAAGGACCCATCATGCTTCTTAGCTTAGAATGAACCAATTATCACCTTATTCAAAGGTCCAAGTATCGACATCTTTAATCTTTTGTTGTGCAGGCACTTAAACACTGAGGATCAGAAATGCAAAGGTTTTTTACCCTATTTGAAGAGCTGACCTGGTTCTACTTATTTGAAGGGAAATAAGTATGTTGAAAATAAAAACTAAATGTTCTTGATTAGTGATGGGTAAAAGTGATATTTGTATCAGTTTTCTTTCTACAATTCTAATAATTTGTATTTACTAAGTCAAATGCTTTAAGAATGTAACACTTTAAAGCAAACCAAAGGGAAATTATAGAAAGATGTGATGGAAAAAGGAAAATCGAACCTTATCATAAATC